>CM051243.1:76799754-77399754 GCA_027917425.1 Gastrophryne carolinensis
GCAAATGTTTATTATGCTATTAAATAGAGGCTGCTTTAGTCACAGAATGGGATGCCAGTGCCACAAAACCAGAGAGCATGCACAGCAAAAGTGTCTTTATCAGGCCTGATTTCTATGAGAATAAGTGCAAATGTTTATTATGCTATTAAATAGAGGCTGCTTTAGTCACAGAATGGGATGCCAGTGCCACAAAAACCAGAGAGCATGCACAGCAAAAGTGTCTTTATCAGGCCTGATTTCTATGAGAATAAGTGCAAATGGTTATTATGCTATTAAATAGAGGGCTGCTTTAGTCACAGAATGGGATGCCAGTGCACAAAAACCAGAGAGCATGCACAGCAAAAGTGTCTTTATCAGGCCTGATTTTCTATGAGAATAAGTGCAAATGTTATTTATGCTATTAAATAGAGGCTTGCTTTAGTCACAGAATGGGATGCCAGTGCCACAAAAAACCAGAGAGCATGCACAGCAAAAGTGTCTTTATCAGGCCTGATTTCTATGAGAATAAGTGCAAATGTTTATTATGCTATTAAATAGAGGCTGCTTTAGTCACAGAATGGGATGCCAGTGCCACAAAAACCAGAGAGCATGCACAGCAAAAGTGTCTTTATCAGGCCTGATTTCTATGAGAATAAGTGCAAATGTTTATTATGCTATTAAATAGAGGCTGCTTTAGTCCACAGAATGGGATGCCAGTGCCACAAAAACCAGAGAGCATGCACAGCAAAAGTGTCTTTATCAGGCCTGATTTCTATGAGAATAAGTGCAAATGTTTATTATGCTATTAAATAGAGGCTGCTTTAGTCACAGAATGGGATGCCAGTGCACAAAAACCAGAGAGCATGCACAGCAAAAGTGTCTTTATCAGGCCTGATTTCTATGAGAATAAGTGCAAATGTTTATTATGCTATTAAATAGAGGCTGCTTTAGTCACAGAATGGGATGCCAGTGCCACAAAAACCAGAGAGCATGCACAGCAAAAGTGTCTTTATCAGGCCTGATTTCTATGAGAATAAGTGCAAATGTTTATTATGCTATTAAATAGAGGCTGCTTTAGTCACAGAATGGGATGCCAGTGCCACAAAAACCAGAGAGCATGCACAGCAAAAGTGTCTTTATCAGGCCTGATTTCTATGAGAATAAGTGCAAATGTTTATTATGCTATTAAATAGAGGCTGCTTTAGTCACAGAATGGGATGCCAGTGCCACAAAAACCAGAGAGCATGCACAGCAAAAGTGTCTTTATCAGGCCTGATTTCTATGAGAATAAGTGCAAATGTTTATTATGCTATTAAATAGAGGCTGCTTTAGTCACAGAATGGGATGCCAGTGCCACAAAAACCAGAGAGCATGCACAGCAAAAGTGTCTTTATCAGGCCTGATTTCTATGAGAATAAGTGCAAATGTTATTATGCTATTAAATAGAGGCTGCTTTAGTCACAGAATGGGATGCCAGTGCCACAAAAACCAGAGAGCATGCACAGCAAAAGTGTCTTTATCAGGCCTGATTTCTATGAGAATAAGTGCAAATGTTTATTATGCTATTAAATAGAGGCTGCTTTAGTCACAGAATGGGATGCCAGTGCCACAAAAACCAGAGAGCATGCACAGCAAAAGTGTCTTTATCAGGCCTGATTTCTATGAGAATAAGTGCAAATGTTTATTATGCTATTAAATAGAGGCTGCTTTAGTCACAGAATGGGATGCCAGTGCCACAAAAACCAGAGAGCATGCACAGCAAAAGTGTCTTTATCAGGCCTGATTTCTATGAGAATAAGTGCAAATGTTTATTATGCTATTAAATAGAGGCTGCTTTAGTCACAGAATGGGATGCCAGTGCCACAAAAACCAGAGAGCATGCACAGCAAAAGTGTCTTTATCAGGCCTGATTTCTATGAGAATAAGTGCAAATGTTTATTATGCTATTAAATAGAGGCTGCTTTAGTCACAGAATGGGATGCCAGTGCACAAAAACCAGAGAGCATGCACAGCAAAAGTGTCTTTATCAGGCCTGATTTCTATGAGAATAAGTGCAAATGTTTATTATGCTATTAAATAGAGGCTGCTTTAGTCACAGAATGGGATGCCAGTGCCACAAAAACCAGAGAGCATGCACAGCAAAAGTGTCTTTATCAGGCCTGATTTCTATGAGAATAAGTGCAAATGTTTATTATGCTATTAAATAGAGGCTGCTTTAGTCACAGAATGGGATGCCAGTGCCACAAAAACCAGAGAGCATGCACAGCAAAAGTGTCTTTATCAGGCCTGATTTCTATGAGAATAAGTGCAAATGTTTATTATGCTATTAAATAGAGGCTGCTTTAGTCACAGAATGGGATGCCCAGTGCCACAAAAACCAGAGAGCATGCACAGCAAAAGTGTCTTTATCAGGCCTGATTTCTATGAGAATAAGTGCAAATGTTTATTATGCTATTAAATAGAGGCTGCTTTAGTCACAGAATGGGATGCCAGTGCCACAAAAACCAGAGAGCATGCACAGCAAAAGTGTCTTTATCAGGCTGATTTCTATGAGAATAAGTGCAAATGTTTATATGCTATTAAATAGAGGCTGCTTTAGTCACAGAATGGGATGCCAGTGCCACAAAAACCAGAGAGCATGCACAGCAAAAGTGTCTTTATCAGGCCTGATTTCTATGAGAATAAGTGCAAATGTTTATTATGCTATTAAATAGAGGCTGCTTTAGTCACAGAATGGGATGCCAGTGCCACAAAAACCAGAGAGCATGCACAGCAAAAGTGTCTTTATCAGGCCTGATTTCTATGAGAATAAGTGCAAATGTTTATTATGCTATTAAATAGAGGCTGCTTTAGTCACAGAATGGGATGCCAGTGCCACAAAAACCAGAGAGCATGCACAGCAAAAGTGTCTTTATCAGGCCTGATTTCTATGAGAATAAGTGCAAATGTTTATTATGCTATTAAATAGAGGCTGCTTTAGTCACAGAATGGATGCCAGTGCCACAAAAACCAGAGAGCATGCACAGCAAAAGTGTCTTTATCAGGCCTGATTTCTATGAGAATAAGTGCAAATGTTTATTATGCTATTAAATAGAGGCTGCTTTAGTCACAGAATGGGATGCCAGTGCCACAAAAACCAGAGAGCATGCACAGCAAAAGTGTCTTTATCAGGCCTGATTTCTATGAGAATAAGTGCAAATGTTTATTATGCTATTAAATAGAGGCTGCTTTAGTCACAGAATGGGATGCCAGTGCCACAAAAAACCAGAGAGCATGCACAGCAAAAGTGTCTTTATCAGGCCTGATTTCTATGAGAATAAGTGCAAATGTTTATTATGCTATTAAATAGAGGCTGCTTTAGTCACAGAATGGGATGCCAGTGCCACAAAACCAGAGAGCATGCACAGCAAAAGTGTCTTTATCAGGCCTGATTTCTATGAGAATAAGTGCAAATGTTTATTATGCTATTAAATAGAGGCTGCTTTAGTCACAGAATGGGATGCCAGTGCCACAAAAACCAGAGAGCATGCACAGCAAAAGTGTCTTTATCAGGCCTGATTTCTATGAGAATAAGTGCAAATGTTTATTATGCTATTAAATAGAGGCTGCTTTAGTCACAGAATGGGATGCCAGTGCCACAAAAACCAGAGAGCATGCACAGCAAAAGTGTCTTTATCAGGCCTGATTTCTATGAGAATAAGTGCAAATGTTTATTATGCTATTAAATAGAGGCTGCTTTAGTCACAGAATGGGATGCCAGTGCCACAAAAACCAGAGAGCATGCACAGCAAAAGTGTCTTTATCAGGCCTGATTTCTATGAGAATAAGTGCAAATGTTTATTATGCTATTAAATAGAGGCTGCTTTAGTCACAGAATGGGATGCCAGTGCCACAAAAACCAGAGAGCATGCACAGCAAAAGTGTCTTTATCAGGCCTGATTTCTATGAGAATAAGTGCAAATGTTTATTATGCTATTAAATAGAGGCTGCTTTAGTCACAGAATGGGATGCCAGTGCCACAAAAACCAGAGAGCATGCACAGCAAAAGTGTCTTTATCAGGCCTGATTTCTATGAGAATAAGTGCAAATGTTTATTATGCTATTAAATAGAGGCTGCTTTAGTCACAGAATGGGATGCCAGTGCCACAAAAACCAGAGAGCATGCACAGCAAAAGTGTCTTTATCAGGCCTGATTTCTATGAGAATAAGTGCAAATGTTTATTATGCTATTAAATAGAGGCTGCTTTAGTCACAGAATGGGATGCCAGTGCCACAAAACCAGAGAGCATGCACAGCAAAAGTGTCTTTATCAGGCCTGATTTCTATGAGAATAAGTGCAAATGTTTATTATGCTATTAAATAGAGGCTGCTTTAGTCACAGAATGGGATGCCAGTGCCACAAAAACCAGAGAGCATGCACAGCAAAAGTGTCTTTATCAGGCCTGATTTCTATGAGAATAAGTGCAAATGTTTATTATGCTATTAAATAGAGGCTGCTTTAGTCACAGAATGGGATGCCAGTGCCACAAAAACCAGAGAGCATGCACAGCAAAAGGTGTCTTTATCAGGCCTGATTTCTATGAGAATAAGTGCAAATGTTTATTATGCTATTAAATAGAGGCTGCTTTAGTCACAGAATGGGATGCCAGTGCCACAAAACAGAGAGCATGCACAGCAAAAGTGTCTTTATCAGGCTGATTTCTATGAGAATAAGTGCAAATGTTTATTATGCTATTAAATAGAGGCTGCTTTAGTCACAGAATGGGATGCCAGTGCCACAAAAACCAGAGAGCATGCACAGCAAAAGTGTCTTTATCAGGCCTGATTTCTATGAGAATAAGTGCAAATGTTTATTATGCTATTAAATAGAGGCTGCTTTAGTCACAGAATGGGATGCCAGTGCCACAAAAACCAGAGAGCATGCACAGCAAAAGTGTCTTTATCAGGCCTGATTTCTATGAGAATAAGTGCAAATGTTTATTATGCTATTAAATAGAGGCTGCTTTAGTCACAGAATGGGATGCCAGTGCCACAAAAACCAGAGAGCATGCACAGCAAAAGTGTCTTTATCAGGCCTGATTTCTATGAGAATAAGTGCAAATGTTTATTATGCTATTAAATAGAGGCTGCTTTAGTCACAGAATGGGATGCCAGTGCCACAAAAACCAGAGAGCATGCACAGCAAAAGTGTCTTTATCAGGCCTGATTTCTATGAGAATAAGTGCAAATGTTTATTATGCTATTAAATAGAGGCTGCTTTAGTCACAGAATGGGATGCCAGTGCCACAAAAACCAGAGAGCATGCACAGCAAAAGTGTCTTTATCAGGCCTGATTTCTATGAGAATAAGTGCAAATGTTTATTATGCTATTAAATAGAGGCTGCTTTAGTCACAGAATGGGATGCCAGTGCCACAAAAACCAGAGAGCATGCACAGCAAAAGTGTCTTTATCAGGCCTGATTTCTATGAGAATAAGTGCAAATGTTTATTATGCTATTAAATAGAGGCTGCTTTAGTCACAGAATGGGATGCCAGTGCCACAAAAACCAGAGAGCATGCACAGCAAAAGTGTCTTTATCAGGCCTGATTTCTATGAGAATAAGTGCAAATGTTTATTATGCTATTAAATAGAGGCTGCTTTAGTCACAGAATGGGATGCCAGTGCCACAAAAACCAGAGAGCATGCACAGCAAAAGTGTCTTTATCAGGCCTGATTTCTATGAGAATAAGTGCAAATGTTTATTATGCTATTAAATAGAGGCTGCTTTAGTCACAGAATGGGATGCCAGTGCCACAAAAACCAGAGAGCATGCACAGCAAAAGTGTCTTTATCAGGCCTGATTTCTATGAGAATAAGTGCAAATGTTTATTATGCTATTAAATAGAGGCTGCTTTAGTCACAGAATGGGATGCCAGTGCCACAAAAACCAGAGAGCATGCACAGCAAAAGTGTCTTTATCAGGCCTGATTTCTATGAGAATAAGTGCAAATGTTTATTATGCTATTAAATAGAGGCTGCTTTAGTCACAGAATGGGATGCCAGTGCCACAAAAACCAGAGAGCATGCACAGCAAAAGTGTCTTTATCAGGCCTGATTTCTATGAGAATAAGTGCAAATGTTTATTATGCTATTAAATAGAGGCTGCTTTAGTCACAGAATGGGATGCCAGTGCCACAAAAACCAGAGAGCATGCACAGCAAAAGTGTCTTTATCAGGCCTGATTTCTATGAGAATAAGTGCAAATGTTTATTATGCTATTAAATAGAGGCTGCTTTAGTCACAGAATGGGATGCCAGTGCCACAAAAACCAGAGAGCATGCACAGCAAAAGTGTCTTTATCAGGCCTGATTTCTATGAGAATAAGTGCAAATGTTTATTATGCTATTAAATAGAGGCTGCTTTAGTCACAGAATGGGATGCCAGTGCCACAAAAACCAGAGAGCATGCACAGCAAAAGTGTCTTTATCAGGCCTGATTTCTATGAGAATAAGTGCAAATGTTTATTATGCTATTAAATAGAGGCTGCTTTAGTCACAGAATGGGATGCCAGTGCCACAAAAACCAGAGAGCATGCACAGCAAAAGTGTCTTTATCAGGCCTGATTTCTATGAGAATAAGTGCAAATGTTTATTATGCTATTAAATAGAGGCTGCTTTAGTCACAGAATGGGATGCCAGTGCCACAAAAACCAGAGAGCATGCACAGCAAAAGTGTCTTTATCAGGCCTGATTTCTATGAGAATAAGTGCAAATGTTTATTATGCTATTAAATAGAGGCTGCTTTAGTCACAGAATGGGATGCCAGTGCCACAAAAACCAGAGAGCATGCACAGCAAAAGTGTCTTTATCAGGCCTGATTTCTATGAGAATAAGTGCAAATGTTTATTATGCTATTAAATAGAGGCTGCTTTAGTCACAGAATGGGATGCCAGTGCCACAAAAACCAGAGAGCATGCACAGCAAAAGTGTCTTTATCAGGCCTGATTTCTATGAGAATAAGTGCAAATGTTTATTATGCTATTAAATAGAGGCTGCTTTAGTCACAGAATGGGATGCCAGTGCCACAAAAACCAGAGAGCATGCACAGCAAAAGTGTCTTTATCAGGCCTGATTTCTATGAGAATAAGTGCAAATGTTTATTATGCTATTAAATAGAGGCTGCTTTAGTCACAGAATGGGATGCCAGTGCCACAAAAACCAGAGAGCATGCACAGCAAAAGTGTCTTTATCAGGCCTGATTTCTATGAGAATAAGTGCAAATGTTTATTATGCTATTAAATAGAGGCTGCTTTAGTCACAGAATGGGATGCCAGTGCCACAAAAACCAGAGAGCATGCACAGCAAAAGTGTCTTTATCAGGCCTGATTTCTATGAGAATAAGTGCAAATGTTTATTATGCTATTAAATAGAGGCTGCTTTAGTCACAGAATGGGATGCCAGTGCCACAAAAACCAGAGAGCATGCACAGCAAAAGTGTCTTTATCAGGCCTGATTTCTATGAGAATAAGTGCAAATGTTTATTATGCTATTAAATAGAGGCTGCTTTAGTCACAGAATGGGATGCCAGTGCCACAAAAACCAGAGAGCATGCACAGCAAAAGTGTCTTTATCAGGCCTGATTTCTATGAGAATAAGTGCAAATGTTTATTATGCTATTAAATAGAGGCTGCTTTAGTCACAGAATGGGATGCCAGTGCCACAAAAACCAGAGAGCATGCACAGCAAAAGTGTCTTTATCAGGCCTGATTTCTATGAGAATAAGTGCAAATGTTTATTATGCTATTAAATAGAGGCTGCTTTAGTCACAGAATGGGATGCCAGTGCCACAAAAACCAGAGAGCATGCACAGCAAAAGTGTCTTTATCAGGCCTGATTTCTATGAGAATAAGTGCAAATGTTTATTATGCTATTAAATAGAGGCTGCTTTAGTCACAGAATGGGATGCCAGTGCCACAAAAACCAGAGAGCATGCACAGCAAAAGTGTCTTTATCAGGCCTGATTTCTATGAGAATAAGTGCAAATGTTTATTATGCTATTAAATAGAGGCTGCTTTAGTCACAGAATGGGATGCCAGTGCCACAAAAACCAGAGAGCATGCACAGCAAAAGTGTCTTTATCAGGCCTGATTTCTATGAGAATAAGTGCAAATGTTTATTATGCTATTAAATAGAGGCTGCTTTAGTCACAGAATGGGATGCCAGTGCCACAAAAACCAGAGAGCATGCACAGCAAAAGTGTCTTTATCAGGCCTGATTTCTATGAGAATAAGTGCAAATGTTTATTATGCTATTAAATAGAGGCTGCTTTAGTCACAGAATGGGATGCCAGTGCCACAAAAACCAGAGAGCATGCACAGCAAAAGTGTCTTTATCAGGCCTGATTTCTATGAGAATAAGTGCAAATGTTTATTATGCTATTAAATAGAGGCTGCTTTAGTCACAGAATGGGATGCCAGTGCCACAAAAACCAGAGAGCATGCACAGCAAAAGTGTCTTTATCAGGCCTGATTTCTATGAGAATAAGTGCAAATGTTTATTATGCTATTAAATAGAGGCTGCTTTAGTCACAGAATGGGATGCCAGTGCCACAAAAACCAGAGAGCATGCACAGCAAAAGTGTCTTTATCAGGCCTGATTTCTATGAGAATAAGTGCAAATGTTTATTATGCTATTAAATAGAGGCTGCTTTAGTCACAGAATGGGATGCCAGTGCCACAAAAACCAGAGAGCATGCACAGCAAAAGTGTCTTTATCAGGCCTGATTTCTATGAGAATAAGTGCAAATGTTTATTATGCTATTAAATAGAGGCTGCTTTAGTCACAGAATGGGATGCCAGTGCCACAAAAACCAGAGAGCATGCACAGCAAAAGTGTCTTTATCAGGCCTGATTTCTATGAGAATAAGTGCAAATGTTTATTATGCTATTAAATAGAGGCTGCTTTAGTCACAGAATGGGATGCCAGTGCCACAAAAACCAGAGAGCATGCACAGCAAAAGTGTCTTTATCAGGCCTGATTTCTATGAGAATAAGTGCAAATGTTTATTATGCTATTAAATAGAGGCTGCTTTAGTCACAGAATGGGATGCCAGTGCCACAAAAACCAGAGAGCATGCACAGCAAAAGTGTCTTTATCAGGCCTGATTTCTATGAGAATAAGTGCAAATGTTTATTATGCTATTAAATAGAGGCTGCTTTAGTCACAGAATGGGATGCCAGTGCCACAAAAACCAGAGAGCATGCACAGCAAAAGTGTCTTTATCAGGCCTGATTTCTATGAGAATAAGTGCAAATGTTTATTATGCTATTAAATAGAGGCTGCTTTAGTCACAGAATGGGATGCCAGTGCCACAAAAACCAGAGAGCATGCACAGCAAAAGTGTCTTTATCAGGCCTGATTTCTATGAGAATAAGTGCAAATGTTTATTATGCTATTAAATAGAGGCTGCTTTAGTCACAGAATGGGATGCCAGTGCCACAAAAACCAGAGAGCATGCACAGCAAAAGTGTCTTTATCAGGCCTGATTTCTATGAGAATAAGTGCAAATGTTTATTATGCTATTAAATAGAGGCTGCTTTAGTCACAGAATGGGATGCCAGTGCCACAAAAACCAGAGAGCATGCACAGCAAAAGTGTCTTTATCAGGCCTGATTTCTATGAGAATAAGTGCAAATGTTTATTATGCTATTAAATAGAGGCTGCTTTAGTCACAGAATGGGATGCCAGTGCCACAAAAACCAGAGAGCATGCACAGCAAAAGTGTCTTTATCAGGCCTGATTTCTATGAGAATAAGTGCAAATGTTTATTATGCTATTAAATAGAGGCTGCTTTAGTCACAGAATGGGATGCCAGTGCCACAAAAACCAGAGAGCATGCACAGCAAAAGTGTCTTTATCAGGCCTGATTTCTATGAGAATAAGTGCAAATGTTTATTATGCTATTAAATAGAGGCTGCTTTAGTCACAGAATGGGATGCCAGTGCCACAAAAACCAGAGAGCATGCACAGCAAAAGTGTCTTTATCAGGCCTGATTTCTATGAGAATAAGTGCAAATGTTTATTATGCTATTAAATAGAGGCTGCTTTAGTCACAGAATGGGATGCCAGTGCCACAAAAACCAGAGAGCATGCACAGCAAAAGTGTCTTTATCAGGCCTGATTTCTATGAGAATAAGTGCAAATGTTTATTATGCTATTAAATAGAGGCTGCTTTAGTCACAGAATGGGATGCCAGTGCCACAAAAACCAGAGAGCATGCACAGCAAAAGTGTCTTTATCAGGCCTGATTTCTATGAGAATAAGTGCAAATGTTTATTATGCTATTAAATAGAGGCTGCTTTAGTCACAGAATGGGATGCCAGTGCCACAAAAACCAGAGAGCATGCACAGCAAAAGTGTCTTTATCAGGCCTGATTTCTATGAGAATAAGTGCAAATGTTTATTATGCTATTAAATAGAGGCTGCTTTAGTCACAGAATGGGATGCCAGTGCCACAAAAACCAGAGAGCATGCACAGCAAAAGTGTCTTTATCAGGCCTGATTTCTATGAGAATAAGTGCAAATGTTTATTATGCTATTAAATAGAGGCTGCTTTAGTCACAGAATGGGATGCCAGTGCCACAAAAACCAGAGAGCATGCACAGCAAAAGTGTCTTTATCAGGCCTGATTTCTATGAGAATAAGTGCAAATGTTTATTATGCTATTAAATAGAGGCTGCTTTAGTCACAGAATGGGATGCCAGTGCCACAAAAACCAGAGAGCATGCACAGCAAAAGTGTCTTTATCAGGCCTGATTTCTATGAGAATAAGTGCAAATGTTTATTATGCTATTAAATAGAGGCTGCTTTAGTCACAGAATGGGATGCCAGTGCCACAAAAACCAGAGAGCATGCACAGCAAAAGTGTCTTTATCAGGCCTGATTTCTATGAGAATAAGTGCAAATGTTTATTATGCTATTAAATAGAGGCTGCTTTAGTCACAGAATGGGATGCCAGTGCCACAAAAACCAGAGAGCATGCACAGCAAAAGTGTCTTTATCAGGCCTGATTTCTATGAGAATAAGTGCAAATGTTTATTATGCTATTAAATAGAGGCTGCTTTAGTCACAGAATGGGATGCCAGTGCCACAAAAACCAGAGAGCATGCACAGCAAAAGTGTCTTTATCAGGCCTGATTTCTATGAGAATAAGTGCAAATGTTTATTATGCTATTAAATAGAGGCTGCTTTAGTCACAGAATGGGATGCCAGTGCCACAAAAACCAGAGAGCATGCACAGCAAAAGTGTCTTTATCAGGCCTGATTTCTATGAGAATAAGTGCAAATGTTTATTATGCTATTAAATAGAGGCTGCTTTAGTCACAGAATGGGATGCCAGTGCCACAAAAACCAGAGAGCATGCACAGCAAAAGTGTCTTTATCAGGCCTGATTTCTATGAGAATAAGTGCAAATGTTTATTATGCTATTAAATAGAGGCTGCTTTAGTCACAGAATGGGATGCCAGTGCCACAAAAACCAGAGAGCATGCACAGCAAAAGTGTCTTTATCAGGCCTGATTTCTATGAGAATAAGTGCAAATGTTTATTATGCTATTAAATAGAGGCTGCTTTAGTCACAGAATGGGATGCCAGTGCCACAAAAACCAGAGAGCATGCACAGCAAAAGTGTCTTTATCAGGCCTGATTTCTATGAGAATAAGTGCAAATGTTTATTATGCTATTAAATAGAGGCTGCTTTAGTCACAGAATGGGATGCCAGTGCCACAAAAACCAGAGAGCATGCACAGCAAAAGTGTCTTTATCAGGCCTGATTTCTATGAGAATAAGTGCAAATGTTTATTATGCTATTAAATAGAGGCTGCTTTAGTCACAGAATGGGATGCCAGTGCCACAAAAACCAGAGAGCATGCACAGCAAAAGTGTCTTTATCAGGCCTGATTTCTATGAGAATAAGTGCAAATGTTTATTATGCTATTAAATAGAGGCTGCTTTAGTCACAGAATGGGATGCCAGTGCCACAAAAACCAGAGAGCATGCACAGCAAAAGTGTCTTTATCAGGCCTGATTTCTATGAGAATAAGTGCAAATGTTTATTATGCTATTAAATAGAGGCTGCTTTAGTCACAGAATGGGATGCCAGTGCCACAAAAACCAGAGAGCATGCACAGCAAAAGTGTCTTTATCAGGCCTGATTTCTATGAGAATAAGTGCAAATGTTTATTATGCTATTAAATAGAGGCTGCTTTAGTCACAGAATGGGATGCCAGTGCCACAAAAACCAGAGAGCATGCACAGCAAAAGTGTCTTTATCAGGCCTGATTTCTATGAGAATAAGTGCAAATGTTTATTATGCTATTAAATAGAGGCTGCTTTAGTCACAGAATGGGATGCCAGTGCCACAAAAACCAGAGAGCATGCACAGCAAAAGTGTCTTTATCAGGCCTGATTTCTATGAGAATAAGTGCAAATGTTTATTATGCTATTAAATAGAGGCTGCTTTAGTCACAGAATGGGATGCCAGTGCCACAAAAACCAGAGAGCATGCACAGCAAAAGTGTCTTTATCAGGCCTGATTTCTATGAGAATAAGTGCAAATGTTTATTATGCTATTAAATAGAGGCTGCTTTAGTCACAGAATGGGATGCCAGTGCCACAAAAACCAGAGAGCATGCACAGCAAAAGTGTCTTTATCAGGCCTGATTTCTATGAGAATAAGTGCAAATGTTTATTATGCTATTAAATAGAGGCTGCTTTAGTCACAGAATGGGATGCCAGTGCCACAAAAACCAGAGAGCATGCACAGCAAAAGTGTCTTTATCAGGCCTGATTTCTATGAGAATAAGTGCAAATGTTTATTATGCTATTAAATAGAGGCTGCTTTAGTCACAGAATGGGATGCCAGTGCCACAAAAACCAGAGAGCATGCACAGCAAAAGTGTCTTTATCAGGCCTGATTTCTATGAGAATAAGTGCAAATGGTTATTATGCTATTAAATAGAGGCTGCTTTAGTCACAGAATGGGATGCCAGTGCCACAAAAACCAGAGAGCATGCACAGCAAAAGTGTCTTTATCAGGCCTGATTTCTATGAGAATAAGTGCAAATGTTTATTATGCTATTAAATAGAGGCTGCTTTAGTCACAGAATGGGATGCCAGTGCCACAAAAACCAGAGAGCATGCACAGCAAAAGTGTCTTTATCAGGCCTGATTTCTATGAGAATAAGTGCAAATGTTTATTATGCTATTAAATAGAGGCTGCTTTAGTCACAGAATGGGATGCCAGTGCCACAAAAACCAGAGAGCATGCACAGCAAAAGTGTCTTTATCAGGCCTGATTTCTATGAGAATAAGTGCAAATGTTTATTATGCTATTAAATAGAGGCTGCTTTAGTCACAGAATGGGATGCCTCACAGCAGACTTAAGATCAGTTCAGTATATATGCACAGTTAGTTACTATAAGCAGCCTGAAAACGCTAACAAAGGCTGGATGAAAAAAAAAAAATCTCCCTGTCACAGCCTCCGTTTTTCCTACCTTTCCCTGGCTTTCTGTCTGTCTCCTGTCTGTCTCCTGCCTGTCTCCTGCCTGTCTCCAGCCTGTCCCTGTCTGTCCCTGCCTGTCTAAGTGCCTCAGCTACACAGCGTTCTGTCTGTCACGAATGCAATAGAGAAATGAGGAAAAGCAAGATGGCCGCCGTTAAATACCGCTGTGTGACGTCACCGGGCTTGCTGGCTGCTGATAGGCTGCATGTGACTGCCCCAGCTTGCACTGGCGCGGGATACATGTCCAGACATGTCCCGCCCGCCATCTTAGAATGCCTGTAATGTAAATGAATGGATGTTAAAGGAAAACTTCGAGTGATCGAATCGCGGGGAAATTCGGATTCGATCCGAATCGAATTTTTCCTGAAATTCGGATCGAATCCGGGTTCGTCCGGATCGATTCGCTCATCCCTACCTCTAGGTATAATTTTTTGTGAGATGTAATTCTCAATCGTACAGACATCCCAATGGCGTTTAAGCTGTTTAATTATTAGAGATTTATGTTTTTTAAACAGTGGTCTCATCTCACTGTCTTGCTCAATGTTTGACCCAGTCGCTTGAGAGGTGAATGCAGACTGCATATTCTGCAAGCAAGCTTTATCCAGCGTAAACGCCATTGTTAACTCCTGATCAGTTCTAGAGTATATCATACAATGAACATTAAATTTGGAGCCCAAGATTTCCCAGATTCCCCCTTGCACCTAGGGATAGCTATATACACCTTAATTTCTTGGCTAAGGAAGACCAGGCCCACTCGTGAATATCACATAGAAATACCAACAACCCATGGTGTGTCAAAAAAGATGTACTCAAGTCTAACGCCATGCATGAGGCCTTATAAGTATACCGGAGTTCAAACCATTAAAGGGTCATTGATTGTACACATGCCTCGTTAATCCCGCCTGCTGACCAGGAATATCTGTTCAGGTATGTGGTTTAGGTCAGCATTTTTTTAAAGTAATTTAAAGCAGACCTACACCCTGTGTATCAAAAACATCCATTGTTTCAACATTTTGTGGTTGTCTAACAATATATTTGATCATCTTGACACTTTTGGTCACACTAATTCCAGTTATTTTTGGTTTTTGCAGGAACAGGAAGATGGGCCATTCCATTAATGTACAAGCAGTGTCCGGGCCAGATCTGCTATTTTTTAGTTTATTTGCAGCCTTCCCTGGTTCCACGCATGATTCACACATATTGCGGGACTCCAACCTGTTTCAACGTTTTGAATCAGGAGATCTGTCTGGCGGATGGCTACTGGGTATGTGTCTCAAACTTTTGGTTGCTGGGCAACATTTTTTTATTTTTCTGTCGGTGCCTGTACCCCACTAATCTGTGCTAGATAGCAATGAAACATTACAAGTTGCCAATCACTTATTTACCACTATTTGCTCCTATGAATTATTGTTGTTATTCTCCACAATTCAGTCCTGTCCTGGCCCTCTTAGCTATGTTGCATCCCACACTCATTGTACGGGAGTGTACTGGTTGGATGTGCATGTTGCCTCATCATAACTGTGCTTTGGTCTGACACAGCACAGCTCACCTATTGTCCTTCATCACTAATGCTGGAATGCAAAGCAAAACATTATTGAGGTTCTTCCCCATAGGGCTCTGTCTGTTGTTCCATGTTCTTACCCTTTTACAGTAACAAAACATGCCCTTTTTGGTGATAGCATGTAAGGTACTTGTGGGTAATATTTTTGTTTGTTTTTTTATTTTAGTACTTGTTATATATGTTTCTTTTGCCTTATAGTGATGTGCTGAATAGTTATGGTGCAAGACACTACTGTTAGGGCGAGCGCTGCACGCCCGTCTCACAGCATTTCACCTACCTCCATGGCTGCATGCAGCCGTCATCCATCTTCCCTCAGGGCTGCTTCCAGCTGCCGCCCTTCCCCCAATGCTTCCTCCTTCCATGGTCAGGTGCTCACGCGTCTCCGTCCACTAGAGGGCGAGCGCACAGGATCCCTGAGATTTAAAGGGCCTTTACAGCACTGATTGGTGTTTATGTCATCCAATCCTGCATCATCTTTCCCTATTTAAACAGGCACTTCCTTCCTTCAGTGCCGGATCTTGGTCTCTCCATGCTTGTTGAAAGTCAGACATTCTTGGATTGCTCACCCGTGTACCAACCTCTGCCTGTCCCCGACTCTGAACCTTTGCTGCCTGCCCCGACCTCGGCTACTCACCTTTACCGCGAACCTGTGCTGCCAGCCCCGATCTCTGCCTGTACTACTACGCCTTTTTGCCTGCCACTTGTGTACCTCACTGAACCTCGGCTGACTGTGGGACTGGACCGCTGTTAGGGGGTAGCGACCTGGGGGTCACTCGCCGCACAAGACCAACCTGCCTTGCGGTGGGCTCTGGTGAATACCGGTGGCCTCTTAGGCTCCGCTCCCCTGACACGGTACCCGCCATCGGTTCCACAGTTAAAGCGGATCCACACCCGAGTCCGCTCCACCCGGTCCGTGACAACTACATATGTTGCAAAGAGGCACATTTGGCATGTGTGTTTGGGTTATTATTAGTGCTTATTTTTGTTTGTTTTTTTGCAGGTGATTCTGGCTATCCCTTGCTACCATGGCTACTTACCCCCATCCTGCATCCATCTTCGCTGGCCCAGGAGCGGTATAACACGGCACATTGGAGGACTCGCTGCGTGGTGGAACGTGCCTTTGGCTTGCTAAAGATGCGATTTCGTTGTCTGGACCAGACTGGTGGGGCCCTGCAGTATGAGCCCGCCAAGGTCATCAAAATTATAATAGCGTGTGGGGTCCTGCACAACCTAGCCATTAGAAGCCGTGTATCCAGATATACTGACCTGGCTGAGGACACTTTGCAGATATCAGAAGAAGTGACACCTCCATACTCAGGATTAGAGATGAGCGAACTTTTGAAAAATTCGATTCGACTGATTCGCCAAATTTTCCGACAAAAATCGTTTCGACCCGAATAAATTCGCGACGAATCGCTATTAAAAACGGCTATTTCTGAGCCTCCTAGAGCCTCAATAGGGTTGTAAACCATTCTGCCTTGCTGTAACACGCACAGGATGCGTGCTGGGTTAGTTAAATAATACTTTGAATAAATATCACATGCAGATCAGAGGCATCGCTAATAGAATCGCAGAGCGGCACAATTGAATTCAAGAGAGTTGAAGTGGCATCACTATGATGGGCAGGAACCCAAACATTGCTTTAAAGAGACACTGGAGTTGGCAGCAGCAGGAGCCCAAAAATTGGATGAATCACACCCTGGAGTTGGCAGCAGCAGCAGCAGGAGCCCAAACATTGGCTGAAAGAGACACTGGGGTTGGCTTCAGGAGCCCAAAAATTGGATGAATCACACACTGGAGTTGCAAGCAGCAGCAGGAGCCCAAATATTACTTTAAAGAGACACTGGAGTTGGCTTCAGGAGCCCAAAAATTGGATGAATCACACCCTGGAGTTGGCAGCAGCAGCAGCAGCAGCAGGAGCCCAAAGATTACTTTATAGAGACACTGGAGTTGGCTTCAGGAGCCCAAAAATTGGATGAATCACACCCTGGAGTTGGCAGGAGTTGACAGCAGCAGCAGCAGGAGCCCAAATATTACTTTAAAGAGACCCTGGGGTTGGCTTCAGGAGCCCAAACATTGGATGAATCACACCCTGGAGTTGGCAGCAGCAGCAGCAGGAGCCCAAATATTACTTTAAAGAGACACTGGGGTTGGCTTCAGGAGCCCAAAAATTGGATGAATCACACCCTGGAGTTGGCAGCAGCAGCAGCAGGAGCCCAAATATTACTTTAAAGAGACCCTGGGGTTGGCTTCAGGAGCCCAAAAATTGGATGAATCACACCCTGGAGTTGGCAGAAGTTGGCAGCAGCAGCAGCAGGAGCCCAAACATTACTTTAAAGAGACACTGGGGTTGGCTTCAGGAGCCCAAAATTGGATGAATCACACCCTGGAGTTGGCAGCAGCAGGAGCCCAAATATTACTTTAAAGAGACACTGGGGTTGGCTTCAGGAGCCCAAAAATTGGATGATTCACACCCTGGAGTTGGCAGCAGCAGCAGCAGGAGCCCAAATATATACTGGAGTTGGCTTCAGGAGCCCAAAAATTGGATGAATCACACCCTGGAGTTGGCAGAAGTTGGCAGCAGCAGGAGCCCAAACATTACTTTAAAGAGACACTGGGGTTGGCTTCAGGAGCCCAAAAATTGGATGAATCACACCCTGGAGTTGGCAGAAGTTGGCAGCAGCAGCAGCAGGAGCCCAAACATTACTTTAAAGAGACACTGGGGTTGGCTTCAGGAGCCCAAAATTGGATGAATCACACCCTGGAGTTGGCAGCAGCAGGAGCCCAAATATTACTTTAAAGAGACACTGGGGTTGGCTTCAGGAGCCCAAAATTGGATGAATCACACCCTGGAGTTGGCAGCAGCAGGAGCCCAAATATTACTTTAAAGAGACACTGGGGTTGGCTTCAGGAGCCCAAAAATTGGATGATTCACACCCTGGAGTTGGCAGCAGCAGCAGCAGGAGCCCAAATATATACTGGAGTTGGCTTCAGGAGCCCAAAAATTGGATGAATCACACCCTGGAGTTGGCAGAAGTTGGCAGCAGCAGGAGCCCAAACATTACTTTAAAGAGACACTGGGGTTGGCTTCAGGAGCCCAAAAATTGGATGAATCACACCCTGGAGTTGGCAGAAGTTGGCAGCAGCAGCAGCAGGAGCCCAAACATTACTTTAAAGAGACACTGGGGTTGGCTTCAGGAGCCCAAAATTGGATGAATCACACCCTGGAGTTGGCAGCAGCAGGAGCCCAAATATTACTTTAAAGAGACACTGGGGTTGGCTTCAGGAGCCCAAAAATTGGATGATTCACACCCTGGAGTTGGCAGCAGCAGCAGCAGGAGCCCAAATATACACTGGAGTTGGCTTCAGGAGCCCAAAAATTGGATGAATCACACCCTGGAGTTGGCAGCAGCAGCAGCAGGAGCCCAAACATTTAAAGAGACCCTGGGGTTGGCTTCAGGAGCCCAAAAATTGGATGAATCACACCCTGGAGTTGGCAGCAGCAGGAGCCCAAATATTACTTTAAATAGACACTGGGGTTGGCTTCAGGAGCCCAAAAATTGGATGAATCACACCCTGGAGTTGGCAGCAGCAGCAGCAGGAGCCCAAATATACACTGGAGTTGGCTTCAGGAGCCCAAAAATTGGATGAATCACACCCTGGAGTTGGCAGAAGTTGGCAGCAGCAGCAGCAGGAGCCCAAACATTACTTTAAAGAGACACTGGGGTTGGCTTCAGGAGCCCAAAAATTGGATGATTCACACCCTGGAGTTGGCAGCAGCAGCAGCAGGAGCCCAAATATACACTGGAGTTGGCTTCAGGAGCCCAAAAATTGGATGAATCACACCCTGGTGTTGGCAGAAGTTGGCAGCAGCAGGAGCCCAAACATGACTTTAAAGAGACCCTGGGGTTGGCTTCAGGAGCCCAAAAATTGGATGAATCACACCCTGGAGTTGGCAGAAGTTGGCAGCAGCAGCAGCAGGAGCCCAAACATTACTTTAAAGAGACACTGGGGTTGGCTTCAGGAGCCCAAAAATTGGATGAATCACACCCTGGAGTTGGCAGCAGCAGCAGCAGGAGCCCAAATATACACTGGAGTTGGCTTCAGGAGCCCAAAAATTGGATGAATCACACCCTGGAGTTGGCAGAAGTTGGCAGCAGCAGCAGCAGGAGCCCAAACATTACTTTAAAGAGACACTGGGGTTGGCTTCAGGAGCCCAAAAATTGGATGAATCACACCCTGGAGTTGGCAGAAGTTGGCAGCAGCAAGAGCCCAAACATTACTTTAAAGAGACACTGGGGTTGGCTTCAGGAGCCCAAAAATTGGATGATTCACACCCTGGAGTTGGCAGCAGCAGCAGCAGGAGCCCAAATATACACTGGAGTTGGCTTCAGGAGCCCAAAAATTGGATGAATCACACCCTGGAGTTGGCAGAAGTTGGCAGCAGCAGGAGCCCAAACATTACTTTAAAGAGACCCTGGGGTTGGCTTCAGGAGCCCAAAAATTGGATGAATCACACCCTAGAGTTGGCAGAAGTTGGCAGCAGCAGCAGCAGGAGCCCAAACATTACTTTAAAGAGACACTGGGGTTGGCTTCAGGAGCCCAATAATTGGATGAATCACACCCTGGAGTTGGCAGCAGCAGGAGCCCAAATATTACTTTAAAGAGACACTGGAGTTGGCTTCAGGAGCCCAAAAATTGGATGATTCACACCCTGGAGTTGGCAGCAGCAGCAGGAGCCCAAATATTACTTTAAAGAGACACTGGGATTGGCTTCAGGAGGCCAAAAATTGGATGAATCACACCCTGGAGTTGGCAGCAGCAGCAGGAGGCCAAATATTACTTGAAAGAGACAATGGAGTTGGCTTCAGGAGCCCAAAAATTGGATGATTTACACCCTGGAGTTGGCAGCAGCAGCAGCAGCAGGAGCCCAAATATTACTTTAAAGAGACACTGGGGTTGGCTTCAGGAGCCCAAGAATTGGATGATTCACACCCTGGAGTTGGCAGCAGCAGCAGCAGGAGCCCACAAATTGGCCTAAAGACATAAATATGTTTTGCACCATTTGGAAAGTGTAAAACGTGGCACCATGCTGAATCTAGTCGCATGCATCAGGCATTGGTGGGTGGAAATCCTGGCTGATCCATCCCTGATTCATTTTGACAAAGGTGAGTCTCTCCACATTTTTAGTTGACAGACGAGTTCTCCTCGCCGTAACTATGGCCCCCGCCGCACTAAACACCCGCTCAGATGGCACGCTACTTGCCGGGCAGGACAGCTTTTCCAGGGCAAACTCTGCTAGTTGCGGCCACAAATCAAGTTTGGCTGCCCAGAAGTCCAGCGGATCCTCAAGGTGTGTTGGCATGGTCATGTCAAAGTATGACATGACCTGCTGGTTGAGGTCCTGCTCCAGGTCTTCCTGCTGCTCATGAGTAGCCTCACTATGCGGGTGTAGAAAGCTACTCATTAGCGACTGAAGACTGAGGCTGCTGCTGCTGATGGAGCTGCTGCTGCTGCTCCTGCCAACCCCCCCAGCGGCCATGGCAGTGGAAGGTGAGCGCAGAGGTCCCCTCGAGTCAGACCTGCGAGAGTATGGACCATGGCGCAGATAGGCATCGGCCAACTGCCTACGTAGAATGTCTTTGTAGTAGTTGAGCTTGTCCTCCCTCTCGGTGGGTTTAAAAAATGCCCCCATTTTGTGCCGGAAGCGAGGGTCCAATAAGGTGGACAGCCAGAAGTCATCCCGCCGACAGATGGAAACAATTCTGGGGTCACTACGCAAGCACGTGAGCATGCTTCGTGCCATTTGCGCAAGTGACTCGGATGGACTACCTGTCTCCATCTCCACTGCATACTGCCACGGTGTGCCCGGGTCCTCTGTCTCGCCTTCCTCAAAAACCTCTAGCTCCTCTGGCTGCTCCTGCTCCTCCTCTCCTGTCCGCTGACTAGATAAACCAGCCATTTCGCCAAGCCTAAACTGTGTTTCGCTGGGCAACTCCTCCTCCTCCTCTTCCTCCTCCTCCTCCAGTTCAGCTGCAACGGGGTTCATGTGGCCGTAAGATGTAAACGCCATGTCTCCAGTGCCCTGACCAGCCATGGTTTCCAACATGTGCTGTAGTACATGAAGCAGTGGAATCACGTCGTTCATCCCGTAATCCTGCCGACTGACAAATAAAGTGGCTTCCTCAAAGGGCCTGAGCAAACGGCAGGTGTCACGTATGAGCTGCCACTGGTTGACATTGAAGTTACACAGGGGAGTCCCCCTATCTGCTTGGATCATCAGGAAATCCGTGATGGCTTTTCTCTGTTCATATAATCGGTCCAACATGTGAAGGGTGGAATTCCAACGGGTGGAAACATCGCAAATCAGACTATGTTGGGGGATACCATTCTGACGCTGTAGCTCAAGAAGGGTGTGTTTGGCGGTGTAGGAGTGGCTGAAGTGCATGCAAAGTTTCCTTGAAGTTGTTAGGATGTCTTGCAGATGGGGGGAACACTTCAGAAACCGCTTGACAACCAGATTGAAGACGTGAGCCATGCAGGGGGCATGGGTCAGGCTTCCTTGGCGCAGCGCAGACAAAATGTTCTTCCCATTGTCGGTAACCATGATTCCCATTTTAAGTTTTCTTGGAGTAAGCCATGTTTGGATTTCCTGATGAATACATTTAAGCAGTTCCTCCCCTGTGTGACTCCGTTCGCCAAGACAAACCATGTGAAGCACTGCGTGACACCTCCGTGCCCTGCACACATGGTAGACTAGAGGGGCACTGAGACTTGAGCCTACAGTGGAGGGTGAGGAGATGGCGGAGGATGAGGAGGCCGAGTCGCACGGTGTCACAGGCCCAACGGGCAGGGAGCGCGGAAGTTGCTGCTGCTGCTGCAAAGGGACCACATTCACCCAGTGGGCCGTAAACGACATGTACTGTCCCTGACCGTAGTTACAGCTCCAGATGTCGGCGCTGCCATGCACTTTGCTACACACCGACAGGCTCAAGGACTGGCCCACCTTCTGTTCAACAAAAGTGTGCAGCGCTGGTACTGCCTTCTTGGCAAAGAAATGACGGCTTGGGACTCTCCACCTCGGCTCGGCACAAGCCAACAGTTCTCTGAAAGGTGCAGATTCCACCACCTGAAAAGGGAGCGACTGCCGCACCAGCAACTTGGACAGGAGCACATTCAGCTTCTGCGCCGTAGGATGAGTGGGCGCATACTGCTGTCTCTTGGACATGGCTTCGCTGATGGATTGCTGGCGGGATGCATGACTTGGAGGAGGAGGAGCAGGAGCGACAGAGGATGGGTATGACGCACAGCTGCCTTCGGCTGAGGTGCTGGAGCCTTGGCTGGCAGAAATTGGGAGCTCACTTGGTGAGGAAACAGACTGGACCACCCCTTGGGAGCCTTGGTTCTCCCAGGTCGCTTTATGGTGACGCATCATATGTTGACGCAGGGCCGTGGTGCCAACATTTGGACCCTGGCCACGCTTCACCTTCTGCCTACATATCTTGCATGTGGCCATGTTACCCTCCTGCGGATGCTTCAGGAAAAACTGCCACACTGCCGAGTAGCTACTTTTCCCACCCCCTGGCCTCACTGATTCACTGCTGCTGTTGCCAACTCCAGGAACCCCTGCTCCACTACCTCCCGATAAGGTAGACTGCCGCACAGCAGGTGCTCTACCCCGGCCCCGGCCCCGGCCGGCTCCAGCCTTTGGAATTGTGCCCCCATGCTGACTGCTACCACCTTGCTGCCTCAGCTGCTGACTCCGGGGCAACCTGCGCCCCTCTTCTCCTGATGATGACGATGAAGCCCCTTCATCACCCGGCTCCCAAGTGCGATCGGCTTCATCGTCATCATCATCATCACCGAGTTGTGGCTGTACGTCACTGATGTTCGTGGATTCGTCAACAGTGTCTGGCGCAGGAGCTGGAACGCTCGCAGCACCCACGACACTGTCCACATCACTATTTGTCTGCCTAGCTAGAGAAGCCACCTCCATTTCTTGGCTGGGCAGTAGCTGCTGACTGTCCTCTATCTGATGGTCCTCCTCACTAAAGAGTGGAGCTGAACCCAAAGCATAGGATACGTCGCTGGGGGAGGGAACGGCGTAGGCCAGAGGCAATGGGAGGACAGGGACTGCTCTCGGGGCATGCCAACTCAGGGTTGTGTCAGAGGAACCTACCGACCCTAGACTGGGGGTCTCAGACGTAAGTTGTGATGATGTTGTTGATGAGCGCGTCAACCAATCTACCACGGCAGATGCGTTACTGGTGGAGACCCGACCGCTAGCAGATACTGGCAGATTAGGTCTCTCAGCGTGACTCCTGCCGCTACTGGCCCCCAGTCTGCTGCGAGCTCTGCCTGTGGAATCTTGGCCTCTGCCACTCCTCTTTTCACTTCCAGGCACTTGTCTGCCCGACATAGTCTAATTGGCGTGGTAGTAGGTGATATTTTAAGAACCCCCAGGCAGCGGTGGGTCTATATGAAACAGAATATAATGCACACCAAAAGTGAGCAGTAACACTCAGCATCCAACAGGCCTGCTTAGTGTAAATAAGAGAGCTGCTTAGTGTAAATAAAGAGGGGTATGGTATGTTACAGAATGGGATGCCCCAACAGAAGTGCACCTGGCAGGCAGCAGTAAGTCTATGCACAGCAAAAGTGTCTTTATCAGGCCTAATTTCAATTAGAATAAGTGCAAATGGTTATATGGTCTTAAACAGAGGCTGGTGTAGTCACAGAATGGGATGCCCCAAAAAAGAAGTGCACCTGGCAGGCAGCAGTAAGAATATGCACAGCAAAAGTGTCTTTATCAGGCCTAATTTCAATTAGAAAAAGTGCAAATGGTTATATGGTCTTAAACAGAGGCTGGTGTAGTCACAGAATGGGATGCCCCAAAAAAGAAGTGCACCTGGCAGGCAGCAGTAAGAATATGCACAGCAAAAGTGTCTTTATCAGGCCTAATTTCAATTAGAATAAGTGCAAATGGTTATATGGTGTTAAACAGAGGCTGCTGTAGTCACAGAATGGGATGCCCTAAAAACCCAGCAGTGAACCTGGGACAAGTAGTGCTATGCACAGCAAAAGTGTCTTTATCAGGCCTAATTTCAATTAGAATAAGTGCAAATGGTTATATGGTCTTAAACAGAGGCTGCTGTAGTCACAGAATGGGATGCCCTAAAAACCAGCAGTAAGTACACCTGGCAGGGTCCAGTAGTGCTATGAACAGCAAAAGTGTCTTTATCAGGCCTAATTTCAATTATAATAAGTGCAAATGGTTATATGGTGTTAAACAGAGGCTGCTGTAGTCACAGAATGGGATGCCCTAAAAACCCAGCAGTGAACCTGGGACAAGTAGTGCTATGAACAGCAAAAGTGTCTTTATCAGGCCTAATTTCAATTATAATAAGTGCAAATGGTTATATGGTCTTAAACAGAGGCTGCTGTAGTCACAGAATGGGATGCCCTAAAAACCAGCAGTAAGTACACCTGGCAGGGTCCAGTAGTGCTATGAACAGCAAAAGTGTCTTTATCAGGCCTAATTTCAATTATAATAAGTGCAAATGGTTATATGGTGTTAAACAGAGGCTGCTGTAGTCACAGAATGGGATGCCCTAAAAACCCAGCAGTGAACCTGGGACAAGTAGTGCTATGCACAGCAAAAGTGTCTTTATCAGGCCTAATTTCAATTAGAATAAGTGCAAATGGTTATATGGTGTTAAACAGAGGCTGCTGTAGTCACAGAATGGGATGCCCTAAAAACCCAGCAGGGAACCTGGGACAAGTAGTGCTATGCACAGCAAAAGTGTCTTTATCAGGCCTAATTTCAATTAGAATAAGTGCAAATGTTTATATGGTGTTAAACAGAGGCTGCTGTAGTCACAGAATGGGATGCCCTAAAAACCCAGCAGTGAACCTGGGACAAGTAGTGCTATGAACAGCAAAAGTGTCTTTATCAGGCCTAATTTCAATTATAATAAGTGCAATTGGTTATATGGTCTTAAACAGAGGCTGCTGTAGTCACAGAATGGGATGCCCTAAAAACCCAGCAGTGAACCTGGGACAAGTAGTGCTATGCACAGCAAAAGTGTCTTTATCAGGCCTAATTTCAATTAGAATAAGTGCAAATGGTTATATGGTGTTAAACAGAGGCTGCTGTAGTCACAGAATGGGATGCCCTAAAAACCCAGCAGTGAACCTGGGACAAGTAGTGCTATGCACAGCAAAAGTGTCTTTATCAGGCCTAATTTCAATTAGAATAAGTGCAAATGGTTATATGGTGTTAAACAGAGGCTGCTGTAGTCACAGAATGAGATGCCCTAAAAACCCAGCAGGGAACCTGGGACAAGTAGTGCTATGAACAGCAAAAGTGTCTTTATCAGGCCTAATTTCAATTATAATAAGTGCAATTGGTTATATGGTCTTAAACAGAGGCTGCTGTAGTCACAGAATGGGATGCCCTAAAAACCCAGCAGTGAACCTGGGACAAGTAGTGCTATGCACAGCAAAAGTGTCTTTATCAGGCCTAATTTCAATTAGAATAAGTGCAAATGGTTATATGGTGTTAAACAGAGGCTGCTGTAGTCACAGAATGGGATGCCCTAAAAACCCAGCAGTGAACCTGGTACAAGTAGTGCTATGCACAGCAAAAGTGTCTTTATCAGGCCTAATTTCAATTAGAATAAGTGCAAATGGTTATATGGTGTTAAACAGAGGCTGCTGTAGTCACAGAATGGGATGCCCTAAAAACCCAGCAGTGAACCTGGGACAAGTAGTGCTATGAACAGCAAAAGTGTCTTTATCAGGCCTAATTTCAATTATAATAAGTGCAAATGGTTATATGGTCTTAAACAGAGGCTGCTGTAGTCACAGAATGGGATGCCCTAAAAACCCAGCAGTGAACCTGGGACAAGTAGTGCTATGCACAGCAAAAGTGTCTTTATCAGGCCTAATTTCAATTAGAATAAGTGCAAATGGTTATATGGTGTTAAACAGAGGCTGCTGTAGTCACAGAATGGGATGCCCTAAAAACCCAGCAGTGAACCTGGGACAAGTAGTGCTATGCACAGCAAAAGTGTCTTTATCAGGCCTAATTTCAATTATAATAAGTGCAAATGGTTATATGGTCTTAAACAGAGGCTGCTGTAGTCACAGAATGGGATGCCCTAAAAACCAGCAGTAAGTACACCTGGCAGGGTCCAGTAGTGCTATGAACAGCAAAAGTGTCTTTATCAGGCCTAATTTCAATTAGAATAAGTGCAAATGGTTATATGGTCTTAAACAGAGGCTGGTGTAGTCACAGAATGGGATGCCTCACAGCAGTCTTAAGATCAGTTCAGTATATATGCACAGTTAGTTAGTATAAGCAGCCTGAAAACGCTAACAAAGCCAGTCAGCCAGCTAGTAACACTCAGGCTGGATGAAAAAAAAAAAAAATATCTCCCTGTGACAGCCTCCGATTTTTCCTACCTTTCCCTGTTTTTCGCTGACTTTCTGTCTGTCTCCTGTCTGTCTCCTGCCTGTCTCCAGCCTGTCCCTGTCTGTCCCTGCCTGTCTAACTGTCTCTCCCTCACTACAATGTTCTGTCTCTCACGAATGCAATAGAGAAATGAGGAAGGAAAAGCAAGATGGCCGACTTAAATAGCGCTGTGACGTCACCGGGCTTGCTGGCTGCTGATAGGCTGCATGTGACTGCCCCAGCTTGCACTGGCGCGGGATAGATGTCCAGACATGTCCCGTCCGCCATCTTAGAATGCCTGTAAATGTAAATGAATGGATGTTAAAGGAAAAATTTCGAGCGATCGAATCGCGGGGAAATTCGGATTCGATCCGAATCGAATTTTTCCTGAAATTCGGATCGAATCCGGGTTCGTCCGGATCGATTCGCTCATCCCTACTCAGGATCCCAAAGTGGCCCAGCACAGGCGATCCGTTCAGAACTTGTGGCAAATGTTTTTGCCTAAATAACATTCTATATTTATGTTTTTGGTTATTATTTTATTTGTCATAAAATAATATTTAACTTCACAAATTATTTGGTGTTTTTTTTACAAATTAACGTGTGTTCAAATACATTTACACATACATTTAGTGGTATGTTGAATATGATGTGGAAGTAGATGGCTGGTGTGCTTGAAGGTTAGCAGCAATATGTGCCAGGCTCTGGTTATTGAGCTGCCATTGGTGGACCATTTCACCCATATGCCTGGTTTGGGTTCTGATTTCTGCCAGCAGGCCAGAGACATTCTCGTTTAAACACTGTAATTGAGTGCACATGTTGGTTAGTTGGTTACACACAGTGTCATTAAATCTCTGTGTATTTTCGTTAAAGACGACATTTTCATGGTGCCAG
Organism: Gastrophryne carolinensis; assembly: GCA_027917425.1. NCBI lineage: Eukaryota > Metazoa > Chordata > Amphibia > Anura > Microhylidae > Gastrophryne > Gastrophryne carolinensis. Next base: position 76,827,184 of record CM051243.1, read on the forward strand.
GGTTCCTCCATGATTTGTAGCTGTCTCCTTTGGCTGATATGTCGCCTTGGATTACTTCTGCCACTGGCACGGGCGGGTGGTTGTGCTCCAGAATGAGTGGGTGGTGGTGGCTGGGTTGGCACAGAGTCTGTTGTGCGGACGTCAGAAGTGGTTGTTGACACTGAGGTGGGGTTAGTGGACACCAGGTGTTGCATTTGCTGGGCCTGTTGGTTCTGTTGTTCTGGCACTGGTTGGATTGGCCTTGTCGGCATCAGAATTGGTTCTTCCTCCTCCAAACCTCGAATATCTTTGAGAATAGGTGGACTTGTTAGGTTCTGCAAATAAATGTAGAATGTATTGAGTAGGCTTTTTTTTTTAAATTGTATGCAATTGCAATTTCACAAGTATACACAGTGGACCATTGACTTACCTCATCCAAACACTCAGGTTGGTTGTTGTGTACAGAAGGCAGTGGATGCATGGTCGTTCGGGACAAGCCAGGGGTAGATTGGCCTTGTGGCGTGTCTTGAGGTGTTTCAGGGACGAGATAATGTAATTTTAGTATATTTATAAACCACGGTGTGTATTAATGAGTAGCAAACGTTTTTGGTCGCCATAAAAAAGGCACAATGGTTGTAAATAATCACCTCCGGACCTGACATTCGTGTCTGTGTCTAGTCCCCCTGCCAGGCCATGAAGGCTTGCCGGATGAATATATGTGAAAACATGTTCTTCTGCAGGTGTTAGGATTATTTTATTTGGGATCCCACCCCCTGTTTGCAGGCTGTTTAAGAATAAAGCACACATAATAAGGATAACATCCTGTTACCTATCAGCCTATACAGTCAATTATACTATAAATGGACTTTACCTCTGTCCATTTTTCTTTTGCCATAATATTTTAGGTCTCCAATTTTCGCTTAATTTGCTCTATATCTCTCCTCACTGAACCAACACTATTAACTTGGCTGCAAATTTTAGCCCAAATCTCCTGCTTGGCCTGCTTTGTGGTGGATTTAGAATAACGGCCAAATAGGTCATCATAGTGCTCACAAACAGCAGTGGCTACAGCCATGCTTTGTACATCACAAAAACAGGCTGTAAGTGAGCCACGGCGCAGCTGGCGCCCACATGGGTGTGTGGTGTCCCCGGCAGCAGACAAAAATTAATGGCTGGCTGTCTGGTGAGTAGTTTGGGTTAGTAGGGCTGATGGGTGAGTGTGATGGAGTGTGTGTGGTGCTCTGTGATAATGTCTGGGTGCCTGTGGAGCTCTCTCTAGAAAGTGCCGTCCCCTTAAGGAGGGCAGCCCACATGACTGGCCTGCGTTCCGTCCGGAGGCAGACCAGCCATGGGGGAAGTGGTCACTGGGGGAAGTGACCTCAAGGGGGGGGAGTATAAAAGGGACGTTTGTCCCCCTCCCCTTCCTCTTTGACCCCCGGCGTGGATGGACGAGCCCCTTTTAGCTGCGCTGCGCATGGAGGCGGTGCGGCGAGGTGAGGACTGGGTGAGGAGCCTAATTCCCTCCCAGTCCGCCTCGCCGCCACCTCCCTCTCGCCCCCGGCGGGTATGCCGGGCTATCGGGGGGGGGGGACTTTGCGAGCGGGACCCGCTCTCGTCGGGCCGCCCGCCGCGGCAACGGGCTCTCCCCCTCCCCCCTCCCTGTGTACATGCCGGCGGAGGGGGCCTCCCCCCCACCCCCAGCTTTCATCCTACCTGTGGGGCTCCTCCAAGGGGGCCAAAGCTCCACTCTGTGCAGAGCGGAGGGCGGACCTGGGGGTGGGTATAACGCCTCCAGGTCCAGCAGTGGGCCCCCCGGCATCCCTTTCGATGCCTGCGGGGGTCTTTCAGGGGGCCGCCACTTCAACGGGGTCGGGAGGGGCGGATTTGGCCAGACGTGGTTTGTGCTGGGCCTTCAATCACTCCTTCTGCAAATGGGGGCCTACGTGCAAATTTCGGCACGAATGTTCGGGTTGCGGCGGGAGCCACTCAGCTGGGAGATGTTTTAAGAAGGGTCGGGGGGGGCGCAGAGGGGCAGAGAGTCCTGGAAAAAGGGGTATCCCTGGTGAGAGGGGCGGAGATGCCCCTCTGGTTAAATAAGTACCCTGATCAGGGGTAGCTCGATTACTGGGTGATGGTTTCGGGTTGGGTTTTCGGATTTCATGTGCAGCGCCTCCCAAGGTGGGCTCGCTTAAGAATCTGAAATCGGCTCGGGAGCGGCCTGAGGTGATTAAAGAGAAGTTGGGGAAGGAAGTTTCCTTGGGGCGGATGGCGGGCCCATTCAGCGACCCCCCTCTGGAGGATCTGGTGGTGTCCCCGTTGGGGGTGGTGCCCAAGAAGGAGCGAGGCAAATTTCGTCTCATGCACCACCTGTCTTTCCCGAGGGGGGGGATCGGTGAATGACGGTATAGACAAAGAGCTGTCATTGGTGTCTTATACGTCATTTGACTTCGCTCTGGATATGGTAAGGGAGGCAGGCCCTGGGGCATTGATGGCAAAAACCGATATCGAATCCGCGTTTCGGCTGCTACCAGTGCATCCGGATAGCTTGGATCTGTTGGGGTGTTTTTTCGAGGGGGGCTATTACGTGGATCGGTGTCTCCCGATGGGGTGTTCAATTTCGTGCGCCTACTTTGAAGCCTTTAGCTCGTTCTTGGAGTGGGTGGTAAAGGAGAGAGCGGGCGTGGGGTCAGTCACCCACTACTTGGATGATTTTTTGTGCGTAGGGCCAGCGGGCACTAGAGTATGCGATTTGTTGTTGGCGACCATGCTAAGCGTGTTTGGGGCTTTTGGGGTGCTGGTGGGGCACGATAAAACAGAAGGTCCAGCAACCGTGATAAAATTCCTGGGGATCGCGATCGACACGGTAAAAAGGGTATGTAGGCTGCCGAGGGATAAAATTGAGGATTTGGTTGGGGGGTTGGAAGGGGCCCTGGGGGTTAAGAAGGTCATGTTAGTGCAGCTTCAGTCAGCGCTCGGGAAGTTGAACTTTGCGTGCCGGGTTTTGCCCATGGGTCGCGTGTTTACCAGACGTCTATCACTAGCGATGGCTGGGGTTCGGGAACCGCATCACTTCATCCGGTTGACGGCAGCAATGAAGGAGGACATCAGGACGTGGATCACTTTCCTGGAGTCTTTTGATGGGCTGGCGTACTGGCTGGACCCGGTGAGGGCGAATGATGAGCTTGAGCTCTTCACAGATGCGGCGGGCTCGGTCGGTTTTGGGGCCTACTTGGGGGGGAGATGGTGTGTGGGCCCCTGGCCAGGGCAGTGGATGGAATCGCCCCTGGTGAGGAATTTGGCTTTTTTGGAATTGTTCCCACTGGTGGTGGCGGTGAACCTATGGGGATAGGTGCTGAGGAACAAGGCAGTGTGTTTTCGGTCAGACAATATATCGGTGGTTGCGGCAGTTAACACACAGACGTCGTCTTCGTTACCGGTCGTGGTGCTACTCAGGCAGTTGGTGTTGGGATGTTTGCGGAACAACGTGTGGTGCAGGGAGGCGCATGTGCCCGGGGTGGAAAATGGGATAGCTGACGCTCTTTCTCGTTCACAGTGGGAGCGCTTCAGGAAATTGGCGCCCAAGGCGAGGGAAGTCGGCGAGTCGTGCCCCGGTTGGCTGCTGGAGATCCTGTAGGACACCTGTTTGGCTTAATACAAAAGTCAGTTGCACCTTCTACTTGGGGGTCGTACGTACAGACGTGGCAGCAGTGGTGGGCCTTGGTGGAGGAGTTCGGGATGCCTGCAACGGAGGATGATAGGCAAGGGTTGTTGATCTGGTATGTAAGCGAATTGTTAGCGGGAGGCGCGACCCCGGCTTCGGTTGACAAAAAGATGTCAGCCTTGGCGTTCTTATGCCGACTGGAGGGTTGGGCGGATATGACCAAAGCGTTTTGGGTGCGCCAGGCACTGAAGGGTTGGCGGAAAGAGCACAGGACGGCCGATAACAGGCGGCCTTTCTCATGGGGTTTGTTGGGGGGGATTTTCAGTGTTTTGCCCTTGGTTTGTGAGTCAGGTTTTGAGGTGAGTTTGTTTAGGGCGGCATTCTCGCTGGCATTTTTTGGAGCTCTGAGGGTTGGGGAGCTGGTGAGCCCTAGCAAGCGGGTACCCGGGGGATTGGGTTTTGATGACACAGTGACGTCTGATGAAGGGGTGGTGATACGTATAAGAAGGTCTAAGACGGATCAAAGGGGACGGGGGGTCAGCATGTTTTTGGGGAGGTTGCGGCAATGTGATTCATGCCCGGTTGCCACCATTGAGGAGTTCCTGGGGGTAAGGCCGAGTGGGTACGGTCCGCTGCTCATACACGAGGATGGTTCTTTCCTATAGCGGTTCCAGTTTTTGGCAGTTTTTAGGAAATGTCTTGGGGAAATGGGGCTGGCAAGCAGCGAGTATGGTACCCACTCGTTTCGAATAGGGGCCGCGACGGAGGCTGCCAGGCTGGGGCTGCCGGATGATATCATAAAGAAGCTGGGGAGGTGGGAATCAGCACTGTTTCGGTGGTACATTCAGCCGGACAGGATTGATCGTCTGTACAGGTGATTGGGTGGATCGGTCGCTAACAATTTCCTACCTCCTTCCTTCCCCTTCCCTTTCCTTATTTTGTTTTAGAATCGGCATGCTCGGTCGTGATTGTCGGGTATTCTTATGTTTACTGGTCGGCTCGGCGTGCGGTGGTTCGGAGGAATGGAAGGCAGCTGGGCATTTCGGAAGATCATGCTCGGTTGAGCTGGGCCGGTGTGAGAGGCCTGTGCTGGGAGGACATACGGGAGCACACAATGCGTGTGGCGGGTTTTGGTCATTCATGCAGGGGGGAATGACTTAGGGAAGGTGCCGATGCGGCACCTGATCAAGTCCATAACGCGGGACTTGTTGTTTTTTCTGGGAGTATTTCCGGGGGTGGTGTTGGTGTGGTCTCAAATTATTCCCCGTTTTGCCTGGCGACACGCTAGAGACTTGGTGGCCATCGAGAAGGTTCGGGTTAAGGTCAACAAGGCGATAGCTAGGTTTGTGAGGCTGAATGGGGGTTTGACCATGCGCCACATCGAGGTAGAGGGGATGAGAGGGTTCTATCGATCCGATGGGGTCCACTTGAATGACATGGGGAACGATTTGTTTAACATGTCATTGAAGGAGCGGATTGATATGGCGGTGGAGTTGTGGCGGGCCAGGCAGCGCTAAGGTGTCAGTGCTGCCTGGCTGTGGCGGGTCTCCTCTCGGGTTTCGGGTCTGAGGTAGCATTTCCATGGGTAGGGTATGCGGCTGTTTCCGTGGAAACCAGCCAGGACGAGTTGGTTAAAGAATTTCGTATGGTTGGGGTTCTGGTAGGGAAGGGGATGTTTTTGATCACTGGCGGTTAGCCCGATTAAGCTCCCTGGCCTAGGAGGTTTTGCGGCCGAGTTTATGTTGGCTTCCGCTTGGTGGGGGTCAGGATGTTAATTTTGTTCCCTCCCCTTCCCTTCATTCTTGGGATCCTAGGCTTCTCAGACCCGGAACAATAGGGGGGACTCTTTACTGCTTGTAAAATGTTGTTTATATATGTTGGGCTGTGGCCGATTAAATTGAATCATTCCAACGACATGGTGGTCTGGACTCGTTATTTGGTGGGTGATAGGTATGACGTAGGGCATATGGAATGCTAGCCCAGTCATGATTCTGTGGTTGTGGTACTTGGGGACACAGAATGTGGAGGAAGAGGGGTGGTTGGCCTGGGTGGGGTAGTGGTTTTGGACCTACGCTTCCCCTTGGTTTGGTGTCTTGTTTTTGATGCATGCTTTGTGTGTGGAGGAGGTGGAGGCTGCAGGGTTTGATGAGATTTGTCACCCTTGTGAGGCCTGGGTGATTTAGTAGCTGGGGGTGAATGTGGCAAGGGTTTCTTGCTCCTGCGTTTTTTGGGAGCAGACTGTGTGGCTGCCTTCTCTACCCTTGTAGTATGTGCATGTCCCTCCCGGCTCTTGTGCCTGCTCTTGTGTTGTTTTTGGTGAGGTTTATCTGTGCGGCTAGTATGTGGCTCTTGCCTTTTGGGGGTCTTACGGCTCCCTTCTTGTCTGCCTATAGTGATATGGTAACAAACACAGAGTGCATTGACCTTTAAATAGTTTTCCCGTGTGGGCGTGTTCTGCAGCGTGTGTGGCTGCGTGTGCGCGCACACGCACGCCACCGCGGGGGAACGTCATAACCTGATCCGGAAGCCTAAGAAAGATGTCGCCCGCCATCTATACGGAGGAGCAGGATAACATTATCATGGATGTGAGTAGGCGAGCGTGCGTTTGTGTGCGCGCACAAGCCCCTAAACAAAAAAAACTATGCCAGGGCAAGATTAGTGAGGAACAATGGACTTGTTAAAGTAAACTACTACACCAGCTTAATTTATAACATGTGCGCAACAGAAAACTAGGCTAGATGCAGATTGGAGAACTAGGCCCATGTGAGCAGGAATGACGGGCATAAACTGAGTTTAGATAGGGCATGACATTTTGACATGTATATGTGTGACTAATTCTGTTCCATTGTGTTTTGTACAAACAGATGATGCTGAGGAACCGCTACGATTACCTGTCGTGCGATTTCGAGAAGAGGACGTTGGCGCTGGCGGTGGTGGACGCGATTGCCCACATTTCGGGTACCACCTATACCTTCACCCAGATCGCCCAACACTGGTCTGACTTAAAGAGGAGGCATAGGCCCCGGGTGAGGCGGTACTTTGCTAAACATTTTCCAGGTAAGTGTGGCTACTTGACATGCAAGAATCACACTGGCCTTGGCTGGGCCTCTTATTATGATTGTGTTTATATTGCAGCTAATGAATGGACTATGCGTTGCCGCCCCACCCGGAAAAGAGCCCGCAGCCCAGTGTTGGACGAATCTGGGGAAGGTATAGGTGGCCCACCGCCAGTGCCAACGCCCACCCCCTCCTCTGCCAGTGAGTATGAGGGCCCCTTAGACCTCAGTATGCAGGGGGGGGAATCGCACGGCAGGGAGTCTCCCCTCACCAACCAGCAACCTGACTCTGGTAAGACTACCAAAATAACATATGTCCTGATACATGCAAGAAATACATTCCCCTCGATTCAAAGAGCAAAAGTTAATTGATTTCGGATCGAAAATCGTAAGTTTGGGTGGGTGTTAGTCATTTTTTCCTGTTTTTTTGGCCATTTCCGACTCACACGAGCCTACGTTCGAATGCGTATATGCTCTTACGATCAGCGGAAGTTCGTTCCTAAATTTTAGGATCAAAACGTAAAACTTAGGATCAAATCCTAAAACTTAGGATCAAAACGTAAAACTTAGGATACTCGGATGTGTTTAGGTGTGATTCAGAGAACAGTTTTAAAATCTCTAAATACGTTTTAAAAGAAAGCCACTGCCGACACCTTTTAGCAGTCGGATTGCTGTTCGTGAACAGGTTTTTTGGCTATGTGGAGGAGTCTGCGCGTCTTGAGCTCCAATGAACTGCATGTATCAGCATGGCCGAGGCCATAAATTGTATGGCAATGCATACCTGATTCATGTATGCCTTATAAAAGCATTTTAATGTGGACCTTAATTAGTCCTTTGCATGTAAACCTTTATTTTGCAATATATTTGCGTTTTAAATTAAATTAAAGAAACTTATGTCCTTTGTTATTTATTTTAAAATTAATGTACTAGAATAATATTTTTAGATTGCATTTATTGGTGTAGTTGTTTACCTTTGCTTTGTTTAATTATTTAAGCACATCTTTGGTCAGATGCATCACACTTACTGAGGAGAGGAGAGCGGGATAAAGTGCAGGATGTGGGTTACTGCTGTATTTTGCACAGACACAGCAGAGCTGGGGGCACGGAAAGGTCAGAAATCAAAGAATGCAGAGCAACACAGTCACAAGGCCCTTTCTGTTTGCAGGCTGCCCGAGAATACCTGAGCCGCCATCTTGGCTGTTTCTAGACTCATAACATGCAGAAGTTGCTGGGTGTTTTTTTATATTTGAGAGCAATCTGTATGTAGAGGGTGTGGGTAACCACACCCAAAATTTTAAGTTGTACCATTTGAAGCCAAAATATTAAAATTAAATCCACAAGTAACAAATGCAAGTTAACTAAAAATTAAACAAAGTAAGATTTACTTATGCAAATACATTCATTAATGGTTGGTTACTACAAAATGAATGAAATAAAGAAAAATAAAAGACCAAATATTTAGAATGCACTTTAATGAGGTAAGTTTGTAGTGCGCAGCCGCAAGATCAGAAGGATTTACGTCCAGACAAAAAAGGAAAAAGGGCAAAACCAATGTTGCAACCTGAGAAATGAAACGGAAAATTCAGGATGGAAACTGACATAGGTCTGATTCCCGAACTGCCATACGAACGGACGTACATTTTAGGATAGAAACGTATTTGCTTATAGAATCACTCGCAAGTTCATACGAACGCACGAGCGGACGGGAAAAATAGGATGATCGACACCAAAATCCAAGCTGTTACATGTTTCTTTGAATCGACCCTATTGTTCTTTGTAGATTCTGACGTCGCAGGCCCATCCCAAGAGATAGTCGAGGGAGGTGAAGCTGAAGAGGTGCCTGGGGAAGGTGAGTGATTTGATGCATAGAAGCATAACCTAATCTGACATTCAGGAGGCACAAATAGTAAATAATATACTTGTGTTTTTGATCCAAACAGATACACAGCCGGACGTTATGCTGGACCCAGGGAGGAGGCTGCGCCCCAGACGCCCTGTTGCCCAAAAGCAATGTAAGTTTTAGTTATTTATTTGAAAACTAGTTTAAACTCATGTCCCCCAAAATAAAACAAAACAAACAAATAAAAAACACACTAAAAATGATGATGTTTTTCTTTCACAGATCACAGAAAACGCCAACTATTTTAAAGGAGCCACCCATTTTTCCCAAGATTTTATTCTTGTTATTTGACACATTTAAAAAAAAAATTTTTACAGTAAAAAAACAAAACAAAAAAAAAGTGTGGTGTGTTTTATTTCCTGCCAATGTACGTTATCACAACATAATCATACATGTCCCAAAAGGTAAGTATATGGGACAAGGAATAGAAAGAAGGAGAAGAAGACAAAGAATAAGAAAAAGAGATTAAGGTAAGCATTAAAGACAAGGAAGAAGAAGAAAAAGAGATTAAGGTAAGCATTAAAGACAAGGAAGAAGAAGAAAAAGAGATTAAGGTAAGCATTAAAGATAAGGAAGAAGAAGAAAAAGAGATTAAGGTAACCATTAAAGACAAGGAAGAAGAAGAAAAAGAGATTAAGGTAACCATTAAAGACAAGGAAGAAGAAGAAAAATGAATTTGGTGTGTTAAGTTTGGGTATGTGAATAAGTGTCAGTTTGTGGGATAGATTAAGGTTTAGGGAGTATTATGGATGTGCGCTTGCGTGGACCCAGATTGACAACAGCAAACCCATGGAGATGTAAGTATACTTGTCAAAAACATCAAAATAGGGGTGAAAACGGAAACGGATGGCAAGATGGTACGTTTGGAAACCCATTAAAATGGAGGCAAAAACGGATCGTCCGTGTGAACGGGAACGGAAGCCACGGCGAAATAGCATGCCCCCGAGAGGGGAAAAAAACCCTTCCCGATTGAAGACACAGAAACGGAGCATTAACAGAGCTCCCCCGACGGCGGCTCTGCATCACATTTTACCCCCGGGACAAATGTAAGCAAAACGGCCCATAGGAAAAACGGAACAAAATAAGGTCAGATCGGGGGAGGCTCTGCATCAGGCCAATTATGTTCATTTCATGCAAAACCACAATGTTTTTCTCTTTTCTTTCTTAAAGAGAACTATAAAAAAGCTAAATGCACTGCTCAAAAAAACTTTACCCCATAGATTGGATTCAGATGAAAATGAAAATTTGATGAAACTGCATCAAACAGTATTCACGTAACACTATTTTTGACTGTTATCCTTTAACTTTAAGGACAGACAGACTTAATACAATACTTAATTTGTTTCCTATAGACTAAAAAGATTTGTATTTAAGACATCCTCAAAGTTTGAGCAAATTTGTCTAAACTCTACCCAAACAGTATTGGGGCTACAATATTCTTGTCAGATATTCTTTTATTTTAAGGACCTTTGTAAACTGCTTCTGGTATCTGGTTTTCCTTACAATATGTTCATCTTCCGCAACCTCATTTTTTGGTAAAACAGTAAAGAAAAGAAAGCTAAATATGCACCCTAAAAATGTTCATCATGGACTAAAAAGATTCAGATTCATATGAAATACTGAAAACAAGTAAAAATACCTCACTCATAGCCAAAATTACATTCTTTTTTCTTTTCTTTTTTTTAAATCAAGTTCAAGTTCAACGTGTAAAACTTAAATCTCATTTTTAAGTCCAATATACATAGTCCAAAAATGAACACAGAGCTTTGGAAAATGTCCAAATATTACTTAACACGAATTGAACGGTGCATGGTGCATGCATCTTCAACCACAAACGCTGTGCCTTCCACTTTTAAGAGTGAACTCTTACCGGAACCTGATGAGTTGAATGCCAAGATAAGACCAAATCATAGGGTCAATATAGCAGATCAATTCACCACACTGATGTTACTCAAATCGGCCACAGGAGATTATCTAAACCAAAAGAGCGAGGACTCAAGACACTCCCAAGGAGTTTAACCACGTGTGTGACTGCTTGGGCCTTGTGCTTCTTTTATTCTTACTCCCCAGTATCTCCACCTTCTTACTTGATGAAACAATTTCCCGCCTCCTCGCCTCAGCGCCCTGGCATTTAACTTACCTGGTTCTGGTAAGAGACATAATTTTTTATGTTAAAAAACAGAATTCTAAATATACCATCCAAATTCAACTATCTATCTGTTTGTGGTAGAGAGAACGAAGGGTTAACTTTGGTCCTCCTCTCTAGTGACTCAGTCAAATGCTGACAAGTGGCTGGGTACACAATATACAATGGCATATAGGTTAGGGATTTGGGCTAATCCCCATAGCCCAGTATAATGCACTGGCAAGCAAATTGATTAGTTAAAACATCACCATATTTTATTTACTATATATATTTTTTTAGATTAACAACTAGGGATGAGCGAATCGATCCGGACGAACCCGGATTCTAAATGAATCCGAATTTCCCCGCGATTCGATCAATCGAAGTTTTCCTTTAAACTCCATTTATTTCAATTACAGGCATTCTAAAATGGTGGATGAACATGTCCAGACATACCCCCTGGGGCAAGGTATCATGGGTAAGTCACATGCAGCCTATCAGCAGCCTGGAAGCCCGGTGGCGTCACCGTGCTATATAAAGCGGCGGCCATCTTGCTTGTGCGCATTTCAGCCTTGCATTGCGGCCAGAGCACAGCTCGTTAGAGACAGGGACAGAGAGTTAGAGATAGGTAGGGAGAGTCAGAGAGGCATACAGAGAGGTAAACAGAGCCAGGGAAAGATAGGGAAATACCGGAACCATCCAGCCAGGGACAGCTTAGAAGTGACAGTGAACATTTTTTTTTTCATTAGCCAGATCAGTTTTCAATTCAATTTCAGTTCTTCGTGCTGTAAATCTGCCTTGTCACTGTGCATGCCATCTATGCAGTGGCTTATTTAACCCTATATGTTACACACAAGCATTTATCATAATATAACTAGATTAGTTTAAATATTTTTTGGTCTGCCTTTAACAAAAATAACACCAGCCCACCTGGGTATCCCAAACCTGCACTTAGCAGCCTATCTGTTATACTAAATATGCTTGTTCATCCTCCTCAGCTTAATCAAAGTATTGTATTTTGAATTGGTTTTTGGTCTGCCTTTAACAAAAAAAACACCAGGCCGCAGGGCATCCAAAACCTGCACTTAGCAGCCTATCTGTTATACTAAATACGCTTGTTGATCCTTCCTCAGATTAATCAAAGTATTTCATTTTGAATTGGTTTTTGGTCTGCCTTTAACAAAATAAAAAAACAGGCCGCAGGGCATCCCAAACCTGCACTTAGCAGCCAATCTGTTATACTAAATACGCTTGTTCATCCTTCCTCAGATTAATCAAAGTATTTCATTTTGAATTGGTTTTTGGTCTGCCTTTAACAAAATAAAAAACCAGGCCGCAGGGCATCCCAAACCTGCACTTAGCAGCCTATCTGTTATACTAAATATGCTTGTTCATCCTCCTCAGCTTAATCAAAGTATTGTATTTTGAATTGGTTTTTGGTCTGCCTTTAACAAAAAAAACACCAGGCCGCAGGGCATCCAAAACCTGCACTTAGCAGCCTATCTGTTATACTAAATACGCTTGTTGATCCTTCCCCAGATTAATCAAAGTATTTCATTCTGAATTGGTTTTTGGTCTGCCTTTAACAAAATAAAAAAACAGGCCGCAGGGCATCCCAAACCTGCACTTAGCAGCCAATCTGTTATACTAAATACGCTTGTTCATCCTTCCTCAGATTAATCAAAGTATTTCATTTTGAATTGGTTTTTGGTCTGCCTTTAACAAAATAAAAAACCAGGCCGCAGGGCATCCCAAACCTGCACTTAGCAGCCTATCTGTTATACTAAATATGCTTGTTCATCCTCCTCAGCTTAATCAAAGTATTGTATTTTGAATTGGTTTTTGGTCTGCCTTTAACAAAAAAAACACCAGGCCGCAGGGCATCCAAAACCTGCACTTAGCAGCCTATCTGTTATACTAAATACGCTTGTTGATCCTTCCCCAGATTAATCAAAGTATTTCATTTTGAATTGGTTTTTGGTCTGCCTTTAACAAAATAAAAAAACAGGCCGCAGGGCATCCCAAACCTGCACTTAGCAGCCAATCTGTTATACTAAATACGCTTGTTCATCCTTCCTCAGATTAATCAAAGTATTTCATTTTGAATTGGTTTTTGGTCTGCCTTTAACAAAATAAAAAACCAGGCCGCAGGGCATCCCAAACCTGCACTTAGCAGCCTATCTGTTATACTAAATATGCTTGTTCATCCTCCTCAGCTTAATCAAAGTATTGTATTTTGAATTGGTTTTTGGTCTGCCTTTAACAAAAAAAACACCAGGCCGCAGGGCATCCAAAACCTGCATTTAGCAGCCTATCTGTTATACTAAATACGCTTGTTGATCCTTCCTCAGATTAATCAAAGTATTTCATTCTGAATTGGTTTTTGGTCTGCCTTTAACAAAATAAAAAAACAGGCTGCAGGGCATCCCAAACCTGCACTTAGCAGCCAATCAGTTATACTAAATACGCTTGTTCATCCTTCCTCAGATTAATCAAAGTATTTCATTTTGAATTGGTTTTTGGTCTGCCTTTAACAAAATAAAAAACCAGGCCGCAGGGCATCCCAAACCTGCACTTAGCAGCCTATCTGTTATACTAAATATGCTTGTTCATCCTTCCTCAGCTTAATCAAAGTATTTCATTTTAAATTGGTTTTTGGTCTGCCTTTAACAAAAAAAACACCAGGCCGCAGGGCATCCCAAACCTGCACTTAGCAGCCTATCTCTTATACATAATATGCTTGTTGATCCATCCTCAGATTAATCAAAGTATTTTATTTTGAATTGGTTTTTGGTCTGCCTTTAACAAAAAAAAAACCAGGCCGCAGGGCATCCCAAACCTGCACTTAGCAGCCTATCTGTTATACTAAATACGCTTGTTCATCCTTCCTCAGCTTTAGGGATGAGCGAATCGATCCGGACGAACCCGGATTCGATCCGAATTTCAGGAAAAATTTGATTCGGATCGAATCCGAATTTCCCCGCGATTCGATCGCTCGAAGTTTTCCTTTAACATCCATTCATTTACATTACAGGCATTCTAAGATGGCGGACGGGACATGTCCAGACATCAACCCCGCGCCAGTGCAAGCTGGGACAGTCACATGCAGCCTATCAGCAGCCAGCAAGCCCGGTGACGTCACAGCGCTATTTAAGGCCGGCCATCTTGCTTTCCTGCCTCATTTCTCTATTGCATTCGTGAGAGACAGAACGTTGTGTAGCTGAGGGAGTGACGCAGTTAGACAGGCAGGGACAGACAGGGACAGGCTGGAGACAGGCAGGAGACAGACAGGAGACAGACAGAAAGTCAGCGAAAAACAGGGAAAGGTAGAAAAATCGGAGGCTGTCAGCCTGTCACAGGGAGTTTTTTTTTTTTTTTTTCATCCAGCCTGACAGGCTTTGTTAGCGTTTTCAGGCTGCTTATACTAACTAACTGTGCATATACACTGAACTGATCTTAAATCTGCTGTGAGGCATCCCATTCTGTGACTACAGCAGCCTCTGTTTAAGACCATATAACCATTTGCTCTTATTATATTTGAAATTAGCCTGATAAAGACACTTTTGCTGGGCATAGTACTTCTGGACCCTGCCAGGGCATCCCATTCTGTGACTACAGCAGCCTCTGTTTAAGACCATATAACCATTTGCTCTTATTATATTTGAAATTAGCCTGATAAAGACACTTTTGCTGGGCATAGTACTTCTGGACCCTGCCAGGGCATCCCATTCTGTGACTACAGCAGCCTCTGTTTAAGACCATATAACCATTTGCTCTTATTATATTTGAAATTAGCCTGATAAAGACACTTTTGCTCGGCATAGTACTTCTGGACCCTGCCAGGGCATCCCATTCTGTGACTACAGCAGCCTCTATTTAAGACCATATAACCATTTGCTCTTATTATATTTGAAATTAGCCTGATAAAGACACTTTTGCTGGGCATAGTACTTCTGGACCCTGCCAGGGCATCCCATTCTGTGACTACAGCAGCCTCTGTTTAAGACCATATAACCATTTGCTCTTATTATATTTGAAATTAGCCTGATAAAGACACTTTTGCTGGGCATAGTACTTCTGGACCCTGCCAGGGCATCCCATTCTGTGACTACAGCAGCCTCTGTTTAAGACCATATAACCATTTGCTCTTATTATATTTGAAATTAGCCTGATAAAGACACTTTTGCTGGGCATAGTACTTCTGGACCCTGCCAGGGCATCCCATTCTGTGACTACAGCAGCCTCTGTTTAAGACCATATAACCATTTGCACTTATTATAATTGAAATTAGGCCTGATAAAGACACTTTTGCTGGGCATAGTACTTCTGGACCCTGCCAGGGCATCCCATTCTGTGACTACAGCAGCCTCTGTTTAAGACCATATAACCATTTGCTCTTATTATATTTGAAATTAGCCTGATAAAGACACTTTTGCTGGGCATAGTACTTCTGGACCCTGCCAGGGCATCCCATTCTGTGACTACAGCAGCCTCTGTTTAAGACCATATAACCATTTGCTCTTATTATATTTGAAATTAGCCTGATAAAGACACTTTTGCTGGGCATAGTACTTCTGGACCCTGCCAGGGCACCCCATTCTGTGACTACAGCAGCCTCTGTTTAAGACCATATAACCATTTGCTCTTATTACAATTGAAATTAGCCTGATAAAGACACTTTTGCTGGCCATAGTACTTCTGGACCCTGCCAGGTGTACTTACTGCTGGTTTTTAGGGCATCCCATTCTGTGACTACAGCAGCCTCTGTTTAAGACCATATAACCATTTGCACTTATTATAATTGAAATTAGCCCTGATAAAGACACTTTTGCTCGGCATAGCACTACTGGATCTTTTTTGGGGCATCCCATTCTGTGACTACAGCAGCCTCTGTTTAAGACCATATAACCATTTGCACTTATTATAATTGAAATTAGGCCTGATAAAGACACTTTTGCTGGGCATAGCACTACTTGTCCCTGCCAGGTGTACTTACTGCTGGTTTTTAGGGCATCCCATTCTGTGACTACAGCAGCCTCTATTTAAGAACCTAACCATTTGCACCTATTCTAATTGAAATTAGGCATGATAAAGACACTTTTGCTGTGCATAGTCTTACTGCTGCCTGCCAGGTGCTCTCTGGTTTTTGGGACATCCCATTCTGTAACATACCATTAGCCTCTGCATTTACTGTAAGCTGCACAGTTATTTAAAGAAATTTGGCCTGTATGAGCCTGCTAACACACTGCTGCTGTGTGCATATATACTGATCTCAAGTCTGCTGGGGGCATCCCATTCTGTAACATACCATTAGCCTCTGCATTTACTGTAAGCTGCACAGTTATTTAAAGAAATTTGGCCTGTATGAGCCTGCTTACACACTGCTGCTGTGTGCATATATACTGTTCTCAAGTCAGCTTTGGGGCATCCCATTCTGTAACATACCATTAGCCTCTGCATTTACTGTAAGCTGCACAGTTATTTAAAGAAATTTGGCCTGTATGAGCCTGCTAACACACTGCTGCTGTGTGCATATATACTGATCTCAAGTCTGCTTGGGGCATCCCATTCTGTAACATAACATAACCTACCTACCATACTAAGCAGCTCTCTTATTTAAACTAAGCAGGCCTCTTGGAGGCTGATTGTCCACTTTTGGGTGTGCATTTATATTCGGTTTCATATACAGTGGGGTATCCCAATTTGTAAGATAACCTACCCCAACCATGTAAACTAAATAGGCCTGTTGCAGCCTGAGTTTCTCTGCTTGCGTATGGCCTGCATTACAATCTGTCTCTTTCAATGACACTGCTGCCTGGGGTATCCCAATTTGTAAGATAACCTACCCCAACCATGTAAACTAAAGGTTACGTCCTTCCAGAAGGAAAACTTATGCCGAACACTATTTTTGTTAGGGGCATTGACCTTTGGATTGATCGGCATGAAATTAATTTTTTTTTTCAAAGTATGGCGCTGTAAAGAAGGTCAAAATGATGTCTCATACTTGGATTATTGTTACTTTTTGTTCAGCTTGAAATATAACAGGCCACACGGGCATCCCAAGGCACATGCTATTTTAAACCTATCTGTTATACAACATAAGCGTTGATCAGGCTACTTCAGTTTGCACTTGTTTTTGACTGCTTTTAATAAACCAGGCCACAGGGCACCCCAAAGCTGCACCTTGCACCCTATCTGGTATACAACATAAGCGTTGATCAGCATCAGCTTCATTAAGCTACTTCAGTTTGCACTTGTTTTTGACTGCTTTTAATAAACCAGGCCGCAGGGCACCCCAAAGCTGCACCTTGCACCCTATCTGGTATACAACATAAGCGTTGATCAGCATCAGCTTCATTAAGCTACTTCAGTTTGCACTTCCTTTTTGACTGCTTTCATTTAACCAGGCCGCAGGGCACCCCAAAGCTGCACCTTGCACCCTACCTGTTTATACTAAATAAGCATCTACAGCCTCAGCTTTATTAAGTTATTGCATTTTGAATTGGTTTTGGTCTGCTTTAAATACACCAGGCCGCAGGGCATCCCAAACCTGCATGTTGCACCCCAACTGTTATACTAAATAAGCGTTGATCAGCATCAGCTTTATTAAGCTATTGCATTTTGCATTGGTTTTTGTACTGCTGCCAAAACACTAGCCCATATGGGCATCCCAAACCAGCACATGTCACCCTATCTGTTATACTAAATAAGCTTCTACAGGCCCTTTTTTTATTTATTTATTTTTATTTATATAGAGCTGCAATAGCTTATATTGTGAGGTTAATTTGCCATTTTGCAGCATAATATAGAGCAGCCCCTGTGTAAATCTGAGGGGCAATAGCTTATATAGTGAGGTAAATTTGCCATTTTGCTTCGTTATATAGAGCAGGCCCTGTGTAAATCTGAGGGGCAATAGCTTATATTGTGAGGTTAATTTGCCATTTTGCAGCATAATATAGAGCAGTCCCTGTGTAAATCTGAGGGGCAATAGCTTATATTGTGAGGTAAATTTGCCATTTTGCAGCATAATATAGAGCAGCCCCTGTGTAAATCTGAGGGCCAATAGCTTATATAGTGAGGTAAATTTGCCATTTTGCTTCGTTATATAGAGCAGCCCAGTTGCCATCTAAATCAACTACTGTCCGGCCAGTACAGCTTTTCCAGGGCAAACTCTGCTAGTTGCGGGCACAAGTCAAGTTTGGCTTCCCAGCAAATCCAGTGGATCTTGAAGGTGTGTTGGCATGGTCATGTCAAGGTATGACATGACCTGCTGTTTGAGGTCCAGCTCCAGGTCTTCCTGCTGCTCATGAGTAGACTCACTATGCGGGTGTAGAAAGCTACTCACTAGCGACTGAAGACTGAGGCTGCTGCTGATGGAGCTGCTGCTGCTGCTCCTTCCACCCCCCCAGCAGCCATGGCAGTGGAAGGTGATCGCAGACTTCCCCCCGAGTCAGACCTGCGGGAGTATGGGCCATGGCGCAGATAGACATCGCCCAACTGACTACGTGGGATGTCTCTGTAGTAGGTCAGTTTGTCCTCCCTCTCAGTGGGCGTAAAAAATGCCCCCATTTTGTGCCGGAAGCGAGGGTCCAATAAGTTGGAGAGCCAGAAGTCTTCCCGCTGACAAATGGAGACAATTCTGCGCTCACTAGTACGCATGCATGTGAGCATGCATCGTGCCATTTGTGCAAGTGACTCGGAGGGACTACCTGTCTCCATCTCCACTGTAAACTGCCATGGTGTGTCTGGGTCCTCTGTCTCACCTTACTCACAACCCTCTAGCTCCTGTGGCTGCTCCTGCTCCTCCTCTCCTGTCAGATGACTAGATAAAATGGTCATTTTGTGAAACCTAAACTGTGGTTTGCTGTGCCCCACCCCCTCCTCCTCCTCCACTTCAGCCCCCACAGGCTTCATGTGGCTGTGAAATGTATGTGCCATGTCTCCAGTGCCCTGACCAGCCATGGTTTCCAACATGTGTTGTAGTACATGAAGCAGTGGAATCTCATCGTTCATCTCATAGTCCTGGCAACTGACTAATAACGTAGCTTCCTCAAAGGGCCTGAGCAAACGGTCGGTGTCACGTATGAGCTGCCAATGGTTTACATTGAATTTACACAGGGGTGTCCCCCTATCCGTTTGGATCATCCAGAAATCCGTGATGGCTTTTCTCTGTTCCTATAGTGCAGTGGTCCTCAACCCTGTCCTCAAGGCCCACCAACATGTCATGTTTTTTGGATCTCCAAATAGCCAGCTCTATTGCTCTGCAGCTGCACTAATTACTCCACCTGTGCATCTTTGTGGAGATCTGCAAAACCTGGCCTGTTGGTGGGCCTTGAGGACAGGGTTGGGGACCACTGCTATAGTGGATCCTGCATATGGAGGGTGGAATTCCAACGGGTGGAAACATTGCAAATCAGACTATGGTGGGGTACACCGTTGTGACGCTGAGGCTCAATAAGGTTGTGCTTGGTGGTGTAGGAGTGCCAGAAGTGCATGCTAACTTTCTTTCCTGTTGTTCTTTCAGATGGGGGCAAGACTTAAAAACTAGACTGAACACGTGTGCCATGTCAGGACGCATGACTCTGGCTTCCTTGTCGCAGCGCAAACAAGATGTTCTTCCAAGTGTAATGCAGCAGGCTGGACTTATGGTGACGCTGTCTGAGAGGAGAAATCCCTCAGACATCAAGATTAAAAATTCCAAGAATTTTTGAGGGCTAATTATTCAGAGGCCAATGATAGCTAGTTGTTTCTGATTTAATTACAAGGTGGAAACACACCCTCAAACAAAACTTCACTTTGGCAATACTATTGCATTTGTCTATTCATAATTTTATGTATATACACTAACTAACCTATTTTTTCTCCACAGGATGCTGCATGAAACACTGCCACATCGCTGAGTAGCTGATTTTTCCGAACAACAGTCCGCAATAATCTGCTGCTGCTGCCGCCGCCACCGCCGCAGACTCCAGGGACCCTCTTCCACTACCTCGGCTTGCAACACCTCCTCCCACGACACTCTCCTCATCACTAATTGCCGGCTAGTGGAAGAAGAGGCGAGTGTCTCCTCCACCTCTTGGCTGGGCAGTAGCTGCTGAATTTTATGATTATCAGATCTTCATCAATGGATAGTGGAGCTGAACCCAAAGCATAAAAGACAGACAACAGACAGTTGACTGGGGGTGTCAGATGCCACTTGTGATGCAGTGGACTGCTTTTGCAGCACTTCCAGACAAAGTTGCTTCATTGGCTGACACAATGACTGGTAAAGCTGTGGAACATATGGTTTAAAAGCAAAAATAACCATTTGTTTTTATATGAAAAAGACCCTGGTTTATACATAGTTTTTTTTTTTCCAGAGACTGCCCTGCGTGGAAATGAATGGCGCATGGATCATCCAAGCTTTCCTCCCAACAATGCCTGATGTATTCCAGTAGATTGATGACGGGGCCAGACCTACACTAAAGAAAGATGGATCGTGCAAAACAGATTTAAGGCGCTGCTCTCCAGTTACAGACATTCCTCTGCATCGGACCACAAGTAAGTATTAATAAAAAATCCTTTACGTTACTCTTACTTTTTATTAATATTCTTCGGATAAGACGGATCAGACATGATTCCAGATTAAAAATTCCAATAATTTTTGAGGGCTAATTAGTCAGAGGCAATGATACCTTCTTGTTTCTGATTTAATTAAAAGGTGGAAACACACCCTCAAACAAAACTTCACTTTGGCAATACTTTTGCATTTGTTTATTCATAATTTTATGTAGATATTACTAACTAAGCTACTTTTTCTCCACATGACTCTCCACAGGGTGTGATTCATCCAATTTTTGGGCTCCTGAAGCCAACCCCAGGGTCTCTTTAAAGTAATGTTTGGGCTCCTGCTGCTGCTGCTGCTGCCAACTTCTGCCAACTCCAGGGTGTGATTCATCCAATTTTTGGGCTCCTGAAGCCAACTCCAGTGTATATTTGGGCTCCTGCTGCTGCCAACTCCAGGGTGTGAATCATGCAATTTTTGGGCTCCTGAAGCCAACCCCAGTGTCTCTTTAAAGTAATATTTGGGCTCCTGCTGCTGCCAACTCCAGGGTGTGATTCATCCAATTTTTGGGCTCCTGAAGCCAACCCCAGTGTCTCTTTAAAGTAATGTTGGGGCTCCTGCTGCTGCTGCTGCCAACTTCTGCCAACTCCAGGGTGTGATTCATCCAATTTTTGGGCTCCTGAAGCCAACCCCAGTGTCTCTTTAAAGTAATATTTGGGCTCCTGCTGCTGCTGCTGCCAACTCCAGGGTGTGATTCATCCAATTTTTGGGCTCCTGAAGCCAACTCCAGTGTATATTTGGGCTCCTGCTGCTGCCAACTCCAGGGTGTGATTCATCCAATTTTTGGGCTCCTGAAGCCAACCCCAGGGTCTCTTTAAAGTAATATTTGGGCTCCTGCTGCTGCTACTGCCAACTTCTGCCAACTCCAGGGTGTGATTCATCCAATTTTTGGGCTCCTGAAGCCAACCCCAGGGTCTCTTTAAAGTAATATTTGGGCTCCTGCTGCTGCTGCTGTCAACTCCTGCCAACTCCAGGGTGTGATTCATCCAATTTTTGGGCTCCTGAAGCCAACCCCAGGGTCTCTTTAAAGTAATATTTGGGCTCCTGCTGCTGCTACTGCCAACTTCTGCCAACTCCAGGGTGTGATTCATCCAATTTTTGGGCTCCTGAAGCCAACCCCAGGGTCTCTTTAAAGTAATATTTGGGCTCCTGCTGCTGCTACTGCCAACTTCTGCCAACTCCAGGGTGTGATTCATCCAATTTTTGGGCTCCTGAAGCCAACCCCAGGGTCTCTTTAAAGTAATATTTGGGCTCCTGCTGCTGCTACTGCCAACTTCTGCCAACTCCAGGGTGTGATTCATCCAATTTTTGCGCTCCTGAAGCCAACCCCAGGGTCTCTTTAAAATAATATTTGGGCTCCTGCTGCTGCTGCTGTCAACTCCTGCCAACTCCAGGGTGTGATTCATCCAATTTTTGGGCTCCTGAAGCCAACCCCAGGGTCTCTTTAAAGTAATATTTGGGCTCCTGCTGCTGCCAACTCCAGGGTGTGAATCATCCAATTTTTGGGCTCCTGAAGCCAACCCCAGGGTCTCTTTAAAGTAATATTTGGGCTCCTGCTGCTGCTGCTGCTGCCAACTCCAGGGTGTGATTCATCCAATTTTTGGTCTCCTGAAGCCAACCCCAGGGTCTCTTTAAAGTAATATTTGGGCTCCTGCTGCTGCTACTGCCAACTTCTGCCAACTCCAGGGTGTGATTCATCCAATTTTTGGGCTCCTGAAGCCAACCCCAGGGTCTCTTTAAAGTAATGTTTGGGCTCCTGCTGCTGCTACTGCCAACTTCTGCCAACTCCAGGGTGTGATTCATCCAATTTTTGGGCTCCTGAAGCCAACCCCAGGGTCTCTTTAAAGTAATATTTGGGCTCCTGCTGCTGCTGCTGTCAACTTCTGCCAACTCCAGGGTGTGATTCATCCAATTTTTGGGCTCCTGAAGCCAACCCCAGGGTCTCTTTAAAGTAATATTTGGGCTCCTGCTGCTGCCAACTCCAGGGTGTGATTCATCCAATTTTTGGGCTCCTGAAGCCAACCCCAGTGTCTCTTTAAAGTAATATTTGGGCTCCTGCTGCTGCTGCTGCCAACTCCAGGGTGTGATTCATCCAATTTTTGGGCTCCTGAAGCCAACCCCAGTGTATATTTGGGCTCCTGCTGCTGCTGCTGCCAACTCCAGGGTGTGAATCATCCAATTTTTGGGCTCCTAAAGCCAACCCCAGTGTCTCTTTAAAGTAATATTTGGGCTCCTGCTGCTGCTGCTGCCAACTCCAGGGTGTGATTCATCCAATTTTTGGGCTCCTGAAGCCAACCCCAGGGTCTCTTTAAAGTAATATTTGGGCTCCTGCTGCTGCTGCTGCCAACTCCAGGGTGTGATTCATCCAATTTTTGGGCTCCTGAAGCCAACCCTAGGGTCTCTTTAAAGTAATATTTGGGCTCCTGCTGCTGCTGCTGCTGCCAACTCCAGGGTGTGATTCATCCAATTTTTGGGCTCCTGAAGCCAACCCCAGGGTCTCTTTAAAGTAATATTTGGGCTCCTGCTGCTGCTACTGCCAACTTCTGCCAACTCCAGGGTGTGATTCATCCAATTTTTGGGCTCCTGAAGCCAACCCCAGGGTCTCTTTAAAGTAATGTTTGGGCTCCTGCTGCTGCTACTGCCAACTTCTGCCAACTCCAGGGTGTGATTCATTCAATTTTTGGGCTCCTGAAGCCAACCCCAGGGTCTCTTTAAAGTAATATTTGGGCTCCTGCTGCTGCTGCTGTCAACTTCTGCCAACTCCAGGGTGTGATTCATCCAATTTTTGGGCTCCTGAAGCCAACCCCAGGGTCTCTTTAAAGTAATATTTGGGCTCCTGCTGCTGCCAACTCCAGGGTGTGATTCATCCAATTTTTGGGCTCCTGAAGCCAACCCCAGTGTCTCTTTAAAGTAATATTTGGGCTCCTGCTGCTGCTGCTGCCAACTCCAGGGTGTGATTCATCCAATTTTTGGGCTCCTGAAGCCAACCCCAGTGTATATTTGGGCTGCTGCTGCTGCCAACTCCAGGGTGTGAATCATCCAATTTTTGGGCTCCTGAAGCCAACCCCAGTGTCTCTTTAAAGTAATATTTGGGCTCCTGCTGCTGCTGCTGCCAACTCCAGGGTGTGATTCATCCAATTTTTGGGCTCCTGAAGCCAACCCCAGTGTATATTTGGGCTCCTGCTGCTGCCAACTCCAGGGTGTGATTCATCCAATTTTTGGGCTCCTGAAGCCAACCCCAGTGTCTCTTTAAAGTAATATTTGGGCTCCTGCTGCTGCCAACTCCAGGGTGTGATTCATCCAATTTTTGGGCTCCTGAAGCCAACCCCAGTGTCTCTTTAAAGTAATATTTGGGCTCCTGCTGCTGCTGCTGCCAACTCCAGGGTGTGATTCATCCAATTTTTGGGCTCCTGAAGCCAACTCCAGTGTATATTTGGGCTTCTGCTGCTGCTGCTGCCAACTCCAGGGTGTGATTCATCCAATGTTTGGGCTCCTAAAGCCAACCCCAGTGTATATTTGGGCTCCTGCTGCTGCCAACTCCAGGGTGTGATTCATCCAATTTTTGGGCTCCTGAAGCCAACCCCAGGGTCTCTTTAAAGTAATATTAGGGCTCCTGCAGCTGCTGCTGCCAACTCCAGGGTGTGATTCATCCAATTTGTGGGCTCCTGAAGCCAACCCCAGTGTATATTTGGGCTCCTGCTGCTGCCAACTCCAGGGTGTGATTCATCCAATTTTTGGGCTCCTGAAGCCAACCCCAGTGTCTCTTTAAAGTAATATTTGGGCTCCTGCTGCTGCTGCTGCTGCTGCCAACTTCTGCCAACTCCAGGGTGTGATTCATCCAATTTTTGGGCTCCTGAAGCCAACCCCAGTGTCTCTTTAAAGCAATATTTGGGCTCCTGCTGCTGCTGCTGCCAACTCCAGGGTGTGATTCATCCAATTTTTGGGCTCCTGAAGCCAACCCCAGGGTCTCTTTAAAGTAATATTTGGGCTCCTGCTGCTGCTGCTGCTGCCAACTCCAGGGTGTGAATCATCCAATTTTTGGGCTCCTGAAGCCAACCCCAGGGTCTCTTTAAAGTAATGTTTGGGCTCCTGTTGCTGCTGCTGCCAACTCCTGCCAACTCCAGGGTGTGATTCATCCAATTTTTGGGCTCCTGAAGCCAACCCCAGGGTCTCTTTAAAGTAATATTTGGGCTCCTGCTGCTGCTGCTGTCAACTCCTGCCAACTCCAGGGTGTGATTCATCCAATTTTTGGGCTCCTGAAGCCAACCCCAGGGTCTCTTTAAAGTTAATGTTTGGGCTCCTGTTGCTGCTGCTGCCAACTCCTGCCAACTCCAGGGTGTGATTCATCCAATTTTTGGGCTCCTGAAGCCAACCCCAGGGTCTCTTTAAAGTAATATTTGGGCTCCTGCTGCTGCTACTGCCAACTTCTGCCAACTCCAGGGTGTGATTCATCCAATTTTTGGGCTCCTGAAGCCAACCCCAGGGTCTCTTTAAAGTAATATTTGGGCTCCTGCTGCTGCTGCTGCCAACTCCAGGGTGTGATTCATCCAATTTTTGGGCTCCTGCTGCTGCCAACTCCAGTGTCTCTTTAAAGCAATGTTTGGGCTCCTGCCCCTCATAGTGATGCCACTTCAACTCTCTTGAATTCAATTGTGCCGCTCTGCGATTCTATTAGCGATGCCTCTGATCTGCATGTGATATTTCTTCAAAGTATTATTTAACTAACCCAGCACGCATCCTGTGCGTGTTACAGCAAGGCAGAATGGTTTACAACCCTATTGAGGCTCTAGGAGGCTCAGAAATAGCCGTTTTTAATAGCGATTCGTCGCGAATTTATTCGGGTCGAAACGATTTTTGTTTGAAAATTCGACGAAACAGTCGAATCGAATGTTTCAAAAGTTCGCTCATCTCTACTCAGCTTAATCAAAGTATTTCATTTTGAATTGGTTTTTGGTCTGCCTTTAACAAAAAAACACCAGGCCGCAGGGCATCCCAAACCTGCACTTAGCAGCCTATCTCTTATACTAAATACGCTTGTTCATCCTCCTCAGCTTAATCAAAGTATTGTATTTTGAATTGGTTTTTGGTCTGCCTTTCACAAAAAAAACACCAGGCCGCAAGGCATCCCAAACCTGCACTCAGCAGCCTATCTGTTATACTTAATACGCTTGTTCATCCTTCCTCAGATTAATCAAAGTATTTCATTCTGAATTGGTTTTTGGTCTGCCTTTAACAAAAAAAAAAAAAAAAACAGGCCGCAGGGCATCCAAAACCTGCACTTAGCAGCCTATCTGTAATACTAAATACGCTTGTTCATCCTTCGTCAGCTTAATCAAAGTATTTCATTTTGAATTGGTTTTTGGTCTGCCTTTAACAAAAAAAAACCAGGCCGCAGGGCATCCCAAACCTGCACTCAGCAGCCTATCTGTTATACTAAATATCCTTGTTGATCCTTCATCAGATTAATCAAAGCATTTCATTTTGAATTGGTTTTTGGTCTGCCTTTAACAAAAAAAACACCAGCCCACCTGGGTATCCAAAACCTGCACTTAGCAGCCTATCTGTTATACTAAATACGCTTGTTCATCCTCCTCAGCTTAATCAAAGTATTGCATTTTTAATTGGTTTTTGGTCTGCCTTTAACAAAAAAAACACCAGCCCACCTGGGTATCCCAAACCTGCACTTAGCAGCCTATCTGTTATACTAAATACGCTTGTTGATCCTCCTCAGCTTAATCAAAGTATTGCATTTTGAATTGGTTTTTGGTCTGCCTTTAACAAAAAAAACACCAGGCCGCAGGGCATCCCAAACCTGCACTTAGCAGCCTATCTGTTATACTAAATACGCTTGTTGATCCTTCCTCAGAGTAATCAAAGTACCGTATTTTTCGCCCTATAAGACGCACTTATTTTTCCCCAAAAGTGGGGGAAAAATGTCAGTGCGCCTTATCGGGCGAATGTAAAAAAAAAAAAAAAAAAAACTCACCCGTCCCTGGCTCTGTCCCGGCCCCGCCGCTGCGATCGCTGTCTTTTCAGGCAGCGATGACAGCGGCGGGGCCAGAGACAGAGACAGAGCCCCTTCCGCTCCTCCATCTGCTCCTCCACACGCGAGCACGAAGGTCCCGGCAGTGGGTGGGCGTGGCCTGCACCGGCCTGAAAAGACAGCGATCGCAGCGGCGGGGCCGGGACAGAGCCAGCTCGTGAATGGGGTGGGCGTGGCCTGCGTCGACGCTGCGGCGCAGGCCACGCCCACCCCATTCACGGAGCCGGCCGCTCAGCGCAGTGGTGTCAGCGGACAGGTGAGTTTAACTTTTTTTTTTTTATTACTATGGCGCCTGCCTATACTAACGGGGGGAGGGGGGTGGGAATGGGGGGATGGGGATGCCACACAGCCTAAGGGGATTGGGGGGATGGGGATGCCACACAGCATTTGGGAATGGGGGGATGGGGATGCCACACAGCCTAAGGGGATTGGGGGGATGGGGATGCCACACAGCCTATGGGAATGGGGGGAGGGGTATGCCACACAGCCTATGGGAATGGGGGGAGGGGGATGCCACACAGCCTATGGGAATGGGGGGAGGGGGATGCCACACAGCCTTTGGGAATGGGGGAGGGGGATGCCACACAGCCTATGGGAATGGGGGGAGGGGGATGCCACACAGGCTATGGGAATGGGGGGATGGGGATGCCACACAGCCTATGGGAATGGGGAGAGGGGGATGCCACACAGCCCATGCTAATGGGGAGAGGGGGATGCCACACAGCCCATGCTAATGGGGGGAGGGGGATACCACACAGCCCATGCTAATGGGGAGAGGGGGATGCCACACTGCCTATGGGAATGGGGAGAGAGGGATGCCACACAGCCTATTCTAATGGGGGGAGGGGGAAACCCACACAGCCAATGGGAATGGGGGGAGAGGTGGATGCCACACAGCCTATGGGAATGTGGGGAGAGGGATGCCACACAGCCTATACTAATGGGGGGAGAGGGGGATGCCACACAGCCAATGGGTATATGGGGAATGGAAGGGGGGGATGCCACACTGGATATATGGGGAATGGGATGGGGGCATGCTACACTGTCTATGGAATGGGGGCATCCCACACGGCCTATGGGAATTGGATAGGGGAATGACACTGTCTGTAATGGTGCGTTTTTGATTGAAATTTTTTTTTTTCTTATTTTCTTCCCCCAAATCCTAGGTGCGTCTTATGGGCAGGTGCGTCTTATAGGGCGAAAAATACGGTATTTCATTTTGAATTGGTTTTTGGTCTGCCTTTAACAAAAAAAACACCAGCCCACCTGGGCATCCCAAACCTGCACTTAGAAGCCTATCTGTTATACTAAATACGCTTGTTCATCCTCCTCAGCTTAATCAAAGTGTTGCATTTTTAATTGGTTTTTGGTCTGCCTTTAACAAAAAAAACACCAGCCCACCTGGGTATCCCAAACCTGCACTTAGCAGCCAATCTGTTATACTAAATACGCTTGTTGATCCTCCTCAGCTTAATCAAAGTATTGCATTTTGAATTGGTTTTTGGTCTGCCTTTAACAAAAAAAACACCAGGCCGCGGCCGCAGGGCATCCCAAACCTGCACTTAGCAGCCAATCTGTTATATTAAATATGCTTGTTCATCCTCCTCAGCTTAATCAAAGTATTGTATTTTGAATTGGTTTTTGGTCTGCCTTTAACAAAAAAAACACCAGGCCGCAGTGCATCCAAAACCTGCACTTAGCAGCCAATCTGTTATACTAAATATGTTTGTTCATCCTTCCTCAGATTAATCAAAGTATTTCATTTTGAATTGGTTTTTGGTCTGCCTTTAACAAAAAAAACACCAGCCCACATGGGCATTCCAAACCTGCACTTAGTAGCCTATCTGTTATACTAAATACGCTTGTTCATCCTCCTCAGCTTAATCAAAGTATTGCATTTTGAATTGGTTTTTGGTCTGCCTTCAACAAAAAAAAACACCAGCCCACCTGGGTATCCCAAACCTGCACTTAGCAGCCTATCTGTTATACTAAATACGCTTGTTCATCCTCCTCAGCTTAATCAAAGTATTGCATTTTGAATTGGTTTTTGGTCTGCCTTTAACAAAAAAAAACACCAGGCTGCAGGGCATCCCAAACCTGCACTTAGCAGCCTATCTGTTATACTAAATACGCTTGTTGATCCTTCCTCAGATTAATCAAAGTATTTCATTTTGAATTGGGTTTTGGTCTGCCTTTAACAAAATAAAAAACCAGGCCGCAGGGCATCCCAAACCTGAACTTAGCAGCCTATCTCTTATACTAAATACGCTTGTTGATCCTTCCTCAGATTTATCAAAGTATTTCATTTTGAATTGGTTTTTGGTCTGCCTTTAACAAAAAAAACACCAGCACACCTGGGCATCCCAAACCTGCACTTAGAAGCCTATCTGTTATACTAAATACGCTTGTTGATCCTCCTCAGCTTAATCAAAGTATTGCATTTTGAATTTGTTTTTGGTCTGCCTTTAACAAAAAAAACACCAGGCCGTGGCCGCAGGGCATCCCAAACCTGCACTTAGCAGCCTATCTGTTATACTAAATATGCTTGTTCATCCTCCTCAGCTTAATCAAAGTATTGCATTTTGAATTGGTTTTTGGTCTGCCTTTAACAAAAAAAACACCAGGCCGCAGGGCATCCCAAACCTGCACTTAGCAGCCTATCTGTTATACTAAATACGCTTGTTGATCCTTCCTCAGAGTAATCAAAGTATTTCATTTTGAATTGGTTTTTGGTCTGCCTTTAACAAAAAAAACACCAGCACACCTGGGCATCCCAAACCTGCACTTAGAAGCCTATCTGTTATACTAAATACGCTTGTTCATCCTCCTCAGCTTAATCAAAGTGTTGCATTTTTAATTGGTTTTTGGTCTGCCTTTAACAAAAAAAACACCAGCCCACCTGGGTATCCCAAACCTGCACTTAGCAGCCTATCTGTTATACTAAATACGCTTGTTGATCCTCCTCAGCTTAATCAAAGTATTGCATTTTGATTTGGTTTTTGGTCTGCCTTTAACAAAAAAAACACCAGGCTGCGGCCGCAGGGCATCCCAAACCTGCACTTAGCAGCCAATCTGTTATATTAAATATGCTTGTTCATCCTCCTCAGCTTAATCAAAGTATTGTATTTTGAATTGGTTTTTGGTCTGCCTTTAACAAAAAAAACACCAGGCCGCAGTGCATCCAAAACCTGCACTTAGCAGCCTATCTGTTATACTAAATACGCTTGTTCATCCTCCTCAGCTTAATCAAAGTATTGCATTTTTAATTGGTTTTTGGTCTGCCTTTAACAAAAAAAACACCAGCCCACCTGGGTATCCAAAACCTGCACTTAGCAGCCTATCTGTTATACTAAATACGCTTGTTCATCCTCCTCAGCTTAATCAAAGTATTGCATTTTGAATTGGTTTTTGGTCTGCCTTTAACAAAAAAAACACCAGGCCGCAGGGCATCCCAAACCTGCACTTAGCAGCCAATCTGTTATACTAAATATGTTTGTTCATCCTTCCTCAGATTAATCAAAGTATTTCATTTTGAATTGGTTTTTGGTCTGCCTTTAACAAAAAAAACACCAGCCCACATGGGCATTCCAAACCTGCACTTAGTAGCCTATCTGTTATACTAAATACGCTTGTTCATCCTCCTCAGCTTAATCAAAGTATTGCATTTTGAATTGGTTTTTGGTCTGCCTTCAACAAAAAAAAACACCAGCCCACCTGGGTATCCCAAACCTGCACTTAGCAGCCTATCTGTTATACTAAATACGCTTGTTCATCCTCCTCAGCTTAATCAAAGTATTGCATTTTGAATTGGTTTTTGGTCTGCCTTTGACAAAAAAAAACACCAGGCTGCAGGGCATCCCAAACCTGCACTTAGCAGCCTATCTGTTATACTAAATACGCTTGTTGATCCTTCCTCAGATTAATCAAAGTATTTCATTTTGAATTGGGTTTTGGTCTGCCTTTAACAAAATAAAAAACCAGGCCGCAGGGCATCCCAAACCTGCACTTAGCAGCCTATCTCTTATACTAAATACGCTTGTTGATCCTTCCTCAGATTTATCAAAGTATTTCATTTTGAATTGGTTTTTGGTCTGCCTTTAACAAAAAAAACACCAGCACACCTGGGCATCCCAAACCTGCACTTAGAAGCCTATCTGTTATACTAAATACGCTTGTTGATCCTCCTCAGCTTAATCAAAGTATTGCATTTTGAATTTGTTTTTGGTCTGCCTTTAACAAAAAAAACACCAGGCCGTGGCCGCAGGGCATCCCAAACCTGCACTTAGCAGCCTATCTGTTATACTAAATATGCTTGTTCATCCTCCTCAGCTTAATCAAAGTATTGCATTTTGAATTGGTTTTTGGTCTGCCTTTAACAAAAAAAAACACCAGGCTGCAGGGCATCCCAAACCTGCACTTAGCAGCCTATCTGTTATACTAAATACGCTTGTTCATCCTCCTCAGCTTAATCAAAGTATTGTATTTTGAATTGGTTTTTGGTCTGCCTTTAACAAAAAAAACACCAGGCCGCAGGGCATCCCAAACCTGCACTTAGCAGCCTATCTGTTATACTAAATATGCTTGTTCATCCTCCTTAGCTTAATCAAACTATTGCATTTTGAATTGGTTTTTGGTCTGCCTTTAACAAAAAAAACACCAGCCCACCTGGGTATCCCAAACCTGCATTAGGCAGCCTATCTGTTATACTAAATTTGCTTGTTCATCCTTCCTCAGCTTAATCAAAGTATTGCATTTTGAATTGTTTTTTGTCCTGCTGCCAAAACACTAGGCTGCAGGGAATCCCAAACCTGCACTTAGCAGCCTATCTGTTATACTAAATACGCTTGATCATCCTTCCTTAGCTTTATCAAAGTATTTCATTTTGAATTGATTTTTGGTCTGCTGCCAAAACACTAGGCCGCAGGGTATCTCATATTGCCAATTTTCATAGTATCTGGTGCAGAGAGGCAGTCCCTCACTTTATTTAGCTTCTTCTTTTTAAAGTAACACACATTTATTATCGTACCTATTGCGCATTTCAAATACATAAAAATGTCAGGCAGACAAGTGCAAGGATGTTCAAAGAGGAGTGGCAGAGGCCAAGATTCAGCAGGCAGAGGTCGCAGCAGACTAGGAGCGAGTGGCAGCAGGAGTCACGGTGAGAGACCTGATCTGCCTGTATCTGCTAGCGGTCGTATTTCCACATGTAACGCATCTGCCGTGGTAGGTTGGTTAACGCGCTCATCAACATCATCACAAGTTACATCTGAGACACCAGTCTAGGGTCGGTAGGTTCCTCTGACACAACCCTGAGTTGGCATGCCCCGAGAGCAGTCCCTGTCCTCCCATTACCTCTGTCCTACGCCGTTCCCTCCCCCAGCGACGTATCCTATGCTTTGGGTTCAGCTCCACTCTTTAGTGAGGAGGACGATCAGATAGAGGACAGTCAGCAGCTACTGCCCAACCAAGAAATGGAGGTGGCTTCTTTAGCTAGGCAGACAAATAGTGATGTGGACAGTGTCGTGGGTGTTGCGAGCGTTCCAGCTCCTGCGCCAGACACTGTTGAGGAAACCGAGAACATCAGTGACGTGCAGCTACAACTCGGTGATGATGATGATGATGATGAAGCCGATCGCACTTGGGAGCCGGGTGATGAAGGGGCTTCATCGTCATCATCAGGAGAAGAGGGGCGCAGGTTGCCCCGGAGTCAGCAGCTGAGGCAGCAAGGTGTTAGCAGCATGGTTGGCAGTCAGCATGGGGGCACAATTGTAAAGCCTGGAGCCAAACGGGGCCAGGGTAGAGCATCTGCTGCGCAGCAGGCTACCTTATCGGGAGGTAGTGGAGCAGGGGTTCCTGGAGTTGGCGACAGTAGCAGTGAATCAGTGAGGCCTGTTGGTATGAAAAGTAGCTACTCGGTAGTGTGGCAGTTTTTCCTGAAGCATCCGCAGGAGGGTAACATGGCCACATGCAAGATATGTAGGCAGAAGGTGAAGCATGGCCAGGGCCCAAATATTGGCACCACGGCCCTGCGTCAACATATGATGCGTCACCATAAAGTGGCCTGGGAGAACCGAGGCTCCGAAGAGGTGGTCCAGCCTGCTTCCTCACCAAGTGGCACGCAGCTCCCAATTTCTGCCAGCCAAGGCTCCAGCACCTCAGCCGAAGGCAGCTGTGCGTCATACCCATCCTCTGTCGCTCCTGCTCCTCCTCCTCCAAGTCATGCATCCCGCCAGCAATCCATCAGCGAAGCCATGTCCAAGAGACAGCAGTATACGCCCACTCATCCTACGGTGCAGAATCTGAATGTGCTCCTGTCCAAGTTGCTGGTGCTGCTGTCGCTCCCTTTTCAGGTGGTGGACTCTGCACCTTTCAGAGAACTGATGGCTTGTGCCGAGCCGAGGTGGAGAGTCCCAAGCCGTCATTTATTTGCCAAGAAGGCAGTACCAGCGCTGCACACTTTTGTTGAACAGAAGGTGGGCCAGTCCTTGAGCCTGTCTGTGTGTAGCAAAGTGCACGGCAGCGCCGACGTCTGGAGCTGTAATTATGGTCAGGGACAGTACATGTCGTTTACGGCCCACTGGGTGAATGTGGTCTCTTTGCAGCAGCACCAGCAACTTGGACAGGTCACGCCGCTTCGACCTCCATGCTCCCTGCCTGTTGGGCCTGTGACGCCGTGCGACTCAGCCTCCTCATCCTCCACTGTAGGCTCAAGTCTCAGTGCCCCTCCAATCTACTATGTGTGCAGGGCACGGAGGTGTCACGCTGTGCTTCACATGGTTTGTCATGGCGAATGGAGTCACACAGGGGAGGAACTGCTTAAATGTATTCATCAGGAAATCCAAACATGGCTTACTCCAAGAAAACTTAAAATGGGAATCATGGTTACCGACAATGGGAAGAACATTTTGTCTGCGCTGCGCCAAGGAAGCCTGACCCATGCCCCCTGCATGGCTCACGTCTTCAATCTGGTTGTCAAGTGGTTTCTGAAGTGTTCCCCCCATCTGCAAGACATCCTAACAACTTCAAGGAAACTTTGCATGAACTTCAGCCACTCATACACCGCCAAACACACCCTTCTTGAGCTACAGCGTTAGAACGGTAGCCCCCAACATAGTCTGATTTGCACCCGTTGGAATTCCACCCTTCACATGTTGGACCGATTATATGAACAGAGAAAAGCCATCACGGATTTCCTGATGATCCAAGCAGATAGGGGGACTCCCCTGTGTAACTTCAACCAGTGGCAGCTCATACGTGACACCTGCCGTTTGCTCAGGCCCTTTGAGGAAGCCACTTTATTTGTCAGTCGGCAGGATTACGGATGAACGATGGGATTCCACTGCTTCATGTACTACAGCACATGTTGGAAACCATGGCTGGTCAGGGCACTGGAGACATGGCCTCTACATCTTACGGCCACATGAACCCCTTTGAAGCTGAACTGGAGGAGGAGGAGGAGGAGTGGCCCAGTGAAGCACAGTTTAGGCTTGGCGAAATGGCTGGTTTATCTAGACAGCGGACAGGAGAGGAGGAGCAGGAGCAGCCAGAGGAGCCAGAGGGTTTTGAGGAAGGCGAGACACACCGTGGCAGTATGCAGTGGAGATGGAGACAGGTAGTCCCTCCGAGTCACTTGCGCAAATGGCAGGAAGCATGCTCACGTGCTTGTGTAGTGACCCCAGAATTGTTTCCATTTGTCGCCGGGATGACTTCTGGCTGTCCACCTTATTGGACCCTCGCTTCCGGTACAAAATGGGGGCATTTTTTAAACCCGCCGAGAGGGAGGACAAACTGAACTACTACAAAGACATTCTACGTAGGCAGTTGGCCGATGCCTATCTGCGCCATGGTCCATACTCTCGCAGGTCTGACTCGGAGGGACCTCTGTGCTCACCTTCCACTGCCATGGCTGCTGGGGGGGTTGGCAGGAGCAGCAGCAGCAGCAGCTCCATCAGTAGCAGCCTCAGTCTTCAGTCGCTAATGAGTAGCTTTCTACACCCGTATAGTGATGCTACTCATGAGCAGCAGAAAGACCTGGAGCAGGACCTCAACCAGCAGGTCATGTCATACCTTGACATGACCATGCCAACACACCTTGAGGATCCGCTGGACTTCTGGGCCGCCAAACTTGGCTTGTGGCCGCAACTAGCAGAGTTTGCCTTGGAAAAGCTGTCCTGCCCAGCAAGTAGCGTGCCATCTGAGCGGGTGTTTAGTGCGGCGGGGGCCATAGTTACGGCGAGGAGAACTCGTCTGTCAACTAAAAATGTGGAGAGACTCACCTTTGTCAAAATGAATCAGGGATGGATCAGCCAGGATTTCCACCCACCAATGCCTGATGCATGCGACTAGATTCAGCATGGTGCCACGTTTCACACTTTCCAAATGGTGCAAAACATATTTATGTCTTTAGGCCAATTTTCGAGCTCCTGCTGATGCCAACTTCAGGGTGTGCCTTCCAGCCAATTTTTGGCCTCCTGATGATGCTAACTTCAGGGTGTGCCTTTCAGCCAAATTTTGGCCTCCTGCTGCTGCTGCGACTGCCAACTCCAGGGTGTATTTCAAGCATTGTTTGGGCTCCTGCTTATGCTGCTGCCAACTCCAGGGTGTGCCTTCCAGCTAATGTATGTGCTCCTGCTGCTGCCAACTTCAGGGTGTCTTCCAGCCAATTTCTAGGTTCCTGCTGCTGCCAACTCCAGGGTGTGTCAGTCAATATTTGGGCTCCTGCTGCGGCTGCTGCCAACTCCAGTGTCTCTTTAAAGCAATGTTTGGGCTCCTGCTGCTTGCAACTCCAGGGTGTAATTCAGCTAATGTTTGGGCTCCTGCTGCCAACTCCAGTGTCTCTTTAAAGTAATGTTTAGGCTCCTGCTGCTGCTTGCAACTCCAGGGTGTGATTCATCCAATTTTTGGGCTCCTGCTGCCAACTCCAGTGTCTCTTTCAAGCTATGTTTGGGCTCCTGCTGCTGCTGCTTGCAACTCCAGGGTGTGATTCATCCAATTTTGGGGCTCCTGAAGCCAATTCCAGTGTTTATTTAAAGTAATGTTTGGGCTCCTGCTGCTGCTTGCAACTCCAGGGTGTGATTCATCCAATTTTTGGGCTCCTGCTGCCAACTCCAGTGTCTCTTTCAAGCTATGTTTGGGCTGCTGCTGCTGCTGCTTGCAACTCCAGGGTCTGATTCATCCAATTGTTGTGCTCCCGCTGCTAACTCCAGTGTCTATTTAAAGCTATGTTTGGGCTGCTGCTTGCAACTCCAGGGTGTGATTCATCCAATTTTTGGGCTCCTGAAGCCAACTCCAGTGTCTCTTTAAAGTTATGTTTGGGCTCCTGCTGCTACTGCCAACTCCAGAACGTGATTCATCCAATTTTTGGGCTCCTGCTGCCAACTCCAGGGTGTCTTTCAAGCTATGTTTGGGCTCCTGCTGCTGCTTGCAACTCCAGGGTGTCATTCAAGCTAATTTTTGGGCTCCTGCTGCTGCTTGCAACTCCAGGGTGTGATTCAGCCAATTTTTGGGCTCCTGCTGCCAACTCCAGTGTGTTTTTCAAGCTATGTTTGGGCTCCTGCTGCTGCTTGCAACTCCAGGGTGTGGTTCATCCAATTTTTGGGCTCCGGCTGACAACTCCAGTGTGTCTTTCAAGCTATGTTTGGGCTCCTGCTGCTGCTGCTTGCAACTCCAGGGTGTGGTTCATCCAATTTTGGGGCTCCTGCTGCCAACTCCAGTGTGTCTTTCAAGCTATGTTTAGGCTCCTGCTGCTGCTTGCAACACCAGGGTGTGATTCATCCAATTTTGGGGCTCCTGCTGCCAACTCCAGTGTCTCTTTCAAGCTATGTTTGGGCTCCTGCTGCTGCTTGCAACTCCAGGGTGTGATTCATCCAATTTTTGGGCTCCTGCTGCCAACTCCAGTGTCTCTTTCAAGCTATGTTTGTGCTCCTGCTGCTGCCAACGCCAGGGTGTGATTCATCCAATATTTGGGCTCCTGCAGCCAACTCCAGTGTCTCTTTCACGCAATGTTTGGGCTCCTGCTGTGCTGCTTGCAACTCCAGGGTGTGATTCATCCAATATTTGGCCTCCTGCAGCCAACTCCAGTATCTCTTTAAAGTAATGTTTGGGCTCCTGCTGCTGCTTGCAACTCCAGGGTGTGATTCATCCAATTTTTGGGCTCCTGCTGCCAGCTCCAGTGTCTCTTTAAAGCAATGTTTGGGCTCCTGCTGCTGCTTGCAACTCTAGGGTGTCATTCATCCAATTTTTGGGCTCCTGCTGCCAACTCCAGTGTCTCTTTCAAGCTATGTTTGGGCTGCTGCTGCTGCTGCTTGCAACTCCAGGGTCTGATTCATCCAATTGTTGTGCTCCCGCTGCTAACTCCAGTGTCTATTTAAAGCTATGTTTGGGCTGCTGCTTGCAACTCCAGGGTGTGATTCATCCAATTTTTGGGCTCCTGAAGCCAACTCCAGTGTCTCTTTAAAGTTATGTTTGGGCTCCTGCTGCTACTGCCAACTCCAGAACGTGATTCATCCAATTTTTGGGCTCCTGCTGCCAACTCCAGGGTGTCTTTCAAGCTATGTTTGGGCTCCTGCTGCTGCTTGCAACTCCAGGGTGTCATTCAAGCTAATTTTTGGGCTCCTGCTGCTGCTTGCAACTCCAGGGTGTGATTCAGCCAATTTTTGGGCTCCTGCTGCCAACTCCAGTGTGTTTTTCAAGCTATGTTTGGGCTCCTGCTGCTGCTTGCAACTCCAGGGTGTGGTTCATCCAATTTTTGGGCTCCGGCTGCCAACTCCAGTGTGTCTTTCAAGCTATGTTTGGGCTCCTGCTGCTGCTGCTTGCAACTCCAGGGTGTGGTTCATCCAATTTTGGGGCTCCTGCTGCCAACTCCAGTGTGTCTTTCAAGCTATGTTTAGACTCCTGCTGCTGCTTGCAACACCAGGGTGTGATTCATCCAATTTTGGGGCTCCTGCTGCCAACTCCAGTGTCTCTTTCAAGCTATGTTTGTGCTCCTGCTGCTGCTGCTGCTGCTTGCAACTCCAGGGTGTGATTCATCCAATTTTTGGGCTCCTGCTGCCAACTCCAGTGTCTCTTTCAAGCTATGTTTGTGCTCCTGCTGCTGCCAACGCCAGGGTGTGATTCATCCAATATTTGGGCTCCTGCAGCCAACTCCAGTGTCTCTTTCACGCAATGTTTGGGCTCCTGCTGTGCTGCTTGCAACTCCAGGGTGTGATTCATCCAATTTTTGGCCTCCTGCAGCCAACTCCAGTATCTCTTTAAAGTAATGTTTGGGCTCCTGCTGCTGCTTGCAACTCCAGGGTGTGATTCATCCAATTTTTGGGCTCCTGCTGCCAGCTCCAGTGTCTCTTTAAAGCAATGTTTGGGCTCCTGCTGCTGCTTGCAACTCTAGGGTGTCATTCATCCAATTTTTGGGCTCCTGCTGCCAACTCCAGTGTCTCTTTCAAGCTATGTTTGGGCTCCTGCTGCTGCTGCTTGTGACTCCAGGGTGTCATTCAGCCAATTTTTGGGCTCCTGCTGCCAACTCCAGTGTCTCTTTCAAGCTATGTTTGGGCTCCTGCTGCTGCTGCTGCTGCTTGCAACTCCAGGGTGTGATTCATCCAATTTTTGGGCTCCTGCTGCCAACTCCAGTGTCTCTTTCAACCAATGTTTGGGCTCCTGCTGCTGCTTGCAACTGCAGGGTGTGATTCAGCTAATGTTTGGGCTCCTGCTGCTGCCAGCTCCAGGGTGTGTTTTTCAGGCACTATAGGGGCCCCTCATAGTGATGCCACCTCAACTCTCTGCAATTCTGCCACTTTGCGATTCTATTAGCGATGCCTCCGATCTGCATGTGATAATTATTTACAGTATTATTTCACTAACCCAGCACGCGTCCTATGCGTGTTACAGCAAGGCAGAATGGTTTACAACCCTATTGAGGCTCTAGGAGGCTCAGAAATAGCCGTTTTTAATAGCAATTTGTCGCGAATAAATTCGGGTCGAAGCGATTTTTGTCGGAAAATTCGGCGAATCAGTCGAATCTAATTTTTCAAAAGTTCGCTCATCTCTATTAACAACATTTTTAGCTGCGTATTGGGCTTCCCTCGTGGTGAAAAGGCAAAAGGCTGGGTCGCCACATGCCTCAATGTCAGTCAGTTTCTGGGTCGTCTGTCTAGCCACCCTCCAGAAACCCGGTAATATGAGGGCAAGATCAAAATATGTGGACCAGGTCACCCTCGGCCTTTGCTTCTCCAGCATTTGGGAGAGACCTTAGGGAAGCATTTGTGCAAAACCGAAGGCACCTTATACCACCTTGTGACAATTTTATAGTTACATTCTGGATATTTGGTGCACAAGGTGGATTCAAAAAGATGAATACACCACCAAAAAAAATAATAATAAAAAAATAATAATCTAAATAATTAGATTTAGGTCAAATTTGGCTGAATTTCATTCAAACAAAGCTGAACAGTATTCTGGCAATACTGTTCACAACAACCTAAAAGACCCTCATTAAAATGTTCCTTGTCTGTCCAAAAAATATGTGTACACTACCCAAAGTTTTTTCTGCAGCAGTGTTCCCCAACACTCTCCTCGAAAGCCACGAACAGATCGGGTTTTGCAGATCTCCACCCAGACACAGAGGTGAAGTAATTAGTGCTCAGACAGAGCTATAGACTGCCTATGTGAAGATCATAAAAATATGTCCTGTTGGTGGCTCTTGAGGAGAGGGTTGGGGAACAGTGCCCTGTATATACTAATAAAATTTGTAATCAGGACACCTCGAAAATGTTAGTCAAACTTGTCTGAAATGCATTTGAACCAAAATGAACAGTATTTGGAGAACACTATTCACCATATATAGCCTTTCATTTTAAGGCCCCTCTATAAGCTATTTCTTGACCATAAGAAAGTTAAGTTCATTTTGTTTCCATCGGATTGTATTCACTCTATAGTATAGTATAGTCTATAGTATTTAGTTATCCATTAAGAAAGTCGGCTTTCCAGTAGGCTCATGAGAAATAAGCAGAAGAACCCCCCCCCCCCCCCCATGACGGCAATAGACTTTCATGCTTGGACCATTGCGTCACTGTGACTCTCTACATCTCCTGCATTCCAGATTCTGACTTCCCTCTATCAGGGAATATAACATAACGTTAATATACAAGAAACCTGACTCAACACCATACTGGCAACATGGCCCTTCCCTATCTTTATGAGTCACACAGTTTAGTCTAGGATTGTGTCTTTGTTGAATAACACCATCAGAAATGGTCGCAACACACGCAATATCTCAGGCTTGGCGTTTATAAAGGTCTTGAATTTGAAGAATAGAAGTGCACTTGAAACACAATACAAAGAGCGAGTAAGCGAGCGAGAGAGCGAGAGAGATGCTTAACATCAAACAATGCGTACGAGAGCTCCGTCATGCCAGAACTGGAGTCACCCACATAAGTATATTTAGGATAGATGAAAGCTTGCCAACAACTACAAGTTAGAAGGCCTTATCTAAATAATTCCTCCATCGCCATATGTTGTAAGCTTCATTGTCACAGAGCAAAAATTAACTTCATAACTGCCAGATAGAGCGTTGGAGTTTCAGGGAGGTACAGGGTTAAAGTATAATCAAGATCATTACCCAAAGGTTCCCTTAACTGGCACATTCTACAAGAACAACTTTTTACTACAAGTTAATTTCTTACATGGCCCTTTAACATTTTAAATATGACGTCTTTTTTCTCCATAATATAAAATAACTAGAGATGTGCAAATCGATTCTGTGCAAAACAAATTCTGAAAAAAGACTGAAATTCTGGACCGAATTTGAAACTTTAGAGAATGTTTGGGGTTTAAAGCTAAAAATCATTTTACAAACCTAAAAACTATGTCTTACATTTAGGGACAAAAGGAATTCTTTAAATTTGGAACCTGGCACGTTTCGTTCAAAAATACTTTCACTAAGGAAAGTCCCGTTGCACAAAATGTGGAAGTTGGGACCTGGACCAGAAGTGATGTCACCCATGGCCCCGGGTGCAGGCAGAAAGACATGGCCGCATCCAGATAGCATAGTTTTGCCATGCAGGGGAAATACATCTACCCCAATGCAGACAGATTGCAGGTTGGGAAGCCGCTGATCTGTCTGTTAGCCGCAGATACTGAAACTCCAAGCTGGCTTATAAGTATGTTTGTACATAGTTTTAGATGAATATTAAATAAGTTTACTCTATTCTGTGCCTCTGGCTTTTGTGCTGATACCGGAGGTAAAAGTTGTGATTTAAAGGGGAAGTACAGACCTTACTGACCAAAAGGGAAGAAGTACCCTTGTATTAGAGGTGCATATAGATTATCATCTGTGTGGTCACATTCCATCTGCAGATCTGGGTGGTGGTGGAAGTCACTGGAAGCACACCAAAGATTGTATATCTGAATATTAGGCTTGATTCAGAGAGACAAAAAAAAACTTCCGTTTTAGTTCCGATCTGTTTTTTTTTGGAAATGTTTCCGCTCTCGTATGAGTGTACGAGTGATTCTGTGCATGCATTGAAAACCTTCTGTAAAGTTTCCGTCCGTTCGTACAGCAGATTACGAATACGAGGATGTCATTTTCCATCCAGACTTTTCCGTTTCCTTTTCACATGTTACAACGTAGGATTTTGTTTTTGCCCTTTTCCCATCGTATCCTCCCACGAATCCTTTACGTTTCCCTTTGTTTCTGTTTCCCTTTTTCAATAAATAATCGTCCAGACGGAAATCCTTACGATTAGAGATGAGCGAACTTTTGAAAAATTCGATTCGACTGATTCGCCGAATTTTCCGACAAAAATCGTTTCGACCCGAATAAATTCGCGACGAATCGCTATTAAAAACGGCTATTTCTGAGCCTCCTAGAGCCTCAATAGGGTTGTAAACCATTCAGCCTTGCTGTAACACGCACAGGATGCGTGCTGGGTTAGTTAAATAATACTTTGAAGAAATATCACATGCAGATCAGAGGCATCGCTAATAGAATCGCAGAGCGGCACAATTGCAGAGAGTTGAAGTGGCATCACTATGAGGGGCAGAAGGAGCCCAAATATACACTGGAGTTGGCCTCAGGAGCCCAAAAATTGGATGAATCACACCCTCGAGTTGGCAGAAGTTGGCAGCAGCAGCAGCAGCAGGAGCCCAAATATACACTGGAGTTGGCTTCAGGAGCCCAAAAATTGGATGAATCACACCCTGGAGTTGGCAGGAGTTGACAGTAGCAGCAGCAGGAGCCCAAATATACACTGGAGTTGGCTTCAGGAGCCCAAAAATTGGATGAATCACACCCTGGAGTTGGCAGGAGTTGACAGTAGCAGCAGCAGGAGCCCAAATATACACTGGAGTTGGCCTCAGGAGCCCAAAAATTGGATGAATCACACCCTGGAGTTGGCAGGAGTTGACAGTAGCAGCAGCAGGAGCCCAAATATACACTGGAGTTGGCTTCAGGAGCCCAAAAATTGGATGAATCACACCCTGGAGTTGGCAGGAGTTGACAGTAGCAGCAGCAGGAGCCCAAATATACACTGGAGTTGGCCTCAGGAGCCCAAAAATTGGATGAATCACACCCTGGAGTTGGCAGGAGTTGACAGTAGCAGCAGCAGGAGCCCAAATATACACTGGAGTTGGCTTCAGGAGCCCAAAAATTGGATGAATCACACCCTGGAGTTGGCAGAAGTTGGCAGCAGCAGCAGCAGGAGCCCAAATATACACTGGAGTTGGCCTCAGGAGCCCAAAAATTGGATGAATCACACCCTGGAGTTGGCAGGAGTTGACAGTAGCAGCAGCAGGAGCCCAAATATACACTGGAGTTGGCCTCAGGAGCCCAAAAATTGGATGAATCACACCCTGGAGTTGGCAGGAGTTGACAGTAGCAGCAGCAGGAGCCCAAATATACACTGGAGTTGGCTTCAGGAGCCCAAAAATTGGATGAATCACACCCTGGAGTTGGCAGAAGTTGGCAGCAGCAGCAGCAGGAGCCCAAATATACACTGGAGTTGGCCTCAGGAGCCCAAAAATTGGATGAATCACACCCTGGAGTTGGCAGAAGTTGGCAGCAGCAGCAGCAGGAGCCCAAATATACACTGGAGTTGGCTTCAGGAGCCCAAAAATTGGATGAATCACACCCTGGAGTTGGCAGGAGTTGACAGTAGCAGCAGCAGGAGCCCAAATATACACTGGAGTTGGCTTCAGGAGCCCAAAAATTGGATGAATCACACCCTGGAGTTGGCAGGAGTTGACAGTAGCAGCAGCAGGAGCCCAAATATACACTGGAGTTGGCCTCAGGAGCCCAAAAATTGGATGAATCACACCCTGGAGTTGGCAGGAGTTGACAGTAGCAGCAGCAGGAGCCCAAATATACACTGGAGTTGGCTTCAGGAGCCCAAAAATTGGATGAATCACACCCTGGAGTTGGCAGAAGTTGGCAGCAGCAGCAGCAGGAGCCCAAATATACACTGGAGTTGGCTTCAGGAGCCCAAAAATTGGATGAATCACACCCTGGAGTTGGCAGGAGTTGACAGTAGCAGCAGCAGGAGCCCAAATATACACTGGAGTTGGCCTCAGGAGCCCAAAAATTGGATGAATCACACCCTGGAGTTGGCAGGAGTTGACAGTAGCAGCAGCAGGAGCCCAAATATACACTGGAGTTGGCTTCAGGAGCCCAAAAATTGGATGAATCACACCCTGGAGTTGGCAGAAGTTGGCAGCAGCAGCAGCAGGAGCCCAAATATACACTGGAGTTGGCCTCAGGAGCCCAAAAATTGGATGAATCACACCCTGGAGTTGGCAGGAGTTGACAGTAGCAGCAGCAGGAGCCCAAATATACACTGGAGTTGGCTTCAGGAGCCCAAAAATTGGATGAATCACACCCTGGAGTTGGCAGAAGTTGGCAGCAGCAGCAGCAGGAGCCCAAATATACACTGGAGTTGGCTTCAGGAGCCCAAAAATTGGATGAATCACACCCTGGAGTTGGCAGGAGTTGACAGTAGCAGCAGCAGGAGCCCAAATATACACTGGAGTTGGCTTCAGGAGCCCAAAAATTGGATGAATCACACCCTGGAGTTGGCAGAAGTTGGCAGCAGCAGCAGCAGGAGCCCAAATATACACTGGAGTTGGCCTCAGGAGCCCAAAAATTGGATGAATCACACCCTGGAGTTGGCAGAAGTTGGCAGCAGCAGCAGCAGGAGCCCAAATATACACTGGAGTTGGCCTCAGGAGCCCAAAAATTGGATGAATCACACCCTGGAGTTGGCAGGAGTTGACAGTAGCAGCAGCAGGAGCCCAAATATACACTGGAGTTGGCTTCAGGAGCCCAAAAATTGGATGAATCACACCCTGGAGTTGGCAGAAGTTGGCAGCAGCAGCAGCAGGAGCCCAAATATACACTGGAGTTGGCCTCAGGAGCCCAAAAATTGGATGAATCACACCCTGGAGTTGGCAGGAGTTGACAGTAGCAGCAGCAGGAGCCCAAATATACACTGGAGTTGGCCTCAGGAGCCCAAGAATTGGATGAATCACACCCTGGAGTTGGCAGGAGTTGACAGTAGCAGCAGCAGGAGCCCAAATATACACTGGAGTTGGCTTCAGGAGCCCAAAAATTGGATGAATCACACCCTGGAGTTGGCAGAAGTTGGCAGCAGCAGCAGCAGGAGCCCAAATATACACTGGAGTTGGCCTCAGGAGCCCAAAAATTGGATGAATCACACCCTGGAGTTGGCAGGAGTTGACAGTAGCAGCAGCAGGAGCCCAAATATACACTGGAGTTGGCCTCAGGAGCCCAAAAATTGGATGAATCACACCCTGGAGTTGGCAGGAGTTGACAGTAGCAGCAGCAGGAGCCCAAATATACACTGGAGTTGGCTTCAGGAGCCCAAAAATTGGATGAATCACACCCTGGAGTTGGCAGAAGTTGGCAGCAGCAGCAGCAGGAGCCCAAATATACACTGGAGTTGGCCTCAGGAGCCCAAAA
Organism: Gastrophryne carolinensis; assembly: GCA_027917425.1. NCBI lineage: Eukaryota > Metazoa > Chordata > Amphibia > Anura > Microhylidae > Gastrophryne > Gastrophryne carolinensis. Next base: position 76,871,514 of record CM051243.1, read on the forward strand.
ATTGGATGAATCACACCCTGGAGTTGGCAGGAGTTGACAGTAGCAGCAGCAGGAGCCCAAATATACACTGGAGTTGGCTTCAGGAGCCCAAAAATTGGATGAATCACACCCTGGAGTTGGCAGAAGTTGGCAGCAGCAGCAGCAGGAGCCCAAATATACACTGGAGTTGGCTTCAGGAGCCCAAAAATTGGATGAATCACACCCTGGAGTTGGCAGGAGTTGACAGTAGCAGCAGCAGGAGCCCAAATATACACTGGAGTTGGCTTCAGGAGCCCAAAAATTGGATGAATCACACCCTGGAGTTGGCAGAAGTTGGCAGCAGCAGCAGCAGGAGCCCAAATATACACTGGAGTTGGCCTCAGGAGCCCAAAAATTGGATGAATCACACCCTGGAGTTGGCAGAAGTTGGCAGCAGCAGCAGCAGGAGCCCAAATATACACTGGAGTTGGCCTCAGGAGCCCAAAAATTGGATGAATCACACCCTGGAGTTGGCAGGAGTTGACAGTAGCAGCAGCAGGAGCCCAAATATACACTGGAGTTGGCCTCAGGAGCCCAAAAATTGGATGAATCACACCCTGGAGTTGGCAGGAGTTGACAGTAGCAGCAGCAGGAGCCCAAATATACACTGGAGTTGGCTTCAGGAGCCCAAAAATTGGACGAATCACACCCTGGAGTTGGCAGAAGTTGGCAGCAGCAGCAGCAGGAGCCCAAATATACACTGGAGTTGGCCTCAGGAGCCCAAAAATTGGATGAATCACACCCTGGAGTTGGCAGGAGTTGACAGTAGCAGCAGCAGGAGCCCAAATATACACTGGAGTTGGCTTCAGGAGCCCAAAAATTGGATGAATCACACCCTGGAGTTGGCAGAAGTCGGCAGCAGCAGCAGGAGCCCAAATATACACTGGAGTTGGCCTCAGGAGCCCAAAAATTGGATGAATCACACCCTGGAGTTGGCAGGAGTTGACAGTAGCAGCAGCAGGAGCCCAAATATACACTGGAGTTGGCTTCAGGAGCCCAAAAATTGGATGAATCACACCCTGGAGTTGGCAGGAGTTGACAGTAGCAGCAGCAGGAGCCCAAAAAATGGCCTAAAGACATAAATATGTTTTGCACCATTTGGAAAGTGTAAAACGTGGCACCATGCTGAATCTAGTCACATGCATCAGGCATTGGTGGGTGGAAATCCTGGCTGATCCATCCCTGATTCATTTTGACAAAGGTGAGTCTCTCCACATTTTTAGTTGACAGACGAGTTCTCCTCGCCGTAACTATGGCCCCCGCCGCACTAAACACCCGCTCAGATGGCACGCTACTTGCCGGGCAGGACAGCTTTTCCAGGGCAAACTCTGCTAGTTGCGGCCACAAATCAAGTTTGGCTGCCCAGAAGTCCAGCGGATCCTCAAGGTGTGTTGGCATGGTCATGTCAAAGTATGACATGACCTGCTGGTTCAGGTCCTGCTCCAGGTCTTCCTGCTGCTCATGAGTAGCCTCACTATGCGGGTGTAGAAAGCTACTCATTAGCGACTGAAGACTGAGGCTGCTGCTGCTGATGGAGCTTCTGCTGCTGCTGCTGCCAACCCCCCCAGCGGCCATGGCAGTGGAAGGTGAGCGCAGAGGTCCCCTCGAGTCAGACCTGCGAGAGTATGGACCATGGCGCAGATAGGCATCGGCCAACTGCCTACGTAGAATGTCTTTGTAGTAGTTGAGTTTGTCCTCCCTCTCGGTGGGTTTAAAAAATGCCCCCATTTTGTGCCGGAAGCGAGGGTCCAATAAGGTGGACAGCCAGAAGTCATCCCGCCGACAGATGGAAACAATTCTGGGGTCACTACGCAAGCACGTGAGCATGCTTCGTGCCATTTGCGCAAGTGACTCGGATGGACTACCTGTCTCCATCTCCACTGCATACTGCCACGGTGTGCCCGGGTCCTCTGTCTCGCCTTCCTCAAAAACCTCTAGCTCCTCTGGCTGCTCCTGCTCCTCCTCTCCTGTCCGCTGACTAGATAAACCAGCCATTTCGCCAAGCCTAAACTGTGTTTCGCTGGGCAACTCCTCCTCCTCCTCTTCATCCTCCTCCAGTTCAGCTCCAGCGGGGTTCATGTGGCCGTAAGATGTAAACGCCATGTCTCCAGTGCCCTGACCAGCCATGGTTTCCAACATGTGCTGTAGTACATGAAGCAGTGGAATCACGTCGTTCATCCCGTAATCCTGCCGACTGACAAATAAAGTGGCATCCTCAAAGGGCCTGAGCAAACGGCAGGTGTCACGTATGAGCTGCCACTGGTTGACATTGAAGTTACACAGGGGAGTCCCCCTATCTGCTTGGATCATCAGGAAATCCGTGATGGCTTTTCTCTGTTCATATAATCGGTCCAACATGTGAAGGGTGGAATTCCAACGGGTGGAAACATCGCAAATCAGACTATGTTGGGGGATACCATTCTGACGCTGTAGCTCAAGAAGGGTGTGTTTGACGGTGTAGGAGTGGCTGAAGTGCATGCAAAGTTTCCTTGAAGTTGTTAGGATGTCCTGCAGATGGGGGGAACACTTCAGAAACCGCTTGACAACCAGATTGAAGACGTGAGCCATGCAGGGGGCATGGGTCAGGCTTCCTTGGCGCAGCGCAGACAAAATGTTCTTCCCATTGTCGGTAACCATGATTCCCATTTTAAGTTTTCTCGGAGTAAGCCATGTTTGGATTTCCTGATGAATACGTTTAAGCAGTTCCTCCCCTGTGTGACTCCGTTCGCCAAGACAAACCATGTGAAGCACTGCGTGACACCTCCGTGCCCTGCACACATGGTAGACTGGAGGGGCACTGAGACTTGAGCCTACAGTGGAGGGTGAGGAGATGGCGGAGGATGAGGAGGCCGAGTCGCACGGTGTCACAGGCCCAATGGGCAGAGAGCGCGGAGGCCGAAGCGGCGTGACCTGTCCAAGTTGCTGCTGCAAAGGGACCACATTCACCCAGTGGGCCGTAAACGACATGTACTGCCCCTGACCGTAGTTACAGCTCCAGATGTCGGCGCTGCCATGTATTTTGCTACACACCGACAGGCTCAAGGACTGGCCCACCTTCTGTTCAACAAAAGTGTGCAGCGCTGGTACTGCCTTCTTGGCAAAGAAATGACGGCTTGGGACTCTCCACCTCGGCTCGGCACAAGCCATCAGTTCTCTGAAAGGTGCAGATTCCACCACCTGAAAAGGGAGCGACTGCAGCACCAGCAACTTGGACAGGAGCACATTCAGCTTCTGCGCCGTAGGATGAGTGGGCGCATACTGCTGTCTCTTGGACATGGCTTCGCTGATGGATTGCTGGCGGGATGCATGACTTGGAGGAGGAGGAGGAGGAGCAGGAGCGACAGAGGATGGGTATGACGCACAGCTGCCTTCGGCTGAGGTGCTGGAGCCTTGGCTGGCAGAAATTGGGAGCTCACTTGGTGAGGAAGCAGACTGGACCACCCCTTGGGAGCCTCGGTTCTCCCAGGTCGTTTTATGGTGACGCATCATATGTTGACGCAGGGCCGTGGTGCCAACATTTGGACCCTGGCCACGCTTCACCTTTTGCCTACATATCTTGCATGTGGCCATGTTACCCTCCTGCGGATGCCTCAGGAAAAACTGCCACACTGCCGAGTAGCTACTTTTCCCACCCCCTGGCCTCACTGATTCACTGCTGCTGTTGCCAACTCCAGGAACCCCTGCTCCACTACCTCCCGATAAGGTAGACTGCCGCACAGCAGGTGCTCTACCCCGGCCCCGGCCCCGGCCGGCTCCAGCCTTTGGAATTGTGCCCCCATGCTGACTGCTACCACCTTGCTGCCTCAGCTGCTGACTCCGGGGCAACCTGCGCCCCTCTTCTCCTGATGATGACGATGAAGCCCCTTCATCACCCGGCTCCCAAGTGCGATCGGCTTCATCGTCATCATCATCATCATCACCGAGTTGTGGCTGTACGTCACTGATGTTCGTGGATTCGCCAACAGTGTCTGGCGCAGGAGCTGGAACGCTCGCAGCACCCACGACACTGTCCACATCACTATTTGTCTGCCTAGCTAAAGAAGCCACCTCCATTTCTTGGCTGGGCAGTAGCTGCTGACTGTCCTCCTGTATCTGATCGTCCTCCTCCCTAAAGAGTGGAGCTGAACCCAAAGCATAGGATATGTCGCTGGGGGAGGGAACGGCGTAGGCCAGAGGCAATGGGAGGACAGGGACTGCTCTCGGGGCATGCCAACTCAGGGTTGTGTCAGAGGAACCTACCGACCCTAGACTGGGGGTCTCAGATGTAAGTTGTGATGATGTTGTTGATGAGCGCGTCAGCCAATCTACCACGGCAGATGCGTTACTGGTGGAGACCCGACCGCTAGCAGATACTGGCAGATTAGGTCTCTCAGCGTGACTCCTGCTGCTACTGGCCCCCAGTCTGATGCGAGCTCTGCCTGCGGAATCTTGGCCTCTGCCACTCCTCTTTTCACTTCCAGGCACTTGTCTGCCCGACATAGTCTAACTGGCGTGGTAGTAGGTGATATTTAAAAAAACCCCGGGCAGCGGTGGGTCTATATGAAACAGAATATAATGCACACCAAAAGTGAGCAGTAACACTCAGCCTCCAACAGGCCTGCTTAGTGTAAATAAGAGAGCTGCTTAGTGTAAATAAAGAGGGGTATGCTATGTTACAGAATGGGATGCCTCAACAGAAGTGCACCTGGCAGGCAGCAGTAAGCCTATGCCCAGCAAAAGTGTCTTATAATATAAATATAATAAGAGCAAATGCTTATATGGTCTTAAACAGAGGCTGCTTTAGTCACAGAATGGGATGCCCCCAAAAAAGATCCAGTAGTACTATGCCCAGCAAAAGTGTCTTTATCAGGCCTAATTTCAAATATGATAAGAGCAAATGCTTATAAGGTCTTAAACAGAGGCTGCTTTAGTCACAGAATGGGATGCCCCAACAGGAATGGACCTGGCAGGGTCCAGTAGTGCTTTGCCCAGCAAAAGTGTCTTTATCAGGCCTAATTTCAAATATGATAAGAGCAAATGCTTATATGGTCTTAAACAGAGGCTGCTGTAGTCACAGAATGGGATGCCCCAAATAGGAGTGCACCTGGCAGGGTCCAGTAGTGCTTTGCCCAGCAAAAGTGTCTTTATCAGGCTAATTTCAAATATGATAAGAGCAAATGCTTATATGGTCTTAAACAGAGGCTGCTTTAGTCACAGAATGGGATGCCCTGGGCAGGAATGGACCTGGCAGGGTCCAGTAGTGCTTTGCCCAGCAAAAGTGTCTTTATCAGGCTAATTTCAAATATGATAAGAGCAAATGCTTATATGGCCTTAAACAGAGGCTGCTGTAGTCACAGAATGGGATGCCCCAAATAGGAGTGCACCTGGCAGGGTCCAGTAGTGCTTTGCCCAGCAAAAGTGTCTTTATCAGGCTAATTTCAAATATAAGAGCAAATGCTTATATGGTCTTAAACAGAGGCTGCTGTAGTCACAGAATGGGATGCCCTGGGCAGGAATGGACCTGGCAGGGTCCAGTAGTGCTTTGCCCAGCAAAAGTGTCTTTATCAGGCTAATTTCAAATATGATAAGAGCAAATGCTTATATGGTCTTAAACAGAGGCTGCTGTAGTCACAGAATGGGATGCCCCAAATAGGAGTGCACCTGGCAGGGTCCAGTAGTGCTTTGCCCAGCAAAAGTGTCTTTATCAGGCTAATTTCAAATATAAGAGCAAATGCTTATATGGTCTTAAACAGAGGCTGCTTTAGTCACAGAATGGGATGCCCTGGGCAGGAATGGACCTGGCAGGGTCCAGTAGTGCTTTGCCCAGCAAAAGTGTCTTTATCAGGCTAATTTCAAATATGATAAGAGCAAATGCTTATATGGTCTTAAACAGAGGCTGCTGTAGTCACAGAATGGGATGCCCCAAATAGGAGTGCACCTGGCAGGGTCCAGTAGTGCTTTGCCCAGCAAAAGTGTCTTTATCAGGCTAATTTCAAATATGATAAGAGCAAATGCTTATATGGCCTTAAACAGAGGCTGCTGTAGTCACAGAATGGGATGCCCTGGGCAGGAATGGACCTGGCAGGGTCCAGTAGTGCTTTGCCCAGCAAAAGTGTCTTTATCAGGCTAATTTCAAATATAAGAGCAAATTCTTATATGGTCTTAAACAGAGGCTGCTGTAGTCACAGAATGGGATGCCCCAAATAGGAGTGCACCTGGCAGGGTCCAGTAGTGCTTTGCCCAGCAAAAGTGTCTTTATCAGGCTAATTTCAAATATGATAAGAGCAAATGCTTATATGTCCTTAAACAGAGGCTGCTGTAGTCACAGAATGGGATGCCCTGGGCAGGAATGGACCTGGCAGGGTCCAGTAGTGCTTTGCCCAGCAAAAGTGTCTTTATCAGGCTAATTTCAAATATAAGAGCAAATGCTTATATGGTCTTAAACAGAGGCTGCTGTAGTCACAGAATGGGATGCCCCAAATAGGAGTGCACCTGGCAGGGTCCAGTAGTGCTTTGCCCAGCAAAAGTGTCTTTATCAGGCTAATTTCAAATATGATAAGAGCAAATGCTTATATGGCCTTAAACAGAGGCTGCTGTAGTCACAGAATGGGATGCCCTGGGCAGGAATGGACCTGGCAGGGTCCAGTAGTGCTTTGCCCAGCAAAAGTGTCTTTATCAGGCTAATTTCAAATATAAGAGCAAATGCTTATATGGTCTTAAACAGAGGCTGCTGTAGTCACAGAATGGGATGCCCCAAATAGGAGTGCACCTGGCAGGGTCCAGTAGTGCTTTGCCCAGCAAAAGTGTCTTTATCAGGCTAATTTCAAATATGATAAGAGCAAATGCTTATATGGCCTTAAACAGAGGCTGCTGTAGTCACAGAATGGGATGCCCTGGGCAGGAATGGACCTGGCAGGGTCCAGTAGTGCTTTGCCCAGCAAAAGTGTCTTTATCAGGCTAATTTCAAATATAAGAGCAAATGCTTATATGGTCTTAAACAGAGGCTGCTGTAGTCACAGAATGGGATGCCCTGGGCAGGAATGGACCTGGCAGGGTCCAGTAGTGCTTTGCCCAGCAAAAGTGTCTTTATCAGGCTAATTTCAAATATGATAAGAGCAAATGCTTATATGGTCTTAAACAGAGGCTGCTGTAGTCACAGAATGGGATGCCCCAAATAGGAGTGCACCTGGCAGGGTCCAGTAGTGCTTTGCCCAGCAAAAGTGTCTTTATCAGGCTAATTTCAAATATGATAAGAGCAAATGCTTATATGGTCTTAAACAGAGGCTGCTTTAGTCACAGAATGGGATGCCCTGGGCAGGAATGGACCTGGCAGGGTCCAGTAGTGCTTTGCCCAGCAAAAGTGTCTTTATCAGGCTAATTTCAAATATAAGAGCAAATGCTTATATGGTCTTAAACAGAGGCTGCTGTAGTCACAGAATGGGATGCCCTGGGCAGGAATGGACCTGGCAGGGTCCAGTAGTGCTTTGCCCAGCAAAAGTGTCTTTATCAGGCTAATTTCAAATATGATAAGAGCAAATGCTTATATGGTCTTAAACAGAGGCTGCTGTAGTCACAGAATGGGATGCCCCAAATAGGAGTGCACCTGGCAGGGTCCAGTAGTGCTTTGCCCAGCAAAAGTGTCTTTATCAGGCTAATTTCAAATATGATAAGAGCAAATGCTTATATGGTCTTAAACAGAGGCTGCTTTAGTCACAGAATGGGATGCCCTGGGCAGGAATGGACCTGGCAGGGTCCAGTAGTGCTTTGCCCAGCAAAAGTGTCTTTATCAGGCTAATTTCAAATATGATAAGAGCAAATGCTTATATGGTCTTAAACAGAGGCTGCTTTAGTCACAGAATGGGATGCCCTGGGCAGGAATGGACCTGGCAGGGTCCAGTAGTGCTTTGCCCAGCAAAAGTGTCTTTATCAGGCTAATTTCAAATATAAGAGCAAATGCTTATATGGTCTTAAACAGAGGCTGCTTTAGTCACAGAATGGGATGCCCTGGGCAGGAATGGACCTGGCAGGGTCTAGTAGTGCTTTGCCCAGCAAAAGTGTCTTTATCAGGCTAATTTCAAATATGATAAGAGCAAATGCTTATATGGTCTTAAACAGAGGCTGCTGTAGTCACAGAATGGGATGCCCCAAATAGGAGTGCACCTGGCAGGGTCCAGTAGTGCTTTGCCCAGCAAAAGTGTCTTTATCAGGCCTAATTTCAAATATGATAAGAGCAAATGCTTATATGGTCTTAAACAGAGGCTGCTGTAGTCACAGAATGGGATGCCCTGGGCAGGAATGGACCTGGCAGGGTCCAGTAGTGCTTTGCCCAGCAAAAGTGTCTTTATCAGGCTAATTTCAAATATGATAAGAGCAAATGCTTATATGGTCTTAAACAGAGGCTGCTGTAGTCACAGAATGGGATGCCCCAAATAGGAGTGCACCTGGCAGGGTCCAGTAGTGCTTTGCCCAGCAAAAGTGTCTTTATCAGGCTAATTTCAAATATAAGAGCAAATGCTTATATGGTCTTAAACAGAGGCTGCTGTAGTCACAGAATGGGATGCCCCAAATAGGAGTGCACCTGGCAGGGTCCAGTAGTGCTTTGCCCAGCAAAAGTGTCTTTATCAGGCTAATTTCAAATATGATAAGAGCAAATGCTTATATGTCCTTAAACAGAGGCTGCTGTAGTCACAGAATGGGATGCCCTGGGCAGGAATGGACCTGGCAGGGTCCAGTAGTGCTTTGCCCAGCAAAAGTGTCTTTATCAGGCTAATTTCAAATATAAGAGCAAATGCTTATATGGTCTTAAACAGAGGCTGCTGTAGTCACAGAATGGGATGCCCCAAATAGGAGTGCACCTGGCAGGGTCCAGTAGTGCTTTGCCCAGCAAAAGTGTCTTTATCAGGCTAATTTCAAATATGATAAGAGCAAATGCTTATATGGCCTTAAACAGAGGCTGCTGTAGTCACAGAATGGGATGCCCTGGGCAGGAATGGACCTGGCAGGGTCCAGTAGTGCTTTGCCCAGCAAAAGTGTCTTTATCAGGCTAATTTCAAATATAAGAGCAAATGCTTATATGGTCTTAAACAGAGGCTGCTGTAGTCACAGAATGGGATGCCCCAAATAGGAGTGCACCTGGCAGGGTCCAGTAGTGCTTTGCCCAGCAAAAGTGTCTTTATCAGGCTAATTTCAAATATAAGAGCAAATGCTTATATGGTCTTAAACAGAGGCTGCTGTAGTCACAGAATGGGATGCCCCAAATAGGAGTGCACCTGGCAGGGTCCAGTAGTGCTTTGCCCAGCAAAAGTGTCTTTATCAGGCTAATTTCAAATATAAGAGCAAATGCTTATATGGCCTTAAACAGAGGCTGCTTTAGTCACAGAATGGGATGCCCTGGGCAGGAATGGACCTGGCAGGGTCCAGTAGTGCTTTGCCCAGCAAAAGTGTCTTTATCAGGCTAATTTCAAATATGATAAGAGCAAATGCTTATATGGTCTTAAACAGAGGCTGCTTTAGTCACAGAATGGGATGCCCTGGGCAGGAATGGACCTGGCAGGGTCCAGTAGTGCTTTGCCCAGCAAAAGTGTCTTTATCAGGCTAATTTCAAATATAAGAGCAAATGCTTATATGGTCTTAAACAGAGGCTGCTGTAGTCACAGAATGGGATGCCCTGGGCAGGAATGGACCTGGCAGGGTCCAGTAGTGCTTTGCCCAGCAAAAGTGTCTTTATCAGGCTAATTTCAAATATGATAAGAGCAAATGCTTATATGGTCTTAAACAGAGGCTGCTGTAGTCACAGAATGGGATGCCCCAAATAGGAGTGCACCTGGCAGGGTCCAGTAGTGCTTTGCCCAGCAAAAGTGTCTTTATCAGGCTAATTTCAAATATAAGAGCAAATGCTTATATGGTCTTAAACAGAGGCTGCTGTAGTCACAGAATGGGATGCCCCAAATAGGAGTGCACCTGGCAGGGTCCAGTAGTGCTTTGCCCAGCAAAAGTGTCTTTATCAGGCTAATTTCAAATATGATAAGAGCAAATGCTTATATGTCCTTAAACAGAGGCTGCTGTAGTCACAGAATGGGATGCCCTGGGCAGGAATGGACCTGGCAGGGTCCAGTAGTGCTTTGCCCAGCAAAAGTGTCTTTATCAGGCTAATTTCAAATATAAGAGCAAATGCTTATATGGTCCTAAACAGAGGCTGCTGTAGTCACAGAATGGGATGCCCCAAATAGGAGTGCACCTGGCAGGGTCCAGTAGTGCTTTGCCCAGCAAAAGTGTCTTTATCAGGCTAATTTCAAATATGATAAGAGCAAATGCTTATATGGCCTTAAACAGAGGCTGCTGTAGTCACAGAATGGGATGCCCTGGGCAGGAATGGACCTGGCAGGGTCCAGTAGTGCTTTGCCCAGCAAAAGTGTCTTTATCAGGCTAATTTCAAATATAAGAGCAAATGCTTATATGGTCTTAAACAGAGGCTGCTGTAGTCACAGAATGGGATGCCCCAAATAGGAGTGCACCTGGCAGGGTCCAGTAGTGCTTTGCCCAGCAAAAGTGTCTTTATCAGGCTAATTTCAAATATGATAAGAGCAAATGCTTATATGGCCTTAAACAGAGGCTGCTGTAGTCACAGAATGGGATGCCCTGGGCAGGAATGGACCTGGCAGGGTCCAGTAGTGCTTTGCCCAGCAAAAGTGTCTTTATCAGGCTAATTTCAAATATGATAAGAGCAAATGCTTATATGGTCTTAAACAGAGGCTGCTTTAGTCACAGAATGGGATGCCCTGGGCAGGAATGGACCTGGCAGGGTCCAGTAGTGCTTTGCCCAGCAAAAGTGTCTTTATCAGGCTAATTTCAAATATAAGAGCAAATGCTTATATGGTCTTAAACAGAGGCTGCTGTAGTCACAGAATGGGATGCCCTGGGCAGGAATGGACCTGGCAGGGTCCAGTAGTGCTTTGCCCAGCAAAGTGTCTTTATCAGGCTAATTTCAAATATGATAAGAGCAAATGCTTATATGGTCTTAAACAGAGGCTGCTGTAGTCACAGAATGGGATGCCCCAAATAGGAGTGCACCTGGCAGGGTCCAGTAGTGCTTTGCCCAGCAAAAGTGTCTTTATCAGGCTAATTTCAAATATGATAAGAGCAAATGCTTATATGGTCTTAAACAGAGGCTGCTTTAGTTACAGAATGGGATGCCCTGGGCAGGAATGGACCTGGCAGGGTCCAGTAGTGCTTTGCCCAGCAAAAGTGTCTTTATCAGGCTAATTTCAAATATGATAAGAGCAAATGCTTATATGGTCTTAAACAGAGGCTGCTTTAGTCACAGAATGGGATGCCCTGGGCAGGAATGGACCTGGCAGGGTCCAGTAGTGCTTTGCCCAGCAAAAGTGTCTTTATCAGGCTAATTTCAAATATAAGAGCAAATGCTTATATGGTCTTAAACAGAGGCTGCTTTAGTCACAGAATGGGATGCCCTGGGCAGGAATGGACCTGGCAGGGTCTAGTAGTGCTTTGCCCAGCAAAAGTGTCTTTATCAGGCTAATTTCAAATATGATAAGAGCAAATGCTTATATGGTCTTAAACAGAGGCTGCTGTAGTCACAGAATGGGATGCCCCAAATAGGAGTGCACCTGGCAGGGTCCAGTAGTGCTTTGCCCAGCAAAAGTGTCTTTATCAGGCTAATTTCAAATATGATAAGAGCAAATGCTTATATGGTCTTAAACAGAGGCTGCTTTAGTCACAGAATGGGATGCCCTGGGCAGGAATGGACCTGGCAGGGTCCAGTAGTGCTTTGCCCAGCAAAAGTGTCTTTATCAGGCTAATTTCAAATATGATAAGAGCAAATGCTTATATGGTCTTAAACAGAGGCTGCTGTAGTCACAGAATGGGATGCCCCAAATAGGAGTGCACCTGGCAGGGTCCAGTAGTGCTTTGCCCAGCAAAAGTGTCTTTATCAGGCTAATTTCAAATATGATAAGAGCAAATGCTTATATGGTCTTAAACAGAGGCTGCTTTAGTCACAGAATGGGATGCCTCACAGCAGACTTAAGATCAGTTCAGTATATATGCACAGTTAGTATAAGCAGCCTGAAAACGCTAACAAAGCATGTCAGGCTGGATGAAAAAAAAAAAAAAACTGACAGCCTCCGATTTTCCCTTCCTTTCCCTGTTTTTCGCTGACTTTCTGTCTGTCTCCTGTCTGTCTCCTGCCTGTCTCCAGCCTGTCCCTGTCTGTCCCTGCCTGTCTCCAGCCTGTCCCTGTCTGTCCCTCAGCTACACAGCGTTCTGTCTCTCACGAATGCAATAGAGAAATGAGGAAAAGCAAGATGGCCGCCGTTAAATACCGCTGTGTGACGTCACCGGGCTTGCTGGCTGCTGATAGGCTGCATGTGACTGCCCCAGCTTGCACTGGCGCGGGATAGATGTCCAGACATGTCCCGTCCGCCATCTTAGAATGCCTGTAAATGTAAATGAATGGATGTTAAAGGAAAACTTCGAGTGATCGAATCGCGGGGAAATTCGGATTCGATCCGAATCGAATTTTTCCTGAAATTCGGATCGAATCCGGGTTCGTCCGGATCGATTCGCTCATCCCTACTTACGATCTTGCGCCTGCGCACTACAAACTTAACTCATTAAAGTGCATGCCTACATATTTGCCACCCTCACTTCTACTACATTGTTTAGCTAAATCACTTAGCACTATCCTCCATCTTCCTTTTTGGACCCTTAAAGCTCACCCAAACCACTTCTCGGTTAGGTTCTTCTTCCATTTTAGCCCCCTAAAACTTACCACTTCTCAGTCATGTGAATATTCATCTTTAAATATTTCTGGGCCCATTAGTTTTGTGTTAATGTATTTTGTAAATGAAATGACAATGTAACATTTTTTTTTATTCCATCATAAAATATAAAATTTTAAAAAATTTAGAAAATTTCAAATTTTTACAACTATAAAAAACAAAATACATAGCAATGGCAGGCTACAGAACATTATTCTTCATCTGTGGTCCCCAACGAGTTGCACAGCTCCTGCATCTCACCCACCAACTGAAGGACCCTGACACTCAGTTGTGCCACTCTGGCACGTGTGGTCCCTGTTAAAAAACGTAAATTAAAATATTGGTATAACCTTGTTGGGGTCATACTGCAGTGCCCCCCCCCCATGTATGGTCCAAACACCTAAATCTGGACTTCAAAAGCCAGAGGGCCCTCGCCACCACGGCCCGGGTTTTGCATAGTGCCGGATTAGAGAACCCCTGGCCCGCATTCTGCAGGCAAAGAACGGGCATCAGGAGCAAGGGCGAGTGGCACATCTTGCGGTTCCTGCAACCAAATATAAAATAATTACACAAAGCAAAGGTAACCAACTAAAACAATAACTCCTACAAGAAATTAAGATTCAAGTTCAACAATCCAAATATAATTCACAAAGGACATAATTCTAAAAAAATATAGCAATTATATGGATGTGTGGGAAAATAAATGTTTACATGCTAAGGACTAATTTAGGTCCTCATTAAAATGCATCTATAAGGCATACATGAAATGTATTGATTCAGGTATGCATTGCTAGACAATTTATGGCCTCGGCCATGCTGATACATGCAATGTCTTGGTGCTAAAGGTGCGCAGACTCCTCAACATAGCCGCAAAACATGTTCAACGATAGCAATCCGAGCCCTCAAAGGTCCCGTAAGTGGATCGGAAATGAAACGGATTTATAGTGTGGTGGTCCGTCGGAAATCAGCTCTCTGAATCAGACGGAAACCCATCCCAACAACGGAAGTTATCTGAACGAACGAAAAATTTCCGATTTCGTTTGGAAAATTATCCGTACTAACGGAAAAGTTCCGATTTGCTTCCGTTCATCGAAAGCGCATTCCCGAACGTTCGTACGAATGAAAAATGAACGAAAAAAAGCAAAAAAATTACAAACACCCACCAAAACTTTCACAGACAGCTACGGAAGTCCAGACGAATGTGTCTCTGAATCGAGCCTCATGTGTTGTAATATTTCCACAAGGGAAGAAAACCTTTACAAGGACATTCACTTCTATGCATGAGGAGACCTCTTTCACAGAATTATTTAGGCTCTGATCTTTTGTTTATTTTTTAGTAGATAACACCTCTTAATTGCTATTTATAGTTTTTACTATAAGAACTATAAATCTCTGGAATTGCCTCCCACAGAAGCTTGTTACAGCATCAGCAGCTTACTGCTTCAAAAAAGCATTAGATGCTTTTTAGAGGAAAATAACATTAACAGTTACTATTAGCTGTTATCTGTAACAAATAAAAAATAACTTTCCCCAACCCTGACCCTTGATTGAACTTGATGGACATATGTCATTTTAAGTCGTATTAACTATGTAACTATGTGTTGGTATTGGAATTATTTAAAGGTCTTTCTATTTCTACCAATATTCCCATATATTGTACTATGTTGTGTGAAGGCTACTCTAGTCACAAAGGCTGCTGTAGAGATAAGGGATATATCGTAGTATTAATATTGTGGTAATATTGCTGAATCGTATTGCTGAGTTGAAATATAAACCGCTACCACTTTAAATAGTAATACTGTATATATATTTTTAAATGATAAACAATACAATTAACTCACTAATTAACTAATTTATAAATTAAAATGAATTAAAGCAGTATACATATATACAATTCTTCAACGTGAGTTTACAACCTTCTCACCCTACTTACTGACCACTTGGATGGAGAGACAACAGTACAGCAATAAGTTTTTAGGTTCTATAGCCAGCCAACCCATTTAACCAGTAGTCCTAATCAGTCACGCTAGAGCTCTGTTGTCAGGAAACCCAATGAACTAGTGCATTTTCACTTCACCAACGAACTACAACCCAACCAATCAAAAATACATTTTTTTAAACTGCCAAAACTGTGGCAGCACACATGACTTTAAATGAGAACTAAATAGAGATATTCCTAAGCCCCAAGCCAGACACCCCTGGAATACCTTCAGCGGAACCGACCAAACAAACCTTGAACTGAAAAGACCACAAGACTGAAACTCATTTGTAAAATAAGAGCAAGTAAATGCACCCCGATTTATAGAGCTACGGCAGGGTGCATGATCCGGGGCATCCCAAGCCCCTGTTTAGCCAGAAAAACAATTTAAAGATCAGCACTCCTTAAAATGAAAGTTTATTGAAGTCCTTTAAAAAATATCCAATCCAAACAGCCTTGGAAAAAAACATACCGAACCCCGACAGCAATCCTAGATAGTAAGCTCTAACGCGTTTCGGACGTCATCTGGTCCTTAGTCATAATGACTAATGACTATGACTGTTTGGATTGGATATTTTTTAAAGGACTTCAATAAACTTTTATTTTAAGGAGTGCTGATCATTAAAATTGTTTTTCTGAAACTCATTTGTGCCATGTATGACTAACAATCCGAAACATGTCATCTGGTCCTTATGGTCCATACTTGTAGCAACAAGTGGGTCTGTGAGCATGTATGAACATTCATCTATGGACGGGTAAGATAAATACTTTAAGGTGTCACCCTAAGACTCCTATTCATGCTGTTTATCTGGTGCTATAGCATATTTGCCTAATTGGGGGATGGTTTTGTTGCACTTTAAATCGACTTGATGCAGGATAGGAAATATATTGATTTCTATTGATAGAGCTTTGGGGATCGTTATCACTCTTCTTTTTAATTAAATGTTGTGTGTGTTTGTGGATAGGCCAGGCATGTTTTTAATTAAGATGTTTATATAAATATGATATTTTTCAATCGGGTTGTTTCTTATGATTTAGGTTTGGGTTTTTGTTGCTATAACTGGTCCAAACGGGTGCTGCTTTGGCTCAACAAACACATATGGAATTACATTGTGACATTAACACTTTAATACCAGACCTGTAATGACAATTCTGCATAAAAATATAAAAAATCCAAAAAGTTTTCAAAAATTACATTAAATAGGCCAGGAGAGGTCACACAATGATTTGATTAAAACAAAATAAAAAAATAAAAAGAAAACCCTGTTTAAAGTGAAGATAAGTAACGTCCATTGAAATGTATGGGAGAGCGACAGGTAACAACAGTTAATACCAGGCGCTCTGGAAGGCACGCTGAGCCACCTGTAATAATGAATCTTACACTACATGGGCACTGTTAGAGTCGCTCACCAGAATCGCTTTGATAAATGTGGTATTGCGCACAGCGCCCGGCGTTCACCGTTCGCTACCTGTTGATAAGAGCCACTACCTGCCGCTATTCCTTGATGAATAAAACCCATAGTTGATAGTCTGATCCCCAGCTAGAGACCCACTTGCCTCAACAATCCCCCTAACAACAAAACAAAGCCAAAAACAGGGTGCCACTCCCCATATGTATTACTCAGAGTAGTACTTAGACAAGTACTTAGACCAAACATAGATCAAATGGAGGCACTTCAACATCCCAAATAATTTTGATTTTTATTCCACAACTACACACAATACATTACACGATAAAACCTTTAAAATGCATACAAGTACATACACAACACACATAAAAACTGCGCATAAAGAGGTGTAGACGGGGGGAGAGAAAAAATATATAACAAATAATCTAATATCAATTACCATATCATGATTGATAAATAATAAATGATAATCAATCCTGTCTAACAGCCTCCTGCCTATGATCCTGATCCTACATGTGTAAAGTAGCTGAATAAATACACAAATACTCTGAAGAAAGTGACCACTTAAATACCAGTGATAACCAATTAATATTTATCATAAGATTAATCTTAAATACAAAAGTGCATGTGCAAAACTATCCTTATAATAACCACATCCAACCAACACCTATACACTCACAACCTTATTAAGCATGATATTTGTATATGTAACAATCAATGACAATCCCATCAATACCATACAATACAATACACATCCAATAGTCTCCTCACCACCTGCCACCTCCCATTCAGGGTGTTGATGTGCCTCCCTTTGATCTATGTTTGGTCTAAATACTTATCTGATCTCCAAACTAGAGCTACAGTTAGGAAGTTAGATGATTTGTGAATCAGTAGACTGCGTATGTGAGTTTTTGAAACATCACATGAGAATGGCGAATGAAGCCAAAAGTATCTGAAAATTGACCAACTGTCTGACAGGTCATCTCCGTAGCAATTTTAGGATTTCTGCCTGATGAAGTATCTCAGTATGAAGTTAGCCTCATGGAATTATAATGAATAGTGTGGCTGGAATCTATCTCTGATCTATCCAGATGCAGTTCAGTAGATTTTTTTTAATATTCCAGATATACACCCGAATTCGAATACCATGCTGACCTTTAGGCAGAAAATTTTGGTTGCGTGTTCTGGTCTTGAAAAGCAAATAACGCAGCTGGATGCCTCCATATTGCACAATGGAAAGACCACCAAACACCTGAAAAAAACAGAGCACAATGACAGCATAAACTAAAAGTAATGAACCAAATGAACTAATATGCGACCACCGCACTAGCCAATCGGTATGACTAATAAAGTGTGCAGTAATCTGGCAATGACCACAAGGGCAAAACAAAAGATATGGGGGTAGCCCAGTTATCCCCTGTGTTTATGCCAGAACAAAAAACTGCACCACTGAAAAATTCAAAAACTTCATACACTTTTATTAACGTAAAAAAGAACATACATCGACAATGCTCGAATCTATTAAAAACATAGACACAATGGGACACAATCCCAAGGGGCGTTGCCCAGTTTCTCTCATAGCCTATCCTAAATATCAAAAAGCTCTCACTTGCTACAACCCCATACACATAAATAATGGGCTACAAATAAGCAAAAATGTGCAACAAAACACTATTCCATATTAATATAATATAAAGATAATGTGCCATAAATATCTAAAATTATTTTTTAAATCATTCAATGTGATATCCCCATCCAAATGCTGCTTATCTCAAAACCGTATTACATATCATAATTATACATGAGCAAACTTTTGAAAAATTCAATTCGACTGATTCGCCGAATTTTCAGACAAAAATCATTTCGACCCGAATTTATTTGCGACGAATCGCTATTAAAAATGGCTATTTCTGAGCCTCCTAGAGCCTCAATAGGGTTGTAAACCATTCTGCCTTGCTGTAACACGCATAGATTGCGTGCTGGGTTAGTTAAATAATACTTTAAATAAATATCACATGCAGATCAGATGCATCGCTAATAGAATCACAGAGCGGCACAATTGCAGAGAGTTGAAGTGGCATCACTATGAGGGGCAGGAGCCCAAACATTGCTTTAAAGAGACACTGGAGTTGGCAGCAGCAGGAGCCCAAAAATTGGATGAATCACACCCTGGAGTTGCAAGCAGCAGGAGCCCAAACATTCGCTGAAAGAGACACTGGAGTTGGCTGAAGGAGGCCAAAAATTGGATGAATCACACCCTGGAGTTGCAAGCAGCAGCAGGAGCCCAAACATTGGCTGAAAGAGACACTGGAGTTGGCTGCAGGAGCCCAAAAATTGAATGAATCACACCCTGGAGTTTCAAGCAGCAGCAGCAGGAGCCCAAACATAGCTTGAAAGAGACACTGGATTTGGCAGCAGGAGCCCAAAATTGGATGAATCACACCCTGGAGTTGGCAGCAGCAGCAGGAGCCCAAACATTACTTTAAAGAGACAATGGGGTTGGCTTCAGGAGCCCAAAAATTAGATAAACCACACCCTGGAGTTGGCAGCAGCAGCAGGAGCCCAAACATAACTTTAAGGAGACACTGGAGTTGGCAGCAGGAGCCCAAAAATTGGATGAATCACACCCTGGAGTTGGCAGCAGCAGCAGGAGCCCAAACATTACTTTAAAGAGACACTGGAGTTGGCAGCAGGAGCCCAAAAATTAAATGAATCACACCCTGGAGTTGGAAGCAGCAGCAGCAGGAGCAGGAGCCAAACATTACTTTAAAGAGACACTGGAGTTGGCAGCAGGAGCCCAAAAATTGGATGAATCACACCCTGGAGTTGGCAGCAGCAGCAGCAGGAGCCCAAACATACCTTTAAAGAGACACTGGAGTTGGCAGCAGGAGCCCAAAAATTGGATGAATCACACCCTGGAGTTGGCAGCAGCAGCAGCAGCAGCAGGAGCCCAAACATTACTTTAAAGAGACACTGGGGTTGACAGCAGGAGCCCAAAAATTGGATGAATCACACCCTGAAGTTGGCAGCAGCAGCAGGAGCCCAAACATTACTTTAAAGAGACACTGGGGTTGGCTTCAGGAGCCCAAAAATTGGATGAATCACACCCTGGAGTTGGCAGCAGCAGCAGCAGGAGCCCAAACATAACTTTAAAGACACACTGGAGTTGGCAGCAGGAGCCCAAAAATTGGATGAATCACACCCTGGAGTTGGCAGCAGCAGCAGGAGCCAAACATTACTTTAAAGAAACACTGAGGTTGGCTTCAGGAGCCCAGAAATTGGATGAATCACACCCTGGAGTTGGCAGCAGCAGCAGCAGGAGCCCAAACATTACTTTAAAGAGACACTGGGGTTGGCTTCAGGAGCCCAAAAATTGCATGAATCACACCCTGGAGTTGGCAGCAGCAGCAGGAGCCCAAACATTACTTTAAAGAGACACTGGGGTTGGCAGCAGGAGCCCAAAAATTGGATGAATCACACCCTGGAGTTTGCAGCAGCAGCAGCAGCAGGAGCCCAAACCTAACTTTAAGGAGACACTGGAGTTGGCAGCAGGAGCCCAAAAATTGGATGAATCACACCCTGGAGTTGGCAGCAGCAGCAGCAGGAGCCCAAACATTACTTTAAAGAGACACTGGAGTTGGCAGCAGGAGCCCAAAAATTGGATGAATCACACCCTGGAGTTGCAAGCAGCAGCAGAAGCAGCTGCAGGAGCCCAAACATTACTTTAAAGAGACACTGCAGTTGGCTGCTGGAGCCCAAAAATTGGATGAATCACACCCTGGAGTTGGCAGCAGCAGCAGCAGCAGCAGGAGCCCAAACATTACTTTAAAGAGACACTGGGGTTGGCAGCTGGAGCCCAAAAATTGGATGAATCACACCCTGGAGTTGGCAGCAGCAGCAGCAGCCCAAACATTACTTTAAAGAGACCCTGGGATTGGCTTCAGGAGCCCAAAAATTGGATGAATCACACCCTGGAGTTGGCAGCAGCAGCAGCAGGAGCCCAAACATTCCTTTAAAGAGACACTGGGTTGGCTTCAGGAGCCCAAAAATTGGATGAATCACACCCTGGAGTTGCAAGCAGCAGCAGCAGGAGGCCAAAAATTGGCTGAAAGGCACACCCTGAAGTTGGCATCAGCAGGAGGCCAAAAATTGGTTGGAAGGCACACCCTGAAGTTGGCATCAGCAGGAGCCCAAAAATTGGCCTAAAGACATAAATATGTTTTGCACCATTTGGAAAGTGTAAAACGTGGCACCATGCTGAATCTAGTCGCATGCATCAGGCATTGGTGGGTGGAAATCCTGGCTGATCCATCCCTGATTCATTTTGACAAAGGTGAGTCTCTCCACATTTTTAGTTGACAGACGAGTTCTCCTCGCCGTAACTATGGCCCCCGTCGCACTAAACACCCGCTCAGATGGCATGCTACTTGCCGGGCAGGACAGCTTTTCCAGGGCAAACTCTGCTAGTTGCGGCCACAAATCAAGTTTGGCTGCCCAGAAGTCCAACGGATCCTCAAGGTGTGTTGGCATGGTCATGTCAAGGTATGACATGACCTGCTGGTTGAAGTCCTGCTCCAGGTCTTCCTGCTGCTCATGAGTAGCCTCACTATGTGGGTGTAGAAAGCTACTCATTAGCGACTGAAGACTGAGGCTGCTGCTGATGGAGCTGCTGCTGCTGCTCCTGCCAACCCCCTCAGCAGCCATGGCAGTGGAAGGTGAGCGCAGAGGTCCCCTCGAGTAAGACCTGCGAGAGTATGGACCATGGCGCAGATAGGCATCGGCCAACTGCCTACGTAGAATGTCTTTGTAGTAGTTCAGTTTGTCCTCCCTCTCGGTGGGTTTAAAAAATGCCCCCATTTTGTGCCGGAAGCGAGGGTCCAATAAGGTGGACAGCCAGAAGTCATCCCGCCGACAAATGGAAACAATTCTGGGGTCACTTCGCAAGCACGTGAGCATGCTTCCTGCCATTTGCGCAAGTGACTCGGAGGGACTACCTGTCTCCATCTCCACTGCATACTGCCACGGTGTGTCCGGGTCCTCTGTCTCGCCTTCCTCGAAACCCTCTAGCTCCTCTGGCTGCTCCTGCTCCTCCTCTCCTGTCCGCTGACTAGATAAACCAGCCATTTCGCCAAGCCTAAACTGTGCTTCACTGTGCCCCTCCTCCTCCTCTTCCTCCTCCAGTTCAGCTCCAACGGGGTTCATGTGTCCGTAAGATGTAGACGCCATGCCCTGACCAGCCATGGTTTCCAACATGTGCTGTAGTACATGAAGCAGTGGAATCACGTCTTTCATCCCGTAATCCTGCCGACTGACAAATAAAGTGGCTTCCTCAAAGGGCCTGAGCAAACGGCAGGTGTCACGTATGAGCTGCCACTGGTTGACATTGAAGTTACACAGGGGAGTCCCCCTATCTGCTTGGATCATCAGGAAATCCGTGATGGCTTTTCTCTGTTCATATAATCGGTCCAACATGTGAAGGGTGGAATTCCAACGGGTGGAAACATCGCAAATCAGACTATGTTGGGGGATACCGTTCTGACGATGTAGCTCAAGAAGGGTGTGTTTGGCGGTGTATGAGTGGCTGAAGTGCATGCAAAGTTTCCTTGAAGTTGTTAGGATGTCTTGCAGATGGGGGGGAACACTTCAGAAACCGCTTGACAACCAGATTGAAGACGTGAGCCATGCAGTGGGCATGGGTCAGGCTTCCTTGGCGCAGCGCAGACAAAATGTTCTTCCCATTGTCGGTAACCATGATTCCCATTTTAAGTTTTCTTGGAGTAAGCCATGTTTGGATTTCCTGATGAATAAATTTAAGCAGGTCCTCCCCTGTGTGACTCCTTTCGCCAAGACAAACCATGTGAAGCACTGCGTGACACCTCCGTGCCCTGCACACATGGTAGACTGGAGGGGCACTGAGACTTGAGCCTACAGTGGAGGGTGAGGAGATGGCGGAGGATGAGGAGGCCGAGTCGCACGGTGTCACAGGCCCAACGGGCAGGGAGTGCGGAGGCCGAAGCGGCGTGACCTGTCCAAGTTGCTGCTGCTGCTGCTGCAAAGGGACCACATTCACCCAGTGGGCCGTAAACGACATGTACTGTCCCTGACCATAGTTACAGCTCCAGACGTCGGCACTGCCATGCACTTTGCTACACACCGACAGGCTCAAGGACTGGCCCACCTTCTGTTCAACAAAAGTGTGCAGCGCTGGTACTGCCTTCTTGGCAAAGAAATGACGGCTTGGGACTCTCCACCTCGGCTCGGCACAAGCCATCAGTTCTCTGAAAGGTGCAGAGTCCACCACCTGAAAAGGGAGCGACTGCAGCACCAGCAACTTGGACAGGAGCACATTCAGCTTCTGCGCCGTAGGATGAGTGGGCGCATACTGCTGTCTCTTGGACATGGCTTCGCTGATGGATTGCTGGTGGGATGCATGACTTGGAGGAGGAGGAGGAGGAGCAGGAGTGACAGAGGATGGGTATGACGCACAGATGCCTTCGGCTAAGGTGCTGGAGCCTTGGCTGGCAGAAATTGGGAGCGGCGTGCCACTTGGTGAGGAAGCAGACTGGACCACCCCTTGGGAGCCTCGGTTCTCCCAGGTCGCTTTATGGTGACGCATCATATGTTGACGCAGGGCCGTGGTGCCAACATTTGGGCCCTGGCCACGCTTCACCTTCTGCCTACATATCTTGCATGTGGCCATGTTACCCTCCTGCGGATGCTTCAGGAAAAACTGCCACACTGCCGAGTAGCTACTTTTCCCACCAACAGGCCTCACTGATTCGCTGCTATTGTCGCCAACTCCAGGAACCCCTGCCCCACTACCTCCTGATAAGGTAGCCTGCCGCGCAGCAGGTGCTCTACCCCGGGCCCGGCCCCGTTTGGCTCCAGGCTTTACAATTGTGCCCCCATGCTGCCTGCTAACCATGCTGCTAACACCTTGCTGCCTGAGCTGCTGACTCCGGGGCAACCTGCACCCCTGTTCTCCTGATGATGACGATGAAGCCCCTTCATCACCCGGCTCCCAAGTGTGATCGGCTTCATCATCATCATTATTATCATCGAGTTGTGGCTGTACGTCACTGATGTTCGTGGATTCGTCAACAGTGTCTGGCAAAGGAGCTGGAATGCACCCACGACACTGTCCACATCACTATTTGTCTGCCTAGCTAAAGAAGCCACCTCCATTTCTTGGCTGGGCAGTAGCTGCTGACTGTCCTCTATCTGATCGTCCTCCTCACTAAAGAGTGGAGCTGAACCCAAAGCATAGGATACATTGCTGGGGGGAGGGAACGGCGTAGGACAGAGGCAATGGGAGGACAGGGACTGCTCTCGGGGCATGCCAACTCAGGGTTGTGTAAGAGGAACCTACCGACCCTAGACTGGGGGTCTCAGACGTAAGTTGTGATGATGTTGTTGATGAGCGCGTTAACCAATCTACCACGGCAGATGCGTTACTGGTGGAGAGACGCTAGCAGATACTGGCAGACCAGGTCTCTCACCGTGACTCCTGCTGCCACTCGCCCCTAGTCTGCTGCGACCTCTGCCTGCTGAATCTTGGCCTCTGCTACTCCTCTTTGAACATCCTGGCACTTGTCTGCCTGACATTTTTATGTATTTCCTTATTTAGTATAAACAGATAGGGTTCAATGTGCAGTTTTGCTGTGCCCTGCGGCCTGGTTTATTAAAAACAGTCAAAAACAAATGGGATGCCCCCACAGCAGACCTGAGATCAGTATATATGCACAGCAACAGTGTCTAAGCAGGCTCAAACAGGCCAAATTACTTTAAATAATTGTGCAGCTTACAGTAAATACAGAGGCTAATGTGATGTTACAGAATGGGATGCCCCAAGCAGACTTGAGATCAGTATATATGCACAGCAACAGTGTCTAAGCAGGCTCATACAGGCCAAATTACTTTAAATAACTGTGCAGCTTACAGTAAATACAGAGGCTAATGGTATGTTACAGAATGGGATGCCCCAAGCAGACTTGAGATCAGTATATATGCACACAGCAACAGTGTGTAAGCAGGCTCATACAGGCCAAATTACTTTAAATAACTGTGCAGCTTACAGTAAATACAGAGGCTAATGGTATGTTACAGAATGGGATGCCCCAAGCAGACTTGAGATCAGTGCACACAGCAACAGTGTGTAAGCAGGCTCATACAGGCCAAATTACTTTAAATAACTGTGCAGCTTACAGTAAATACAGAGGCTAATGGTATGTTACAGAATGGGATGCCCCAAGCAGACTTGAGATCAGTGCACACAGCAACAGTGTGTAAGCAGGCTCATACAGGCCAAATTACTTTAAATAACTGTGCAGCTTACAGTAAATACAGAGGCTAATGGTATGTTACAGAATGGGATGCCCCAAGCAGACTTGAGATCAGTGCACACAGCAACAGTGTGTAAGCAGGCTCATACAGGCCAAATTACTTTAAATAACTGTGCAGCTTACAGTAAATACAGAGGCTAATGGTATGTTACAGAATGGGATGCCCCAAGCAGACTTGAGATCAGTGCACACAGCAACAGTGTTTAAGCAGGCTCATACAGGCCAAATTACTTTAAATAACTGTGCAGCTTACAGTAAATACAGAGGCTAATGGTATGTTACAGAATGGGATGCCCCAAGAAAACTTGAGATCAGTGCACACAGCAACAGTGTGTAAGCAGGCTCATACAGGCCAAATTACTTTAAATAACTGTGCAGCTTACAGTAAATACAGAGGCTAATGGTATGTTACAGAATGGGATGCCCCAAGCAGACTTGAGATCAGTGCACACAGCAACAGTGCGTAAGCAGGCTCATACAGGCCAAATTACTTTAAATAACTGTGCAGCTTACAGTAAATACAGAGGCTAATGGTATGTTACAGAATGGGATGCCCCAAGCAGACTTGAGATCAGTGCACACAGCAACAGTGTGTAAGCAGGCTCATACAGGCCAAATTACTTTAAATAACTGTGCAGCTTACAGTAAATACAGAGGCTAATGGTAAGTTACAGAATGGGATGCCCCAAGCAGACTTGAGATCAGTGCACACAGCAACAGTGTGTAAGCAGGCTCATACAGGCCAAATTACTTTAAATAACTGTGCAGCTTACAGTAAATACAGAGGCTAATGGTATGTTACAGAATGGGATGCCCCAAGCAGACTTGAGATCAGTGCACACAGCAACAGTGCATAAGCAGGCTCATACAGGCCAAATTACTTTAAATAACTGTGCAGCTTACAGTAAATACAGAGGCTAATGAGATTTTACAAAATGGTAATGTTCCCACAGCAGACTTGAGATCAGTTCAGTATATATGCTCAGTAAGTGTATAAGCAGCCTGAAAACGCTAACAAAGCCAGTCAGTCAGCCAGTAACACGCAGGCTGGATGAAAAAAAAAAAAATCTCCCTGTGACTGCCTCCGATTTTTCCTAACTTTCCCTGCTTCTCGCTGACTTCCTGCCTGTCTCCTGCCTGTCTCCTGCCTGTCCCTGTCTGTCCCTGTCTCTCTAACTGTCTCTCCCTGACTACAGCAGCGTCCTGTCTCTCACGAATGCAATAGAGAAATGAGGAAAAGCAAGATGTCCGCCGCCTTAAATAGAGCTGTGACGTCACCGTGCTTGCTGGCTGCTGATAGGCTGCATGTGACTGCCCCAGCATGCACTGGAGCGGGGTAGATGTCTGGACATGTCCCGTCCACCATCTTAGAATGCCTGTAATGTAAATGAATGGATGTTAAAGGAAAACTTCGAGCGATCGAAGCACGGGGAAATTCGGATTCGATCCGAATCGAATTTTTCATGAAATTCGGATCGAATCCGGGTTCGTCCGGATCGATTCGCTCATCCCTAACCATAATATCACCTACAATCAAGGAGTACAAAGGGAAAGAGAGAGAGTCATTATATATATCTGTGGCGGCGTGTCCTCGTCACTTCCTCAGGGTAGTGTGTCCCCGTGGACATGTAGGACACACTGCCCTGAGGAATTGATGGAGACACGCCGTCACAGAACGCGTGGGCCGGTAGGGAGCGCTGCCAGTATAGAGGCTTGCTGATGATGTATGTTCATGTTATATATTGACTCTCTCCTTCTTTCTCTTACCCCTTGTCCTTGATTGTGGGTGATATTACAGTATGTAATTAGGTTTCGGGATAAGCAGCATTTGGGATGGGCAACGCCCCTCTGGATTGTGTCACATGTTTTTAATAGATTCTAGCATTGTCGATGTATGTATTTCTTGCCTTTGTTAATAAAAGTGTATGAAGTTTTTTTGAATTGTTCAGTGGTGCAGTTGTTTGTTCTGGCATAAACACGGGGGGGTAACTGGGCTACCCCCATATCTTTTGTTTTAAACTAAAAGTAAGGAAGTACAGTAGGTACAGCAGTATAGGGAGCTCCCTGAATAGGGAGCTACCTGAATCATAGTGTCCTTATCTTATCTAGGTGTGAACTTGTAAGTCCCAGAATAAGAAAAGAAACAAATGAGAAAATGGAAACAATAGAAAGAAAAGAGAAGGAAAGAAAATAGGAGAAAGAAAAATTGAGGGAGAGGTAAAGAAAGAATAAAAGGACGGGGGGGGGGCACAAATTAACGGTTCAAAAGTTAAAGCTGTCCTTCACTCTGAATAAGAGTCTATCTTATATGTTTCCTACACCCTGTACATACAGATTGCTCACATTAAAAATCACCCTACCTGCATCTACTGCATGTTATGAGCCTTTAAGCATCCAAGATGGCGGCTCATGGAATATCAGGCAGCCTCCAAACAGGAAGTGCCTTCTGGCTGTGCTACTCTGCATTCTGGGATTGCTGACCTTTTTCAGACCCCAGCTCTGCTCTGTCTGAGCAAAGCATAGCTATAACCCACCCCCTGCACTTTATCCCACTCTCCTCTCCTCAGTAAGTTGTGATGTTTCTGAGTCAAGATGGCGGCACCCGTATCCTAAAGTCCTGAACAGAGTTGCAGCCCAGTGGGGGAAAGAATAATAAGTAAGTGACTAAAAACTTAAAATATATTAATTTTAGATGCTGGGGAATCATTTTTTAAGGGTTTAGGCTTTTCAATAAATTATGGTGAAGGTCCGGTTTAAGAGATGCCATTCAGAAAAAAAGTTCTCATCTGGCTCAGCAAGTCTCTGTTTTCCACTTGTTTTTCTAATATTTTTATATTCACATTCACTAATCTTATCCCTTTTTCCACTTTCATTCCAATGAATCTCTATTGTCATCTTTCCTGGGCTCTGTCTTTCTTTCTTGCGTGTGACATCTCCATCTTTATCTCTTATGTCTTGTTTTTCATCTTGTTTCCACCTTTCCTCCACCTTGGAATTAGTTCCACGTTCTCCATAGCTTTCCCACAATTTCTGTTACTCCCAATAACTCCCAATTACTTTGTCAATTGCTGGTTTACCCGACTTGAAAATAACATATCATGCTTAATTTCCACCACCAGACTGCAGATGGATCAGTGCTCAACAAGCCACACAATACATTAATGAAATTATTACTATAGCTGACACACTATTAAAAGAAAAACTTTTTACATTTTGAGAAATTTGAAATATTAAATATTAATCTGACAAGAGAAACGATTGTAAAGAAAAAAAGTACATATACCTTTACGACAGCAATATAATGAGTTATGATATCACTTTATTAGATTAAATACGAATAGATAAAATAAAATAAATAGGATAAATAGGATATCCCAACATTTTCATGGTTTGGGAGAGCAAATGTAATAAATATGAATGTTTGAATGTTTTACCAAATTTGCGGTTTCTGTTTCAAGTACTGCCAATAAATGTTTCTAGAGAATTTTTGGAAAAAATTCAAAAGGTGAAAAAAGTTTTATTTGGTCAAAGAAACGCAAACAGAAAAACAGATAATAACTAGAGCAAAACAACAAGGAGCGATGGTAGTGCTATGTATGAAACAGTATTGGCAAGTAGCACATATACAAAGAATAATAGAATGGACAACGGAGAAAAGACCCCAAAAATTGGTGGAGATAAAATGAGAGTATTCAGAGACTCCACTGGAAAATATTCCATGCAATAAGCTTAAACCTAAAATAAGAGAAGAACATCCTACCATAAGCCCTACGTTGAGCAGATTTAGCAGCATAAGGAGTGAACCAAATATGTCTCGTTGTTCCTCACCGTTAATGTCTTTAATAATGCACAACTTCCAGTGAGCTTAAACATTAAAAGTTTGAGGCAGTGGGGAATTTTTAATGAAACTGAAAGCATATAATTTAATTGAAAAAGTGATTTGGGTCTCGCTAGAAAACCTGATAAGAAAGTTGGATGTATCAGATTTGGACAACTGGATATTGTGCTACTACCAATCTTATTTAGTTAAAGTGGACCAAAACCCAGGATTTTGACTCCATTTTGATTTGTCTTGGGTTTTGGTCCTTTCCCGCTGTGTGAAACCCCCCAGATCGCCGATGCCAACTCACCTCTTCCCAGTCTTTCGGTGCATGTGCGGACGCTCATCCAATCAGCATGCTTGGAGCCTAGGATGTCATGTCATCAAAGCCTTCGTCTGAGGCCAGCAGCTCCGAGCGTGCTGGTGGCCGCATCCCCCGCTTCCCTCTAACAGGGAGCGTGCCCACGCCGGCCATTCACAAATGCCTGGTGTGGGCACGTGCCCTGCTAGAGGGATAGCAGGGCCGATTGACGTGGGTTTTGGTCCACTTTAATAAGAAATGCAGAACTTCTAATGAGCTTAAACGTAAAAAATTTGAGGCAGTGGGGAAATTTTATGGAACTGAAAGTATATAATTTAATTGAAAAAGAGATTTGTGTCTCACTATACTACACAACTAGATATTATGGTACTTCCAATCTTATTTAGTTAAGCTAAACTTAGGAAGGGACTTAACAATATTTGAGAAAATGATGCTATCGAAAGAACAAGTTAAAAGTTGTCTAAAATAACAAAGATTTCGGGGGTGAAGGGGGGTACGCAATATAAGTTTAGTACGGGGAAAAGATCTACAGAGGGAATTAACAGAAGAACAAAGAAGAAAAATTAACAAAACCTCAATTTCTACAAAAGTCTAAGAATCTAGTTACAAAATTCTAACAAGATGGTAATACACACCTGATAAAATACAAGCAATATTCCCTCAAAATACAGATGTATGTTGGAAGTGTCTGAAGGAGAGGGGTGATTTCATTCATATATTCTGGAAGTGTGAAAATTGTTAGATTTTGGGAAGAAATAATAAAGATAGGAGAAAAAATAACAGAAGTGAAGTTACATAGAGACCTGGGTCAGATGTTGTTATATCTAAATCATGATAAATAATGATAATGATAATTAAAAGAGGTTCATTAAAAATACATTTAATTAATGTGCAAGACTGGTGATACAAAAAAATTGTGGAAAATAAACCGACGAGCCAAAAGTAATAGAATAAATAAGGTAGAATACATTTGACAAATGGAAGAATTGACGGTGTATATTTACAGCTCTGATGAGAAATATAAAGAAGTATGGAAACAATTAATTTTTAAAAAACAGGTAAATACACAGAATATCAGAGGGAGCTAGATGCGACAGAGGGGGACAGATGGGATGATGAAGAAGAGTCTTGCTGCATTCTATTGCCAATGGATTTTACCATATGGCTGCCTAGACACTATTTAAATTGACTTTTGACTTATGAACTGCAACTAGAGCTTCATTTTAGGGTAGAGCATATTTTGAGCATCCTCAAATATCCTGACGAAAATCATGCCATGGCATATTTTCAGGGTAAGACTTATTTTCAGCAAAACAAACGGTAAACTGTTTAATAATAAAAGTACATATAAACCTGCTAGATTGAGAGGAGGGGTTAATTATATACCTCAAATGAAAATAATTTCACCCAAGCTTGTTTTGTTTGTTTGCTGGAATAAATAAGGACACAGGGGTGACAGATCTTTGAGCTTACCATTCCATTATAACAGGGGAGAACTGCCCACCTCAACTACTACCTTAACTACTCCAACATCTTCCAAAAGCATTGCATTGTGGGTAAGAGCATCCCCACCCATCAGGAGAATAGCTATATGCTGTAATTACACCACAGGCTGACTGAATGGTATGTTTAAAACCTGTCTCCTTAATTTGTTCTTCCTTTCAGTAAAAGAAAAAAAACAAGCATGGCTAGAATAGTTTATGTTTAGGGTGCATAACTAACCCCTCCTTAATTTTTCTTGTAGGACCATATTTGTGGGATAGTGCTCCTTTAAATCTTGGCACTCCCCAGCAACGCTTTGCTTTCTCTGTCTGCCTATGATACATAAAATGAGCCCCATAGAACAAGTCTGTTTCCATTTACAAAACAAAAAGTCTAGTTAACCCTCTTGTACCCCCTCCCCATCCCATGCTCATCTGTCTAATCCCAGTGTGACTGGAGCCAAGGACATTAACACCATATAGACATAAAAATCCTGTGGGACTCATATGGAGCAATTTGTGTGTTGAGCAAGCAAACACATGTTTTTGTTTTTCGTCTGTAAACCTCTCCGGGCACCAAGATGAGATTGCCAATCCCAGGATCCAGAGAGGAACATCTCCAGTCATTTCCATGTTCCTGGGTTGCCAGTAGACTGTAACACTCAGGGTCGACTGTTATAAAGTCAAGATATAAAAAGTTGATACTTTATTTCATTTTCAAATGTTTTATTAGAAGCATAAAAAACAACTCAATACGATGCAACCTAGTGAGTCAAGGGATAGATCTTCTGGCACTATGACATCCAGTGCATTTATAAAAAGCCCAGCAAAAAAATAAAATAAAAAAACAGCATGAAAACGTGAATTAACATTAGCGCATTAAACAGATTATTTAACAATACAAAAACATTTGTCTCTACAACAAAAAACTAATAATCAGTAAATGTAATTATAAAAGCAAAAAAAGGAAAATGTGGAAAAAGGGAACTGCCGCCATCATTGCAAACAGACACATGTAAAACTACAGATCCTACGTAGATCGAGTTTATAAGCACTTGGGTGGAAAAGCAAAGAAGTTTCGAAGTTTTGTGTTTATAAGAACTTTTATTCCCGCGGAATCTAGATCTACCTAGGATCTATAGTTTTCTATCTGTAAAGGTCTCGAGTGACACAGGCTGTTTCTCACTCCAGCACGGGACAATTTTAATAGTAGAGACTTGTTGAATACTAGATTTATACGGTTTTAAAGGTACTTTTGTACCACAGTGTTGAAAGAGATATGCCAACTTTAGTCCCCAGGTCAATATTCCACCCTGCCTCGACCACTATCAGTGGTTGGACATCGTCTGCAATATGAAGCACTGCCTGGGTGAGAAGTGGTATTGCAAGGTATACACAAACTTTGTTTATCTGTTTTCCAATAGGATTTTTGGGGTGGGGGCAAGCAACCTTTTTTAGTTTTGCCTGGGGAATCTATAAACCCTCCCCCAGTGTGCTGATTTCTAACTAACCAGCCCCTGCGACAGCCCTCTGCCCGGACCTTCACCTCTCACCGGATGCCTTTAAATGGACCTTTAAAAGAAATGGTTGAGTACCCCTGATCTATATAAACACATCAGCTAATGAGACGAGGAGTCACTTATACACCGGAACTGAATAAAATTCCAGCCAAGCTTGTGTTTTTTTTCTCCTAGCAGGAATAAAATCCAGGGTGTGGCAGGTTTGGGTGTATCAGGTGGGACAGATTTTCTTTTCCTTCTAAGAAGGAAAAACAAGCCTGGCTGGATATTTCTTGTCGGGCATTTAAGTGACACCTCACCTCACGATCCATTTATATGGATTTTTATAACAGGGCCATTTTTTTGTCCTCCTTTAAACATCTATAACCTACTGTACCTAGGTCTAGTGTACAGCTGTGAACTTAGTAGTCTGCTGCTATCTACCATACTTCTTTCTGCTCAGTTCCCATTTTTGTGATGGGTGCTGACAAGCCTCTAGATTTGAGCACAAAAATATGTGATAGAGCTTTCAGCTACTTTCCATTTCTCCTTTGGATGTCAATGCACATCTGACAGTTATGTTGCAATTCTTCTTCCTATCCAGATAGAATTTCTTGGGCAGCATTCTGGTACACACGTTGAATCCTGACTGTGGGGAACCAGGGTCTCACTACTAGCAAGGCAGACTCCAGAGTCTCCTACCAAAAATCCATGGGCTACTCTTGTCCTCCCTAAAACCTCCCACAGGGGAGAATAGTCTGGGCTGCAGGGAAGCTTAGTAGTCTGCTGCTATCTACCATACTTCTTCCTGCTCAGTTCCCATTTTTGTGATGGGTGCTGATAAGCCCCTAGATTTGAGCACAAAAATATGTGATAGAACTTTCAGCTATTTTCCTGAGGTTGTGGGCAGGAAACGATAGCCAGAGTAAACGTCCATAGCAGAGGTTGTGGGTAGGCAGCAAAGAGTGAGAGTCGAAATCCAAAGGATCCAAAGGTCACAAAGAGGGGATCCAATGAAGATCATCTGCTTCCTACCTAAAGGAATATGTCCATAAGCAGTTTTCGGCACATTGACTGAACTTCTACAACCCCTGTGACAGTTGCCCGCTGCAACTGCATCAGAAATAGTGTCTGGATTAGTCAGCCATTTTGTAATGGCTGCTGTGTGGGATGAGGCATTATCCTGCAAGAACACACCTTGAGTCATATTTGCGAATTTTCATATTCAGCGTGTTGTGTAATACACATCTGTGAATAGACTCGTTTGGAAGCAAGTCCACAAACAGTATCCCATCTTTTTCAGACACCATCATGTAGGGATGAGAACTTCTGCACTCTTTCGACTTCTGCACTCCTTCATTCATAGACCAACTTCTTTGACCACGAGAAGCCACTGTGTCTCCAATGCTTTGAATGCTCTTTTAACTCATGAAAAAGTCTCATCATTCATCACAAGTCTGGAACCAAACAAATGCCTGCTCATCCAGCTTTCAGAAGCATGGAATCAGAGGCCCAGGTAAAGGAATGGCTGTCAAAAGTAGCAAACAAGAAAATTCCGGCACCATGGATTCCAATAAAACCTAGCATTTTATATAACTTCAATAAAAAAAAATACATGCTTTGTGGGTAACCTCCTTAGTCTTAAGGGTCGATTCTAAATCCAAAAGTTAATTGATTTCGTATCGAGATTCGG
Organism: Gastrophryne carolinensis; assembly: GCA_027917425.1. Lineage (NCBI taxonomy): Eukaryota > Metazoa > Chordata > Amphibia > Anura > Microhylidae > Gastrophryne > Gastrophryne carolinensis. Next base: position 76,904,834 of record CM051243.1, read on the forward strand.
AAGTTTGGGTGGGTGTTAGTCATTTTTTCCTTTTTTTTTTGGCCATTTCGGATTTGCACGAACGTTCGGGCATAGACGTATACGTTCATTCGATTTTCGGGCGTCAGTTGTATTATTTGCGTTAGTTCGGGTTTTTTTCCCGTCCAAATCGTATTTTTTTCGTTCGTTCCTAATTTTTCCGTTATTGACATGGGCTTGCGAGCAATTCAGAGAGCTGATTGCAAAGTGTTTCGAAGCACATTTAATTGTTGAGTTGGGAAATCTTTTCCGGCACCTTTTTGGCCTCGGGATTAGGATGGAGAGGAGTGAGTTCGAGGAACATCAAGGCCTAATGCTGTTTGGCATTGATTTGATCCAGATGTCTGAGGGCAGATTACTTGGTAAGCGACCAACATTTTTTTTGGGTGTTTTTGGCCCGATTTTTTTTTAAATTGATTGTTGAACTTTTTCTGATTTGTGGTTAACCTTAAACAACATTTTGCAACTGTTGCAACATAATAGTTAAAGTTTTGTCAAACAAACAAGCGGTGGACTCACTTTGTCCTTCATCATTTTTTAGATTTTTGGCTGACGTCTGTTACTTCCATTTCTCAAACTCCCTCGTATAGCAGATTGACCAGAAGTAGCTGCTAGAAACTCAACCGGAAAGGGGTTCGGGTAAGTTTTAGGGTCAGGAAAATGAAGAAGAATGGAACCGGAAAGGGGTTTGGGTAAGTTTTAGGGTTAATAAAAGTAAGTGTTAGACTGTCGCAAAGTAGTTGGGGTGAGCTTGGTAGTGTAAGATATGGGGCACGTTTGTTTGAGGAGTGTAGCTTGTATTGCGCATGCGCAAGATCTTCTACATTTCCGAACGAACGAATATTAGAGGTTAAAAACCATTCTAACCCATCGGGAAACGCCAGGAATTCGTAGAGGTGGACGATGGAAGAAGGGAAAAAACACATGCTGCCGTCTCTACAATAGATCAATCAACCTATAATTTACGATGGAAAATGACTGAGCCAAGGTCGGAAGATAGCATACGAACGGACGGGCATTTTACGATAGGAAACGGATTAGTGTATAGAATCGCTCGCAAGTTCATACGAGTGCACAAGCGTTCGGAAAAAATACCATGATCGGCAACAAAAACAAAGCTTTTACATGTTTCTCTGAATCGACCCTTTAGATTGTGAATTCCTAGGACTCTCTAAATAATCTAGGCCTGCAGAATAGTGGGCAGGGAAAGGGCGGCACAACCACGATGACTCACCACTCCAACTTCAATGAAGGACACACCGAAACGCGCCACCTGCACTTGGTATAGCTTTAGCACTTTTAGGATTATCACTGTCGGTATCACCATAATGCTGAAAACTCTTTACAATTCCTCAGGAGGTTTGCACTCAGATGCGATTTTGATCTGCCTCATTTAGGGACTCACAAGGCAAACACGCTTGTCTTGTCCAGATAATCATGAAATACTGATTTAGCTCTTTTAGAGCCTTCTCCATGCAGAATCTCATTATGGATGGCATTTCGTTTTTCTCCTGGAATGGTCATTGTCGTCGGAGTTGAAGTATACGATTTTAAAGGATCTCTTCATCAGAGTCAACTTCTCTCCCATTGCTACAGTAGAAATCCTACTTTCATAGAACCACAGAAAACACTGTGGCATTGTTTGCATTGTTATCTTCCTTTGGCATCAGTTGTCCTCTATAAATATACATTATATTTGGACAATTTACATTACACTGAGACCTATTTTTTTGAAAATCCTCAAGTACTACAGTGTCAGACTTGAGAAATGCACATGGTATGTTCCTTTGAAAATATTAACTATGTTTTGTCTTTAGACCACACATGAGTAGAATAACTGCCCCTTGCCTTGACATCGTCTTTGGAGAAGGTAGCAACTTAATGTCAGAGGAGGAAGATATCTATAGACTAAATACATGGAGTCATTTGGGTATGAATGATGAGCAGCACTTTCCAGAAGATATCTTCTAAGGTCATCTTGCTCCAGAGTGTCTTACTTCCAACAGATCACTGTTTTCTGCCGCTCCTTTGTCAGGACTATTCATCACCCGATGTGTGCCAAAAGAAGACTCCAAGGGGATTATCTCTCTGTGTCTTTTGGATCTTACTGGCTGAGGACTGAATTGTACACACATTGTCCTTTACAAATTTTGGCCTGTTGGTTTTAACAAACAGAGTATTAATTATACTACAGAAGAGGTCCATCGCAAGCTGACAGCCTTTTCAAACTTCACTAGACCAAACACAAGACATTTCTGTCTTTTTTTTTCTAGTTCTTTTTACATTATTCTTTACATAATTCATAAATGACGAAATGGACAACTCACTGCTTTTAGAATGGAAAGGTGACCCTGCTAAGTGTCTGTGAACTTGTGGTGTGCTTTGTGAAGATTATTTCAACTTGGCCATTTATACTAAGTTACAAGTGGACAGGAATCCCAAATCCTAATACTTTTGGCTGGGAAACAGAGAGACTCTGACACTACAAGCGCAGAAATTAACAAATCCTATTGATCTTTGATAGTGGGTGATGGGCCCTGCAGACCAACGCTGTTATTTCTGCGCTCTGACACTCACCGCATCCAGGTCCCATCCCGCCATCTTCAGCAGCTTGCATCAATGGCAGCAGCCTGGCAGGGCAGGACTGGGATCGGGTTATCAAATGAGTGTCAGAGCACCGGACTAGCAGCAGTGGTTTGCAGGGGATAAATTTAGCATTTTTTTTAATATATATTTGGAAAATGGAAAGTAGTATTTGATAAAAAATGGTTGTGAAACCATTGGCCCAGAGAATACATTTTCGCTGAATCAGAGTACAGATCAATAACTCCTCACATGGTTCGGCAAGCTTTAAAGAGAGGCCTGGTACTGATCTTGTTTCTTCTCCTTCTGACTTTCATTGTCTTCCTATCTGGTGATTCAGCAACAGTGAAATTCTTAGGCTTTATTCTCATAAAGAGAATTTTTTACTACCATGAGAATTTCTTTCAACTTATTGAATTGAGGCCGATGTGCGCAAAAAGGATTCTGCCACCTGCACTCGAACCTTTGCACATACAAACAGGAAAACAGGGCATATGCTCCAAGCCCACGTTTGACCCTCCTGATTACAGAAGTTTGCATGATTGCAACCTGCTTATAGGAAACTGCGTGGCCCAAAGGAACCTGCTTATAGGAAACTGTGTGGCCCAAAGGAACCTGCTTATAGGAAACTGCATGGCCTAAAGGAACCTGCTTATAGGAAACTGTGTGGTCCAAAGGAACCTGCTTATAGGAAACTGCGTGGCCCAAAGGAACCTGCTTATAGGAAACTGTGTGTCCCAAAGGAACCTGCTTATAGTAATATATGTGTCCCAAAGGAACCTGCTTATAGGAAACGGTGTGGCCCAAAGGAATCTGTTATAGGAATCTGTGTGGCCCAAAGGAACCTTCTTATAGGAAACTGTGTGATCCAAAGGAACCTGCTTATAGAAAACTGCGTGGCCCAAAGGAACCTGCTTATAGGAAACTGTGTGGCCCAAAGGAACCTGCTTATAGGAAACTGTGTGGCCCAAATGAATCTGTTATAGGAATCTGTGTGGCCCAAAGGAACCTGCTTATAGGAAACTGTGTGGCCCAAATGAATCTGTTATAGGAATCTGTGTGGCCCAAAGGAACCTGCTTATAGGAAACTGTGTGGCCCAAAGGAACCTGCTTATAGGAAACTGTGTGGCCCAAAGGAATCTGCTTATAGCAAACTGTGTGTCCCAAAGGAACCTGCTTATAGTAATATATGTGTCTCAAAGGAACCTACCTATAGGAAACTGTATGGCCCAAAGGGATCTGCTTATAGTAATCTATGTGTCCCAAAGAAACCTGCTTATAGGAAACTGTGAGGCCCAAAGGAACCTGTTATAGGAAACTGTGTGGCCCAAAGGAACCTGCTTATAGGAAACTCTGTGGCCCAAAGGAACCTGTTTATAGGAAACTGTGTGGCCCGAAGGAACCTGCTTATAGGAAACTGTGTGGCCCAAAGGAACCTGCTTATAGGAAACTGTGTGGCCCAAAGGACTCTGCTTATAGGAAACTGTGTGGCCCAAAGGAACCTGCTTATAGGAAACTGTGTGGCCCAAAGGAACCTGCTTATAGGAAACTGTGTGGCCCAAAGGAACCTGCTTATATGAAACTGTGTGGCCCAAAGGAACCTGCTTATAGGAAACTGTGTGGCCCAAAGGAACCTGATTATACGAAACTGTGTGGCCCAAAGGAACCTGCTTATAGGAAACTGTGTGGCCCAAAGGAACCTGCTTATAGGAAACTGTGTGGCTCAAAGAAACATGCTTATAGGAAACTGTTTGGCCCAAAGGAACCTGCTTATAGGAAACTGTGTGGCCCAAAGGAACTTGCCATTTAGGAAACTGTGTGGCCCAAAGGAACCTGCCATTTAGGAAACTGTGTGGCCTAGAGAAACCTGCTTTTAGGAAACTGTGTGGCCCATCTGCCTATGTACCTGGGAGCTGGGAATACGAGCAGTGACCTGACACCAATCTATTTGCCAGCGATGGCAGCATTACCAAAGATCTGTGTGTGTATGTGTGAAACGGAGCCGTTAAGAGCCTCTGTTTTATGGCAGGGGAGCTTTTATGGTCAAAAATAGCAGGGCAGATAATATACAAATTGATATGTTGAAAGGTTACACATCACTGAGCTCCTCAATCCATGACATTCTACATAAGATGATTTTTGGGAAACAATGTTGTTGCCCCTGATGGAGCCGAATGGTAAATAAAATGTAAACTTGTATTTTTCTGTCTCAAATATGGAGGGGAACAGGGTGGGGTGCAGGGAATGTAAACATTACAACAGATTCCAGCTTTGGAGCTATAATTGGCTTTCAGATATGAGACAATGTTGTAAATATGCAGCAGTTGATGTATTGGTTGGAGCGATGCAGCTCCCCAGAGAGAAGCCATAAAAGTCAAGAAAGCAAATAATAAACAAGAACAAGTTTGTGAAAATGATTTTTTTTTAGTTGTTTTTGAAAAGCGGATTCTGTTTTCAAGTCAAAATCTGTGCTGCATAAATCATAATGCGTCTTCTGGGTTTATCATCCTAAGCATTCTGTCTGGAGAACCAGCAATGGCGCAGCGACGTCTTTTCTGTATACGCACAAACCTTATAAAATATTCATTCCTGAGATTAAGCGTTCCATTGTCACTAGTTTATTACTGGTGCTGGCTGTGTTATGGATAAAAATGTAACATGGGTTTAAGGGAAAGTTGAAGGAAGAACGTAAAGAAAAGGAGGTGCTTATTCCATTTTATAGAAGATGGATTTACATTTTAGAAAAGTATTAATTCATGTCAGATTCTCAATTTAAAAAAAGTGAATCACATCTGATTTCCAATTTTGATCAACAGTGGCTGTTGATGAAAATTCATCAGCATGTAACAATTGGCAGCATAACCTTGAGATCGAAGATAAGTAGCCAAGATCGGGACGAGCAGCGAAGGTTCAGAGTGGGGGACAGGAAAAGGTCGGTACACGGGTGAGCAATCCTGAAAACAACTGACTTTCTGCATACATAGGAAGACCAAGATCTGGCACTGATGGAAAGGAAGTGGCCCTTAAATAGGGGAAGTGGATGCAGGATTGGATGACTGGGCACCAATCAGCGGTGTACCGGCCCTTTAAACTTCAGGAAGCCCCCTAGAGGACGGGGACGTGTGCGCACCGGACCATGCGAGGAGGCAGAGCAAGGAGAAGGGAGACGACCAGGATCAGCTGGCGCGCGGTCAGCCGCCGCACCGGAAGCCGCGCCCTCGCCGGCAGGAGCGGGTAAGGAGGGAGAATGGGGAGCGCTGTGAGATGGACGCGCAGCGCTCACCCGGGCAGCGGGAGCAGCAACGACGGTGAGGGGAGTGCTGCGAGATGGGTGCACGGTGCTCGCCCTAACAACAATTATGTATTAATGTGGCCAGTGTGCCCTAGATAATCTTAATAGTTCAGGAGCACCTATGCTCATTTAAAAGCACACATCAGGAGTCTTGCTGGGAGCTACTGGACTCCTCAGCATGGTCGAAAATCATGGTGATGCCATTGCCTAGGGTTGGTACCGGTGGTCAAAGGCAGGTCGAACCTAGTTGTAGACACAAGTCAACCTGAGCATGGTCAGACTGCGTAGCAGAGGTCAGAAAATAGCAAAGTAGATGAAGTCAGAACAGCAATGTAGATGAGGACAGAAACTTGGACGTGGTCAAGATGTAGCAAGGGCTGGCCATGTGGACAGCAACTATAAAATGGTCAAGATGTAGCAGTGGTTTGGCAAAATGGAAAGCAGCTTAGAAGTGGTCAGAAACTTGGACGTGGTCAAAATGTAGCAAGGGTTGGACATGTGGGCAGCAATTTTAAAATGGTTAGGATGTAGCAGGGGTTTGGCAAAATGGACAGCAGCTTAGAAGTGGTCAGGAAGTAGTAAGGGTTGATGACGTAGCAACTTGGGCATGGTCAGGATGTAGCAACGGTGGGCAAAATGGACAGTAAGTTGGATGTGGTCAAAAAGCAGCAGGGGCTGACAGCAACTTGGACGTGGTCAAAAAAGAGGTCAGCAGCTCAGGGCATAGCAGGGATCAATAACATGGATTCCTGGAGAATCTCCCTTCAAAAAGCATGGTATGTGTGGTCAAAGTACAATTGTAACTCCTGGATTGGGATCTTCTCAATTCATGGGAGCCCCACCTTAATTTTCCTTACTAGTCTGAAGATACCAGCCCAAAGGCAATCTTGGTTCTGGCAACAACCTCCTTCTGCTCTTGATCATCTCCTTCTACCCTCATCTTAAAGGAGCACTATCGCGAAATTGCGTAATATTAAAAATCCATATAAACACTTTAGCTAATGAGGGGAGGGGTCACTTATGTACCCGAACTGAATTAAACTCCTGCCAAGCTTGTGGTTTTCTTCCCCTGGTCAGAATAAAATCCTGGTGTTAAAGGTTTAGTCTATGAGGGGTGACAGAACCTGTCACCCGAGATGTCCTCTTCCTTTCATTAGAATAAAAAAAAACAAGCCTGGCTGGATATTTCTAGATGCGGGGTGTATAAGTGACCTCTCCTCCCTCCATCCAGCATATTTATATGGATTTTTATTCTTGGGCAATTTTTTCGCGATAGTGCTCCTTTAAGGACTTTACATGGACCCTTCAGGCCCATTGGCATCTTCTTCATGCCCACCCCCAGGGGCGTGTCTGCATCGGCTGCACCCTTCTTTGTGTGTAGCTGGGGTGGATATTTTCCGGGGGACCGGCATCATTAGGAGCATGTGCTGGCCTTCCATTGATTGCCTGCGGTTTCCTACAGGGGGTTGGCCATGTCATTGAGGCAAGGAATATGGTGTGCATGTGTTAGGTGGCAGGGCGTGATTGCAGGGCTGGGGCTTCCGGGACTCCCTGGGAACTACAACGAGGACAGCAGTACTTAATCAGCATGAGGTGAGTGGGCCATCACCTTCCAAAGTAGGCACTTCCACAGAATGCATGGGGTGGTTTTGAGGGCCACCTCCTCATTCTGCTGGTGATATTGTTTATATTTACTGTATTTGCAGACTATTATGTGTTTTGGCAAGATTGCATTGGTTATATAGTTTTTTTCCTGGGACTCTTTTTTGGTATTATCAAATTTTTCATGATTTTTTTTTATTTCTTGAGGTTCTAATTAGCTATAACTGAGCAGTTTTAATGTATTTCAACTGATGTGTAGTCACCAGATTGTCACGGATATTGTGCAATGATTTGTAATGATTTGGATGTAATTCAATTATTGTAAATACGATTTCTGCTATTATTTATTTTTGTGGGGTTTGCGGAAGTTATAGTTGAAGGAGGATACCCTCAGTTTTTAAGTGTCTCTGGGTTTATGTGGTGTGACTATATTCATTATTTCATATTTAATAAATTGGATATATGCTTTTACCAAATTATTGTGATGTATTGGTGGTGCTAGCAATTATATATCTTTTCTCTATGGCGTAGAGAGGTTTGTTTGGAAGTATTTACCTCTTCTTACCCTCTTATAATCTTGGGGCCCAGGGGCGGGCTGGCCATAGGGCATACCGGGCAAAATCCCGGTAGGCCTGCGCCAGGGAAGGCCGCAACCCCGTGGAAAAGATGCTGGAGGGTGAGGGGTGGCCGGCCTGCCCGGCCCTGCTGTTCCAGCTGCTGCTCTCACACACACAAACACACACACATACTTGCTTACCGGCACTTCCTGGCTGTTGAGCGCTGGTCGGTGGGCATCAATGGGCCGCGCCCATTGTTTTCATTGGATGCCAGCCATATGGGGCACGTGCACCGACCAGTGCGCAATAGCCAGGAAGTGCCGGTAAGCATGTATGTTTGTGTGTGAGAGAACGGCGGTGGTGGCAGGAACAGCAGGCAGGCAGGCCGGCCCTCAGACCATCAGGAACCAGTAAGCATGAGTGTGGGTGTGTGAGGGGCCTGGCTGCGGCGGGGATGGTGGGAGTGGGGGATGCTGCTTATTGGCTGTACTGAGGGATGCCCCCACTGGCTGTACTGAGGGATGCCCCCACTGGCTGTACTGAGGGATGCCCTCACTGGCTGTACTGAGTAATGTCCCTCTCTGGCTGTACTGAGGGATGCCCCAAGTGGCTGTACTGAGGGATGTCCCTCTCTGGCTGTGCTAAGGGATGCCGCTCTCTGGCTGTACTGAGGGATGCCCCCACTGGCTGCACTGAGGGAGTCCCCTCTCTGGCTGTAGTGAGGGATGCCCCTACTAGCTGTACTGAGGGATGCCCCTATGTGGCTGTAGTGAGGGATACCCCACTGGCTGTACTGAGGGATGCCCCCACTGGCTGTACTGAGGGATGCCCCACTGGCTGTACTGAGGGATGCCCCTCTCTGGCTGTACTGAGAGATGCCCCTCTCTGGCTGTACCGAGGGATGCCCCCACTGCCTTTAATGAGGGATGCCCCCATTGGCTGTACTGAGGGATGCCCCCATTGGCTGTACTGAGAGATGCCCTCACTGCCTTTAATGAGGGATGCCCCTCAATAACTGTAATGTAGGGATGCCACTCATTGGCTTTAATAAGTAAAGCCCCTCACTACCCGTAATGGAAGATGCTGCAACGTGCCTCTGTGGGATGCCCCTCGCTTGAGGGATACCGATCACTGCCTGTAATGGGGGGATTTAAGCACACCATTTGGTTCAGAATATTTTCTTTCTTATTTTTGTCCTGTAAACCCTGGGTGTGTCTTATGGAACAAAAATAAGGTGTATATATAGTGACATTAAGATACTATACTGGCCGCGAACAGTACAGCAGGGCCGGTGTGCCCCATAAAGCCCCGGGCCGTTTTTTAGCCACAGTCCGCCCCTGTTGGGGCCTTATTTATGAAGTGTACAGTTTAGCATCTTTCTGGTGGCTATAGCCCCAGTTTTGGAGCGCCAACATGTCTTTCTTTTTTGGCATTGCTATTATGACTAGAATGGCACTAGAAGTCACAGCACCTGATGCTAACTAATTTGCTTTGATAGTTGCATTTGTATTGGCCAGTGTGCGCCACTTTTCGGGGCTGCACATCATATTTATTAATTTTGGCAAACCTGAAAAGATTGGCCCTGCATTTTTCCAGAGCTGGTCGATGTTTTATCATTACAGTTACAAGATATCACTGCTGGGGACAAACTTTACGTTGCATTTAGGCTGCATTTTAGCCATTAAACCAGAAATAAATGACATTTGGCCATATCTTTGACAAAGCATAATGCATGTTTTGTCCAAAAAATGTGTGCCAATATCATGTAGAAGCATAAATTACTTAAAATATATATAATATAAAAAAAATATAATATATATAGTATAAAATACAATACAGTTCTGCCCATTGTGCTCCATGACTCACATAGCTGACTTTACACCCCCACAGTAAAAAAAAATCTAAAAGTGAAAAACTCACCTGACCCCTCGTTATATTAGGCCGGGTCTTCTCTTCAACCGGGGGGCATCCGATCCCCCCCCCCCCCGGGGCTCTTCTGTCTTTAGGAGGGCGCCGGAAATAGCGCCCCCCCCTCGCGCTTCGGCCGCTGGCACAAGCTGTAAAAAAAAAAAGAAAAATGAAATTTTCTCACCTGCAGCCCAGATCTCTCCCGCAGGGTCTCCTCTTCACCGGGGGGGGTGGGGGGGTGGGTTCTGGTCGTCTCCCGGGCACTTCCGTGGGGAGGAGATGGTGAGAAATCGCCCTCTCGCTCACTTCCTGGTTGCCGGCTGCTAGCGGGGCCGGGTGACGTCATCGGTGACCCAACACCTGTCACCCAGCAGCCGGGACCCGAAGCTCAGTCGCTGTTGGAGATCGGAGGTGGGTTGGTTACCAGCTCTCCTCCACCGCTCTCCAGCAGCTGTCATCTGAACGTCGTGGGACATGATCCGGATGTCGGAGGTGAGTAGAAAATTAATAAATGTCATTTTTTTTCTTATATGTGTGTATGTGTTTATTTTTACATTCAACCCCTTGTGAACTGGTAAGGGGTCCATGAAACCCCTATACCAGTTCACAAGGCTGGGGGCTGGCAAGTCACCTGTGGCTAGCGGGTGACTTGCCATTAACCCCCGGCACCCCCAATTACCTGCCTCCCCAAAGCCCAGGGGGGGCAGAAGAGCCCTGGCCCACACAGGGTATGTGGGCTTGTAGGCTGCAGGGTGGGGGCCACAAAAGCTTTACTTTGGGGTGTTTGGCAACTCTTTCCTTGACAGAACCTATGCATGTTGGGTAGAATTGATTAAGGGATTACTTCCACAAAACTACATCCACATAAACAAGCCTGGTACGCCTAGAAAGCTCGAGGCGTGTACTTCCAGAGAATATATCGTTTGTATTTCAAATGTAAAGGGTTGTTTTTCTGGAAAAACTGCAAGGAGCGCTTAGCGTGTAGCATAGTTGTATTATATCTGAAAATCTCCTAAAGCGCTGTTTCAGTGTGGGGGAGTCTCCTGGGCAGGAAAGGGTGTCTACCTATACATACAGGTACCGCTGTAACCGGGAGAAATTGGTGTTTCACACGCAATAAGATTTTATTGACAAACTTCCATTTTTTATTACAAAAAACACTACAAATTTCAAAAAATAGATTTTTTACATTTTTTTGCACATATTTCACCCAAAAGTATTGAGAATACACTAAAAAAAGGCCAAACAAGACATTGCAATTTGAAGGTCAGACTCTGCTGAAAAAAAAAATTCCTGAAAATCCCTTCAAATATCAAGGTTGAACATATGTAGCGCCAAATAGTGAAATGTGGTCTAGCAACAAAGGGTGACAAAAATTCTAAGAAGACTGGCACTTAAAGGGTTAAATTCACTGACTGTCAATTTTTCAGCTCTGCTGGAAGTTTGTTCCCAGCATTTACTACTCTTCCTGTAAAATAATATTTTCTAACGTTGCTCTTGAAATTTCCTCCGACTAGCTTCAGGTCGGGCCCCCTGGGGGGTTTCACACAGCGGGACACTCCTGATCGGGATCGGGGCAAGGACCTAAACCCATAATCAGGTTCCCAACATTGCAAGGTGCCATGGAAGATGTTGATGCTCTATAAAAAACAATTACAATAATATTACTGCAGGTATCCGAAATTTTAATTTCCTCTTTAGAATCCATAGAGGATTTGGTTTCCATGAAATATTTGTATGACTCTTTAATTGAAGTGAAATCTAATAGCCTACATCTTTGCCCCACGCTCCCACTGTGCGCCAGAGCACAGCTTTGAAAGTTCTGGAAGCCTAACGCTCTTCAGAGAACCTTGTTTGGACGTGTCAGTGAGAAAGTTATCTCTTTAAATTTGCTGGCAAAACAAGCGTCTCCATATTTTGTTTATCGTCCGAATTTACTACCCGGAGAAGCCGCAAGTCTCCACTTAATCTGGTGGGTGACTCACAGGATTTAGGAATTAGTAACAGTTAATAATGTTGGAGGTTCGATACAAATAAGATAATGATGTCATTTACAAGCTATGAACACTTCACTCTGGTGTCCCATTAAGAGGCAGACGGGGCTACCAGTTCAGGAACATTCGCCGAAACGCCAGATTTTATTTGCGCTGTGTTTTGATCTTGCTGGGAGACGTCTGCAAACGTGTTTCTTTTCCAAAAATAATAACAATAATAATGCTCAAAAAAATCTTTCAGTTTCCTGGAAGTTCTTTGAAAATTCTCAAAAGATGTTTCAAGAGAATTGCCGCATTGCTAAAGATTCCCCAATAAAAAAATAGGGATCGTGTTTTCCCATTGCAGGTGATGGTTTCCAGATTTCGAAGAAGTTGGGAGTACTGAGGTGTTTTTTTTAGCAACAATTTACTGTTATTAAGATTTCACTTTAAATTGGAAACTAAAATAAGACAACAGATGTGTTGTCCATGATGTATTGTGATGTACCAAAGAGTGTTTTTCTTTTTAGCCACCAGTCACATTTAGGCTTCTAGATTTGGCCTTCCAGATTCAAGAGACATCTTATTGATGGCTGGGAGAAGAGCATTTCAAACTGCACCATCACTTTCAAAGGCATTTTTGATCTGCATAGTGTCATGTTTAGTGTTACATTTGCAGCATAATGGCCCTTGTTGGATGCAAGAGCAAATCATCCAAGATTAATTTTTTTCCATCCAACCATGAGATTAATCGGGCCTAAATCTTGATAAATTATCATGATAATAGCATACAGTATGTGCATGCTGGCACCTGTCTGTTTTTGGAGAAAAGGGCTGAAATTCCTTCCTAGTGATGTATTGCTGTATTTAATAGATACAAGGGCACTGGGATAGCCATAGCCTAGATGTAGGGAATCTGCCTTGTGATTGGAGGGTGGCAGGTTGGATTCCTGGCCAGGAAATAGAAACATAGAAGATTGACGGCAGAAAGAGATCATATGGTCCATCTAGTCTGCCCTTATGTGTATACTGTATGTACTCTTTATATTAGGATAGATATGTGCTTATCCCTTACTGTCGATTTTTCAACTACCTCTGCTGGAAATTTGTTCCAAGCATCTACTACTCTTCCTGTTAAATTTGAACATGACATAATAGTACTTCATATGTCAGGAAGGTGTTAAAAGTTAGTCTTTATTTAAACCAAATACCACTATGTTACCAATCATTTTTATTGTATTTATCATGAGAGATAAGGAGACCATTATAATAAAAACATATATACAGTAACTATATTAGAAAACACTTTCAAGGAAACACAATATCCACAATCATTGAATGCATTCAATGTAATTGTTGAACTATAGCAGACTCTTCTCTACTGTACTGTATTGTATGTGTGCCATACTTGGCTAAGCATACTATATTTTCAACTAATACCAAATAAAATTCTATTAGTGCTACACAGAATCACATACTGCCTACAAGACAAACTTATGTGGCACAGTAAACAATAAGACACCACTCCACTATTGTTTTAAAAGGGGAGTTGGATGGGCAGCATAGGGAGCCAGCAAGTATAGGGTGTTTTGGTGCATAGGTGTCTCAAGGGTGTCCCCTACTCTCAGGGTTGTCTTCCACAGTGGAGCAGGGGTATAGTTTACAGGAACCTTGTAGAGATAGAATATAGTAGGACAGTGTTAGGATAGGTGGGATCCTAACACCTAAAGGTTATTATTAATCTTCTCCCTATAGAATTGAGTGTGAGTTACTCCCCAGGTTGTTTCCTGGGTACGTTGGTATCCCCAGGGATACAGTGCCCAGGGTGTCGGTGTGTTCGCCTCTCCTCTTCCTCTCCCACACCAGTTGGAGGTCCCCCAGGGTGGTCCAGGGTCTCCGCAGAAACTCTGGGTTACACCAGTTCCTCTCCTGCAAAACAAAAGGTAAATTACAGGTTATTCCAAAGTGGTCCAAGAGAGTCTGGATTCCCCTTCAATTGCTCCCTCACCTGTAGCTAGGGATGTCTTCTTCGGGCTCTCCCCTTGGTGGAATCTGCTGGGCTGGCATTGACCGGGGAGTAACAGGGCCTCCTTGTCCTATGGTTAGGCTGTCTTGGTGTGCCTTGGCGGGAGTCCCATGGCGCATACACCCCACGGGCCAATCACAAGTATCGCCATCTGGAAGGGGGAGGTCATTGGTAGGGTCCCTGCTCTTCCTCGGGAATGGGTGCAAGGGGCGGAGGATTCCCCAGCTGTCCCAGTCCATTAAATTAGATGGTGGGATTAGGGATGGGTCCTGGGTGGGACTCATCCACCTTTGGGTTGGTAGCAGAACCACCCTGGGAAGCCATCATCAGAGGGATCATGAGACCAGGGTAGATGGTGGGTGAATTTAGCCTCTTTTATGGATTGGGTGGCCTAGGTGGGTATATGTGGATTCCATCCTTAGTATAAAAAGAGAACAGCGGGATCTTGTGACATATCTATGGACGAAGGCAGGTGAATCTGCGCAACTCTTTGAAGAGCCATTCTTGGATAGTGTGAGAGCTGAGACCAGAACCCTGGCTTACAGGGAGGGAAAGACACGAGTGAGTCTGCCCAGTGCACCCTGGTTGAGCAGTTGGTAGGTCTTTGGCCCTTGTTCCATGGGAAAGTCCCAGTGTTAAGTCGAAACGTCTGCTGATTCTCCCTGAAATCCTCAAGGTGCTGGGTCCCCCCACGCTACTGGGTCCCATGAATGTTCTGGAAGTTTCTACAGTGGGATGTACCTCTAATGCTTTACTAGGCCCCACCCCTTTGTGTAGACTATTGTGTCCAGGCCTTTCTCTGTCCTGGGAGAAAGAGAAGTGTAAAGCCTCAGACAGGTCTCCTCAAAGATGGGTGGCCTCCCCAAATTCCCCACCTGACTTCTGTGTATGATTCAATTAAGCTTGTGAGCATAAGAGTAATGGCTTATTTGGAACTTTGCCACTGAATCAAGTGTACCCGTGTTCTCTGACCGAGAGGGATGCAAGATTATCTTGCGCTTATACTGAGAACTGTGTGCTGATGACCGTGAATTGGAATAACTTGTTCTTTACTGTGATCTTGGAACAATAAAGTAAGCTGATTATTGCCTCAGTGCCTGGCTACTGTGTCCTGAGAAGGTGTCTCACCCTACTCCATTATCCAATACCCTTCCACTCAGGCTACCGCTCCCTGACGCCTGTAAAGCAAGCTTTTCTGCTTTTCTTTAAAAAAATCTTGCTTTTTGATCGACGTTTTACAGATTTTTGTGGTCTTCCTCTAGAGCAGGGACGTCAGACTCACAGTTAGCAAAGCTCTCTCTGCACGTGCCCGTGTTAGCCATTTTGGTTGAGAAAAGCAGAGAACACAGGAAACAGTGCAAGTATGATGATTAGAAGCTGAAGCTTTATGTGGGGAAGTCCATAGCAGCAGGTTGAGGGGAAAATTACACTTTTTGGCCAATCATGACGTGGCCCGGCTAAAAAAAAAAAAGAAGTGTGCATAAAACCTGTACAGTAAACAGTGAAGCTGTATATAATAAGGGACATTAGCTACACAGTTAACAAGCAGAGGCTGCTGTGGGTGACATCACAGTAAGAGCATACCTCCCAACTTTTGAAAGCTGTAAAGAGGGACACAAGAATCCACGCCCCCAACCACACCCTTAGCCACACCCTCATCCACGCCCTTAAAGGGAAACACCACCTAAGAATTAAATAGGGCAACCCTCGTTGCAGTCATTGAGTGGGGGTGTCGTTCCTCTCTAAAGCAGAGCAAAACCCTGGTGGCATGGCCCTGACACCCAAAAGATTCCAGGGCTGGCCACTGGCCTTCCCCGCGGGATATCCCAGACTGGGATGACCTGCTATGCAAAACATGCCCCATGCCACAAAAAGATAGGAGGGGGAGCATGCCCGCTGAGCTCCTGATTGCTGGGGCTCTGCATGTAAACAGAGCCATTTGCAAGCATTACATATTGTGGTAAGGTGCAAGGTGCCGTCATTGACGGTAGGTATGTGGCACCAAGGTACCTGGCCTTGGTGCATTAAAGCTGTATAGTTTTCTCCAGCATCAGCTGCTAATGGCAGTCTGCTGCTAAAATGTTAGTATAGCCGAAAGGCTAACCCGGGACGGCTTTACTGTGATGGAGTAGAGCAGGGTGGGACTCCGTCCCCTACCCAGGTCCAGGTTTTTTGGGCCGCATGAATAGCCTGGGGAGTCAGCTGTGCACTGGCTGTGTCTAGAGCTTACTTGTGGAGTGAGACTCTGTGTGCCTGACTGGAAGCTCTTATACAGGCTATTTCATGTGGACCCGAGGTGGATTCGGCTACAAGTGTGCAAGCTTGGACAAAAACGAAGAAAGACCGTTGCCTGTCTGATGCAATACTGTGGCACTTTTCCTGAAAAGTTGATGTAACCCAAAAAGGATATTTTGTGTTATGGACTTTTTGTGTGAATAAAAACGGACTTTAAGTTGAACTTTTCGCCTCTGAGCCTCTATACTGCTAACATCCTGCTGTCTACCAGAGCTGATCCTCACATTTGGTGTCAGATGCGGGCAAAGCAGTGAGGCCGTTGCTAGGAGCAACCGACGGAAAAGTTTTTTGTGCATGTCCTACATTAAGTCGTGAAAACGCTCATGGAGGCAAATTTGCAGCAGCGCGAGGCCAACAAGCAGCAGCAGGAGACCAACCAGCTGCTATTGCAACATGTGATGGCGCTGCAAGCTGCAGGAGTGCCCAAAAGTGTCCCTGATGCCCGGAAAGCTGTCTGCTTGGCGCTTACAAAGATGACCCCCTCGGATGACGTCGAAACCTACCTGGCGGTGTTTGAAAAGGTGGCTGCAAGGGAGAAGTTACCTCGTGACCAGTGGGCTGATGTCATCGCTCCATTTCTGGCATCTGGACCCCAGCAGGTGTTGTTTGATCTTCCAGACGACCAAGCCGCTGACTACCCGACTCTGAAAGGTGAGATACTGGCCAGACTGGGGGTGAATGTGTGGGTTCGGGCTCCGCGGGTGCATCAGTGGAGCTATCAGTCGGCAGAGCCCACCAGAACCCAGTACTATAAACTGCTGCACCTACTGCAAAAATGGCTGCAGCCAGATTTATTAAGCCCCTCTGCCATGTTGCACCGCTTGCTGGCGGACATGTTCTGGAGGGCTTTACCGCACCCTCTCCAGCACTGGGTTTGCCAGGTATCCCCCGGCAACGATCTAGAGATGGTGGACCTAGTGGAGCGATATGAGGCCACCAGGAACTTGCAAGGGGGCTCTACGGGGAAGGATTCGGGGAAACCCCGGAGGTCCCCTCCCCAGCCCAGGTGAGTGGTGTCCCCTAAACCCCCTCAGGACCTACCCCCAAAGTCCCTGCCCCGGTGTTGTGTTGGGGGTGTAAGGAGCCGGGACATATCAGAGCCAACTGTCCCCACCAGGGGGAGCCCATGGACGTGAACTTTGGTTACCGCCCTTCCATGTATGCCAGGAGGCTGTGTGCTGCCGGTGTCCCTGAGTTTGTGGGGCAAAGTCACCTCTGTCAGGTGAAAGTGGGGGATACCCTGGCTGTGGCCCTTTTGGACTCGGGAAGTATGGTTACCCTGGTGAGACCCACCATGGTACTGCCCGATGAGTACAGGGGGCGGAAAACCGGGGTCTTGTGCATACACGGAGACTTGAGAGACTATGCCACAGCACAAGTGACTCTAACCACCGTCTCCGGCAGCTGGAACCACGAAGTCGCCGTCGCCGCTAAACTCCCGTACAAACTTATTATTGGGAGAGACTTTCCGGGGTTCATGTCACTATGGACCAAGCTGGGAGTTCCGGAAACCCGCGAGGCGGGTGTGTTCCAATAAACTGGCCGTACTCAGGGGTGACCCCAGAACCTTGGGAGCCGGAGTCAGAAGGCACAACGGTAGGGGTGACCGCCACTACGGTGGAAGAGGGGGAGTCAACCCCACTGAGTGTTATGGTTGGAGATGTGGAAGATCTGTCAACAGGTCCAGAGGTGCCCGATCTCCATGTCTCCACGGGTAGTTTTGGTACAGCACAACACCAGGACCCGACTCTATCTCAGGCCTGGGAGAATGTACTTGAGGTGGAAGGTGAGCCACAACAGCCAGGGGCGGAGTTACAGTTTCCTCGCTTTGTGGTTCACCAGGATATGTTGTACCGAGTAAACAAAAGGCTCAATTCAGAGAGACAAAAAAAGAACTTCCGTTTTAGTTCCGATCTGTTTTTTTTGGAAATGTTTCCGCTCTCGTATGAGTGTGCGAGCGATTCTATGCATGCATTGAAAACCTTCTGTAAAGTTTCCGTCCGTTTGTACGGCAGATTACGAATACGAGGATGTCATTTTCCATCAAGACCTTTCCCTTTCATTTTCACGTGTTACAACGTAGGCTTTCGTTTTTGCCCTTTTCCCATCGTATCCTCCCACGAATCCTTTACGTTTCCCGTTAGTTTCTGTTTGCCTTTTTCAATAAATTTTCGTCCAGACGGAAATCCTTACGATCTTGCGCCTGCGCACTACAAACTTAACTCATTAAAGTGCTCGCCTACATATTTGCCACCCTCACTTCTACTACAATGTTTAGCTAAATCACTTAGCACTATCCTCCATCTTCCCTTTTGGACCCTTAAAGCTCACACAAACCACTTCTCGGTTAGGTTCTTCTTCCATTTTAGCCCCCTAAAACTTACCCAAATCACTTCTCGGTCATGTGAATATTCATCTTTAAATATTTCTGGGCCCATTAGTTTTGTGTTAATGTATTTTGTAAATGAAATGACAATGTAAAATTGATTCCATCTTAAAATAAAAATTTAAAAAAAATTTAGAAAATGTCAAATGTTTACAACTATAAAAAACAAAATACATAGCAATGGCAGGCCACAGAACATTATTCTTCATCTGTGGTCCCCAACGAGTTGCGTGAAGGACCCTGACATTCAGTTGTGCCACTCTGGCATGTGTGGTCCCTGTTAAAAAACGTAAATTAAAATATTGGTATAACCTTATTTGGGTCATACTGCAGTGCCCCCCCCCCCCCCGTATGGTCCAAACACCTAAATCTGGACTTCAAAAGCCAGAGGGCCCTCGCCACCACGGCCCGGGTTTTGCATAGTGCTCGATTAGAGAACCCCTGGCCCGCATTCTACAGGCAAAGAACGGGCATCAGGAGCAAGGGCGAGTGGCACATCTTTCGGTTCCTGCAACCAAATATAAAATAATTACACAAAGCAAAGGTAACCAACTAAAACAATAACTCCTACAACAAATTAAGATTCAAGTTCAACAATCCAAATATAATTCACAAAGGACATAAGTCTAAAAAAATATAGCAATTATATGGATGTGTGGGAAAATAAATGTTTACATGCTAAGGACTAATTAAGGTCACCATTAAAATGCATCTATAAGGCATACATGAAATGTATTGATTCAGGTATGCAGTGCTAGACAATTTATGACCTCGGCCATGCTGATACATGCAATGCCTTGGTGCTAAAGGCACGCAGACTCCTCCACATAGCCTCAAAACATGTTCAACAATAGCAATCCGAGCCCTCAAAGGTCCCGTAAGTGGATCGGAAATTAAACGGATTTAAAGGGTGGTGGTCCGTCGGAAATCAGCTCTCTGAATCAGATGGAAACCCATCCCAACAACGGAAGTTATCTGAACGAACGAAAAATTTCCGATTTTGTTTGGAAAATGATCCGAACTAAAGGAAATGTTCCGATTTGCTTCCGTTCATCGAAAGCGCATTCCCGAACGTTGGTACGAATGAAAAATGAACTAAAAAAAGCAAAAAAATGACAAACACCGACCAAAACTTTTACAGACAGCTACGGAAGTCCAGACAAATGTGTCTCTGAATCGAGCCTAAAGTACGTAAAGAGGTTGTGGAACAATTGGTGGTACCCAATCCTTATCGCAAGCTGGTGTTGGATTTGGCCCACCAACATGTTCTAGGGGGACACCTAGGCCAGCAGAAAACTCTGGACCGAATTTTACAACGGTTCTACTTGCCCAGTGTGTACAAGGAGGTGGAGAGATATTGTGAGTCCTGCCCAACATGTCAGATGACCAGCCCCCAACCTCATTACCGTGGTCCCCTAGTTCCTCTCCCAGTTATTGAGGTGCCCTTTGAGCGGATTGCCATGGATCTGGTGGGTCCAGTGCCAAAATCCGCTAGAGGGCATCAACATATTCTGGTAATCTTGGACTATGCCACGCGGTACCCCGAGGCCATACCCCTGCAACACACCTCAGCCAAGCTCATTGCTAAGGAGCTTATGGAAATGTTTTCCCGGGTAGGCCTGCCTAAAGAGGTCCTGACCGATCAAGGTACCCCGTTTATGTCTAAGGTGATGAAAGCGCTCTGTAAGTTGTTGCAGGTGAAACAATTGCAGACGTCAGTTTACCACCCGCAAACAGACGGCCTAGTAAAAAAGTTTAACTAAACTTTAAAAACCATGTTAAAACGGGTAGTCGCCAAGGATGGGAAGAATTGGGACTTGCTTCTGCCCTATCTGATGTTTGCAGTGCGAGAGGTGCCCCAGGCCTCTATGGGGTTCTCGCCCTTCGAGCTCTTGTACGGTCGGCATCCACTGGGCCTGTTGGATATAGCCAAGGAGGCTTGGGAACAGCAACCCACCCCCCACAAAAGTGTGATAGAGTATGTTACTCAATTACAGGAACGGATAGAGACCGTGTTGGCGCTGGTGAGGGAACATATGGAGGCAGCACAGCGGGCCCAAAGTAGGGTTTATAACCGGCAAGCCAGGGTACAGAACTTTAACCCAGGTGACAGGGTTGTGGTTCTGGTACCCACAGTGGATAGTACATTTCTGGCTCGGTGGCAGGGTCCCTACGAGGTGATTGGGAAAGTTGGGGAAGTGACTTACAAGGTACATCAGCCCGGGCGGAGAAAGCCAGAGCAGGTGTACCATGTAAACCTGCTGAAGCTGTGGAAAGACAGGGAGACCCCTGTGGGTGACAGTCCCCAACCAGGTATGTTAGGGGTGGAGCTTCCCGTCCCTCAGTCTGTTGTTAGAGAAGCGGTAGTTGAGGTGAAAACTGGCAACAACCACTCCTCTAAACAGACACAGGAAGCCAGGGAGTTTATTAGCAGAAACACGGATGTGTTTTCAGAACTCCCTGGGTGCACTTCTGTCATCCAACATGACGTTGTCACGGAACCTCAGGCTAAGATCTGGTTAAAGCCCCACCGAGTACCTGAGTCCCGGCGACAAGCTATCGCGGAAGAAGTGCAACAAATGCTCAGATTACATGTAATTGAAGAGTCAAAGAGTGAGTGGGCCAACCCAATAGTCTTGATTCCCAAGCCCGATGGTACGTTGCGGTTCTGAAATGACTTCCGCAAACTTAACAAAGTATCTAAGTTTGATGCCTACCCTATGCCCCGAGTAGACAAACGTATTGAAAAGCTAGGCCAAGCCCGGTATTTTTCTGTTTTGGACCTCACAAAGGGTACTGGCAGGTACCCTTGACTGAGGCTGCCAAGGAGAAAACAGCCTTTAACACACCTGAGGGACTGTTCCAGTATAAGGTATTACCCTTTGGTTTACATGGCGCTTCTGCTACGTTCCAACGGTTAATGGACATTGTCCTCAGGCCATATCGTCGGTATGCTTTGGCCTATCTGGACGATATCATCATCCATAGTACGGATTGGGAAAGTCACCTGCCCAAGTCCAAGCCGTAGTGGATTCCCTCAGGAAGGCTGGTTTGACGGCAAACCCAAAACAGTGTGCCTTAGGCTTAGAAGAAACTAGATACCTGGGCTATGCGATTGGGCGAGGAATGGTCAAACCCCAGGTTAACAAAATAGAAGCCATCCATAGCTGGCCACGACCTACCTCTACCAGCCAAGTGAAGTTATTTCTGGGGTTGGTATTGGGTGGGGTATTACATGAAGTCCTTCCCAAATTTTGCCACCGTAGCGGCACCATTGACAGGCCTGTTAAAGGGACGCAAGTCTGTCATGGTGAAATGGAGTGAACAGGCCGAAAAAGCGTTCTCAGCTTTGAAGTCTGCCCTGTGTGGGTCTCCGGTGTTGGTGACGCCCGACTTTAAACGGGAGTTCATAGTGCAGACCGATGCCTCCGAAGTAGGCCTCGGTGCTGTACTATCTCAGGAAGTCAACGGGGAGGAGCACCCCGTTGTCTACGTGAGTCGCAAGCTGACACCCGCAGAGAGCCGGTATAGTGTAGTGGAGAGAGAGTGTTTGGCCATTAAGTGGGCCCTTGAGTCTCTTCGCTACTACTTGCTGGGGAGAAGGTTCCGTTTGATTACCTTCCATTCCATTCCATCCATTCATTACCATTCTCCCCTCAAGTGGATGTGCCAGGCTAAAGACAGGAATGCCAGGGTCACTCGGTGGTTCCTGTCCTTACAAAATTTCAAGTTCACAGTAGAGCACAGAGCGGGACGGATGTTGGGTAATGCGGATGCCCTGTCCCGGGCACATTGTTTGGCATGTGTCCACCCCCTCAGGGTTGAACAAAGGGGGGGGGTATGTGGTAAGGTGCAAGGTGCCGTCATTGATGGTAGGTATGTGGCACCAAGGTACCTGGCCTTGGTGCAGTAAAGCTGTATAGTTTTCTCCAGCATCGGCTGCTAATGGCAGTCTGCTGCTAAAATGTTAGTATAGCCAAAAGGCTAACCCGGGACGGCTTTACTGGGATGGAGTAGAGCAGGGTGGGACTCCATCCCCTACCCAGGTCCGGGTTTGCGGGCCGCATAAATAGCCTGGGGAGTCAGCTGTGCACTGGCTGTGTCTAGAGCTCACTTGTGGAGTGAGACTCTGTGTGCCTGACTGGAAGCTCTTATACAGGCAATTTCATGTGGACCCGAGGTGGATTCGGCTACAAGTGTGCAAGCTTGGACAAAAACGAAGAAAGGCCGTTGCCTGTCTGATGCAATACTGTGGCACTTTTCCTGAAAAGTTGATGTAACCCAAAAAGGATAATTTGTGTTATGGACTTTTTGTGTGAATAAACACGGATTTTAAGTTGAACTTTTCGCCTCTGAGCCTCTATACTGCTAACATCCTGCTGCGGAGAGGTGGGCGATGTCAGGAGTGCGTGCCAGCCCCCTGCCTGCCCACACAGTGACTGAGAGAATGAAAGCTGATCTGCTCGGCGCTCACCCTGCCGGCCTGCTCAGTCTCTCCCTGTTCTGATCGACTAGTGCTGCCTGAGCAAGAGCATCGCTCTGCAGGAGGCGGCGGCGGACGATCGTGCTGCCCAGCTTGGTGAAGGTAAGTACATTTACTGCCAAATCTGGCACCCGGGTCGGCTGCCCCCCCCCCCACGCTACGCCTCTGGCGGCAACCATCCAGGCGACGGCATGGGACATGATGGCGCGGGTCAACTGCACGCGCCGCGGGACCACAGGTGAAGAATCGGGGCCGTCCCGAGAATATCGGGACAGTTGGGGGGTATGGTAAGAGGCCCAATGCAGTCTGGGAAAACAAAGATGATAAATATCGCTGCCACTTCCTGATATTGCCAGTAGCAGTTCAGAGAGAGACGAGTGCCCAGTGAGTGCACCAGAGGTACAGTGCACGAGAATCAGCCTAAACCCGACAGAGTGAGTGGAAGGCCTCGTGAATCAACCTGAGAGAGATCGTAGAATCGAGAGCACCATTTTTTGGGAATTTGATACACACACAGAAAGTGATGCAAGATATCCTGGCAAGCCAGTAAGCAGGACGATGTGACTCTGTGAGAGAATCCATTTGGGCCTAGAAGGATCTGGGACCAGTGCACTGAAGAGCGTCAGAAAGGTACTGAAAGTTGTATAGTCCCAGCCCCCAATTACCCTCAGATTCCTGAACAACACCCACACGCCACCCAGTCCTGTTAGTGGCATGTGGGCAACAATGAGCCTGCAGGGACCACAGTCCTGGGATTAGCCAAAAAAAGAAAAATTGGATTTTCTAGTAGCAGAGTAGTTTGTAGAAAATTGCTCATTTGTTATATTAATTGCTTCATTGTTATTTAAGGTAATAAACATTTTAACTTGGTAAACAGAGCTAAGTAGAGATGAGCGAACTTTTGAAAAATTCGATTTGGCCAATTCACCGAATTTTCCGGTCTGAATTTACTCCTGAAAGGAAATTACTCCTGAAAAAACAATTTAAGGTCCCATTATGGACTGAAGCCACCTTATCCTGGCAGGAGGGGTTGGCACTTAATGATTTGACTTCCTTACTGCAGGGACAAGAAGAGACCCTGAGTATCGATTGGACATTGCGCAAGCCTTCAAAGTATACACCACCATGGACATTAGGGTTGATTCAGAGAGACAAAAAAAGACTTTTTGTGTCAATCTGTTGTTTTTTTTAAATGTTCCTGCTCTAGTATGAGTGTACGAGCGATTTTATGCATGCATTGCAAGCCTTCTGTAAGGTCTTCGCCCGTTTGTATGCCAGAGTACGAGTACGAGAATGTCATTTTCCAGCGTGACTTTTCCGTTTTATTTTCTCATGTTACAACATCGGCTTTCGTTTTTGCCCTTTTTCCATTGTCTCCTCCTACAAATCGTTTACGTTTCCCGTTAGATTCTGTTTTCCTTTTTTAATAAATAATCGTCCAGACGAAAATCCTTACGATCTTACGCCTGCGCGCTACAAACTTAACTCATTAAAGTGCTCGCCTACATATTTGCTTCACTCACTTCTGCTACAATGCTTAGCTAAATCACTTTGCGCTTTCCTTCTTCTTCCATTTATGAACCCTAAAACTCACCTAAATCACTTTGCGCTTTCCTTCTTCTTCCATTTATGAACCCTAAAACTCACCTAAATCACTTTGCGCTTTCCTTCTTCTTCCATTTATGACCCCTAAAACTTACCCAAACCACTTCGCGGTTAGGTTCTTCTTCCATTTTTCTCCCCTAAAACTTACCCAAACCACTTCGCGGTTAGGTTCTTCTTCCATTTTTCTCCCCTAAAACTTACCCAAACCACTTCTCGGTTAGGTTCTTCTTCCATTTTTCTCCCCTAAAACGTACCCAAACCACTTCACGGTTAGGTTCTTCTTCCATTTTTCACCCCTAAAACTTACCCAAACCACTTCGCGGTAATGTGAATGTTCATCTCTAAATATTTCTCGGCCCATTTGTTTTGTGTTAATGTATTTTGTAAATGAAATGACACTGAAACAGTTTTTTTTTTAATTCACAAATGCCATTTTTTGTTGGCTTTTTTTTTTAAATATTATTTATAAAAAGTTATAAACTTTTTTTTTAATTTAAAAAAATACTACATTTAAATTTTTTAAAAAATTTAAAACATTTAACAATAAAAAACGATATACATAGCAATGGCAGGACCCAGAACATTAGTCTTCATCTGTGGTCCATAATGAGTCACGCAGCTCCTGCATGTCGGCTACCAACTGAAGGATCCTTTCACTCATTGCTGCCACTCTGGCACTTGTGGTCCCTGTATAAAAAAGAAACAAACATTATTTGTTGGCAAATACAAGTTTCTCACCTGTGGATGTTTTTTTTTTTTTTAGGTGGGAAGCTACTTAATGACGTCTTATGTCATTATGCTAAGTAATTAATCTAAGGAAGTGGGCATTTGTCATTATGCTAAGTAATTAATCTAAGGAAGAGGGCATATGTCATTATGCTAAGTAATTAATCTAAGGAAGAGGGCATATGTCATTATGCTAAGTGATTAAACTAAGGAAGAGGGCATATGTCATTATGCTAAGTAATTAATCTAAGGAAGAGGGCATATGTCATTATGCTAAGTAATTAATCTAAGGAAGTGGGCATATGTAATTATGCTAATGCCATTGACTATGGCTTTAGGTATCTTGGTGATCATGTCAATTACCACATAGTCAAAAGAATGACATTACAACGTACTTCGTCGGGGACCACCCACCCTGGGTTCTGGGCCCTGCCACTGCTGGGAAGTTGAGGCTGTAGAGACATGTCAAATAGGGTCACTTCTAATGTCTTAGTCAACAGTAAGCAAATGACAATTTCAATGTGTGTGTGACATCACCCACCTTCTCCATGTGCCTCCTGGGCATGATCTGCTGCAGACTCTTCCACAGATCCTTCACCCGCTACATTAACATCTAGAAAAAGAGATTAAGGGAATCAGCTTTGTTTTAAATAGCATGTATGTGTGTGCGCTTACATGAAGAGTCACATACCAGAGGCTAACGGCTCCGTTGCTGGGTACGACTCCCTGCCCACGCCGTGATGCCCCTCCTCTGTAGAAAGGTCCAGGGGCTGGTTGGAGGCCACTACAGAGGAGGGGTAGGACTGTCGACCTGGAGATCCACCACCTTCACTTTGTGCTGTAGAATTATGTAGCACTGGTCCGCCTGTGCGTCTCCGGGGGCATGTGGATCCGGCCGACCAATGCTGCATGATCTGCGTGTGGGTGAAGGTGGTGTCAGTCTCCTGCTGGATCCTGGAAACGATCTCCAGGGCGACGGT
Source organism: Gastrophryne carolinensis (assembly GCA_027917425.1). Taxonomy (NCBI): domain Eukaryota; kingdom Metazoa; phylum Chordata; class Amphibia; order Anura; family Microhylidae; genus Gastrophryne; species Gastrophryne carolinensis. The sequence goes on from CM051243.1 coordinate 76,931,268, forward strand.
CCTCTTCTCAAAAGTGTTGGGCAGGTAGTCGTACCTGCGCTGAAGCATCATCTAAAAAACACAAAATAAACATAGTTTTAGATCAAACTGCATACAAATATCTGTCACAAATCGATCAGTTGACTAAATGACATTACCAGACACATTTTGAGCCTCAAACTATCCTTTTAGATGACTTGGTTCGCACATGTGGGCCCTAACTTCTGTTTGGCATGGAGTTTCACACACTTTTAAACCAAACTGTTTCTTCCTGCGCTTCCTTAAGGCCTAGGCATTTAAATCCACTTACGAGCATAATCAGCTTTTCTTGTTGGCGGGTGAAGATGGTGGGCGCCATCCTTCTTCTTGTCTGCAGCAGATAAGTAATGCCCTAGCGGTTTCCGGGTTCCGCACGGCCGTACGAACGGCCATACGCACACGTACGCGTAAGCGTCATACCCAAGCATTAGTATTTAAAGGGTCCTGGACCCATAGCTCATTTTCTTTCAGAGTCTCAACATTATGGCACCCAAAAAAGCCATCGGGAAGGCAAAAGCAGGCAAGGAGGGCAGCAGCAAAATGCAAGAGCGGCATGAGGAGACTTCTTCAGGGCCGACCACTCGCTCCAAAATTCCAAGGCCGAAGGTGCGGGAAACCCGCAGTGGGCAGGCCAAGGCGACAATACCAACAAAGTCTGCTAAGGCACCAACAACCAGCAAACCAAAGGAGGCAGCGGCGAAGAAGAAGCCCCAGGCCACCAAGCAGACAGGTACACCCGCAAAAAAGGCCACTAAGAGGGTGAGAAGCCCCAGGCCACAAAAAAACCCATCCCCTCCCCCCCCCCCGGACGACCACATCCGTTCTCCAAGAATGCTCCGCTGGCAAGGCCAGTAAAAGCCATAGGACCAGTAGCCCCAGCCCCCAAAGCTCTGCATCACCACATACACATGTAAAAAGCGGCCAAGGAAAGAGTAAAAGCCACCGGGCCAGAAGCCCCAGCCCACCAAGCTCAGCATCACCACACACACGTGCAACTACCTCCCAGGGGCATGAAAGCACAAGTCTCAAGGGCCCACAGAGGCACAGGGCAAGAAGCCCAACAACATCAAGCACACCCTCGACCATATTTGCCATCGGCACAGGTGACAAGGCACTCTCCATATGCCACATCGACGCCTGCAAGTTCAGTGGCCACCCAGGCAAGGACCCCAAGTCCATTTCCAAGTCCAGTACATTCTTTATCCAGCCACCTGTCCAAATTTCTACCCAACACAGCCAGCCCAGAATGTCCCCCGAATTGCCTGCAACCACAGATGAGCCCAAACATCAAGCAATAGGGCGGACATTGCGCCGAGGACAGTTGAGTGGCAGGTTTGGGGAGGCCCAAACTCTGGCATTGGCTAGTGGGCTGACCTTACATTATGATGAACTATATGGGCGAAAATCCAAAGCAACCAGCAAATTGCGCAAAGCAGAAATTTTAGAGGAGCTCACCAGACAGGTCAATGCAGCGGGGGAAGAGCTCAAAGATGTGTAGCAGATTCAACGCAAAATATCGGACCTGAAGTATGCAGCACGGAAGAAAGAAAATAAACGGCGCAATTACAGGTACATATATGATTTGTGCATTTGTCTGCTTCTTGTATTGTCAACATTTTCCTACATTTGCCAAACTATATTTTTCAGCTTACAAACTGGCGGAGGCTTCCCCACTAAATTACAAATTACCAGAGCTGAGGAGATGGTGCTGGGCCTGATACATCCCGTGGCCTTAGAGGGCCACTCGGGGCGACGAGACACGGACATCCCTACTATTCCTGCAGGTTAGTAATGTTAGTGTGTATGTGAAATGTTTTAAACCTGTAAAATGAGGCTCACAGGCATATATGAACACATGCCCCCCGGGAGTGTCTTGTAGGGGAGGTTACAGTTTTAGCAGGGTGTGTAATGTCTGTGGAATGTTCATTTTCTAATTTGCTAGGCCATACATGACCTTGGACAGTATTTATGGTCACTATTAAAGTCTTAATATTAGCAAAGGACTGCTTGTTATGTGATTCTACTCAATCATATCCAGCTCAGGGTTTGAGTTGTGCTTTGGTCTCAAATACTTGATCTGGGGTCAGGGAAAGGTCTACATAGTAAGAATGCCCACCAGCATACTCCTAAGCAAAATGCTCTTTGCAAGCTGAGTGTGGGTCCCTAATGGCCCTTTAGGGATGTGTGAAGCCTCATAACATGCAGTACATGCATGTTTGTATTATTTAAGGTGACCAATGTGTATGTACAGGGTGACTCATACATATAACAGATAATGACATTCCTAGTGAAGGTCAACTTGGACCATTGGGGGAGTTGCCATTCCTGCTTGCCCACGTGTTTTATAGAAGCATATGTAGTAATACAGATCATCAATGCATATTTGGGTGTTTACGCCTTTTTTTTTACAATACAGCCCAGTATCAACCCTCAGCTAGTGTGGAAGCCTCATCCAGTTGGACCATGCCGTCAACTTCTGTGCTGCCTAGGAGCCAGGAGCAGATATATACGGTAAGTGTATTTTGCTGAATCTGCTGATGCATGCGAATTAACATGACTAATTGGCCTAACAAATATATTTAGGGCCCAAACTGAACCTTTTTTTTCACATGTCCCAACAGACCCACACACTGATGGAGGAAATCCAGGAGATGGAGGAGGATGGAACCATGATGGGACCTTCACAACAGACCCCCCTGGAACATAATCTGCAACTGTCCCAACATGTTTCTTCACCAAATCCTCTGCAGCAGAGTGAAGCTGGCCGCATGCTGCCAGGCCATCGTGGGCAGCATGCAGAGACTGAGCCTACAGTCCCCAGTGGTAGGTCTGCTGCAGAGGATTTGGCAAGCACATCTGTGGCTGTTGGTCAGCCTAGACGTCCATCATCTGCAGGCGCTCAAACCTGGGGAATTGGGAGGCGTAGTCAGCTACGTCGCCCAGTTTTTCCCAGGAGTTTCCCAGGGGAGGTGATCATGGAGTCAGCATGGCACCATGAGAGGCGTTTATTTCACCAACTAATCCGGGGTGCCCGATTGTAGGCGTCCTGTGCGGCATTCTGTGGCCGAAGGACGGGCATCAGCAGCCAGGGAAGTAGTGGATAGCCGAAATCCCCTGAAAGAATAAGAAAATACTAACATAAATTACACATGACACAAAAATGTATTAAAAAAAAAAGGCTGTTCACCCTGAATAAGAGCCTATCTTATATTTTAGACACACCCTGAACATACAGATTGCTCTGCTAAAGAAACAGCCTAACACCATCTACTGCATGTTCTGACCCTTTCAACATCCAAAATGGCGGATGAGGGCAAATCAGGCAGACTGCTAACAGGTATTGGCTTAGGAATGTGCTGCTCAGCATTCTTGGATGTCTTACCTTTTCAGGACACCAGATCTGCTTTGTGTGAGCTAAGCACAGCTCTAACCCGCCTCCTGCACTTTATCCCGCTCTCCACTACTCAGTAAGTGTCATGCTTCTGAGCAAAGATGGCGCAGATCCTATCATAAAGTCAAGAACAGAATTGCAGTTGAGTGTGGGGAAGAATAATAAGTAATTTACTAGAAGGTATAAATATATTATTTACTAATTGTGGAAACTCATTTTGTAAGGGTTTGTGCTTTTCTAAAGATCATGGTTAAGGTCCGGTTGAACATGTCATCAAGGGGTAAAAACAGCCATAGGTTCAGACATGGGTCCGAAACTATATTAACAGACATACATTGAAAAGTGAATGACGTTATTTGCATCAACTTACCAAGGAGCCATCCACGTGAGAATTCTCCAGACTCAAACCAGCGGTATAATCCAGATCATCACAAGATGTACGCATCATGGGATGAGCCTGGAAACCCGGCGAGGACGCTAAGGAACCGCATGTTCGGGGCCACCACTGCTTGGACATTCAGTGAGTGGCCCATTTTGCGGTTCCTGGGAAAAAAGAAAAAAAAAAAATTAGCAAGGCAAGGTAAACTACTCAAACACTAACTCCTAACATCCTCCAAAAAACATGTTGGCCAATACAAAAAACACTAAGTACCTAACAATTTTTTAGGCCTACAAAGGATATGTATGTTGGATCAACTAAAGATTAACTTTCACATGACAAATTAAGGTCCACATGCAAATGTTTGGCTTTGGGCTACATGAAAAACATTGATGACGCTAAATCCGGCCGAATATATTACATGAACAATTTACAAGGAGGGATTAACAGATATACAGTGTAAGCTATTTCACAGGGACTATTTACAAGGAGGGATTAAGAGATATTTTAAATACCATTTATCTCAACTATATAAAAAAATGACTGATTGAACTTGCCTATAGATGTACTCGTCGGCTGCCGGAGGGACTAAGGCAACGTGGGTGCAATCAATAGCACCCATGACGTTGGGCATGCCGGCGATATTATAAAATGCCAGCTTAAGCTACCATGTCGTCAGGAAAAAAATATATATTTCTGACTAATGGTAGCCATGCCTTCCAAAAACTTGGATAGCGCGCGGCTGAGCGAAGGCTGGGAGATCCCCACGGAGAGGGCACCCATCCTCTGGAACGAGCCGTTCGCCAAAAATTGCAGGCAGCCAAGCATCTTGGTCATACCTGAAATGCTTGCCCCTTCCTTGTGGTGCGGGCTAACCATGGCCACAGCTCACTATACAATTTATGGAGGGAAGCGCGATTAAGTCTGGTCAGCGCGAACAGCTCAACATCATGCATGCCATCGATATGCATGCATTGCTGGTGCAATCTGGCCTCTGCCCTGCTGATACATTCAATTCCCATTAGCTGGAGCTCCTCCACAAAGGCGCACAACTGGCTCATTGCAAGGGTATCCGAGGTCAAAATGGTCCCGTAAGGGGATCGCAAATGAAACGGTTTTATAGGGTAGTGGTCCCTCGGCAATCAGCTCTCTGAATGAGACGCAAACCCATAGCAATAACGTAAGTTATCTGAACCAACGCAAAATATCAGATTTTGATGGGAAAATGATCCGAACTAACGCAAATGATCTGATTTGCTTTCGTTCTTCGAAAGCGCATATGCGCATTAGCCCGAACGTTCGTACAAATGAAAAATGACCGAAAAAAACAAATAAAATGACAAACACACACAAAAACTTTCACAGACAGCTACGAAAGTCCAGACGAATGTGCCTCTGAATCGAGCCTATTGAGCCCTGCTATGGGATGGCAGACCGTTTTAAGAACAGAAGATACCCCAGATAAACAGTGAAGCGGTCCTGTGAAAGGGCAAGGGTCACTCCGCCTGAGATCCTTTTGGTCCCGAAAAAGAGACGGGAAAAGAAAGATGAGGTAAGATTCATCTCACGCTTCAACTATAACTGGAAGCAGTTGAGAAACATCCTGGTAAGGCACTGGGGCATCCTCAGAAGTGACCCTTATTTGGCCAAATGGATTAAATGGGGACCCCTCATGGTAGCACAGAGGGCACCTAGCTTGCGGGATAAAATCTGCCGCAGTCATTATGTCAGACCCCAAACATGGATACAGGAAGCTAATAAAGTTTTGGGGAGCTACCCATGTGGGAACTGCTCAATCTGTCCCTTTATGAAGGTAAGTAGTGAGGTTAGTAATATCACCACTGGCAAGAAATATGGTAATAAACAATTTATCAATTGCAGAACGACAGGGGTTGTGTACTTGATCACCTGCGGCTGCCCACGTGGCTATCTAGGTGAAACAAAAAATACATTAAAAGCACGGTTACAAGCTAATTTTTCTTCCATCAAATTGGCTAAAAGGAATAGAGATGTAAGATCCTTACCTGCTCCCGTGGTCCTGTCCCGCGGCGCCCTCTGCGGTGGGGCCCGGCTCCGGTCTTCCGGCGGCCGCGCCGGGCGGCCACCTCCGCCTCCTGCGCTGGGGTCGGCGGTGTCGTGCGGGTCCCCTCCTCTGCTGCTGGCGGCTCCTCCACCTCTTCGGCCAGCGCGGCGTCCCCTCTCCTCTCGGGGAGCACGCCCGGCCAGTCACGTGCTCGCGCGCACTCTTCTACTGGGGTATCACCATTCCGTTGTGTTTTTGGTAGAAATCTGAAATTTTCTGCCTTGTCGGACTACCCTCTAGCGTGCCCTCACTCGAGGTATGGATGTCCCAATGGCCGGATCTGTGGGCTAAGATTCAGCAAAATCTGACCAGGGCTGTCGCCCAGCAGAAAACTTTTGCCGATCATAGTTGGTCCAGTAACCTGGATTATGCGGTTGGGGAGCTAGTTTGGCTTTCCAAATTCCAAGAATTTGGCTTTACGTCAACCTTCTTCAAGCTAGGCCCGAGATTTATTGGTCCTTTTCCTATACTGCAGAAAATTAATCGGGTTACTTACCGTCTAGATCTTCCGCCGTCTATGAAAATTTGTAACTCGTTCCATGTGTCCCTGTTGAAGTCTGCTAAAGATATTGAGCCTGATGTTTTCCTGGCACCCATTTTAGTTGATGGGCAACAAGAATTTGAAGTTGCTTGGATCCTAGATTCACGTCTTTTCCGAAACTCTCTTCAGTATTTAGTTGATTGGAAGGGTTATGGCCCGGAAGAGAGATCTTGGGTCCCTGAAAGAGAGGTCCATGCGGGGAGGTTGGTTAGGAGGTTCCACAGGGAGAACCCTCAGAAACCCAGGTTGGAGGGTGCAGTGGCCCCTCCTCAGGGGGGGGATAATGTAAGATCCTCACCTGCTCCTGTGGTCCTGTCCCGCGGCGCCTCTCTGCGGCGGGGCCCGGCTCCGGGCTCATGGCGGCCGCGCCGGGCGGCCACCTCCGCCTCCTGCGCTGGGGTCGGCGGCGTCGTGCGGGTCCCCTCCTCTGCTGCTGGCGGCTCCTCCGCCTCTTCGGCCGGCGCGGCGTCCCCTCTCCTCTCGGAGAGCGCGCCCAGCCTTCTCTGTATGCCCATTGGCCAGTTCCCCTTTAAATACATTCCTGCCCGATACACCGGTGCCCGTTATAGCCTTTAGTAGCTTGGGTGTGCTTTTGGATTGCGTTTAGTGTTTACTGATCCGGCTCTGTCTTTGACCATCCCTGCCCGCTGCCTGCACCGACCATCTGCCTGTCTGACCACGTCTTTGCCTTGCCCCTTTGATACCGCGTTCTGGTGACCACCCGGCTTTTGACCCCTGCCTGTCTCGACCCTGCTCCATCTAACCCCTTGGATACCGTGCCCTGTGACCACCCGGCTTTGACCCCTGCTCGTCTCGACCAGTCTTGTCTAACCTGCTGGACTCAACATTTCGGACTCAGCACGCTAGAACTACCAATTTGGGATACCCCGCTGTTCATCCCTCTTCACCATAAGCCTGCAATGTTTGCGCCAGTAAGACCTGGGGGCAACCGAGTCTGGAGAGGCATAACCCGTGTCTCCAGCAAGCGGGGCTTGTCTATAGGCACAAGAGGCGGTGGAGATTGGGGATTGCTTGGCTTATGAAAGAGAGGTGTCCGGCGATCCCTTACAAGAGAATTGGGAAGGGTAGTACCTCCAGTTGCTGCCCCTTTTTTGGATAGGCATGATGGGAGGGTGGATGAATTGCAGGTGGTGGCACTGGATAAAGTGTCCCTTGGAATTAGAGGAGGGGACATTAAAAAAGCCCTACAGAAGAAAGAGCTTCGCTGGATATTCAACTTGGATACACAACATTCACGGGGACTCAATGAGGACGTATCTTTTACACCATTTTTAGGATGAATTGTGGGGGACACAAATAGGGACACAATATGGTTGTTTCACAAGTGGGGTGTGTTACTTTATGGGTTATTGAATGTTGGGGGGTATATATAAAATGTTGGGGACACTCACAATGTAATGAATTCACTCTAATACTTTGTTTGGTTTTGTGCACTTGAATATAGGTTTTATACTTCTTTGTGGTCCACTTGAGTCTGGTTGAATATAAGAACAAGATATGGTATCTGACGAGAATAATCTAAGACGGGTATTTAGAAACTCCGATCAAACATCTGCGGAGGGATTGATGTTCATCAAGCCACCCGTTTCAGCATCCTTCTCTCTACCGGGCTGTTGCAAATTTATATATTGGAGGGGTGGTTTAATAATTCCATCTGAGGATTTATCTTGCATTCCCCCTAGGAGTTGAAGGTATACAGGGGTGCTTATATACAGCTTAAAGGAGCACTATCGCGAAACATGGCCCAATGATAAAAATACATATAAATTTGCTGGATGGCGGGAGGAGAGATCACTTATACACCCAACATCAAGAAATAACCAGCCAGGCTTGTTTCTTTTATTTTAAAAGATGGAAAAGGAAGTCACGGGTGACAGGTTCTGTCACCCCTCATAGATTAAACCTGTCACCCCTGGATTTGGTTCCTACTATGTGAGAATAAGCCACAAGCTTGGCAGGAGTTTTATTCAATTCGGGTTTATAAGTGACCTCTCTTCTCAATAGCCAATGTGTTTATAAGAATTTTTAACATTACACAATTTCGCGATAGTGCTACTTTAACCTGTTGAACCTAGGGGGCAACACCCCTTCCCTGACACTGTTAGTTATGGGGAATCATTTGTTGCCCTGATGCGATAAGAATGGGGTAATGATAATTGTAACAGTTATTTGAAATTGTCCCTCATGTTACAGTATAGCCAACTATAATCTCAAATCCTTTACTGTATATAGATTGATTATGTATATAAAATATAGATGGTATTGTGTCTATCAATATGTTAACAAAATGTATTTTTAACATTGTATGTATTTGATGCTCGTTGTCTGACGGGGATACTCACCCACCTTAACACCAGTCCCACGGCGAGCACGCTGTCACTGTGCAAGCAGCGTCTCTCGTCCCCAGCTGGGGCGGAGAGACGCGCCGCACATGTGATACGCAATGAATTGCGGAAGTCTGCGCTCCATGCTGGGGCGCAGATGACTACTTCCTGTCTGGGGAGACCGACGCACTTCCGGCCGGAGTGCGTCAGTCCGTTCACCGGAGGAGAGACTCGGGCGTGAGAATGGTGAGAGGGTGAGTATAAAAGGGGCCTTGGGAATGCCCTGTCATTACTTTGCCTTGAAAAAGAGACCTGTGGTTGGTCTCGAAACGCGTAGGTGCCCACGGGGGGGGGAGCTGCATCCAGTCCCAGGATACGTAAGCAGACAGTACTTTGTATCACTGTGTCTTTTCTTATGCACTTTATGACGATTATTGGGTTTTGAGGAAAAAAAATTTTGGAGTATATGAGATATTGGTGATAGATGCACTGAGCACTTAGCAATTTTGATGTAAATAGATTGATTTTAATTTTAGTATTATTTATATTCATTTACATTCACAGAATATTAATGTATGGAAGATATAATGACATTTAGATGCAGTGCCCCCTAGTGGTTGATAATACTTACAGCAGGCATATGATTTTTAAAGCTTTTAATTGTTGTTGTTAATATGTTACAATAACAATAAAAACATTATTTTCTAAAGAACAAGAGTGCAAGTGTCAGACTCTGCAGGCACAGGGGTTGGGGGGACTTTGGGGCACCCCCTTTTTGTGCCTCTTTGGGGCACCCCCTTTTTGTGCCTCTTTAACTGGAGAGCAGCTCCTTAAATCTGTTTTGCACTATCCATAAGTGTTGGTCTGGCACCATGATCAATCTACTCTGATGCATCAGGCATTGGTGGGTGGAAATCTTGGCTGATCCACGCCCGATTCATTTCCACGCAGGCCAGTTTCTCAAAAAAAAAATTTCAAGCATACTGGAGCACATTGAATTGCCCTCATCAGAGCATCACATACGCACATCTAAGAGTTTCATAACTTTGTTCCTGTTAAAGTCTTCAGAGCCTAGTTAGTCACCTACTTAGTTAAAGGCCATAGATAGTTACACACCTGCTGCTGTTATCGATAAATCCTGTTTTAAGTGTAGTGTAGCATTTTTTCCTCCCCTCATATACGCACTAAGTATGTCAGGCAGAGAAGTGCCAGGATGGGCACAGAGAAGTTGCAGAGGCCTAAATTCATCAAGCAGAGGTTGCAGCAGACTGGGGGTGAGTGGCAGCAGAAGTCTCAGTGAGAGGCCTGATCTCCTGGTATCAGCTCGACCAGCAACCCATCTGCCTGATCTCCTGGTGTCTCGACCAGCAACCCATCTGCCGTCATCCATTGGTTAACACGATCATCCACTTCATCACAAGTGACATCTGACACCCCCAGTCAACTGTCACATCAGTGAGTTTTGAGGGCACATTTAAAGGCTTGGAGTGATGGAGAGTGACAGATTAGTAACATATTAGTAACATATTAGTAACATAGTAATAAAGGAACATATTAGTAACATATTAGTAACATAGTAACATATTAGTAACATAGTAACATATTAGGCCTAAATTGATCAAGCAGAGGTCTCAGCAGGCTAGGGGTGAGTGGCAGCAGGAGTCTCAGTGAGAGGCCTGATCTCTCGGTATCAGCTAGCGGTCGTGTCTTGTCCAGCAACCCATCTGCCGTCATCGATTGGTTAACACGATCATCCACTTCATCACAAGTGACATCTGACACCCCCAGTCAATTATCGGTTATATCTTATGCTTTGGGTTCAGCTCCGCTATTCAGTGAGGACGATCTGATAATCAGAAAAATCAGCAGCTACTGCCCAGCCAAGAAGTGGAGGAGACACTCGCTGCTTTTTCCACTAGGCGGGCAAGTAGTGATGAGGAGAGTGGCGTGGGAGGTGGTGTTGCAAGCGTTTTGGCTTCTTAAGCAGACACTGTTGAGGAACCTGAGGAGGACATCAGTGAATTTTGAGGGCACTTTTAAAGGCTTGGCGTGATGGAGAGTGACAGATTTAGCGGTCAGCATGGTGGCAGAAGGGGAAAGTATGGAGGCAAATGGACTCGGGTTAGACCACTTGCTGCGCGGCAGGCTACCTTCCCAGGAGGTAGTGGAAGAGGGTCCCTGGAGTCGGCGGCGGCAGCAGCTGTGAATTAGTGCGGACTGTTGGTAGTAAAATCAGCTACTCGGCGATGTGGCAGTTTTTCATCAAGCATCCGCAGGAGGTTAACATGGCTATATGAAAGATGTGTAGGCAGAAGGCGAAGTGTGGCCAGGGTCCCAATGTTGGACCCACAGCCCTGCGTCAACATTTGCAGCGTCACCATAAAGCGGCCTGGGAGAGTTGGCTCCAAAGTGGTGGTCCAGCCTGCTGCATTACCCAGTGGCACGCTGCTCCCTGTTCCAGCCAGCCAAGGCTCCACCACCTCCAGTGTGTCATACCCATCCTCTGTCGCTCCAGATGCTCCTCCTCCTCTTAATCCGAGTCAGTCATTCCGCCAGCAATCCATTGGCCAAGCCATGTCCAAGAGACAACAGTATGTGCCCACTCATCCAACGCGCAGAAGCTAAATGTGCTCCTGTATACGTTGCTGGTGCTGCAGTCCCTCCCTTTTGAGTTGGTGGACCTTTCAGAGAACTGATGGCTTGTGCCGAGCCGAGGTGGAGAGTCCCAAGCTGTCATTTCTTTGCGAAGAAGGCAGTACCAGCCCTGTACAATTTTGTTGAACAGAAGATGGGCCAGTTCTTTAGCCTGTCAGTGTGTACCAAAGTGCACTGCAGCACCTACATCTGGAGCTGTAACTACGGTCAGGGACAATCCATATCCTTTAAGGCCCACTGGGTGAATGTGGTTCCTGCACAACCACAACAGCAACTTGGACAGGTCCCTCCGCTGTGGCCTCCATGCTCCTAGGCCATTGTGCCTGTGACAGTGCACTTGCACTTAGCAATGGTGTCACAGAAAAAAGTGCCTAATTGTCAAATACATATTAATTGTTAACATTTATCTTATTTGAACACATTTATAATAATAACATATAATAACATATAACATAATAACATTAACATATAACATAATAACAATAACATATAAAATGTATCAAATTTATTTTTTTTGTTTTTTTTTTTTTTTTTTTTTCATTTTCTTTTTTTTTATTTAATATTTTGTTTTTTTTTAAATATATATTTTTTGAATTTTTTTTTATATTTTTTTTCATTGTCTTTTTTTAATATTTTGTTAATTTTTTAAAAAAAAATATATTTTTTGTATTTTGTTTTTTATACATATTTTTTTTCGGTATTTTTATTTATTTTGTTATTTTTTTCAGTGCCTTTCCAGCCTACCATGTGTGCAGGACACAGCGGTTTCACTCTGTTCTTCACATGGTTTGCCTTGAGCGACGGAGTCACACATGGGAGGAACTGCTAAAAATCATAAATCAATAAATGAAATCATGGCTTACTCCACGAAAACTGCAAATGGGAACCATGGTGACTGACAATGGGAAGAACATCTTGTCTGCGCTGCAACAAGGAAGCCTGAGCCATGCGCCCTGTATGCCACAAGTGTTCAACCTAGTAGTCAAGCGTTTTCTGAAGTCTTCCCCCCATCTGCAAGACATCCTAACAATGGGAAGGAAACTTTGCATGCACTTCAGCCACTCCTACACCGCCAAGCACACCCTTCTTGAGCCACAGCGTCAGAACGGTATCCCCCAACATAGTCTGATTTGCAATGTTTCAACACGTTGGATTTCCACCCTCCATTTGTTGGATCGACTATACGAACAGAGAAAAGCCATCACTGATTTCTTGATGATCCAAGCGCATAGGGGGACACCCCTGTGTAACTTTAATGTAAACTAGTGGCAGCTCATACGTGACACCTGTCATTTGCTCAGGCCCTTTGAGGAAGCCAATTATTAGTCAGTCGCTAGGACTACGGAATGAACAATGTGATTCCACTGCTTAATGTACTACAACACAAGTGGAAACCATGGCTGGTCAGGGCACTGGAGACATGGAGCCTACGTTTCACGGCCACATGAAGCCTGTGGGGGCTGAAGTGGAGGAGGAGGGGGTGGGGCACAGCGAAGCACAGTTTAAGTTTGACAAAATGGCCATTTTATCTAGTCATTTGACAGGAGATGAGGAGCAGGAGCAGCCAGAGGGGCTAGAGGTTTGTGAGGAAGGTGAGACAGAGGATCCAGACACACCATGGCAGTATGCAGTGGAGATGGAGACAGGGAGTCCCTCCGAGTCACTTGTACAAATGACACGATGCATGCTCACGTGCTTGCGTAGTGACCACAGAATTGTCTCCATTTGTCAGCGGGATGACTTCTGGCTCTCCACCTTTTTGGATCCTCGCTACCGGCACAAAGTGGGGGCATTTTTTTACAGCCACTGAGAGGGAGGACAAACTAACCTACTACAGAGACATTCTACGTAGTCAGTTGGCTGATGCCTATCCGGGCCATGGTCCATACTCTCGCAGGTCTGACTAGGGGGGGGACCTCTGTCCTCACCTTCCACTGCCATGGCTGCTAGGGGTGGCAGGAGCAGCAGCAGCAGCTCTATCAGCAGCAGCCTGAGTCTTCAGTTGCTAATGAGTAGCTTTCTTCACCCGCATAATGAGGCTAATCATGAGCAGCAGAAAGACCTGGAGCAGGCCCTGAACCAGCAGGTAGTGTCATACCTTGACATGACCATGCCAACGCACCTTGAGGACCCGCTGGATTTCTTGGCAGCCAAACTTGACCTGTGGCCGCAACTGGCAGAGTTTGCCCTGGGAAAGCTGTCCTGCCCGGCGAGTAGTGTGCCATCTGAGCGGGTGTTTAGTGCGGCGCGGGCCATAGTCATGCCAAGGAGAACTCGTCTGTCCACGAAAAATGTGGAGAGACTCACCTTTGTGAAGATGAATCAGGCATGGATCAGCCAGGATTTTCACCCACCAATGGCTGATCCATGGTAGTAGCTGATGCATGGTAGCTCCTTATGCTGCTGCCAACTCCAGCGTGTGTCTTTCAGGCACTATATGGGCTCCCTATGCTGCTGCTGCCAGCTCATATGTGTGTCTTTCAGGCAATATATGGGCTCCGAATGCTGCTGCTGCCAACTCCTATGTGTGCACTCTTAAAAGACACATGCTAGCATATTTGGGATGCCCCCCCCCCCCCCCCCCCCCCGGTTAAAGGCAATGGCTGCTGGCAATTTGACAATGTGACTTTCTTTAAAAAATGCAACCAGTTAATAGACAGGTAGTATTGAAATGTTTATGCTAGTGTTTGGGATGCCCCCTCTTCAAATACACAGGTTGGCTGCTTTGATAGTGGAAAAGTGACTTTGATTACAAAATGCAACCAGTTAATAGACAAGTACTCTTGAAATACTTAGGCTAGTATTTGGGATGCCCCCTCTTCAAATACACAGGTTGGCTGCTTTGATAGTGGAAAAGTGACTTTGATTACAAAATGCAACCAGTTAATAGACAGGTACTCTTGAAATATTTATGCTAGCATTTAGGATGCCCCCTCTTCAAATACACAGGTTGGCTGCTTTGGTAGTGGAAAGTGACTTTGATTACAAAATGCAACCAGGTAATAGACAGGTACTTTTGAAATATTAATGCTAGTATTTGGGATGCCCCCTCTTCAAATACACAGGTTGGCTGCTTTGATAGTGGAAAAGTGACTTTGATTACAAATGCAACCAGTTAGTAGACAGGTAGTCTTGAAATATTTATGCTAGTGTTTGGGATGCCCCCTCTTCAAATACACAGGTTGGCTGCTTTGATAGTGGAAAAGTGACTTTGATTACAAAATGCAACCAGTTAATAGACAGGTACTCTTGAAATATTTATGCTAGTGTTTGGGTTGCCCCCTCTTCAAATACACAGGTTGGCTGCTTTGATAGTGGAAAAGTGACTTTGATTGCAAAATGCAACCAGTTAGTAGACAGGTACTCGTGAAATATTTATGCTAGTGTTTGGGATGTCCCCTCTTCAGATAAACAGGTTGGCTGCTTTGATAGTGGAAAAGTGACTTTGATTAGAAAATGCAACCAGTTAGTAGACAGGCAGTCTTGAAATATGTATGCTAGTGTTTGGGATGCCCCCTATTCAAATACACAGGTTGGCTGCTTTGATAGTGGAAAAGTAACTTTGATTACAAAATGCAACCAGTTAATAGACAGGTAGTCTTGAAATATTAATGCTAGTATTTGGGATGCCCCCTCTTCAAATACACAGGTTGGCTGCTTTGATAGTGGAAAAGTGACTTTGATTGCAAAATGCAACCAGTTAGTAGACAGGTACTCGTTAAATATTTATGCTAGTGTTTGGGATGTCCCCTCTTCAAATAAACAGGTTGGCTGCTTTGATAGTGGAAAAGTGACTTTGATTGCAAAATGCAACCAGTTAGTAGACAGGTACTCGTGAAATATTTATGCTAGTGTTTGGGATGTCCCCTCTTCAAATAAACAGGTTGGCTGCTTTGATAGTGGAAAAGTGACTTTGATTACAAAATGCAACCAGTTAATAGACAGGTACTCTTTAAATATTAATGCTAGTATTTGGGATGCCCCCTCTTCAAATACACAGGTTGGCGGCTTTGATAGTGGAAAAGTGACTTTGATTACAAAATGCAACCAGTTAATACACAGGTACTCTTGAAATATTTATGCTAGTATTTGGGATGCCCCCTCTTCAAATACACAGGTTGGCTGCTTTGATAGTGGAAAAGTGACTTTGATTACAAAATGCAACCAGTTAATAGACAGGTACTCTTGAAATATTTATGCTAGTATTTGGGATGCCCCCTCTTCAAATACACAGGTTGGCTGCTTTGATAGTGGAAAAGTGACTTTGATTACAAAATGCAACCAGTTAATACACAGGTACTCTTGAAATATTTATGCTAGTGTTTGGGTTGCCCCCTCTTCAAATACACAGGTTGGCTGCTTTGATAGTGGAAAAGTGACTTTGATTACAAAATGCAACCAGTTAGTAGACAGGTAGTCTTGAAATACGTATGCTAGTGTTTGGGATGCCCCCTCTGCAAATACACAGGTTGGCTGCTTTGATAGTGGAAAAGTGACTTTGATTACAAAATGCAACCAGTTAATAGACAGGTAGTCTTGAAATATTTATGCTAGTGTTTGGGATGCCCCCTCTTCAAATACACAGGTTGGCTGCTTTGATAGTGGAAAAGTGACTTTGATTACAAAATGCAACCAGTTAATAGACAGGTACTCTTGAAATATTTATGCTAGTGTTTGGTATGCCCCCTCTTCAAATACACAGGTTGGCTGCTTTGATAGTGGAAAAGTGACTTTGATTACAAAATGCAACCAGTTAATAGACAGGTACTCTTGAAATATTAATGTTAGCACGCGTTTTAAAGAATGACACCAGGTAAAGGAAAAGCTAAATAGGTAGTTGTGTTATTAACACTAAATAGGCTTGAAAGCTAATGCAAACACTTTAAACTGTCCCTGTCTTTTTCTGTCACTGTCACAGCCTCTCTCCTTCTCTATCTGTCCCTCACTCGGCTTTTTCTGTTCTATCTATCTATCTATCTATCTATCTATCTATCTATCTATCTCTCCCTCGCTGTATCTATCTACCTATCTGTCTGTCTATCTGTCCCTCGCTTTCTCCCTGCCTGATCTGCTCTGGCCGCAATACAGTGTCAGAATGATCTTCCGCAAAATGGCCACCGTTTATATGGGGCTGTGACATCATCGGTAAGCCTGTCTGCTGATAGGTAGCATGTGAAACCTACCCAGGATTCCTTGCCCCATGGGACATGTCCTGACATGTGGATCCACCATTTTAGATGGGCTGTAATAGCAGTAAATGGAGTTTTAAGGAAGCGATTTGAACGATCGAATTGCGGAGATATTCGGAATCGTAACAAATCGAATATTTCCTGAAATTCGTAACAAATTCGGGTTCGTCAGAATCAATTCGCTCATCTCTAGAGCTAAGCAGTCCTCCACTGTTAAGGACAAATAATACATTGACAAACCTAAGGATGTGTACAGGTTGATGCGGGCCCTTGGGCTAGAGAGTCTCACTGGGCTGCATATGTCATATGACACTTCATATCATGTCACATTTCAGTTGTGCTGCCACTGATGTACTTCTGTTTCTCCTTCCAGTCATCATTGCCTTCTTCACTCCTACCAGTCATCCTCTATTCTTTGCCAATCTCTCCATTTCTACTGATCACCTTCTCCACTGCTGCCAATCACCCTCCAGTCCTTATTGACTTATCTGCTGTTGCCCATCATCCACCAGTCTTTGCTGCCTTCTCTACTGCTACCGATCAACCTCGCCACCATCTCTATTGCTGCTGATCCTGAAACCAGCCATGAGCCGGTCTGTACACAAGGTGCCTGGCTTGTCACAAGGCTCAATTCCAATTGGCTGATCTCAAGAGTGCTGGCCACACATCCTGCTTTCAGTTTGAGCGTGCACGCTCCTGCGCCCAGCCATTCAGATAGGGTGGATGCGGGATCGCGCACAGCTACAGGAAAGCTGGAGATGTGGCCAGCGATCACAGCATCATGGAAGCCAGCAGAAATGGTCAGTTTACCTGCGACCACAGGGGTTTCACTCAGCAGGGCATCCCTTTATAGGATGTCCTGGGGTAGGCTAGCGAAGTGTTTTTCATTCCAGGGCCGGACCGCAAAGGTTTCCATCCTGCTCTCTTGCTGACTTGCCACCCCACGCCACTCTCTGGTAATGTCTTGTGCTGCTCTCTGAAGAAGTCTGAGCCCCGGCTTTGCCCCGGCTTACTCCCCTCTGCAGGGGTAGCCGCTTCCTACGGCGGAGAGCAAGATGCTAGAGCCCAGTTGGACTCTGGACTTCTGCGGAGAGCCTTGTGGGACACGACCGGAAGATAAAAATGTTGCCAGCACTGGAATGGGCATTGAGGTCATTGTTTTTTTTTGTTTGTTAAAAAATTTGGTTCGGACGGAAATTTGTCACAAAGCAAACATATTGGCTTACGTCATTCAGGGAGACATGGCCATCGAGCACAGTCCAAATCCAGAGGCACTACAAGTACAAGGTCGCAGTGGGTTCTTTCTCTATGCACCCAGCATTTTAGAATCTCTAGTAAATTAACATCTCCTGCCCTTTCCTCTCTCTGCTGTTAAAAGCACTCTCTGGATTAACCCTGACTTGGCATTTAAAGGGAAGAAATGCATCTTCAAAGTCATCAAAGACAAATACATGTTGACCATTAAATCCAGCAAGAGCATGGGTTGGGATATCTTGGCCAGGGGGGTACAGTGGGGCTGATAAGGGGGGGCTGAGAGGGATCTAGGAAAGCACTGTGGCCCACCAGACATTCTTCTGGGTCTCCCTATGGCTAGCTGCCCATGTCCACAATATCTACCAAAGCATTTTTGGGGCGGGGATAACAGAAACTGCAGCATTTGATAAAAACATGGGAAAATTAGCAGATTTAACAATAACAATATCGTATTAAAAACTACATTTTGAAGGAACTCATCAAAACAAAACCGCCAATTGTTCATAAATTGGTAATAGTACTGTCAGCTGGTCATTGGGAGTAGCCAATCTCGGGAGCTCGGGATTGTTTTTTGCAGGCGCCATATTGTTAGATGTATAAGAAGCAGTCTAATTTGTCATTTGCAATAATATTTTGCTAACTCTACCCTGAAAGAATGCATTAATGCTTTTAAAAACAATTAACACTTTGTTAAAATAGACAGAAGGCAATAGAGGCAGCTGGGTCCCGTTACTGGAATGAAGCCGCTATGATCTTCTTGTCTCCATTTTGTATTTTATTGTCATTCAGGGCTCAGGAGGAGAAAACAAAGGAGTGCGTTTCATCTTAAAACAAGCAGCAGGCCCAATGTAAATATACGGGTGGTGTAAACAAAGCGGCCGGGGAGCGGTTACATGATGTCCACGAGCATGATAAATGGTGGCTGTTGAAAGACGAGAACTACATGTGAGAGTGGAGAATACCAAAACGCCTTTTGGGAGGGAGGCTAACTCTAATGCTTTTAGGCAAATGCTCTAATGATGCCTTTAGCTGAAGTTCTATAAAGACATGTATAGATAGATACTAGCACGACAAGCAATTTACCTGCCAAGCCCTGTTGCTCATCCTACATTATCTCCTGCAGAGCCCTATTGCGACCCTTTAACTTCTGACTACATCTGCTGCCAAGCCCTGTTGCTGGTCCTGCCACATCTCACCATGTCTGGTGCCAAGCTTTGTTGCCAACCTTGCCACATCTGAATATGCCAGCTTCTGAGTTTGGATCGCCTGTACCATCAGCACTGGTCGCCATCCCAGGTTGACCCAGTAGCCTTGGCGTTTTGGGGTCCCTGTTTTTAAACAGCAGCTAGAAGCTGCTCTGGTGCCAGCTCTAAGCTCCGACTATTGGTTACCTCCACATCTTAAAAACCACAGACGGAGGTACATGACCTACTGTACTGACTACGTGTTAGTGGTGATCCATTACAGGTACTGCTCAGTTACTAAGGTAACATTAAAAGTGTATATATTGTCAAAGATTAAACTGACTTTCAAACAGTTCACATCATGGCTTGGCGGGGGGGGGGGGGGGGGGGGTTGGGGGTATTGTGAAACTCCTGGCATAAAAGCTGACCCAAAGCTCAGAGATCGAGTGACCAGCCTATGTCGGTGCAGGAGTTGGCAAAGGTCTGGTCCTCCTCTGGGCCCTCCCCCCCATAAAGAACACCAGGCCTATCCTTATGGACACTTGGCTCTTGGTATTGGCAAGCTATCCACCGCATGCCGGGCAGGTTCTTTGTCATCATCACCTACATGTTGGGACCTTTTGCCAGGAAGTGGTTCACAGACTGTGAAATATTGTTTTTCACAAGATTTCTTTTTTATTAAAAATTCACATTAACAAAAAAGTTTTATGAAGCATGGTCACATGAATTGCAATTAATTGCACAGATATGGCCTGATGCAGAGCCTCCCCGTTCAGCTATCCCGTACGTTTTCCCGTTGGTTTTGTGCTGTGATCGGGTCATGAAAGGGTGCTACGTTGCTTTTTGTGTGCGTTTATGCGCTCAGGTGTTTCGGCATGCGCCTTTACGATTGACGGCTCACAAGAGGCTGTACTCCATGAAAATGGACTTGTCGTTCATTGGTCCGTTTTTTTAACTGATGCAGAGCCTTGATTTCCGATTGAAATCAGCCCAATAAAACAAGGGTGTTGTCGGGCAACTTACGGCCACTATTAGCAGCCGTATTTGTGTTCCGTGTCATGCATTGTTCTGTGCGCGAGCATCAAAGGCGTCAGCTATGCGGCCTGGTTCTTTTGAGCATGGCAGAAACCAGGCTGCACCGAACACATTTGGACATCGATGGCATGCATGACCTTGAGCTATTCGAGCTCATCCGCCTTAACCGTGTTTCTCTCCAGGACATGTATAGCCAGCTGTGGCCATGGTTAGCCCGCACCACAAGGAAGGGGCAAGCAATTGCAGGTATGACCAAATTGGTTGGCTGCCTGCAGTTTTTGGCAAACGGCTCGTTCCAGAGACTGGGTGCCTTCTCCGTGGGGATGTCCCAGTCTACGCTGAGCCGCAGCCTTACCAAGTTTTTGGATGGCATGGCTACCCTGACACCAAATTTTATTTTTTTCCCTGACACAGCGGAAGCCTGGAATGCGGTTAAGCTGGGCTTTTATAACATAGCCGACATGCCCAACGTCATGGGTGCCATCGATTGTACACACGTCTCGTTAATTCCGCCTGCTGACCAGGAATATCTGTTCAGGTATGTGGTTTAGGTCAGCATGTGTCTGCAATGTTGGCATAAAATGTTCTTTTTTTTTTTTTAAGGATAAAAGCAGACCTACACCCGGTGTATCACAAACATCCATTGTTTTTAAATATTGTTTATGTGAAAGAATATATTTAAGTATGTTTACACTTTTGTTCCCACTAATTCCTGTAATCTTTTTCTTTTGCAGGAACAGGAAGATGAGCCATTCTATTAATGTTCAGGCAGTGTCAGGCCCAGATCTGCAATTTTTAAGTTTATTTGCAGTCCTCCCATGATTCCCACATTTTGAGGAACTCCAGCCTCTTTCATCGTTTTCAATCAGGAGATCTGTCTGGCGGATGGCTACTGGGTATGTGTTTGAAATTTGTTGTTGTTGTCCAGCATGCTTTTTGTGATTGTTCTGTGCCTGTACCCCACTAATCTGTTCGAGCCTACAATGAATCAGTATAAGTTTACAATCAATTACTTACCAGTATTTGTTGCTATGTTTTTTTTAGTTAATCTCCAGTATTCCTTCCTGTCCTGGCCCTCTTAGCTATGTTGCATACCAGAGTCATTGTACAGGAGTGTACTGGGTGGATGTGCATGTTGCCTCATCACAACTGTGCTTTGCTCTGACACTGCACAGCTCACCTTTTGTCCCTGTTCAATAATGCTTAAATGCTAAGCAGCACATTATTGAGCCTCTTCTCCTTAGGCCTCTGTCTGTTGTTCCCTATTCTTGGCATTTTAAAATAACATAACATGCCCTATTTGTAAATATCGTGTAAGTTACTTGTGGGTTTTTTTTATTTCCCAAAACATTATAGTTTTGTCGCGAATATGTATGGGGCCTGCCACTACATATGTTGCAAAGAGGCACATTTGTCATGTTTATTTAGGATTTGGGTGTTTGCTAAAATGTTTTATCTTTTTTGCAGGTGATTCGGGATATCCTTTGCTCCCGTGGTTACTTACCCCCATCCTCCACCCAACTTCGCAGGCCCAGGAGCGTTATAACACAGCGCATAGGAGGACTCGCTCAGTGGTTGAACGTGCCTTTGGATTACTCAAGATGCGCTTCCGATATCTTGACCAGACTGGGGGTGCTCTGCAGTATGAGCCTGCCAAGGTCATCAAGATTATTATTGCTTGTGGGGTCCTGCACAACCTCGCCATACAACGCCGTGTGCAAAGATACAGTGAGCTGCCTGGGGAGGGTTTAATGATTTCTGACGAAGTTACACCTCCCTACTCAGGATCACAAAGTGGCACAGCACAGGCAATCCATTCACAACTTGTTGAAAATGTGTTTGGTTAAATTACATTCCTTGTTTGTTTTTTGTTTCATTTTATTTTGTGTCATAAAACAAAATTTATTTTCCAAACATTTTGTAGGATTTTTCTACAAATTAACGTGGGGTTGTGGAAGAGCATGTTTATTTTTTAATGTTCGAGGTGGGTCCTGCTCCCCATAAACAATATATCAACACATGCATTCAGTGGTATGTAGGGTAGGAGGTTGAATTTGAGTTATGGGGTGTGTGCATGTTTGAGGCAATATGAGCAAGGCTCTGATTCATTAGTTGCCATTGTTGGACCATTTCACCCATATGCCTGTTTAGTTCTCTGGTTTCTGCAAGCAGCCCTGAGACATTTTGATTTAAACCGTCTATTTGCTGGGGCATAGAGGTAATTTGTGTACACACTGTCTTATTAAACCTCTGTGTGTTAGCAGAAAATGCTATATTCTCCTGGTGCCATGCTTCCTCCATTATCTGTAGTTGTCTCCTCTGGCTGATATTGCGACGTTGATGTGTTCCGCCTCTGCCACGAGTGGGTGGGTCTACTACAGATTGAGTGGCTGCTGGTGGCTGGGTTGGCACAGAGTCTGTTGTGTGGACAATGTCCACAGCAGAAGAGGTTTCTTCCACAGAGTTTTGGTTATTGGAGACCAGGGGCTGCACTTGCTGGGCCTGTTGGGTATGATGTTCTCCCACTGGTTCAGGTTGGCTTGGCTACAGCAGAATTGGGTCCTCCTCCTCCAAATCACGAATTACTTCGATAATGGGTGGACTGGTTAGAGTCTGCAAAGAAAGGTAGCCGGTAGTGAGACACCTTTTTTTCATTCAATGTATGCACGTTCGAATTAATAATTCTACAGTGGAGCATTGACATACCTCATCCGTACACTCAGGTTGGTTGGTGTGGACACAAGGCTGTTGCGTGCTCCTCCGGGACAATGCAGGGGTAGCTTGGCCTAGTGTTGTGTCTTGAGTACGTTCTTGGACAAGATAATGTACTTTTATTGTTTTTTCAAAGACCAGTGTGTAGTAAGGTGTATCCAACTGTTTGGGTCCCCATTAAAAAGTATCAAGGTAAACATATACTCATCTCCGGACCTCACTTTCATGTCTGTGTCTAGGCCCCCTTGCAGGCCATGAAGTGTTGCTGGGTGAATATAGTTAAACACATGTTCTTCTGCTGGTGTTAGGCTGATTTTCGTTGGGAGACCACCCCCTGTCTGCATGCTGGTGAAGATTAAAGCACACATAATAAGTGTTACATCTAGTTAGAAAGCAGCCTATACATGCATTTCCACTCTAAATGTCATTTACCTCTGCTGGCGGCGCATGTCCATTTTTTTTTGCCATAATATTTAAGGTCCCCCAAATTTTCGCTTAATTTGCTCAACATCCCTCCTCACAGAACCAACACTATTCACTTGCCGGCAAATCTTATCCCAAAGCTCCTGCTTGGCCTGCTTGGTTGTGGATTTGGAATAACGGCCAAATAGGGCATCATAGTGCTCACAAACACCAGTGGCTACAGCCATGCTTTGGACATCACAGAAACGGGCTGTAAGTGATCCACGGCGCAGCTGGCGTCCACATGGGTGTGTGGTGTCCCCAGCAACAGATGACATTGATGGCTGGCTGTCTGGGGAGTAGTTTAGGTTTATAGGGCTGATGGGTGACTGTGATGGAGTGTGGGGGGTGCTAGGTGATAATGGCTGGGTGCCTGTTGAGCTGTCACCTGTGGAGCTCTCTGTTGACTCTGTGGTTGTGGTACTTGAGGAGACAGAGTGGCCAGAAGGAGGGGTGGTTGGCCTGGGTGGGCTAGTTGTTTTGGTCCTACGCTTACCCGTGGTGGTGTGCCTAGATTTTTCAACATGCTTTGTGGGGGGAGGAGGTGGAGGCTGCAGGGTTGTCTTTGATTTTTTTGCCTTGGGAGGCCTGGATGATTTAGCAGGTGTGGGAGACTGTGTCAAGGGCTCCTTGCTCCTGCGTTTTTGCCTTGAAGCCTGTGTGGCTGGCTTATCCACCCTTTCACTATGGCCATGTCCCTCCCGGCTCTTGTGCCTGCTCTTGTATGTGTGTTTGCGATGTCTATCTGTGCGGCTAGTATGTGCCTCTGGGCTTTTGGGGGTTTTGCGGCTCCCTTTTGGTCTGGGCATAGTAATATGGTAACCAACACAGAGCTGAGTGCATTGACCTTTAAATATTTGTCCCGTGTGGGCGTGTTCTGCAGCGTGTGTGCCTGCGTGCATGCGCACACGCACGTCACCGCGGGGGAACGTTATAGCCATACCCGGAAGCTCAGCCAAGATGTCGCCAGCGCTATATACTGAGGAGCAGGACAACCTAATAATGGATGTGAGTAGGCGAGCGTGCGTTTATATGCGCGCACAAGCCGTTAAATAAAAAATAGCTATGGCAGGGCAAGATTAGTGAGGAACAACTGGCTTGTTAAAGTAAACTACTAGACCAGCTTAGTTTTAAACATGTGCACAGCAGCACACTAGCCTAGAGGCAGATTGAATAAGTAGGCCCATGTGAGTAGGAATGAGGGCCATAAACTGCCTTTAGATAGGGCATGAGACTTTGACACGTATTTGTGTGACTAACGCTGTACCATTGTGTTTTTGGCAAACAGATGATGCTGAGGAACCGCTACGATTTCCTGCCGTGCGATTTTGACAAAAGAACGTTGGCACTGGCGGTGGAGGACGAGATTGCCCGGATTTCGGGAACCACCTATACCTTCACACAGATCGCCCAACACTGGTCTGACTTGAAGAGGAGGCATAGGCCCCGGGTGAGGCGGTACTTT
The DNA here is from genome assembly GCA_027917425.1 of Gastrophryne carolinensis. Lineage (NCBI taxonomy): Eukaryota > Metazoa > Chordata > Amphibia > Anura > Microhylidae > Gastrophryne > Gastrophryne carolinensis. The sequence continues at coordinate 76,955,981 of CM051243.1, forward strand.
GCTAAACACTTCCCAGGTAAGTCTTGCTACTTGACATGCACTAATAACACTGCCCTTGCCTGGGCCTGTTTTTATGATTTTATATTGGTTTATATTGCAGCGCATGAATGGAATATGCGTTGCCGCCCCACCCGGAGAAGAGCCCGCAGCCCAGTGTTGGGAGAAACTGGCGAAGGTATAGGTGGTACACCGCCAGTGCCAATGCCCACCCCCTCCTCTGCCAGTGAATTCGATGAGCCAGTAGACCTCAGTATGCGGGGGGGGGATCGCACGGCAGGGAGTCGAGCCTGATTCAACCACAACCTGACTCCGGTAAGACTATAAGACTTACATATGTCTTGATACATGCAATAAAGACATATACTAATGTGCACTATTGTTATTTGTAGATTCTGACGTCGCAGGCCCATCACAAGGGATAGTCCAGGAAGCTGGACAAGAAGAAGAGGTGCCTGGGGAAGGTGAGTGATTTGATGCATAGAAGCCTAACCTTATCTGACATTCAGGAGCCACAAACAGTCAATAATATCCTTGTGTTTATGATCTCAACAGCTTCACAGCAGCAACAGATGGTGGAAGAAGGGAGGAGGCTGCGCCCCAGACGCCATGTTGGCCACAAGCCTTGTAAGTTTTGTAGATATATCAAAAATGCAGTTTAAAAGCATGGGAAAAAAACATGGTCCAAGAAACATTAAGGAAATAACTTAGGCAAAACATAACCCTAAAAATGGACCAAAAAAAACCCCTAGATAAGCACAACATACTTACAAGGCAAAACTGATGATGTTTTTCATTCACAGATCAAAGAAAAGGCCGGCTTTTATTTTTAAAAAAATTTAAAAAATTGCTACAAGTTTTTACGAGTTGACTAAAAAAAGGTTCAGTAAAAAAAAAAAAAAAAAAAAAAATGGTGTGGTGTGTTCTCTTTCCTGGCACTGTACATTCTCAGGACATAATCATACAGTTGCATGTCCCAAAAGGTACGTATATGGCACAAGGAATAGGAAGAAGGAGAAGAAGACAAAGAAGAAGGAGAACAGATTAAGGTAAGCATTAAACAAAGGGAAGAAGAAAAAGAAGAACAGATTAAGGTATGCATTAAACAAAGGGAAGAAGAAAAAGAGGAACAGATTAAGGTATGCATTAAACAAAGGGAAGAAGGAAAAGAAGAACAGATTAAGGTATGCATTAAACAAAGGGAAGAAGAAAAAGAAGAACAGATTAAGGTATGCATTAAACAAAGGGAAGAAGAAAAAGAAGAACAGATTAAGGTATGCATTAAACAAAGGGAAGAAGAAAAAGAAGAACAGATTAAGGTATGCATTAAACAAAGGGTAGAAGAAAAAGAAGAACAGATTAAGGTATGCATTAAACACAGGGAGGAGGAGGAGGAGGAAGAAGAAGGATATTATTTTAAGGTAAGTTTGGGTGTTGCTTAAAGTGTCAGTTTGTTGTATGGTGAAAGCATGAGGGAGGACTAGGGATGTGCGCTTGCGTGGACACAGATTGACAACAGGAAAACCATGGAAACGTAAGTAAACACGGAAAAACAGTCGGAATCGGGGTGAAAGCGGAAGCAAATTGCAAGAAGCTACGTTGGGAAACCAAAAAAGCATATCTGGCTTGATGCAGAGCTCCCCCGTGCGTTTTCCCGTAGGTTTTGGGCTTTGATCGGGTCAGGAAAGGGTGCTACGTTGATTTTAGTGTGCGCTTATGCGCTCAGGTGTGCGCTCAGCCGCCTTTCCGATTGTCGGCTCGCACGAGGCTTTTTCCCGGGAAAACGGACGCCTCGTTCATTGGCCCGTTTTTTCCAGTGATGCAGAGCCTTGATTTCCGATTGAAATCAGCCTAATAAAACGGGGCCGCCGAGCCTTCACTTACGGCCAGTCTGACCAGCCGTATTGGAGCTCCGTGCTTTTTGGGAATGCATTCCTCTGTGAGCCAACATCAAAGGCGCCAGCTACGCCGTCTGATAGTTCTGAGTATGGCAGAAACCAGGCTGCAGCGCACGCCTTTGGACATCGATGGCATGAGTGACGTTGACCTATTCGAGCTCACCCGCCTTAACCGTGTTTCTCTCCATGCCTTGTATAGCGACCTGCGGCCATGGTTAGCCCCCACCACAAGAAAGGGGCATGCAATTGCAGGTATGACCAAATTGGTTGGCTGCCTGCAATTTTTGGCGAACGGCTCGTTCCAGAGACTGGGTGCCTTCTCCCTGGGGATGTCCCAGTCTACGCTGAGCCGCAGCCTAACCAAGTTTTTGGATGGCATGGCTACCTTGGCACAGAATTACATTTTTTTCCCTCAAACAGGGGAAGCCTGGAATGCGGTTAAGTTGGGCTTTTATAACATAGCCGACATGCCCAACGTCCTTGGTGCAATCGATTGCATACGTCTCGCTCATCCCCCCTGCGGACCAGGAATATCTGTTCAGGTATGTGGTTTGGTTCTGATTTTTTTCTGGTTAACAAACATTTTTTAAGGCTCACACTAATTCCACTGTTGTTTTGCTTGGTGCAGGAACAGAAAGATGGGCCATTCCATCAATGTTCAGGCAGTGGCGGGCCCTGATCTTCAATTTTTCAGTCTGTTTGCTGGCTTTCCTGGGTCCACGCATGATGCGCACATTTTGAGGAACTCCAGCCTCTATCAACGGTTTCAATCTGGAGATATTTCTGGAGGATGGTTACTGGGTATGTGTATTAAAGTTGTATTAGTTGGGCCCCAGGTTTGAATGTGGATTTGCCACTACCCCACTAATCTGTGAGACCTTTCCTTGAAATGTGAAAATGTTTTTTATTTAGTTTGTTTATAAATTAATGGGTGAAAGTATTCACCACTATTGGTTTATGTTCTGGCCCTCTTATCTAAGTAGCATTACACAGACATTTTTAATGAGTGTACAGGTTGCATGTGTTTGTAGGCTCATAAAAAATGTCAATTACTACCACCATACCTAGCTCACCGATTTGTCCCTGTGTACTAATGTTTCTATGCACACCTAAACCTTTTTTTAGCCATCCACCTTATGTTTGTCTTTTGGATTTTTGCAGGTGATTCAGGCTATCCCTTGTTACCGTGGCTGCTCACACCCATCCTGCACCCATCTTCCCAGGCACAGGAGCGCTACAGCACAGCCCATAGGAGGTCTCGCTCTGTGGTGGAACGTGCCTTTGGGTTGTGGAAGATGCGTTTCCGATGTCTGGATCAGAGTGGGGGTTCTCTTCAGTATCAGCCTGGCAAGGTTATCAAAATAATTATTGCTTGTGGGGTCCTGCACAACCTTGCCATTAGAAGCAGGATTGCTCGATATACTGACCTGGGTGCAGAACCTTTACCTATTTCTGACGAGCAGACCCCTCCTTACACTGGTACACAAAGTGGGCCAGCACACACAATCCGTGCTGACCTTGTGGCCAATGTATTTTCTTGAAACCAACCCCTGTCTGCAGGCTGGGGAAGATTAAATCACACCTAAGAAGTGTTACATGCTGGTCCAAAAGCGACTCTAAATGCATTTGGGCTTTACCTCTGCTGCCGGCGCATGTCCATTTTTGGCCAACTATCTGATTTCAGGTCCACAACTGTCCGCTTGATTTGTTTAGTATCTCGACGGACAGAACCCCATAATGTACCCAAACAGCATTGGCAACAGCCATGCTTTGTGCTTAGGTTTTGTGGGTATGCTTGGTGTGTTGAGGTTGAGTATGCTGCAGGGTCTTACTAGATTTAGCACCCTGGTGTGTTTGTTTGTTTTTTTCTGGCGGGGGTGAATGGGTTAATGTCTCCTTGCTCCTGCGTTTTGGGGAATGTGCCTGTGTCTGTGGAGTACCCACCGTTTAAGTTGGTGCATGTTCTGCATGTGTGTTGTGCCTGCTCTTCTGTTTTATTTAAAATGAGGCATGTGTGCGGCTGCTATGTGCCTTTGGCCTTGCTTGCCTATTTTTGCTCACTTTAGGTCTGCCAATATTGATATGGTATCCTACACCGAGCGGAGTGGCTTGTTCTTTAAATATGTTTCCCGTGTGGGCGTGCACAACAGCGAGTGTGCGCCTGCGCACACGCACGCACGTCAACGCGGGGGAACGTCAGAGCTATCTAGCTTTGTAAAGAAGACAAGATGTCGCCCGCCATCTTTACCCCGGAGCAGGAAGACATCATCATGGATGTGAGTATGCGAGCGTGCGTTTATGTGCGTGCACACATTCCTTGTAATTAAAAAAAAACAAAAAACAAGAATAGTCTGAAACAACTTAGTTTGTCACGTTACATACCAGCCCACCTTAGTTTAACACATGTACGCAGCAACAAACTAGCCTACATGCAGAGAGCAGAACTAGGGCAATGTGAGGCAGCAAGAGGTTAATAAAGTGACTTGAGTTAGGCCAGGAAACTTGTTAATGTATTTGGTGGCTTAATGGTGTGTCCTTGTATTTTTTATTAACAGATGATGCTGAGGAATCGCTACGACTTCCTGCCGTCTGATTATGCCAAACGGACGTTGGCCCTGGAGGTGGTGGAGGTGATAGAACGCCGAACCCAAACCACCTATATCTTCACCCAGATCGCCCAACACTGGTCTGATTTAAAAAGAAGGCATAAGCCCCGGGTGAGGCGGTACTTCAACAAACATTTTCCATGTAAGTGTAGAAAATGTAAATGCACCTATAACCCTGGCATCGCCTGGGCGTGGTTTAATGATTGTGTTTGTATTTCAGCCCATGAATGGAATCTACGTTTCCGCCCCACCCGGACCAGGACACGCAGCCCAGTGTTGGGCAAAACAGGTGAAGGTGTAGGTGGCCCACCGCCAGGGTCAACGGCCACCCCCTCCTCTGTAAGTGACTCGGAGGAGCCGCTGGACCTCAGCATGCAGGGGAGGGGGGGATCTGACGGCAGGGAGTCGAGCATAACAGAGCCTCAACCGGACTCCGGTAAGGGAAATATAGTTAGATATGTGGAAATACATGCATTAAATACAGATACTCATGTGCACTATTGTTGTAGATTCAGACGTCGCTGGAACATTCCAAGGGATGAGTGAGGAAGGGGGCGAGGAGGAAGAGGTTGCTGGGGAAGGTGAGTAGATTGATACCTAGAAGCCTAACTTAATATTCTATTCATGAAAGAACAATAGTCTCTAATATCAGTGTGTTTGTCATCCATACAGATTCACAACAGCAACAGAGGGAGGCTGAAGGGAGACTCCGCCCCCGACGCAATGTGCGGCCCAAACCTTGTAAGTGGTGTTTATTTAAACTAAAGAAAATGAGCAAACAATTACATTTGAAAACTAAAATTCAGAGACATTTCCAAATTAATTTTTATAAAAAAAAGCACTTAAAGCGGACCTTAACTCTGAATAAGAGTCTATCTTAAATATTTCCCACACCCTGTACATACAGATTGTCCACCTTACAAATCATCTTACCAACCTTTTCCAGAGCACAGCTCTGCTCTGTGTGAGCAAAGCACAGCTATAACCCACCCCCTGTACCTTATCCCACTCTCCTCTCCTCAGTAAGTGTGATGCTTCAGAGTCAAGATGGCGGCGCACGTATCCTAAATTCCTGAACTGAGTTGCAGCCCAGTGGGGGAAATAATAATAATTGATTGACTAAAAACTTACTATATATTATTTTAAGATGCTGCGGAATCTTTAAAAAATAGTTTGTGCTTTTCATGAAATCACGCAGAAGGTCCGGTTGGAAAAGGGCCCCAAAAAAAACACGCCCAACCAAACCAAAAAAACAATGCTAAACTAATGTTGTTTTTCATTCACAGATCAAAGAAGACAACATCCCGAAGACCCCGAGGCCTAATTTTTTTAACAATTTTAAAAATGTAAAGATTTGTTTCTGTTTTACCCCCCCCCCAAAAAAAACCTAAAAAAAACCACCAAAAAAAAACAACGTTTGAATAATAAAAAAATTAACATATTTTGAGAGTTGGCTTTCCTGCAAAAGTACAATCACACAACATCAGCACACATTTCCATGACACCAAAGGTTTAGATATGGGACAATAAATCAGAAAAACACACAAACAATTAAGGTATGCATTAGGGACAAGGAAGAAGGAACAAGCAAGGAGATTAAGGTATGCATTAAGGACAAGGAAGAAGGAACAAGCAAGGAGATTAAGGTATGCATTAAGGACAAGGAAGAAGGAACTACTAGATGATTAAGGTATGCATTAAGGACAAGGAAGAAGGAACTACTAGATGATTAAGGTATGCATTAAGGACAAGGAAGAAGGAACTACTAGATGATTAAAGTATGCATTAAGGACAAGGAAGAAGGAACTACTAGATGATTAAGGTATGCATTAAGGACAAGGAAGAAGGAACTACTAGATGATTAAGGTATGCATTAAGGACAAGGAAACCCCCACAAAAAAAACAAAAAAAAAAAAAGATGTGGGTCAAATTTGCATTTGTGGCCATATGCATATTCCAAGGGAGTTTGAGGGATGTGCGCTTGCGTGTAGCCAGATTGGCAACTGAAGAGCCATGGAGATGTAAGTATACTTGCTAAAACCACCAAAATGGAAGGTCAAATACGACGGAAACCAAGCAGGTACGTTCAAAAAGCCAGGAAAAATCAGGGAAAAACGGGCCGCCCGTGTGAACGTGAACGGGAGCCCCGATCAAATTGAAGGCACCCGAGAGAGCAAAAAAAGCTTTCCGAGTAAAGTGAAATTGACGGATCAGTTAGGGAGCCATTCCGACGGAGGCTCTGCATCACATTTGAGCCACGATTCAAACGGGAGCCCCGGACAATCGGAGGGTTTTAAGGTCAGTTCAGAGGAGGCTCTGCATCAAGCCAATCGTCTGTGTGAACAGCAACGGAACCCACGACCACACGGAAAGCACCCGTGAAGGGAAAAAACACTTCCCGATTGAAGACACATACACGGAGCATTAACGGAGCTTGCCCGACCGTGGCTCTGCATCACATTTGAACCCCGGGACAAATGTAAGCAAAACGGGCCATAGGAAAAACGGAACAAAATAAGGTCAGTCCTGGGGAGGCTCTGCATCAGGCCAATAGTCCTTAATCACAAAAAAACATCTAATTTTCAGACCTGCCACAAAATGACCTGCTAACATAATTGTCATCAGTTTTTAACAAGGAAAAGGCAACTGAAATCACTCTATCATGCAAATTGAATTATAAGAGAAGACTGGTTGCTTTTAAAAAGGTTGCAGGTCCAGCTCACCAAGTGCAATAAAACTTAACATTTAATAATGATCCTGTGTGGAGTGTATATCCATGGCTCCGCAGCTACAAGGTTACGAGTTTCGGGGTTACATCACCCCTTAATCCTACAAGGTGTAACCCCGAAACGCGTAACCTTGTAGCTGGGGAGCCATGGATATACACTCCACACAGGATATGTATGATTTTAAAATTCATTATTAAATGTTACGTTTTATTGCACTTGGTGAGCTGGACCTGCAGCATACAATTGAACTTGGGACTTACATAGGTCTGTCTGTGCTCCTAGGTGACACATTTTAGGGGATTTTTGAGCTGTCTGTTTCTTGGAACTAATGCTTTAAAAAAGGGTTGAGGTTGAGCTTAGTGTTTTTTTCCTCTGTTAGCCATAGTTACCTCTGCCGAAAAATGTTTAGGCACATTTGCTTCAAATCAAATGGACTTTACATGCAAGAATGTTTCTTATTTCAAGATTATCCCTAAAACAACCATTGTTGGATCATCAAGAAGGGGAGAGAGGTTCAGTTGGGGTCCAAAAATATCTAGAAAGGTCCAGACTTCCGCTACTGGATCAGTTCAACATCACTGCAGAGCTTGCTCAGGAATAGCAGCAGATAATTACATTTATGGACTCAATCTTCAAAACCACACTGTAACTTAATCCCGCCTTTTGTTGGAATCTGCTTGGGGAAATTCCCCTAAGCCCCATCTGAAAGGTTTTTGAAACTGAAAGTTTTTTGGTATGTATGACGTCTTAACATTATTATCTTCAGTATCACCACACTGAGAACTCTGTTTATATTTCCTAAGAAACCATTGAATATTTATTTACTTTAGAGCACGAGCTGCTCACTAAGCATTACACTGAGCTTGTCAAAAACTTGGATCCGAAACATTTTTTTCAAAAATATTTACCATTGGACATGAGGATGTATGATCATTTCTAAGGGACCCAGGGGAGTGGCTGGAGAGTTCCAATTTAATTATAAGAGCTGTAACTGCTACTGAGTTGGTCTCCCCAGTGTACCAATCATAAGTAAGTGGTGGAACAGTCATTTCATTTACAAGATCAACATTTTTTTTATTTAGTTGGCATATTTGCTTTCGGCACTTGAACTCTACTGCTATTAGCTTTTGGCAATCAAACTTTTATACGATTAGATTTCGTCAATCATACTTCACCACTGTTGCTCTCGGCAGTGGAATTCCAGCACTTTTAGCTTTTACCATTTAAACTAAATTTGAACTCAGAAATTGAATTCCACTACCATTAGCTTTCCACATTTAAAATTCACCGCCATTATTTTCGCACAATTGAATTCTGCTACCATTTGCTTTTTTGACAATGGTATTATACCACTATGGGCCTGATGCAGAGCCTCCTCTGAACTGCCCTTAAAACCCTCCGATTGTTCGGGGCTCCCGTTTGAATCGTGGCTCAAATGTGATGCAGAGCCTCCGTCGGAATGGCTCCCTAACTGATCCGTCAATTTCACTTTACTCGGAAAGCTTTTTTTGCTCTCTCGGGTGCCTTCAATTTGATCGGGGCTCCCGTTCACGTTCACACGGGCGGCCCGTTTTTCCCTGATTTTTCCTGCCTTTTTGAACGTACCTGCTTGGTTTCCGTCGTATTTGACCTTCCATTTTGGTGGTTTTAGCAAGTATACTTACATCTCCATGGCTCTTCAGTTGCCAATCTGGCTACACGCAAGCGCACATCCCTCAAACTCCATTGGAATATACATATGGCAACCACTGCCAATTTGACACATATTTTTTTGGGAACAATACATTTGGGTTGTTCCTTTTTCCTTGCCATTAATGCATACCTTAATCTCCTTTGTGTTCCTTTTTCCTTGCCATTAATGCATACCTTAATTCTTTCTGATTGTTTTGGATTTATTGTACCATATCTAAACTTTTTGTGTCATGGAAATGTGTGATGATGTTGTGTGATTGTACATTTGCAGGAAACACAACTTTCATTTTTTTTTTTTATTTGATTTTATTCCAGCGTTTGAAATTGAAATTTTTAAACAAAGTTTTTTTTACAAATAATTGAATCTAAATGTTTTAACAAATAAACTATTTTCATTTTAAGCCAAATTAAAATTCTTTAGGCCTCGGTGTCTTGTGCCTGTGTTTTTCTTGTATCTGTGAATGAAAAACAACATTAGTTTATCATTGTTTATTTGGTTTGGTTGTGCGTGTTTTTTTTGGGGCCCTTTTTAAACCGGACCTTCTGCGTTATTTACTGAAAAGCCCAAACTCTTAACAAAAGATTCCGCAGCATCTCAAAATAATAGATAGTAATTTTTTAGTTAATCAATAATTATTCTTTCCACCACTGGGCTGCAACTCAGTTCAGGAATTTAGTATACGGCCGCCGCCATCTTGACTCAGAAGCATCACACTTACTGAGGAGAGGAGAGTGGGATAAGGTACAGGGGGTGGGTTATAGCTGTGCTTTGCTCACACAGAGCAGAGACCTCTTGAAAAGGTCAGCAATCCCAGAATGCAGAGCAGCACAGTTAGAAGGCACTTCCTGTTTGCAGGCTGCCTGATAAGATGGCGGCTTCCATAATCCGCCATCTTGGATGTTGAAAGCCTCATAACATGCACTAGGTGCAGGTAGGATGATTTTGAAGGTGGGCAAACTTTATGTACAGGGTGTGGGAAACATATAAGATAGACTCTTATTCTGAGTGAAGGTCCGCTTTAAGGGCTTTTTAGACAAAGTCTTTGGTTGTTTTTTTTGGTTTTTACATTTTGTGGCCAATGGAATTGTTGGTTCATTTACTTTGGTACCAAAAAACGCCACTTACCATGTTTTAGGCGCATATTGCGTCAGGGGCGGAGTCTCCATTCTTTCTCCCTTGGTTGCTGCTGTGAATCTGTTTGCATGACATAGACACAGATATTAGAGACTGTTGTTGTCTCATGTACACAAAAAGCATTAACAAGTTTGCTGGCCTAACTAAAGTCACTTTTTGAACCTCTTGCTGCCTCACATTGCCCTAGTTCTGCTATCTGCATGTAGGCTAGTTTGTAGCGGTGTACATGTGTTAAACTAAGGTGGGCTGGTATGTAACGTGACAAACTAAGTTGTTTCAGACTATTCTTGCACTTTGTTTTTTTTTTATTATAAGGAATGTGTGCGCGCACATAAACGCACGCTCGCATACTCACATCCATGATGATGTTGTCCTGCTCCTGTGTAAAGATGGCATAGCTCCTGGTATAGCTCTGACGTTCCCCCGCAGTGACGTGCAGGACATCCCAAATTGGAATGCCCCAGAGACATGATGCCTGTAACCCAGCCCTGGATTTCTTCACACTCCAAAGGGCTGGGTTACATGGGTTTTGGTCTGCTTTAAAACATCATGACCAAATCAGGTTAGGATGGAATAACCCACCTCATTTACATTATTATTAAAGTAACACAGGTTCCCTCACATAAAGCAGAACAAAACCCAGAGCGGCCACTGGTTGTCCCCCTGGAAATCCAAGATCGGGATGCCCCACTGTGTGAAACCCTTTTTACTCAGACTTTACTCAGAAATGGCAGACTCCCTCTCTTAAAGCGGAACAAGCCATGATTAGTTTAATGACCTTTGCAGGCGTATATTGTAGTGCCCCACCAGTCTGATCAAGACAACGGAACCTCACCTTCAAGAGACCAAAGGCTCGCTCCACCACAGAGCGAGTCCTCCTGGGGGCAGTATTGTAGGGCTCCTCTGCCTGTGAAGATGGGTGCAGGATTGGGGTCAGCAGCCAGGGGAGCAAAGGATAGCCAGAGTCTCCTGTTCTAAAAAAACAAAAAAACAAAATAAAAATAAAAAAAGGTGTGCATTGCAACAATAGAAAAGAGGGACAAATAGGTGAGCGGGGTAGGGTTGGAGTAAAGGACATTAGTAATGAGCCTACATGCACATCCAACCTGTACACTCATTAAAAAAGTCTGGGGAATACTACTTACATAAGAGGGCAAGAACATGACGCAATAGGGTTCTATCACTTAACCCATTTAATTTAAAGTTAACAAATTTGGCTAAAAATATAATAACAACAAAAATTACCAAATAGTGTGTTAAGGGAAAAAAAAAATAAAAGACAGGGTGGGCAACCAATACAAGTTTCATACACATACCCAGTAAGGAGGGTGAGCTCAAATAGGTGCAGCCTGGTTTCTGCCATACTCAGCAGGACAAGACCGCGGAGCTGGCGCCGCTGATGTGCTCCAACAGAGGACTGCATATTATTGCCCGAGTGCAAATACGGCTGCTCTGACTTGCCGTAAGTGAAGGCTCGGCGGCCCCGTTTTATTAGTGTGTTTTCAATCGGAAATCAAGGCTCTGCATCACTGAAAAAAACGGACCAATGAACGAGGCGACCGTTTTCCCGGGAAACAGCCTCGTGCGAGCCGACAATCGGAAAGGCGGCTGAGCGCACACCTGAGCGCATAAGCGCACACTAAAATCAACGTAGCACCCTTTCCTGACCCGATCAAAGCCCAAAACCAACGGGAAAACGCACGGGGGAGCTGAACGGGGAGGCTCTGCATCAAGCCATATATGCTTTTGACAAAAGAATCTTTTGAATTTCACCACTATTAGCTTTTAGAAACTGAACTCTACTGTCACTAACTTTTGGCATTCAAATTCGGCCACCCGCCGCTTTTGGCAACAGAACTCTGCCATCATTGACTTTTAGCATTTAAATTCTGCCACCATTAGCTTTTGGCAACATCATTCTGCCATCATTAACTTTTGGCATTTGAATTCTGCCACCATTAGCTTTTGGCAAAAAAAAAATGTTTGCCTCCATTAGCTTTTGAATTCCACCACTCTTAGCTTTTAACAATTGAACTTCATTGCCATTAACTTTTAGCATTAGAATATTGCCACCCTTAGCTTTTGTCAATTTAATTCTGCCATGATTAGCTTTTGGCAATTTTTTTTGCCTCTATTAGCTTTTTAACAATTGACCTTCACTGCCATTATATTTTGGCATTTCAATTCTGCCACCATTAGCTTTTGGCATTTGAATTCTGCCATCATTAACTTTTGGTGTTTAAATTCTGCCACCATAAGCTTTTGGCAAAAGAAATTTGCCTCCATTAGCTTTTGAATTCCACCACCATTAGCTTTTTACAATTGAACTACACTGCCACTATCTTTTGGCATTTGAATTCTGCCACCATTAGCTTTTGGCAACATAATTCTGGCATCATTAACTTTTGGCACTTGAATTCTGCCACCATTAGCTTTTTGCAAAAGAAATTTGCCTCCATTAGCTTTTGAATTCCACCACGCTTAGCTTTTAACAATTGAACTTCACTGCCATTAACTTTTGGCATTTGAATTCTGCCACCCTTAGCTTTTGGCAATTTAATTCTGCCATGATTCGCTTTTGGCAATTTTTTTGTCTGCATTCGTTTTTGAATTCCACCACCATTATCTTTTTACAATTGAACTTCACTGCCATTAAATTTTGGCGTTTGAATTCTGCCACCATTAGCTTTCAGAAAATTAATTCAAGCATTTTTAACCTTTACTATTACTATCTCCAGCACCATCAGCTTTCTGGAAATTAAATTCCACCACCATTCGTTTTCAGCAGGAAAATAAAAATAGTTTATATTAACCTTTTGACGCCCTCCCAGGTGATTGCTTTTAGTCTGGCGCTCTAAATCTTACTGTTCAGGTACCATTAGTACCCAGGGGACGCTATTCTTATTTTTTTAGTTTAAAAGTCTTATTTGAATTAAATATAATATATAGTCCTTTAAATTAACCTGACAGTAATCATTCATTACAGGAATTAATATGCATGGCAGTAAATGCTTATTGTTGGATGCCCCATGCATGCGTCGCAGGAGCGGGGATCAAGATGAGTTGCCATGTAAACCAGGTGGGTTCACACAGAAATCAGGATGCCCCTGTAAAGCAGACCAAAACCCAGAGGGTGAAAATCCTGGGGTTTGGTTTGCTTTAAACTCATTGACATCTTTAAAAAAGTAATCATAGGGTTCAAAAAAGTCCATATCCTTTCATGTTTGAAATGATTACAAAAAGACAAAATTACAATTTTCCTGAAAGATTTGCCTCTCCCATAGTGATATCTGGCTCAATGTGTTTTCTGGACGGCTTTGTGATTTTTTGATTATTTTTTCTTCTACATCATTTCCTTTCAGGATGACCTCATCGTTCTGGCCAATTTATCGGCATGTAAGAGCGCCCAGACCCGTCTCCTATCAAAGGTGCAGCGGAATGCTGAGCATGAGTTCTGGAAGTGATATCCCGGGTCAGGGACTTCCAAGATCTGAAATCTGATTAATTGGAACCAACAGTATCTGCCACGGGAATCTTCATCTTCATTCATTAATCCACATTTCCGCCAAGGCAAGTAGCTCGCCTGAAACCTCTCATCACAGGAATTGCCGAACCAGAGTGAGTTTGACAGTCTATCGAACTGAGCTCTATGATGCCGACCAAAAACCTGTCAAATATTGGCACAGAAATATACAGGCGTGTTTTCTCTGAATTTCTATTTCTCTTGTTCATTTTCAAACAAATATTTCAGAAGGGTGTCGATATAATTATAATTCGTTGCTAATAGTCTACACCCGCAGACAGGGTTGTGGACTGAGACACATTGAGCCCACCAAAAGAAATCATTCTTGAGTAAACTGACCAGATGTCCCACTTTCGGCTTTCGGTGGTACAGTCCCACTTTAAAGCCCCCCCCCCCCAAAAAAAAAAAAAAAACTCTGGGGACACCAAAATGTCACACTTTGCTGACATGGGGAAGACTGACTTACCAAATGCAGAATGCTGAATATCTGGGTGGTTTACAACTGAGTGGTTTGCAACTGACCATTTGATAAATAGTGCCAGTGGAATACATGCACTTCTGAGCATTGGCACAATCACCAACACCTTTTATGGACCAAATGTTCCTAGAGCATGTGACCTGTATTTAAGCAACACACTAAACCACACCCCAACCATGCCCATCACCCACAAACTGGTTTTAAACTGTCCCACTGGAGAGAAAAAATTAGGAGAAACAGTGGGTGTGGAAACAGAAATGTGATGTAAGCACACTGTGTGCTTTACATATATCATAGTAAAAAAAGAAGTGCATTGCCTCTAGTTATTACTGCCAGCACATAGTATGATCAGAAAAAGAGGTTGAGAGATGCTGCAGGCTAGGAGAGTCTCCAGCCTGCCAGCACATAGCGTGACTAGAAAAAGGGAATGAGAGATGCTGCATGCTAAGAGCGTCTCCAGCCCGCCAGCACATATTGTGACCAGAGAGGAAGGCCAGGGTTCATAGCTGCATTGAGAGGCAGCCAATCAAGATGTCTGGGGAGGGAGTGGGGGTGTTTTCATTCACGGTCCACTGAGGGTTGATTGAAGGACCAGGTCAGCGGGATGGAGACTGAAAGCTGAATGAGAAAGTGATTTCCTGACTAAGTAGACCGACAGAGGAGGAATCACAGTGCTTCAGCTACTTAGTTAAAGGTAAGCTACTGATATATTTTTTTTTATTTTTGACTTGCCAATCACTTTAAGGACCACTAAAAATGCTCAGTTTATTTTTGAGGCCCACTAGAGCAAATCAACCACCAGAGTCCCCAGCCTTTAGCTAAAACACAATTAGATTGGATCTCCTGTACTGCCCTAATAATGGCCCTGAATCAGTACCTGGGGCTCACCAGAGGATCCTCGGATGAGCTGGTGAGCCAGTCGAACACTGTCTGCAGAACCTCTAGAAACTTTGTGCTTTAGTATTGATATACAGTAATTGTGACTAAACTAGAATACATATTTTGTCATCTCTTGTCTTAGAACACCACAACCAAATTCAGATCCAGACATTTCTAAAAGTTTATATATATTTTAAAAAGGCTTCCTAAGTTTGAGAGGATGGTCTGGGCTAAGTACCAGGCTTTGGGTCACCGGGATGGTGGGGACTCAGTGCTGGGCTTTGCTTTGTACTTGTACTGTGAGTATATATATAATAAGTACTACATACTGTATTTTTGGTGGCATAGGCCAAGTAGAAGGGTGTGGGTAGGGGGAATGCCTGTGCATCTTATGGAGTGTATGTTGGGCTGGTAAAGAATAAGTCCACTCACCCTACCAGTGCACCCACGCCGCTGATCATGCATCTAATCAACCTCCCACAACCCTGGATTCTGTACCCTGCCTGTTATGGGGTGATTGGGGGGATTCTGCCCACTGCCTGTTATGGGGGATTGGGGGAGATTCTGCACACTAACTGATATGGGGTGATTGAGTACATTCTGCACATTGCCTGCTATGGGGTGATTCAGAACACTGCCTGTTATGGGTGATGGGGGGGGATCTGCACACTGCCTGTTATGGGGTGATTAGGGGGTACTGCATACTGCCTGTTGTGAGGTGATTGGGGGGATTCTACCCACTACTTGTTATGGGGTAATTCTGCACGCTGCCTGTTATGGAGTGATTGGGAGGTATTATGAACACTTCCTGTTATCAGATGATGAGGTGGATTCTGCACACTGCCTATTATGTGGTGATTGGGGGAGATTCAGCACAATTCTTGTTATGGGGTGTCTGGGACGATATGGGACACTGCCTGTTATGGAGTGACTGGTGGGATTCTGCACACTACCTATTATGGGGGATTGGGGGAGATTCTGTATGCTACCTGAGATGGGGTGATTGCGGAGATTCTGCACATTGCTTGTTATAGGGTGATTCTGCAAACTGCCTGTTATGGGGTGATAGAGATGGGATTTTGCACTGCCTGTTATGAAGGGGATACTGCACACCGAATGTTATGAAGTGATTGGGGGGATTTTGCACACTGCCTGTTATGAGCTAATTGGGGGAATTCTGCATACTGCCTGTTATGCGGGGATTGGGTGTGATTCTGCACACTGCCTGTTATGGGGTGATACGGGGGATTCTGCACACTGCCTGTTATGGGGTGATAGGGATAGGATTTTGCACACTGCCTGTTATGGGGTGATTGGGGGGGTTCTGCAATCTGCCTGTTATGGGGGTGATTGGAAGGGAATTCTGAACATTACCTGCTATGAGGTAATTTAGGGGATTCTGCACACTACCTGTTATGGGGATGGGGGTTGAATCCTGCCTGTTATGAGGTGATTGGTAGAGATGAGCGAACTTTTGAAAAATTTGATTTGAGTGATTCGCCGAATTTTCCGACAAAAATCGTTTCTACCCGATTTTATTCGCGACAAATCGCTATTTAAAATGGCTATTTCTGAGCCTCCTAGAGCCTCAATAGGGTTGTAAATCATTCTGCCTTGCTGTAACACGCATAGGACGCGTGCTGGGTTATTGAAATAATACTGTAAATATTTATCACATGCAGATCGAAGGCATCGTTAGATAGATAATAGAATCGCAAAGTGGCACAATTGCAGAGAGTTGAGGTGGCATCACTATGAGGGGCCCCTATAGTGCCTGAAAAACACACCCTGGAGCTGGCAGCAGCAGGAGCCCAAAAATTAGCTGAATCACACCCTGGAGTTGCAAGCAGCAGCAGCTGCAGGAGCCCAAACATTGCTTTAAAGCGACACTGGAGTTGGCTGCAGGAGCCCAAAAATTAAATGAATCACACCCTGGAGCTGCAAGCAGCAGCAGCAGGAGCCCAAACATTGCTTTAAAGAGACACTGAAGTTGGCTGCAGGAGCCCAAAAATTGGATGAATCACACCCTGGAGTTGCAAGCATCAGCAGGAGCACATACATAGCTTGAAAGAGACACTGGAGTTGGCAGCAAGAGCCCAAAAATTGGCTGAATGACACCCTGGAGTTGCGAGCAGCAGCAGGAGCCCAAACATAGCTTGAAAGACACACTGGAGTTGGCAGCAGGAGCCCAAAAATTGGATGAATCACACCCTGGAGTTGCAAGCAGCAGCAGGAGCCCAAACATTGTGTGAAAGAGACACTGGAGTTGGCTGCAGGAGCCCAAAAATTGGATGAATCACACCCTCGAGTTGCAAGCAACAGCAGCAGGAGTCCAAACATAGCTTGAAAGAGACACTGGAGTTGGCTGCAGGAGGCCAAACATTGGATGAATCACATCCTGGAGTTGCAAGCAGCAGCAGGAGCCCAAACACTGCTTTAAAGAGACACTGGAGTTGGCTTCAGGATGCCAAAAATTGGATGAATCACACCCTGGAGTTGCAAGCAGCAGCAGCAGGAGTCCAAACATAGCTTGAAAGAGACACTGGAGTTGGCTGCAGGAGGCCAAAAATTGGATGAATCACATCCTGGAGTTGCAAGCAGCAGCAGGAGCCCAAACATTACTTTAAAGAGACACTGGAGTTGGCTTCAGGAGGCCAAAAATTGGATGAATCACACCCTGGAGTTGCAAGCAGCAGGAGCCCGAGCATAGCTTGAAAGAGACACTGGAGTTGGCTGCAGGAGCCCAAAAATTGTATGAATCACACCCTGGAGTTGCAAGCAGCAGCAGGAGCCCAAACATAGCTTGAAAGACACACTGGAGTTGGCAGCAGGAGCCCAAAAATTGGATGAATCACACCCTGGAGTTGCAAGCAGCAGCAGGAGCCCAAACATTGTGTGAAAGAGACACTGGAGTTGGCTGCAGGAGCCCAAAAATAGGATGAATCACATCCTGGAGTTGCAAGCAGCAGCAGGAGCCCAAACATTGCTTTAAAGAGACACTGGAGTTGGCTTCAGGAGGCCAAAAATTGGATGAATCACACCCTGGAGTTGCAAGCAGCAGCAGCAGGAGCCCGAGCATAGCTTGAAAGAGACACTGGAGTTGGCTGCAGGAGCCCAAAAATTGGATGAATCACACCCTGGAGTTGCAAGCATCAGCAGGAGACCAAACATAGCTTGAAAGAGAAACTGGAATTGGCAGCAAGAGCCCAAAAATTGGATGAATCACACCCTGGAGTTGCAAGCAGCAGCAGGAGCCCAAACATAGCTTGAAAGACACACTGGAGTTGGCAGTAGGAGCCCAAAAATTGGATGAATGACACCCTGGAGTTACAAGCAGCAGCAGGAGCCCAAACATTGCTTTAAAGAGACACTGGAGTTGGCTTCAGGAGCCCAAACATTGGATGAATGACACCCTGGAGTTTCAAGCAGCAGCAGGAGCCTAAACATAGCTTGAAAGAGACACTGGAGTTGGCAGCAGGAGCCCGAGCATAGCTTGAAAGAGACACTGGAGTTGGCTGCAGGAGCCCAAAAATTGGATGAATCACACCCTGGAGTTGCAAGCAGCAGCAGGAGCCCAAACATAGCTTGAAAGACACACTGGAGTTGGCAGTAGGAGCCCAAAAATTGGATGAATGACACCCTGGAGTTACAAGCAGCAGCAGGAGCCCAAACATTGCTTTAAAGAGACACTGGAGTTGGCTTCAGGAGCCCAAACATTGGATGAATGACACCCTGGAGTTTCAAGCAGCAGCAGGAGCCTAAACATAGCTTGAAAGAGACACTGGAGTTGGCAGCAGGAGCCCAAAAATTGGATGAATCACACCCTGGAGTTGCAAGCAGCAGCAGCAGGAGCCAAAACATAGCTTGAAAGAGACACTGGAGTTGGCAGCAGGAGCCCACAAATTGGATGAATCACACCCTGGAGTTGCAAGCAGCAGCAGGAGCCCAAACATAGCTTGAAAGAGACACTGAAGTTGGCAGCAGGAGCCCACAAATTGGATTAATCACACCCTGGAGTTGCAAGCAGCAACAGCAGCCGAGGCCCAAACATAGCTTGAAAGAGACACTGGAGTTGGCAGCAGGAGCCCAAAAATTGGATGAATCACACCCTGGAGTTGCAAGCAGCAGCAGGAGTCCAAACATTGCTTTAAAGAGACACTGGAGTTGGCTTCAGGAGGCCAAAAATTGGATGAATCACACCCTGGAGTTGCAAGCAGCAGCAACAGGAGCCCAAACATAGCTTGAAAGAGACACTGGATTTGGCTGCAGGAGCCCAAAAATTGGATGAATCACACCCTGGAGTTGCAAGCAGCAGCAGCAGGAGCCCAAACATAGCTTGAAAGACACACTGGAGTTGGCAGCAGGTGCCCAAAAATTGGATGAATCACACCCTGGAGTTGCAAGCAGCAGCAGGAGCCCAAACATAGCTTGAAAGACACACTGGAGTTGGCAGCAGGAGCCCAAAAATTGGATGAATCACACCCTGGAGTTGCAAGCAGCAGCAGGAGCCAAAACATTGCGTGAAAGACATACTGGAGTTGGCTGCAGGAGCCCAAAAATCGGATAACTTACACCCTGGAGTTGCAAGCAGCAGCAGCAGGAGCCTAAACATAGCTTGAAAGAGACACTGGAGTTGGCAGCAGGAGCCCAAAAATTGGATGAATCACACCCTGGAGTTGCAAGCAGCAGCAGGAGCCCAAACATAGCTTGAAAGAGACACTGGAGTTGGCAGCAGGAGCCCAAAAATTGGATGAATCACACCCTGGAGTTGCAAGCAGCAGCAGGAGCCCAAACATAGCTTGAAAGACACACTGGAGTTGGCTGCAGGAGCCCAAAAATTGGATGAATCACACCCTGGAGTTGCAAGCAGCAGCAGCAGGTGCCCAAACATAGCTTGAAAGAGACACTGGAGTTGGCTGCAGGAGCCCAAAAATTGGATGAATCACACCCTGGAGTTGCAAGCAGCAGCAGGAGCCCAAACATAGCTTCAAAGACACACTGGAGTTGGCAGCAGGAGCCCAAAAATTGGATGAATCACACCCTGGAGTTGCAAGCAGGAGCCCAAACATAGCTTGAAAGACACACTGGAGTTGGCAGCAGGAGCCCAAAAATTGGATTAATCACACCCTGGAGTTGCAAGCAGCAGCAGGAGCCCAAACTTTGCGTGAAAGAGATACTGGAGTTGGCTGCAGGAGCCCAAAAATTGGATGAATCACACCCTCTAGTTGCAAGCAGCAGCAGCAGCAGCAGGTGCCCAAACGTATCTTGAAAGAGACACTGGATTTGGCTGCAGGAGCCCAAAAATTGGATGAATCACACCCTGGAGTTGCAAGCAGCAGCAGCAGCAGCAGGAGCCCAAACATAGCTTGAAAGACACACTGGAGTTGGCAGCAGGAGCCCAAAAATTGGATGAATGACACCATGGAGTTGCAAACAGCAGAAGGAGACCAAACATTGCGTGAAAAGACACTGGAGTTGGCTGCAGGAGCCCAAAAATTGGATGAATCACACCCTGGAGTTGCAAGCAGCAGCAGCAGCAAGAGCCCAAACATAGCTTGAAAGACACACTGGAGTTGGCTTCAGGAGCCCAAAAATTGGATGAATGACACCCTGGAGCTGCAAGCAGCAGCAGGAGCCCAAACATTGCTTTAAAGAGACACTGGAGTTGGCTTCAGGAGGCCAAAAATTGGATGAATCACACCCTGGAGTTGCAAGCAGCAGCAGCAGGAGCCCAAACATAGCTTGAAAGAGACACTGGATTTGGCTGCAGGAGCCCAAAATTGGATGACTCACACCCTGGAGTTGCAAGCAGCAGCAGCAGGAGCCCAAACATAGCTTGAAAGAGACACTGGAGTTGGCAGCAGGAGCCCAAAAATTGGATGAATCACACCCTGGAGTTGCAAGCAGCAGCAGGTGCCCAAACATAGCTTGAAAGACACACTGGAGTTGGCAGCAGGAGCCCAAAAATTGGATGAATCACGCCCTGGAGTTGCAAGCAGCAGCAGGAGCCCAAACATAGCTTGAAAGACACACTGGAGTTGGCAGCAGGAGCCCAAAAACAGGATGAAAGACACCCTGGAGTTGCAAGCAGCAGCAGCAGGAGCCCAAACATTGCGTGAAAGACACACTGGAGTTGGCAGCAGGAGCCCAAAAATTGGATGAATCACACCCTGGAGTTGCAAGCAGCAGCAGGAGCCCAAACATAGCTGGAAAGACACACTGGAGTGGGCGGCAGGAGCCCAAAAATTGGATGAATGACACCCTGGAGTTGCAAGCAGCAGCAGGAGCCCAAACATTGCTTCAAGGACACACTGGAGTTGGCAGCAGGAGCCCAAAAATTGGATGAATTACACCCTGGAGTTGCAAGCAGCAGCAGGAGCCCAAACATTGCTTTAAAGAGACACTGGAGTTGGCTTCAGGAGGCCAAAAATTGGATGAATCACACCCTGGAGTTGCAAGCAGCAGCAGCAGGAGCCCAAACATAGCTTGAAAGAGACACTGGATTTGGCTGCAGGAGCCCAAAAATTGGATGACTCCCACCCTGGAGTTGCAAGCAGCAGCAGCAGAACCCCAAGCATAGCTTGAAAGAGACACTGGAGTTGGCAGCAGGAGCCCAAAAATTGGATGAATCACACTCTGGAGTTGCAAGCAGCAGCAGGAGCCCAAACATTGCTTGAAAGAGACACTGGAGTTGGCTGCAGGAGCCCAAAAATTGGATAAATCACACCCTGTAGTTGCAAGCAGCAGCAGGAGCACAAACATAGCTTGAAAGAGACACTGGAGTTGGCTGCAGGAGCCCAAAAATTGGATGAATCACACCCTGGAGTTGCAAGCAGCAGCAGGAGCCCAAACATAGCTTGAAAGACACACTGGAGTTGGCAGCAGGAGCCCAAAAATTGGATGAATCACACCCTGGAGTTGCAAGCAGCAGGAGCCCAAACATAGCTTGAAAGAGACACTGGAGTTGGCAGCAGGAGCCCAAAAATTGGATGAATCACACCCTGGAGTTGCAAGCAGCAGCAGGAGCCCAAACATAGCTTGAAAGACACACTGGAGTTGGCTGCAGGAGCCCAAAAATTGGATGAATCACACCCTGGAGTTGCAAGCAGCAGCAGCAGCAGGTGCCCAAACATAGCTTGAAAGAGACACTGGAATTGGCTGCAGGAGCCCAAAAATTGGATGAATCACACCCTGGAGTTGCAAGCAGCAGCAGAAGCCCAAACATAGCTTGAAAGACACACTGGGGTTGGCAGCAGGAGCCCAAAAATTGGATGAATGACACCTTGGAGTTGCAAGCAGCAGCAGGAGCCCAAACATAGCTTGAAAGACACACTGGAGTTGGCAGCAAGAGCCCAAATATTGGATGAATGACACCCTGGAGTTGCAAGCAGCAGCAGGAGCCCAAACATTGCTTTAAAGAGACACTGGAGTTGGCTTCAGGAGGCCAAATATTGGATGAATCACACCCTGGAGTTGCAAGCAGCAGCAGCAGGAGCCCAAACATAGCTTGAAAGAGACACTGGATTTGGCTGCAGGAGCCCAAAAATTGGATGACTCACACCCTGGAGTTGCAAGCAGCAGCAGCAGAAGCCCAAGCATAGCTTGAAAGACACACTGGAGTTAGCAGCAGGAGCCCAAAAATTGGATGAATCACACCCTGGAGTTGCAAGCAGCTGCAGCGGCAGCAGGAGCCCAAACATAGCTTGAAAGACACACTGGAGTTGGCAACAGGAGCCCAAAAATTGGATGAATCAGACCCTGGAGTTGCAAGCAGCAGCAGGAGACCAAACATAGCTTGAAAGAGAAACTGGAGTTGGCAGCAAGAGCCCAAAAATTGGATGAATCACACCCTGGAGTTGCAAGCAGCAGCAGGAGCCCAATCATAGCTTGAAAGACACACTGGAGTTGGCAGCAGTAGCCCAAAAATTGGATGAATGACACCCTGGAGTTGCAAGCAGCAGCAGGAGCCCAAACATTGCTTTAAAGAGACACTGGAGTTGGCTTCAGGAGTCCAAAAATTGGATGAATGACACCCTGGAGTTGCAAGCAGCAGCAGGAGCCCAAACATTGCGTGAAAGACACACTGGAGTTGGCAGCAGGAGCCCAAAAATTTGATGAATCACACCCTGGAGTTGCAAGCAGCAGCAGGAGCCCAAACATAGCTTGAAAGACACACTGGAGTTGGCAGCAGGAGCCCAAAAATGGGATGAATGACACCCTGGAGTTGCAAGCAGCAGCAGGAGCCCAAACATTGCTTTAAAGAGACACTAGAGTTGGCTTCAGGAGGCCAAAAATTGGATGAATCACACCCTGGAGTTGCAAGCAGCAGCAGCAGGAGCCCAAGCATAGCTTGAAAGAGACACTGGATTTGGCTGCAGGAGCCCAAAAATTGGATGACTCACACCCTGGAGTTGCAAGAAGCAGCAGCAGAAGCCCAAGCATAGCTTGAAAGAGACTCTGGAGTTGGCAGCAGGAGCCCAAAAATTGGATGAATCACACTCTGGAGTTGCAAGCAGCAGCAGGAGCCCAAACATGGCTTGGAAGACACTGGAGTTGGCAGCAGGAGCCCAAAAATTGGATGAATGACACCCTGGAGTTGCAAGCAGCAGCAGGAGCCCAAACATAGCTTAAAAAAGACACTGGAATTGGCAGCAGGAGCCCAAAAATTGGATGACTCACACCCTGGAGTTGCAAGCGGCAGCAGCAGGAGCCCAAACATAGCTTGAAAGACACACTGGAGTTGGCAGCAGGAGCCCAAAAATTGGATGAATGACACCCTGGAGTTGCAAGCAGCAGCAGGAGCCCAAACATAGATTGAAAGACACACTGGAGTTGGCAGCAGGAGCCGAAAAATTGGATGAATGACACCCTGGAGTTGCAAGCAGCAGCAGGAGCCCAAACATTGCTTTAAAGAGACACTGGAGTTGGCTTCAGAAGGCCAACAATTGGATGAATCACACCCTGGAGTTGCAAGCAGCAGCAGCAGGAGCCCAAGCATAGCTTGAAAGAGACACGGGATTTGGCTGCAGGAGCCTGAAAATTGGATGACTCACACCCTGGAGTTGCAAGAAGCAGCAGCAGAAGCCCAAGCATAGCTTGAAAGAGACTCTGGAGTTGGCAGCAGGAGCCCAAAAATTGGATGAATCACACTCTGTAGTTGCAAGCAGCAGCAGGAGCCCAAACATAGCTTGAAAGACACCGGAGTTGGCAGCAGGAGCCCAAAAATTGGATGAATGACACCCTGGAGTTGCAAGCAGCAGCAGGAGCCCAAACATAGCTTAAAAGAGACACTGGAGTTGGCAGCAGGAGCCCAAAAATTGGATGACTCACACCCTGGAGTTGCAAGCAGCAGCAGCAGCAGGAGCCCAAACATAGCTTGAAAGAGACACTGGAGTTGGCAGCAGGAGCCCACAAATTGGATGAATCACACCCTGGAGTTGCAAGCAGCAGCAGGAGCCCAAACATAGCTTGAAAGAGACACTGGAGTTGGCAGCAGGAGCCCACACATTGGATTAATCACATCCTGGAGTTGCAAGCAGCAGCAGGAGCCCAAACATAGCTTGAAAGATACACTGGAGTTGGCAGCAGGAGTCCAAAAATTGGATGAATCAGACCCTGGAGTTGCAAGCAGCAGCAGCAGCAGGTGCCCAAACGTAGCTTGAAAGAGACACTGGATTTGGCTGCAGGAGCCCAAAAATTGGATGAATCACACCCTGAAGTTGCAGGCAGCAGCAGCAGCAGGAGCCCAAACATAGCTTGAAAGACACACTGGAGTTGGCAGCAGGAGCCCAAAAATTGGATGAATGACACCCTGGAGTTGCAAGCAGCAGCAGGAGCCCAAACATTGCTTTAAAGAGACACTGGAGTTGGCTTCAGGAGCCCACAAATTGGATGATTCACACCCTGGAGTTGCAAGCAGCAGCAGGAGCCCAAACATAGCTTGAAAGAGACACTGGAGTTGGCAGCAGGAGCCCACAAATTGGATGAATCACACCCTGGAGTTGCAAGCAGCAGCAGGAGCCCAAACATAGCTTGAAAGAGACACTGGAGTTGGCAGCAGGAGCCCACAAATTGGATTAATCACACCCTGGAGTTGCAAGCAGCAGCAGCAGAGGCCCAAACATAGCTTGAAAGAGACACTGGAGTTGGCAGCAGGAGCCCAAAAATTGGATGAATGACACCCTGGAGTTGCAAGCAGCAGCAGGAGGAGCCCAAACATAGCTTGAAAGACACACTGGAGTTGGCAGCAGGTGCCCAAAAATTGGATGAATCACACCCTGGAGTTGCAAGCAGCAGGAGCCCAAACATAGCTTGAAAGACACACTGGAGTTGGCAGCAGGAGCCGAAAAAAATTGGATGAATCACACCCTGGAGTTGCAAGCAGCAGCAGAAGCCCAAACATTGCGTGAAAGACAAACTGGAGTTGGCTGCAGGAGCCCAAAAATTGGATAACTTACACCCTGGAGTTGCAAGCAGCAGCAGGAGCCTAAACATAGCTTGAAAGAGACACTGGAGTTGGCAGCAGGAGCCCAAAAATTGGATGAATCACACCCTGGAGTTGCAAGCAGCAGCAGGAGCCCAAACATAGCTTGAAAGAGACACTGGAGTTGGCAGCAGGAGCCCAAAAATTGGATGAATCACACCCTGGAGTTGCAAGCAGCAGCAGGAGCCCAAACATAGCTTGAAAGACACACTGGAGTTGGCTGCAGGAGCCCAAAAATTGGATGAATCACACCCTGGAGTTGCAAGCAGCAGCAGCAGCAGGTGCCCAAACATAGCTTGAAAGAGACACTGGAGTTGGCTGCAGGAGCCCAAAAATTGGATGAATCACACCCTGGAGTTGCAAGCAGCAGCAGGAGCCCAAACATAGCTTGAAAGAGACACTGGAGTTGGCAGCAGGAGCCCAAAAATTGGATGAATCACACCCTGGAGTTGCAAGCAGCAGCAGGAGCCCAAACATTGCGTGAAAGACAAACTGGAGTTGGCTGCAGGAGCCCAAAAATCGGATAACTTACACCCTGGAGTTGCAAGCAGCAGCAGGAGCCTAAACATAGCTTGAAAGAGACACTGGAGTTGGCAGCAGGAGCCCAAAAATTGGATGAATCACACCCTGGAGTTGCAAGCAGCAGCAGGAGCCCAAACATAGCTTGAAAGAGACACTGGAGTTGGCAGCAGGAGCCCAAAAATTGGATGAATCACACCCTGGAGTTGCAAGCAGCAGCAGGAGCCCAAACATAGCTTGAAAGACACACTGGAGTTGGCTGCAGGAGCCCAAAAATTGGATGAATCACACCCTGGAGTTGCAAGCAGCAGCAGCAGCAGCAGGTGCCCAAACATAGCTTGAAAGAGACACTGGAGTTGGCTGCAGGAACCCAAAAATTGGATGAATCACACCCTGGAGTTGCAAGCAGCAGCAGGAGCCCAAACATAGCTTGAAAGACACACTGGAGTTGGCAGCAGGAGCCCAAAAATTGGATGAATCACACCCTGGAGTTGCAAGCAGGAGCCCAAACATAGCTTGAAAGATACACTGGAGTTGGCAGCAGGAGCCCAAAAATTGGATGAATCACACCCTGGAGTTGCAAGCAGCAGCAGGAGCCCAAACTTTGCGTGAAAGAGATACTGGAGTTGGCTGCAGGAGCCCAAAAATTGGATGAATCACACCCTCTAGTTGCAAGCAGCAGCAGCAGCAGGTGCCCAAACGTAGCTTGAAAGAGACACTGGATTTGGCTGCAGGAGCCCAAAAATTGGATGAATCACACCCTGGAGTTGCAAGCAGCAGCAGCAGCAGCAGGAGCCCAAACATAGCTTGAAAGACACACTGGAGTTGGCAGCAGGAGCCCAAAAATTGGATGAATGACACCCTGGAGTTGCAAGCACCAGAAGGAGCCCAAACATTGCGTGAAAAGACACTGGTGTTGGCTGCAGGAGCCCAAAAATTGGATGAATCACACCCTGGAGTTGCAAGCAGCAGCAGCAGCAGGAGCCCAAACATAGCTTGAAAGACACACTGGAGTTGGCTTCAGGAGCCCAAAAATTGGATGAATGACACCCTGGAGCTGCAAGCAGCAGCAGGAGCCCAAACATAGCTTGAAAGAGACACTGGAGTTGGCAGCAGGAGCCCAAAAATTGGATGAATGACACCTTGGAGTTGCAAGCAGCAGCAGGAGCCCAAACATAGCTTGAAAGGCACACTGGAGTTAGCAGCAAGAGCCCAAAAATTGGATGAATGACACCCTGGAGTTGCAAGCAGCAGCAGGAGCCCAAACATTGCTTTAAAGAGACACTGGAGTTGGCTTCAGGAGGCCAAATATTGGATGAATCACACCCTGGAGTTGCAAGCAGCAGCAGCAGGAGCCCAAACATAGCTTGAAAGAGACACTGAATTTGGCTGCAGGAGCCCAAAAATTGGATGACTCACACCTTGGAGTTGCAAGCAGCAGCAGCAGAAGCCCAAGCATAGCTTGAAAGACACACTGGAGTTGGCAGCAGGAGCCCAAAAATTGGATGAATCACACCCTGGAGTTGCAAGCAGCAGCAGGAGCCCAAACATAGCTTGAAAGACACAGTGGAGTTGGCAGCAGGAGCCCAAAAATTGGATGAATGACACCCTGGAGTTGCAAGCAGCAGCAGGAGCCCAAACATTGCTTTAAAGAGACACTGGAGTTGGCTTCAGGAGCCCAAAAATTGGATGAATCACACCCTCTAGTTGCAAGCAGCAGCAGCAGCAGGTGCCCAAACGTAGCTTGAAAGAGACACTGGATTTGGCTGCAGGAGCCCAAAAATTGGATGAATCACACCCTGGAGTTGCAAGCAGCAGCAGCAGCAGCAGGAGCCCAAACATAGCTTGAAAGACACACTGGAGTTGGCAGCAGGAGCCCAAAAATTGGATGAATGACACCCTGGAGTTGCAAGCACCAGAAGGAGCCCAAACATTGCGTGAAAAGACACTGGTGTTGGCTGCAGGAGCCCAAAAATTGGATGAATCACACCCTGGAGTTGCAAGCAGCAGCAGCAGCAGGAGCCCAAACATAGCTTGAAAGACACACTGGAGTTGGCTTCAGGAGCCCAAAAATTGGATGAATGACACCCTGGAGCTGCAAGCAGCAGCAGGAGCCCAAACATAGCTTGAAAGAGACACTGGAGTTGGCAGCAGGAGCCCAAAAATTGGATGAATGACACCTTGGAGTTGCAAGCAGCAGCAGGAGCCCAAACATAGCTTGAAAGGCACACTGGAGTTAGCAGCAAGAGCCCAAAAATTGGATGAATGACACCCTGGAGTTGCAAGCAGCAGCAGGAGCCCAAACATTGCTTTAAAGAGACACTGGAGTTGGCTTCAGGAGGCCAAATATTGGATGAATCACACCCTGGAGTTGCAAGCAGCAGCAGCAGGAGCCCAAACATAGCTTGAAAGAGACACTGAATTTGGCTGCAGGAGCCCAAAAATTGGATGACTCACACCTTGGAGTTGCAAGCAGCAGCAGCAGAAGCCCAAGCATAGCTTGAAAGACACACTGGAGTTGGCAGCAGGAGCCCAAAAATTGGATGAATCACACCCTGGAGTTGCAAGCAGCAGCAGGAGCCCAAACATAGCTTGAAAGACACAGTGGAGTTGGCAGCAGGAGCCCAAAAATTGGATGAATGACACCCTGGAGTTGCAAGCAGCAGCAGGAGCCCAAACATTGCTTTAAAGAGACACTGGAGTTGGCTTCAGGAGTCCAAAAATTGGATGAATGACACCCTGGAGTTGCAAGCAGCAGCAGGAGCCCAAACATAGCTTAAAAGAGACACTGGAGTTGGCAGCAGGAGCCCAAAAATTGGATGTCTCACACCCTGGAGTTGCAAGCGGCAGCAGCAGGAGCCAAAACATAGCTTGAAAGAGACACTGGAGTTGGCAGCAGGAGCCCAAAAATTGAATGAATGACACCCTGGAGTTGCAAGCAGCGGCAGGAGCCCAAACATAGCTTGAAAGACACACTGGAGTTGGCAGCAGGAGCCCAAAAATTGGATGAATGACACCCTGGAGTTGCAAGCAGCAGCAGGAGCCCAAACATTGCGTGAAAGACACGCTGGAGTTGGCAGCAGGAGCCCAAAAATTGGATGAATCACACCCTGGAGTTGCAAGCAGCAGCAGGAGCCCAAACATAGCTGGAAAGACACACTGGAGTTGGCAGCAGGAGCCCAAAAATTGGATGAATTACACCCTGGAGTTGCAAGCAGCAGCAGGAGCCCAAACATAGCTTGAAAGACACACTGGAGTTGGCAGCAGGAGCCCAAAAATTGGATGAATGACACCCTGGAGTTGCAAGCAGCAGCAGGAGCCCAAACATTGCTTTAAAGAGACACTGGAGTTGGCTTCAGGAGACCAAAAATTGGATGAATCACACCCTGGAGTTGCAAGCAGCAGCAGCAGGAGCCCAAGCATAGCTTGAAAGAGACACTGGATTTGGCTGAAGGAGCCCAAAAATTGGATGACTCACACCCTGGAGTTGCAAGAAGCAGCAGCAGAAGCCCAAGCATAGCTTGAAAGAGACTCTGGAGTTGGCAGCAGGAGCCCAAAAATTGGATGAATCACACTCTGGAGTTGCAAGCAGCAGCAGGAGCCCAAACATAGCTTGAAAGACACTGGAGTTGGCAGCAGGAGCCCAAAAATTGGATGAATGACACCCTGGAGTTGCAAGCAGCAGCAGGAGCCCAAACATAGCTTAAAAGAGACACTGGAGTTGGCAGCAGGAGCCCAAAAATTGGATGAATGACACCCTGGAGTTGCAAGCAGCAGCAGGAGCCCAAACATAGCTTGAAAGACACACTGGAGTTGGCAGCAGGAGCCCAAAAATTGGATGAATGACACCCTGGAGTTGCAAGCAGCAGCAGGAGCCCAAACATAGCTTAAAAGAGACACTGGAGTTGGCAGCAGGAGCCCAAAAATTGGATGACTCAAACCCTGGAATTGCAAGCAGCAGCAGCAGGAGCCCAAACATAGCTTGAAAGAGACACTGGAGTTGGCAGCAGGAGCCCACAAATTGGATGAATCACACCCTGGAGTTGCAAGCAGCAGCAGGAGCCCAAACATAGCTTGAAAGAGACACTGGAGTTGGCAGCAGGAGCCCACACATTGGATTAATCACACCCTGGAGTTGCAAGCAGCAGCAGCAGCAGAGGCCCAAACATAGCTTGAAAGAGACACTGGAGTTGGCAGCAGGAGCCCAAAAATTGGATGAATGACAACCTGGAGTTTCAAGCAGCAGTACGAGCCCAAACATTGCTATAAAGAGACACTGGAGTTGGCTTCAGGAGGACAAAAATTGGATGAATCACACCCTGGAGTTGTAAGCAGCAGCAGCAGCAGGAGCCCAAACATAGCTTGAAAGACACACTGGAGTTGGCAGCAGGAGCCCAAAAATTGGATGAATCACACCCTGAAGTTGCAAGCAGCAGCAGGAGCCCAAACATAGCTTGAAAGACACACTGGAGTTGGCAGCAGGAGCCCAAACATTGCTTGAAAGACACACTGGAGTTGGCAGCAGGAGCCAAAAAATTGGATGAATCACACCCTGGAGTTGCAAGCAGCAGCAGGAGCCCAAACATTGCTTTAAAGAGACACTGGAGTTGGCTTCAGGAGCCCACAAATTGGATGAATCACACCCTGGAGATGCAAGCAGCAGCAGGAGCCCAAACATAGCTTGAAAGAGACACTGGAGTTGGCAGCAGGAGCCCAAAAATTGGATGAATCACACCCTGGAGTTGCAAGCAGCAGCAGGAGCCCAAACATTGCTTTAAAGAGACACTGGAGTTGGCTTCAGGAGGCCAAAAATTGGATGAATCACACACTGGAGTGGCAAGCAGCAGCAGCAGCATGAGCCCACACATAGCTTGAAAGAGACACTGGAGTTGGCAGCAGGAGCCCAAAAATTGGATGAATGACACCCTGGAGTTGCAAGCAGCAGCAGGAGCCCAAACATAGCTTGAAAGACACACTGGAGTTGGCACCAGGAGCCCACAAATTGGATGAATCACACCCTGGAGTTGCAAGCAGCAGCAGGAGCCCAAACATAGCTTGAAAGACGCACTGGAGTTGGCAGCAGGAGCCCAAAAATTGGATGAATCACACCCTGGACTTGCAAGCAGCAGCAGCAGCAGGTGCCCAAATGTAGCTTGAAAGAGACACTGGATTTGGCTGCAGGAGCCCAAAAATTGGATGAATCACACCCTGGAGTTGCAAGCAGCAGCAGCAGCAGGAGCCCAAACATAGCTTGAAAGACACACTGGAGTTGGCAGCAGGAGCCCAAAAATTGGATGAATGACACCCTGGAGTTGCAAGCAGCAGCAGGAGCCCAAACATTGCTTTAAAGAGACACTGGAGTTGGCTTCAGGAGCCCCCAAATTGGATGAATCACACCCTGGAGTTGCAAGCAGCAGCCGGAGCCCAAACATAGCTTGAAAGACACACTGGAGTTGGCAGCAGGAGCCCACAAATTGGATGAATCACACCCTGGAGTTGCAAGCAGCAGCAGGAGCCCAAACATAGCTTGAAAGAGACACTGGAGTTGGCAGCAGGAGCCCACAAATTGGATTAATCACACCCTGGAGTTGCAAGCAGCAGCAGCAGAGGCCCAAACATAGCTTGAAAGAGACACTGGAGTTGGCAGCAGGAGCCCAAAAATTGGATGAATCACACCCTGGAGTTGCAAGCAGCAGCAGGAGCCCAAACATTGCTTTAAAGAGACACTGGAGTTGGCTTCAGGAGGCCAAAAATTGGATGAATCACACCCTGGAGTTGCAAGCAGCAGCAGCAGGAGCCCAAGAATTGGATGAATCACACCCTGGAGTTGCAAGCAGCAGCCGGAGCCCAAACATAGCTTGAATGACCCACTGGAGTTGGCAGCAGGAGCCCAAAAATTGGATGAGTGACACCCTGGAGTTGCAAGCAGCAGCAGGAGCCCAAACATTGCTTTAAAGAGACACTGGAGTTGGCTTCAGGAGCCCACAAATTGGATGAATCACACCCTGGAGTTGCAAGCAGCAGCAGGAGCCCAAACATAGCTTGAAAGAGACACTGGAGTTGGCAGCAGGAGCCCACAAATTGGATGAATCACACCCTGGAGTTGCAAGCAGCAGCAGGAGCCCAAACATAGCTTGAAAGAGACACTGGAGTTGGCAGCAGGAGCCCACAAATTGGATTAATCACACCCTGGAGTTGCAAGCAGCAGCAGCAGCAGAGGCCCAAACATAGCTTGAAAGAGACACTGGAGTTGGCAGCAGGAGCCCAAAAATTGGATGAATGACACCCTGGAGTTGCAAGCAGCAGCAGGAGCCCAAACATTGCTTTAAAGAGACACTGGAGTTGGCTTCAGGAGGCCAAAAATTGGATGAATCACACCCTGGAGTGGCAAGCAGCAGCAGGAGCCCAAACATAGCTTGAAAGAGACACTGGAGTTGGCAGCAGGAGCCCAAAAATTGGATGAATCACACCCTGGAGTTGCAAGCAGCAGCAGGAGCCCAAACATAGCTTGAAAGACACACTGGAGTTGGCAGCAGGAGCCCAAAAATTGGATGAATCACACCCTGGAGTTGCAAGCAGCAGCAGGAGCCCAAACATAGCTTGAAAGACACACTGGAGTTGGCAGCAGGAGCCCAAAAATTGGATGATTCACACCCTGGAGTTGCAAGCAGCAGCAGGTGCCCAAACGTAGCTTGAAAGAGACACTGGATTTGGCGGCAGGAGCCCAAAAATTGGATGAATCACACCCTGGAGTTGCAAGCAGCAGCAGGAGCCCAAACATAGCTTGAAAGACACACTGGAGTTGGCAGCAGGAGCCCAAAAATTGGATGAATGACACCC
Source organism: Gastrophryne carolinensis (assembly GCA_027917425.1). Taxonomy (NCBI): domain Eukaryota; kingdom Metazoa; phylum Chordata; class Amphibia; order Anura; family Microhylidae; genus Gastrophryne; species Gastrophryne carolinensis. The sequence goes on from CM051243.1 coordinate 76,988,760, forward strand.
TGGAGTTGCAAGCAGCAGCAGGAGCCCAAACATTGCTTTAAAGAGACACTGGAGTTGGCTTCAGGAGCCCCCAAATTGGATGAATCACTCCCTGGAGTTGCAAGCAGCAGCAGGAGCCCAAACATAGCTTGAAAGAGACACTGGAGTTGGCAGCAGGAGCCCACAAATTGGATGAATCACACCCTGGAGTTGCAAGCAGCAGCAGGAGCCCAAACATAGCTTGAAAGAGACACTGGAGTTCGCAGCAGGAGCCCACAAATTGGATTAATCACACCCTGGAGTTGCAAGCAGCAGCAGCAGCAGAGGCCCAAACATAGCTTGAAAGAGACACTGGAGTTGACAGCAGGAGCCCACAAATTGGATGAATCACACCCTGGAGTTGCAAGCAGCAGCAGGAGCCCAAACATAGCTTGAAAGAGACACTGGAGTTGGCAGCAGGAGCCCACAAATTGGATTAATCACACCCTGGAGTTGCAAGCAGCAGCAGCAGCAGAGGCCCAAACATAGCTTGAAAGAGACACTGGAGTTGGCAGCAGGAGCCCAAAAATTGGATGAATGACACCCTGGAGTTGCAAGCAGCAGCAGGAGCCCAAACATTGCTTTAAAGAGACACTGGAGTTGGCTTCAGGAGGCCAAAAATTGGATGAATCACACCCTGGAGTGGCAAGCAGCAGCAGGAGCCCAAACATAGCTTGAAAGAGACACTGGAGTTGGCAGCAGGAGCCCAAAAATTGGATGAATCACACCCTGGAGTTGCAAGCAGCAGCAGGAGCCCAAACATAGCTTGAAAGACACACTGGAGTTGGCAGCAGGAGCCCAAAAATTGGATGAATCACACCCTGGAGTTGCAAGCAGCAGCAGGAGCCCAAACATAGCTTGAAAGACACACTGGAGTTGGCAGCAGGAGCCCAAAAATTGGATGATTCACACCCTGGAGTTGCAAGCAGCAGCAGCAGCAGGTGCCCAAACGTAGCTTGAAAGAGACACTGGATTTGGCGGCAGGAGCCCAAAAATTGGATGAATCACACCCTGGAGTTGCAAGCAGCAGCAGCAGCAGGAGCCCAAACATAGCTTGAAAGACACACTGGAGTTGGCAGCAGGAGCCCAAAAATTGGATGAATGACACCCTGGAGTTGCAAGCAGCAGCAGGAGCCCAAACATTGCTTTAAAGAGACACTGGAGTTGGCTTCAGGAGCCCCCAAATTGGATGAATCACTCCCTGGAGTTGCAAGCAGCAGCAGGAGCCCAAACATAGCTTGAAAGAGACACTGGAGTTGGCAGCAGGAGCCCACAAATTGGATGAATCACACCCTGGAGTTGCAAGCAGCAGCAGGAGCCCAAACATAGCTTGAAAGAGACACTGGAGTTCGCAGCAGGAGCCCACAAATTGGATTAATCACACCCTGGAGTTGCAAGCAGCAGCAGCAGCAGAGGCCCAAACATAGCTTGAAAGAGACACTGGAGTTGACAGCAGGAGCCCAAAAATTGGATGAATCACACCCTGGAGTTGCAAGCAGCAGCAGGAGCCCAAACATTGCTTTAAAGAGACACTGGAGTTGGCTTCAGGAGGCCAAAAATTGGATGAATCACACCCTGGAGTTGCAAGCAGCAGCAGCAGCAGGAGCCCAAACATAGCTTGAAAGAGACACTGGAGTTGGCAGCAGGAGCCCAAAAATTGGATGAATCACACCCTGGAGTTGCAAGCAGCAGCCGGAGCCCAAACATAGCTTGAAAGACACACTGGAGTTGGCAGCAGGAGCCCAAAAATTGGATGAATCACACCCTGGAGTCGCAAGCAGCAGCAGGAGCCCAAACATAGCTGGAAAGACACACTGGAGTTGGCAGCAGGAGCCCAAAAATTGGATGAATGACACCCTGGAGTTGCAAGCAGCAGCAGGAGCCCAAACATAGCTTGAAAGACACACTGGAGTTGGCAGCAGGAGCCCAAAAATTGGATAAATCACACCCTGGAGTTGCAAGCAGCAGCAGGAGCCCAAACATAGCTTGAAAGACACACTGGAGTTGGCAGCAGGAGCCCAAAAATTGGATGAATCACACCCTGGAGTTGCAAGCAGCAGCAGCAGCAGGTGCCCAAACGTAGCTTGAAAGAGACACTGGAGTTGGCAGCAGGAGCCCAAAAATTGGATGACTCACACCCTGGAGTTGCAAGCGGCAGCAGCAGGAGCCCAAACATAGCTTGAAAGAGACACTGGAGTTGGCAGCAGGAGCCCAAAAATTGGATGAATGACACCCTGGAGTTACAAGCAGCAGCAGGAGCCCAAACATAGCTTGAAAGACACACTGGAGTTGGCAGCAGGAGCCGAAAAATTGGATGAATGACACCCTGGAGTTGCAAGCAGCAACAGGAGCCCAAACATTGCGTGAAAGACACACTGGAGTTGGCAGCAGGAGCCCAAAAATTGGATGTATCACACCCTGGAGTTGCAAGCAGCAGCAGGAGCCCAAACATTGCGTGAAAGACACACTGGAGTTGGCAGCAGGAGCCCAAAAATTGGATGACTCACACCCTGGAGTTGCAAGCAGCAGCAGCAGGAGCCCAAACATAGCTTGAAATAGACACTGGATTTGGCTGCAGGAGCCCAAAAATTGGATGACTCACACCCTGGAGTTGCAAGCAGCAGCAGCAGGAGCCCAAACATAGCTTGAAAGAGTCACTGGAGTTGGCTGCAGGAGCTCAAAGATTGGATGAATCACACCCTGGAGTTGCAAGCGGCAGCAGCAGCAGCAGGAGCCCAAACATAGCTTGAAAGAAACACTGGAGTTGGCAGCAGGAGCCCAAAAATTGGATGAATGATACCCTGGAGTTGCAAGCAGCAGCAGCATAGGGAGCCCAAAATTGCCAGAAAGACACACTGGAGTTGGCAGCAGCATGAAGAGAACATATACAGATTTTCGGCACATATATATTATCCGAACAATATTAATAAAAAGTAAGAGTAACGTAAAGCATTTTCTCAATAATTACTTGCAGTCTGATGCAGAGGAATGTCTGTAACTGGAGAGCAGCGCCTTAAATCTGTTTTGCATGATCCATATTTCTTTAGTGTTGGTCTGGCCCCATCATCAATCTACTCTAATGCATCAGGCATTGGTGGGTGGAAATCTTGGCTGATCCATGCAGGCCAGTCTCTCAAAAAAAAACATGGAGCGTGACAGATTAGTAACATATTAGTAACATAGTAACATATTAGTAACATAGTAACATATAAGGCCTCATTTCATCAAGCAGAGGTCTCTGCAAAATAGGGGTGAGTGGCAGCAGGAGTCTCAGTGAGAGTCCTGATCTCCCGGGATCAGCTAGCGGTCGTGTCTTGAACAGCAACCCATCTGCCGTCATCCATTGGTTAACACGATCATCCACTGCATCACAAGTGACATCTGACACCCCCAGTCAACTGTCTGTTGTATGTTATGCTTTGGGTTCAGCTCCACTATTCAGTGAGGACGATCTGATAATCAGAAAAATCAGCAGCTACTGCCCAGCCAAGAAGTGGAGGAGACACTTGCCGCTTCTTCCACTAGGTGGGCAAGTAGTGATAAGGAGAGTGTCGTGGGAGGAGGTGTTGCAAGCGTTTGGCTCCTTAAGTAGACACTGTAGAGAAACCTGAGGAGGACATCAGTGAGTTTTGAGGGCAATTTTAAAGGCTTGGAGTGATGGAGAGCGACAGATTTAGCGGGCAGCATGGTGGCAGAAGGGGAAAGTATGGAGGCAAATGTGCTCGGGGTAGACCACTCGCGCGGCAGGCTATCTTCCCAGGAGGTAGTGGAAGAGGGACCCTGGAGTAGGCGGCGGCAGCGGCAGCAGCAGCATCAGTGAATTAGTGCGGACTGTTGGTAGGAGAAATCAGCTACAAGCCCATGTTGCAGTTTTTCATCAAGTATCCGCAGGAGGTTAACATGGCTATATGAAAGATGTGTAGGCAGAAGGTGAAGTGTGGCCAGGGTCCCAATGTTGGACCCACAGCCCTGCGTCAACATTTGCAGCGTCACCATAAAGCGGCCTGGGAGAGTTGGCTCCAAAGTGGTGGTCCAGCCTGCCTCATTACCCAGTGGCACACTGCTCTCTGTTCCAGCCAGCCAAGGCTCCACCACCTCCTGTGTGTCATACCTCTGTCGCTCCAGATGCTCCTCCTCCTCTTAATCCAAGTCAGTCATTCCGCCAGCAATCCATTGCCAAACCATGTCCCAGAGACAACAGTATGTGCCCACTCATCCAACGTGCAGAAGCTAAATGTGCTCCTGTATAAGTTGCTGGTGCTGCAGTCCCTCCCTTTTGAGTTGGTGGACCTTTCAGGGAACTGATGACTTGTGCCGAGCCGAGGTGGAGAGTCCCATGCTGTCATTTCTTTGCGAAGAAGGCAGTAGCAGCCCTGTACAATTTTGTTGAACAGAAGGTGGGGCAGTCCTTTAGCCTGTCAGTGTGTACCAAAGTGCACAGCAGTGCCTATGTCTGGAGCTGTAACTATGGTCAGGGGTAGAGATGAGCGAACTTTTGAAAAATTCGATTCGACTGATTCGCCGAATTTTCCGACAAAAATCGCTTCGACCCGAATAAATTCGCGACGAATCGCTATTAAAAACGGCTATTTCTGAGCCTCCTAGAGCCTCAATAGGGTTGTAAACCATTCTGCCTTGCTGTAACACGCACAGGATGCGTGCTGGGTTAGTTAAATAATACTTTGAAGAAATATCACATGCAGATCAGAGGCATCGCTAATAGAATCGCAGAGCGGCACAATTGCAGAGAGTTGAAGTGGCATCACTATGAGGGGCAGGAGCCCAAACATTGCTTTAAAGAGACACTGGAGTTGGCAGCAGCAGGAGCCCAAAAATTGGATGAATCACACCCTGGAGTTGGCAGCAGCAGCAGGAGCCCAAACATTACTTTAAAGAGACACTGGGGTTGGCTTCAGGAGGCCAAAAATTGAATGAATCACACCCTGGAGTTGCAAGCAGCAGCAGGAGCCCAAATATTACTTTAAAGAGACACTGGAGTTGGCTTCAGGAGCCCAAAAATTGGATGAATCACACCCTGGAGTTGGCAGCAGCAGGAGCCCAAAGATTACTTTATAGAGACACTGGAGTTGGCTTCAGGAGCCCAAAAATTGGATGAATCACACCCTGGAGTTGGCAGCAGCAGGAGCCCAAATATTACTTTAAAGAGACACTGGGGTTGGCTTCAGGAGCCCAAAAATTGGATGATTCACACCCTGGAGTTGGCAGCAGCAGCAGCAGGAGCCCAAATATACACTGGAGTTGGCTTCAGGAGCCCAAAAATTGGATGAATCACACCCTGGAGTTGGCAGCAGCAGCAGCAGGAGCCCAAATATTACTTTAAAGAGACACTGGGGTTGGCTTCAGGAGGCCAAAAATTGGATGAATCACGCCCTGGAGTTGGCAGCAGCAGGAGCCCAAATATTACTTTAAAGAGACACTGGGGTTGGCTTCAGGAGGCCAAAAATTGGATGAATCACACCCTGGAGTTGGCAGCAGCAGCAGCAGGAGCCCAAACATTGGCTGAAAGAGACACTGGGGTTGGCTTCAGGAGCCCAAAAATTGGATGAATCACACCCTGGAGTTGCAAGCAGCAGCAGGAGCCCAAATATTACTTTAAAGAGACACTGGAGTTGGCTTCAGGAGCCCAAAAATTGGATGATTCACACCCTGGAGTTGTCAGCAGCGGCAGCAGGAGCCCAAATATACACTGGAGTTGGCTCCAGGAGCCCAAAAATTGGATGAATCACACCCTGGAGTTGGCAGAAGTTGGCAGCAGCAGCAGCAGGAGCCCAAACATTACTTCAAAGAGACCCTGGGGTTGGCTTCAGGAGCCCAAAAATTGGATGAATCACACCCTGGAGTTGGCAGGAGTTGACAGCAGCAGCAGCAGCAGGAGCCCAAATATTACTTTAAAGAGACCCTGGGGTTGGCTTCAGGAGCCCAAAAATTGGATGAATCACACCCTGGATTTGGCACCAGCAGCAGCAGGAGCCCAAATATTACTTTAAAGAGACACTGGGGTTGGCTTCAGGAGCCCAAAAATTGGATGAATCACACCCTGGAGTTGGCAGAAGTTGGCAGCAGCAGCAGCAGGAGCCCAAACATTACTTTAAAGAGACCCTGGGGTTGGCTTCAGGAGCCCAAAAATTGGATGAATCACACCCTGGAGTTGGCAGAAGTTGGCAGCAGCAGCAGCAGGAGCCCAAACATTACTTTAAAGAGACACTGGGGTTGGCTTCAGGAGCCCAAAAATTGGATGAATCACACCCTGGAGCTGGCAGCAGCAGCAGCAGGAGCCCAAATATACACTGGAGTTGGCTTCAGGAGCCCAAAAATTGGATGAATCACACCCTGGAGTTGGCAGAAGTTGGCAGCAGCAGCAGGAGCCCAAACATTACTTTAAAGAGACACTGGGGTTGGCTTCAGGAGCCCAAAAATTGGATGAATCACACCCTGGAGTTGGCAGCAGCAGCAGCAGGAGCCCGAATATACACTGGAGTTGGCTTCAGGAGCCCAAAAATTGGATGAATCACACCCTGGAGTTGGCAGAAGTTGGCAGCAGCTGCAGCAGGAGCCCAAACATTACTTCAAAGAGACCCTGGGGTTGGCTTCAGGAGCCCAAAGATTGGATGAATCACACCCTGGAGTTGGCAGCAGCAGCAGCAGGAGCCCAAATATACACTGGAGTTGGCTTCAGGAGCCCAAAAATTGGATGAATCACACCCTGGAGTTGGCAGAAGTTGGCAGCAGCAGCAGCAGGAGCCCAAACATTACTTTAAAGAGACCCTGGGGTTGGCTTCAGGAGCCCAAAAATTGGATGAATCACACCCTGGAGTTGGCAGCAGCAGCAGCAGGAGCCCAAATATTACTTTAAAGAGACACTGGGGTTGGCTTCAGGAGCCCAAAAATTGGATGAATCACACCCTGGAGTTGGCAGCAGGAGCAGCAGGAGCCCAAATATTACTTTAAAGAGACACTGGGGTTGGCTTCAGGAGGCCACAAATTGGATGAATCACGCCCTGGAGTTGGCAGCAGCAGGAGCCCAAATATTACTTTAAAGAGACACTGGGGTTGGCTTCAGGAGGCCAAAAATTGGATGAATCACACCCTGGAGTTGGCAGCAGCAGCAGGAGCAGCCCAAATATTACTTTAAAGAGACACTGGGGTTGGCTTCAGGAGGCCAAAAATTGGATGAATCATACCCTGGAGTTGGCAGCAGCAGCAGGAGCAGCCCAAATATCACTTTAAAGGGACAATGGGGTTGGCTTCAGGAGGCCAAAAATTGGATGAATCACACCCTGGAGTTGGCAGCAGCAGCAGGAGCAGCCCAAATATTACTTTAAAGAGACACTGGGGTTGGCTTCAGGAGGCCAAAAATTGGATGAATCACACCCTGGAGTTGGCAGCAGCAGCAGCAGGAGCCCAAACATTGGCTGAAAGAGGCACTGGGGTTGGCTTCTGGAGCCCAAAAATTGGATGAATCACACCCTGGAGTTGGCAGGAGTTGACAGCAGCAGCAGGAGCCCAAATATTACTTTAAAGAGACCCTGGGGTTGGCTTCAGGAGCCCAAAAATTGGATGAATCACACCCTGGAGTTGGCAGCAGCAGCAGCAGGAGCCCAAATATACACTGGAGTTGGCTTCAGGAGCCCGCAAAATTGGATGAATCACACCCTGGAGTTGGCAGAAGTTGGCAGCAGCAGCAGCAGGAACCCAAACATTACTTCAAAGAGACCCTGGTGTTGGCTTCAGGAGCCCAAAAATTGGATGAATCACACCCTGGAGTTGGCAGAAGTTGGCAGCAGCAGCAGCAGGAGCCCAAACATTACTTTAAAGAGACACTGGGGTTGGCTTCAGGAGCCCAAAAATTGGATGAATCACACCCTGGAGTTGGCAGCAGCAGCAGCAGGAGCCCAAATATACACTGGAGTTGGCTTCAGGAGCCCAAAAATTGGATGAATCACACCCTGGAGTTGGCAGAAGTTGGCAGCAGCAGCAGGAGCCCAAACATTACTTCAAAGAGACCCTGGTGTTGGCTTCAGGAGCCCAAAAATTGGATGAATCACACCCTGGAGTTGGCAGAAGTTGGCAGCAGCAGCAGCAGGAGCCCAAAAATTGGCCTAAAGACATAAATATGTTTTGCACCATTTGGAAAGTGTAAAACGTGGCACCATGCTGAATCTAGTCGCATGCATCAGGCATTGGTGGTTGGAAATCCTGGCTGATCCATCCCTGATTCATTTTGACAAAGGTGAGTCTCTCCACATTTTTAGTTGACAGACGAGTTCTCCTCGCCGTAACTATGGCCCCCGCCGCACTAAACACCCGCTCAGATGGCACGCTACTTGCCGGGCAGGACAGCTTTTCCAGGGCAAACTCTGCTAGTTGCGGCCACAAATCAAGTTTGGCTGCCCAGACGTCCAGCGGATCCTCAAGGTGTGTTGGCATGGTCATGTCAAAGTATGACATGACCTGCTGGTTGAGGTCCTGCTCCAGGTCTTCCTGCTGCTCATGAGTAGCCTCACTATGCGGGTGTAGAAAGCTACTCATTAGCGACTGAAGACTGAGGCTGCTGCTGCTGATGGAGCTGCTGCTGCTGCTCCTGCCAACCCCCCCAGCGGCCATGGCAGTGGAAGGTGAGCGCAGAGGTCCCCTCGAGTCAGACCTGCGAGAGTATGGACCATGGCGCAGATAGGCATCGGCCAACTGCCTACGTAGAATGTCTTTGTAGTAGTTGAGTTTGTCCTCCCTCTCGGTGGGTTTAAAAAATGCCCCCATTTTGTGCCGGAAGCGAGGGTCCAATAAGGTGGACAGCCAGAAGTCATCCCGCTGACAGATGGAAACAATTCTGGGGTCACTACGCAAGCACGTGAGCATGCTTCGTGCCATTTGCGCAAGTGACTCAGATGGACTACCTGTCTCCATCTCCACTGCATACTGCCATGGTGTGCCCGGGTCCTCTGTCTCGCCTTCCTCAAAAACCTCTAGCTCCTCTGGCTGCTCCTGCTCCTCCTCTCCTGTCCGCTGACTAGATAAACCAGCCATTTCGCCAAGCCTAAACTGTGTTTCGCTGGGCAACTCCTCCTCCTCCTCTTCCTCCTCCTCCTCCAGTTCAGCTCCAACGGGGTTCATGTGGCCGTAAGATGTAAACGCCATGTCTCCAGTGCCCTGACCAGCCATGGTTTCCAACATGTGCTGTAGTACATGAAGCAGTGGAATCACGTCGTTCATCCCGTAATCCTGCCGACTGACAAATAAAGTGGCTTCCTCAAAGGGCCTGAGCAAACGGCAGGTGTCACGTATGAGCTGCCACTGGTTGACATTGAAGTTACACAGGGGAGTCCCCCTATCTGCTTGGATCATCAGGAAATCCGTGATGGCTTTTCTCTGTTCATATAATCGGTCCAACATGTGAAGGGTGGAATTCCAACGGGTGGAAACATCGCAAATCAAACTATGTTGGGGGATACCATTCTGACGCTGTAGCTCAAGAAGGGTGTGTTTGGCGGTGTAGGAGTGGCTGAAGTGCATGCAAAGTTTCCTTGAAGTTGTTAGGATGTCTTGCAGATGGGGGGAACACTTCAGAAACCGCTTGACAACCAGATTGAAGACGTGAGCCATGCAGGGGGCATGGGTCAGGCTTCCTTGGCGCAGCGCAGACAAAATGTTCTTCCCATTGTCGGTAACCATGATTCCCATTTTAAGTTTTCTTGGAGTAAGCCATGTTTGGATTTCCTGATGAATACATTTAAGCAGTTCCTCCCCTGTGTGACTCCGTTCGCCAAGACAAACCATGTGAAGCACTGCGTGACACCTCCGTGCCCTGCACGCATGGTAGACTGGAGGGGCACTGAGACTTGAGCCTACAGTGGAGGGTGAGGAGATGGCGGAGGATGAGGAGGCCGAGTCGCACGGTGTCACAGGCCCAACGGGCAGGGAGCGCGGAGGCCGAAGCGGCGTGACCTGTCCAAGTTGCTGCTGCTGCTGCAAAGGGACCACATTCACCCAGTGGGCCGTAAACGACATGTACTATCCCTGACCGTAGTTACAGCTCCAGCTTCTGCCTTGGCTGGCAAAAATTGGGAGCTCACTTGGTGAGGAAGCAGACTGGACCACCCCTTGGGAGCCTCGGTTCTCCCAGGTCGCTTTATGGTGACGCATCATATGTTGACGCAGGGCCGTGGTGCCAACATTTGGACCCTGGCCACGCTTCACCTTCTGCCTACATATCTTGCATGTGGCCATGTTACCCTCCTGCGGATGCTTCAGGATAAACTGCCACACTGCCGAGTAGCTACTTTTCCCACCCCCTGGCCTCACTGATTCACTGCTGCTGTTGCCAACTCCAGGAACCCCTGCTCCACTACCTCCCGATAAGGTAGACTGCCGCACAGCAGGTGCTCTACCCCGGCCCCGGCCCCGGCCGGCTCCAGCCTTTGGAATTGTGCCCCCATGCTGACTGCTACCACCTTGCTGCCTCAGCTGCTGACTCCGGGGCAACCTGCACCCCTCTTCTCCTGATGATGACGATGAAGCCCCTTCATCACCCGGCTCCCAAGTGCGATCGGCTTCATCGTCATCATCATCATCACCGAGTTGTGGCTGTACGTCACTGATGTTCGTGGATTCGTCAACAGTGTCTGGCGCAGGAGCTGGAACGCTCGCAGCACCCACGACACTGTCCACATCACTATTTGTCTGCCTAGCTAGAGAAGCCACCTCCATTTCTTGGCTGGGCAGTAGCTGCTGACTGTCCTCTATCTGATGGTCCTCCTCACTAAAGAGTGGAGCTGAACCCAAAGCATAGGATACGTCGCTGGGGGAGGGAACGGCGTAGGCCAGAGGCAATGGGAGGACAGGGACTGCTCTCGGGGCATGCCAACTCAGGGTTGTGTCAGAGGAACCTACCGACCCTAGACTGTGGGTCTCAGACGTAAGTTGTGATGATGTTGTTGATGAGCGCGTCAACCAATCTACCACGGCAGATGCATTACTGGTGGAGACCCGACCGCTAGCAGATACTGGCAGATTAGGTCTCTCAGCGTGACTCCTGCTGCTACTGGCCCCCAGTCTGATGCGAGCTCTGCCTGCGGAACCTTGGCCTCTGCCACTCCTCTTTTCACTTCCAGGCACTTGTCTGCCCGACATAGTCTAACTGGCGTGGTAGTAGGTGATATTTTTAGAACCCCCAGGCAGCGGTGGGTCTATATGAAACAGAATATAATGCACACCAAAAGTGAGCAGTAACACTCAGCATCCAACAGGCCTGCTTAGTGTAAATAAGAGAGCTGCTTAGTGTAAATAAAGAGGGGTATGGTATGTTACAGAATGGGATGCCCCGACAGAAGTGCACCTGGCAGGCAGCAGTAAGTCTATGCACAGCAAAAGTGTCTTTAACAGGCCTAATTTAAATTAGAATAAGTGCAAATGGTTATATGGTCTTAAATAGAGGCTGCTGTAGTCACAGAATGGGATGCCCCAAAAACCAGCAGTGCACCTGGCAGGGACAAGTAGTGCTATGCACAGCAAAAGTGTCTTTATCAGGCCTAATTTCAATTAGAATAAGTGCAAATGGTTATATGGTCTTAAACAGAGGCTGCTGTAGTCACAGAATGGGATGCCCCAAAAACCAGCAGTGCACCTGGCAGGGACAAGTAGTGCTATGCACAGCAAAAGTGTCTTTATCAGGCCTAATTTCAATTAGAATAAGTGCAAATGGTTATATGGTCTTAAACAGAGGGTGCTGTAGTCACAGAATGGGATGCCCCAAAAACCAGCAGTGCACCTGGCAGGGACAAGTAGTGCTATGCACAGCAAAAGTGTCTTTATCAGGCCTAATTTCAATTAGAATAAGTGCAAATGGTTATATGGTCTTAAACAGAGGCTGCTGTAGTCACAGAATGGGATGCCCCAAAAACCAGCAGTGCACCTGGCAGGGACAAGTAGTGCTATGCACAGCAAAAGTGTCTTTATAAGACCTAATTTCAATTAGAATAAGTGCAAATGGTTATATGGTCTTAAATAGAGGCTGGTGTAGTCACAGAATGGGATGCCCCAAAAAAGAAGTGCACCTGGCAGGGTCCAGTAGTGCTTTGCACAGCAAAAGTGTCTTTATCAGGCCTAATTTCAATTAGAATAAGTGCAAATGGCTATATGGTCTTAAAAAGAGGCTGCTGTAGTCACAGAATGGGATGCCCCAAAAACCAGCAGTGCACCTGGTAGGGACAAGTAGTGCTATGCACAGCAAAAGTGTCTTTATCAGGCCTAATTTCAATTAGAATAAGTGCAAATGGTTATATGGTCTTAAACAGAGGCTGCTGTAGTCACAGAATGGGATGCCCCAAAAACCAGCAGTGCACCTGGCAGGGACAAGTAGTGCTATGCACAGCAAAAGTGTATTTATCAGGCCTAATTTCAATTAGAATAAGGGCAAATGGTTATATGGTCTTAAATAGAGGCTGGTGTAGTCACAGAATGGGATGCCCCAAAAAAGAAGTGCACCTGGCAGGGTCCAGTAGTGCTATGCACAGCAAAAGTGTCTTTATCAGGCCTAATTTCAATTAGAATAAGTGCAAATGGTTATATGGTCTTAAACAGAGGCTGCTATAGTCACAGAATGGGATGCCCCAAAAACCAGCAGTGCGCCTGGCAGGGACAAGTAGTGCTATGCACAGCAAAAGTGTCTTTATCAGGCCTAATTTCAATTAGAATAAGTGCAAATGGTTATATGGTCTTAAACAGAGGCTGCTGTAGTCACAGAATGGGATGCCCCAAAAACCAGCAGTGCACCTGGCAGGGATAAGTAGTGCTATGCACAGCAAAAGTGTCTTTATCAGGCCTAATTTAAATTAGAATAAGTGCAAATGGTTATATGGTCTTAAACAGAGGCTGCTGTAGTCACAGAATGGGATACCCCAAAAACCAGCAGTGCACCTGGCAGGGACAAGTAGTGCTATGCACAGCAAAAGTGTCTTTATCAGGCCTAATTTCAATTAGAATAAGTGCAAATGGTTATATGGTCTTAAACAGAGGCTGCTGTAGTCACAGAATGGGATGCCCCAAAAACCAGCAGTGCACCTGGCAGGGACAAGTAGTGCTATGCACAGCAAAAGTGTCTTTATCAGGCCTAATTTCAATTAGAATAAGTGCAAATGGTTATATGGTCGTAAACAGAGGCTGCTGTAGTCACAGAATGGGATGCCCCAAAAAAGAAGTGCACCTGGCAGGGTCCAGTAGTGCTATGCACAGCAAAAGTGTCTTTATCAGGCGTAATTTCAATTAGAATAAGTGCAAATGGTTATATGGTCTTAAACAGAGGCTGCTGTAGTCACAGAATGGGATGCCCCAAAAACCAGCAGTGCACCTGGCAGGGACAAGTAGTGCTATGCACAGCAAAAGTGTCTTTATCAGGCCTAATTTCAATTAGAATAAGTGCAAATGGTTATATGGTCTTAAACAGAGGCTGCTGTAGTCACAGAATGGGATGCCCCAAAAACCAGCAGTGCACCTAGCAGGGACAAGTAGTGCTATGCACAGCAAAAGTGTCTTTATCAGGCCTAATTTCAATAAGAATAAGTGCAAATGGTTATATGGTCTTAAACAGAGGCTGCTGTAGTCACAGAATGGGATGCCCCAAAAACCAGCAGTGCACCTGGCAGGGATAAGTAGTGCTATGCACAGCAAAAGTGTCTTTATCAGGCCTAATTTAAATTAGAATAAGTGCAAATGGTTATATGGTCTTAAACAGAGGCTGCTGTAGTCACAGAATGGGATACCCCAAAAACCAGCAGTGCACCTGGCAGGGACAAGTAGTGCTATGCACAGCAAAAGTGTCTTTATCAGGCCTAATTTCAATTAGAATAAGTGCAAATGGTTATATGGTCTTAAACAGAGGCTGCTGTAGTCACAGAATGGGATGCCCCAAAAACCAGCAGTGCACCTGGCAGGGACAAGTAGTGCTATGCACAGCAAAAGTGTCTTTATCAGGCCTAATTTCAATTAGAATAAGTGCAAATGGTTATATGGTCGTAAACAGAGGCTGCTGTAGTCACAGAATGGGATGCCCCAAAAAAGAAGTGCACCTGGCAGGGTCCAGTAGTGCTATGCACAGCAAAAGTGTCTTTATCAGGCGTAATTTCAATTAGAATAAGTGCAAATGGTTATATGGTCTTAAACAGAGGCTGCTGTAGTCACAGAATGGGATGCCCCAAAAACCAGCAGTGCACCTGGCAGGGACAAGTAGTGCTATGCACAGCAAAAGTGTCTTTATCAGGCCTAATTTCAATTAGAATAAGTGCAAATGGTTATATGGTCTTAAACAGAGGCTGCTGTAGTCACAGAATGGGATGCCCCAAAAACCAGCAGTGCACCTAGCAGGGACAAGTAGTGCTATGCACAGCAAAAGTGTCTTTATCAGGCCTAATTTCAATAAGAATAAGTGCAAATGGTTATATGGTCTTAAACAGAGGCTGCTGTAGTCACAGAATGGGATGCCCCAAAAAAGAAGTGCACCTGGCAGGGACAAGTAGTGCTATGCACAGCAAAAGTGTCTTTATCAGGCGTAATTTCAATTAGAATAAGTGCAAATGGTTATATGGTCTTAAACAGAGGCTGCTGTAGTCACAGAATGGGATGCCCCAAAAACCAGCAGTGCACCTGGCAGGGACAAGTAGTGCTATGCACAGCAAAAGTGTCTTTATCAGGCCTAATTTCAATTAGAATAAGTGCAAATGGTTATATGGTCTTAAACAGAGGCTGCTGTAGTCACAGAATGGGATGCCCCAAAAAGAAGTGCACCTGACAGGGTCCAGTAGTGCTATGCATAGCAAAAGTGTCTTTATCAGGCCTAATTTCAATTAGAATAAGTGCAAATGGTTATATGGTCTTAAACAGAGGCTGCTGTAGTCACAGAATGGGATGCCCCAAAAACCAGCAGTGCGCCTGGCAGGGACAAGTAGTGCTATGCACAGCAAAAGTGTCTTTATCAGGCCTAATTTCAATTAGAATAAGTGCAAATGGCTATATGGTCTTAAAAAGAGGCTGCTGTAGTCACAGAATGGGATGCCCCAAAAACCAGCAGTGCACCTGGTAGGGACAAGTAGTGCTATGCACAGCAAAAGTGTCTTTATCAGGCCTAATTTCAATTAGAATAAGTGCAAATGGTTATATGGTCTTAAACAGAGGCTGCTGTAGTCACAGAATGGGATGCCCCAAAAACCAGCAGTGCACCTGGCAGGGACAAGTAGTGCTATGCACAGCAAAAGTGTCTTTATCAGGCCTAATTTCAATTAGAATAAGGGCAAATGGTTATATGGTCTTAAATAGAGGCTGGTGTAGTCACAGAATGGGATGCCCCAAAAAAGAAGTGCACCTGGCAGGGTCCAGTAGTGCTATGCACAGCAAAAGTGTCTTTATCAGGCCTAATTTCAATTAGAATAAGTGCAAATGGTTATATGGTCTTAAACAGAGGCTGCTATAGTCACAGAATGGGATGCCCCAAAAACCAGCAGTGCGCCTGGCAGGGACAAGTAGTGCTATGCACAGCAAAAGTGTCTTTATCAGGCCTAATTTCAATTAGAATAAGTGCAAATGGTTATATGGTCTTAAACAGAGGCTGCTGTAGTCACAGAATGGGATGCCCCAAAAACCAGCAGTGCACCTGGCAGGGATAAGTAGTGCTATGCACAGCAAAAGTGTCTTTATCAGGCCTAATTTAAATTAGAATAAGTGCAAATGGTTATATGGTCTTAAACAGAGGCTGCTGTAGTCACAGAATGGGATGCCCCAAAAACCAGCAGTGCACCTGGCAGGGACAAGTAGTGCTATGCACAGCAAAAATGTCTTTATCAGGCCTAATTTCAATTAGAATAAGTGCAAATGGTTATATGGTCTTAAACAGAGGCTGCTGTAGTCACAGAATGGGATGCCCCAAAAACCAGCAGTGCACCTGGCAGGGACAAGTAGTGCTATGCACAGCAAAAGTGTCTTTATCAGGCCTAATTTCAATTAGAATAAGTGCAAATGGTTATATGGTCTTAAACAGAGGCTGCTGTAGTCACAGAATGGGATGCCCCAAAAAAGAAGTGCACCTGGCAGGGTCCAGTAGTGCTATGCACAGCAAAAGTGTCTTTATCAGGCCTAATTTCAATTAGAATAAGTGCAAATGGTTATATGGTCTTAAACAGAGGCTGCTGTAGTCACAGAATGGGATGCCCCAAAAAAGAAGTGCACCTGGCAGGGACAAGTAGTGCTATGCACAGCAAAAGTGTCTTTATCAGGCGTAATTTCAATTAGAATAAGTGCAAATGGTTATATGGTCTTAAACAGAGGCTGCTGTAGTCACAGAATGGGATGCCCCAAAAACCAGCAGTGCACCTAGCAGGGACAAGTAGTGCTATGCACAGCAAAAGTGTCTTTATCAGGCCTAATTTCAATAAGAATAAGTGCAAATGGTTATATGGTCTTAAACAGAGGCTGCTGTAGTCACAGAATGGGATGCCCCAAAAACCAGCAGTGCACCTGGCAGGGACAAGTAGTGCTATGCACAGCAAAAGTGTCTTTATCAGGCCTAATTTCAATTAGAATAAGTGCAAATGGTTATATGGTCTTAAACAGAGGCTGCTGTAGTCACAGAATGGGATGCCCCAAAAAGAAGTGCACCTGACAGGGTCCAGTAGTGCTATGCACAGCAAAAGTGTCTTTATCAGGCCTAATTTCAATTAGAATAAGTGCAAATGGTTATATGGTCTTAAACAGAGGCTGCTGTAGTCACAGAATGGGATGCCCCAAAAACCAGCAGTGCACCTGGCAGGGACAAGTAGTGCTATGCACAGCAAAAGTGTCTTTATCAGGCCTAATTTCAATTAGAATAAGTGCAAATGGTTATATGGTCTTAAACAGAGGCTGCTGTAGTCACAGAATGGGATGCCCCAAAAACCAGCAGTGCACCTGGCAGGGACAAGTAGTGCTATGCACAGCAAAAGTGTCTTTATCAGGCCTAATTTCAATTAGAATAAGTGCAAATGGTTATATGGTCTTAAACAGAGGCTGCTGTAGTCACAGAATGGGATGCCCCAAAAAGAAGTGCACCTGACAGGGTCCAGTAGTGCTATGCACAGCAAAAGTGTCTTTATCAGGCCTAATTTCAATTAGAATAAGTGCAAATGGTTATATGGTCTTAAACAGAGGCTGCTGTAGTCACAGAATGGGATGCCCCAAAAACCAGCAGTGCACCTGGCAGGGACAAGTAGTGCTATGCACAGCAAAAGTGTCTTTATCAGGCCTAATTTCAATTAGAATAAGTGCAAATGGTTATATGGTCTTAAACAGAGGCTGCTGTAGTCACAGAATGGGATGCCCCAAAAACCAGCAGTGCACCTGGCAGGGACAAGTAGTGCTATGCACAGCAAAAGTGTCTTTATCAGGCCTAATTTCAATTAGAATAAGTGCAAATGGTTATATGGTCTTAAACAGAGGCTGCTGTAGTCACAGAATGGGATGCCCCAAAAACCAGCAGTGCACCTGGCAGGGACAAGTAGTGCTATGCACAGCAAAAGTGTCTTTATCAGGCCTAATTTCAATTAGAATAAGTGCAAATGGTTATATGGTCTTAAACAGAGGCTGCTGTAGTCACAGAATGGGATGCCCCAAAAACCAGCAGTGCACCTGGCAGGGACAAGTAGTGCTATGCACAGCAAAAGTGTCTTTATCAGGCCTAATTTCAATTAGAATAAGTGCAAATGGTTATATGGTCTTAAATAGAGGCTGCTGTAGTCACAGAATGGGATGCCCCAAAAACCAGCAGTACACCTGGCAGGGACAAGTAGTGCTATGCACAGCAAAAGTGTCTTTATCAGGCCTAATTTCAATTAGAATAAGTGCAAATGGTTATATGGTCTTAAATAGAGGCTGGTGTAGTCACAGAATGGGATGCCCCAAAAAAGAAGTGCACCTGGCAGGGTCCAGTAGTGCTATGCACAGCAAAAGTGTCTTTATCAGGCCTAATTTCAATTAGAATAAGTGCAAATGGTTATATGGTCTTAAACAGAGGCTGCTGTAGTCACAGAATGGGATGCCCCAAAAACCAGCAGTGCACCTGGCAGGGACAAGTAGTGCTATGCACAGCAAAAGTGTCTTTATCAGGCCTAATTTCAATTAGAATAAGTTCAAATGGTTATATGGTCTTAAATAGAGGCTGCTGTAGTCACAGAATGGGATGCCCCAAAAACCAGCAGTACACCTGGCAGGGACAAGTAGTGCTATGCACAGCAAAAGTGTCTTTATCAGGCCTAATTTCAATTAGAATAAGTGCAAATGGTTATATGGTCTTAAATAGAGGCTGCTGTAGTCACAGAATGGGATGCCCCAAAAACCAGCAGTACACCTGGCAGGGACAAGTAGTGCTATGCACAGCAAAAGTGTCTTTATCAGGCCTAATTTCAATTAGAATAAGTGCAAATGGTTATATGGTCTTAAACAGAGGCTGCTGTAGTCACAGAATGGGATGCCCCAAAAACCAGCAGTACACCTGGCAGGGACAAGTAGTGCTATGCACAGCAAAAGTGTCTTTATCAGGCCTAATTTAAATTAGAATAAGTGCAAATGGTTATATGGTCTTAAACAGAGGCTGCTGTAGTCACAGAATGGGATGCCCCAAAAACCAGCAGTACACCTGGCAGGGACAAGTAGTGCTATGCACAGCAAAAGTGTCTTTATCAGGCCTAATTTCAATTAGAATAAGTGCAAATGGTTATATGGTCTTAAACAGAGGCTGCTGTAGTCACAGAATGGGATGCCCCAAAAACCAGCAGTGCACCTGGCAGGGACAAGTAGTGCTATGCACAGCAAAAGTGTCTTTATCAGGCCTAATTTCAATTAGAATAAGTGCAAATGGTTATATGGTCTTAAACAGAGGCTGCTGTAGTCACAGAATGGGATGCCCCAAAAACCAGCAGTACACCTGGCAGGGACGAGTAGTGCTATGCACAGCAAAAGTGTCTTTATCAGGCCTAATTTCAATTAGAATAAGTGCAAATGGTTATATGGTCTTAAACAGAGGCTGCTGTAGTCACAGAATGGGATGCCTCAAAAACCAGCAGTACACCTGGCAGGGACAAGTAGTGCTATGCACAGCAAAAGTGTCTTTATCAGGCCTAATTTCAATTAGAATAAGTGCAAATGGTTATATGGTCTTAAACAGAGGCTGCTGTAGTCACAGAATGGGATGATCCAAAAACCAGCAGTGCACCTGGCAGGGACAAGTAGTGCTATGCACAGCAAAGTGTCTTTATCAGGCCTAATTTCAATTAGAATAAGTGCAAATGGTTATATGGTCTTAAAAAGAGGCTGGTGTAGTCACAGAATGGGATGCCCCAAAAACCAGCAGTACACCTGGCAGGGACAAGTAGTGCTATGCACAGCAAAAGTGTCTTTATCAGGCCTAATTTCAATTAGAATAAGTGCAAATGGTTATATGGTCTTAAATAGAGGCTGCTGTAGTCACAGAATGGGATGCCCCAAAAACCAGCAGTACACCTGGCAGGGACAAGTAGTGCTATGCACAGCAAAAGTGTCTTTATCAGGCCTAATTTCAATTAGAATAAGTGCAAATGGTTATATGGTCTTAAATAGAGGCTGCTGTAGTCACAGAATGGGATGCCCCAAAAACCAGCAGTACACCTGGCAGGGACAAGTAGTGCTATGCACAGCAAAAGTGTCTTTATCAGGCCTAATTTCAATTAGAATAAGTGCAAATGGTTATATGGTCTTAAACAGAGGCTGCTGTAGTCACAGAATGGGATGCCCCAAAAACCAGCAGTACACCTGGCAGGGACAAGTAGTGCTATGCACAGCAAAAGTGTCTTTATCAGGCCTAATTTCAATTAGAATAAGTGCAAATGGTTATATGGTCTTAAACAGAGGCTGCTGTAGTCACAGAATGGGATGCCCCAAAAACCAGCAGTACACCTGGCAGGGACAAGTAGTGCTATGCACAGCAAAAGTGTCTTTATCAGGCCTAATTTCAATTAGAATAAGTGCAAATGGTTATATGGTCTTAAACAGAGGCTGCTGTAGTCACAGAATGGGATGCCCCAAAAACCAGCAGTACACCTGGCAGGGACAAGTAGTGCTATGCACAGCAAAAGTGTCTTTATCAGGCCTAATTTCAATTAGAATAAGTGCAAATGGTTATATGGTCTTAAACAGAGGCTGCTGTAGTCACAGAATGGGATGCCCCAAAAACCAGCAGTACACCTGGCAGGGACAAGTAGTGCTATGCACAGCAAAAGTGTCTTTATCAGGCCTAATTTCAATTAGAATAAGTGCAAATGGTTATATGGTCTTAAACAGAGGCTGCTGTAGTCAGAGAATGGGATGCCCCAAAAACCAGCAGTACACCTGGCAGGGACAAGTAGTGCTATGCACAGCAAAAGTGTCTTTATCAGGCCTAATTTCAATTAGAATAAGTGCAAATGGTTATATGGTCTTAAACAGAGGCTGCTGTAGTCACAGAATGGGATGCCCCAAAAACCAGCAGTGCACCTGGCAGGGACAAGTAGTGCTATGCACAGCAAAAGTGTCTTTATCAGGCCTAATTTCAATTAGAATAAGTGCAAATGGTTATATGGTCTTAAACAGAGGCTGCTGTAGTCACAGAATGGGATGCCCCAAAAACCAGCAGTACACCTGGCAGGGACAAGTAGTGCTATGCACAGCAAAAGTGTCTTTATCAGGCCTAATTTCAATTAGAATAAGTGCAAATGGTTATATGGTCTTAAATAGAGGCTGCTGTAGTCACAGAATGGGATGCCCCAAAAAAGAAGTACACCTGGCAGGGACAAGTAGTGCTATGCACAGCAAAAGTGTCTTTATCAGGCCGAATTTCAATTAGAATAAGTGCAAATGGTTATATGGTCTTAAATAGAGGCTGCTGTAGTCACAGAATGGGATGCCCCAAAAACCAGCAGTACACCTGGCAGGGACAAGTAGTGCTATGCACAGCAAAAGTGTCTTTATCAGGCCTAATTTCAATTAGAATAAGTGCAAATGGTTATATGGTCTTAAATAGAGGCTGGTGTAGTCACAGAATGGGATGCGCCAAAAAAGAAGTGCACCTGGCAGGGTCCAGTAGTGCTATGCACAGCAAAAGTGTCTTTATCAGGCCTAATTTCAATTAGAATAAGTGCAAATGGTTATATGGTCTTAAATAGAGGCTGGTGTAGTCACAGAATGGGATGCCTCACAGCAGACTTAAGATCAGTTCAGTATATATGCACAGTTAGTTAGTATAAGCAGCCTGAAAACGCTAACAAAGCCTGTCAGCCAGCCAGTAACAAACACTCAGGCTGGATGAAAAAAAAAAAAATCTCCCTGTGACTGCCTCCGATTTTTCCTAACTTTCCCTGTTTTTCGCTGACTTTCTGTCTGTCTCCTGCCTGTCTCCTGCCTGTCTCCAGCCTGTCCCTGTCTGTCCCTGCCTGTCTAACTGCCTCTCTCCCTCAGCTACACAGCGTTCTGTCTCTCACGAATGCAATAGAGAAATGAGGAAGGAAAAGCAAGATGGCCGCCTTAAATAGCGCTGTGACGTCACCGGGCTTGCTGGCTACTGATAGGCTGCATGTGACTGTCCCAGCATACACTGCCCCACCTTACATGTCTGGACATGTCCCGTCCGCCATCTTAGAATGCCTGTAAATGTAAATGAATGGATGTTAAAGGAAAACTTTGAGCGATCGAATCGCGGGGAAATTCGGATTCGATCCGAATCGAATTTTGCATGAAATTCGGATCGAATCCGGGTTCGTCCGGATCGATTCGCTCATCCCTAGTCAGGGGCAACAAATATCCTTTTAGGACCACTGGGTGATTGTGGTTCCTGCACAACCACAAAAGCAACTTGGACAGGTTCCTCCGCTGTGGCCTCCACGCTCCTAGGCCTTTGTGCCTGTGATAGTGCACTTGCACTTAGCAATGGTGTCACAGAGAAAAGTGGCAAATTGTCAATTACATATTAATAGTTAACATTTATCTTATTTGAACATATTTATAATAATAACATATAATAACATATAACATAGCAACAATAACATATAACATAATAACAGTAACATATAAAATGTGTCAACATTTTTTTTTTTCGGGTTAATTTGGTATTGTTTTTTGTTTTTTTTTATATTTTGTATTTTTTTTTTATATTTTGCATTTCTTAGATATATATATATATATATATATATATATATATATATATATATATATAATATTTTTTTCCATTGCCTTTTAATATTTTGTGAATTTTTGTACAATTTTTTTTTGTCATTTTTTAATTTTTTTTCTAAATATTTATTTTTTCTCTTTTTTTTTATTTTTTTTTTCCCAGTGCCCTTCCAGCCTACCATGTGTGCAGGACACAGCGGTTTCATGCTGTTGTTCACATGGTTTGCCTTGAGCAACAGAGTCACACATGGGAGGAACTGCTAAAAATGAGAACTCAATACATGAAATCATGGCTTACTCCACGAAAACTGCAAATGGGACCCATGGTGACTGACACTGGGAAGAACATCTTGTCTGCGCTGCGACAAGGAAGCCTGAGCCATGCGTCCTGCCATGGCACACATGTTCAATCTAGTTGTCAAGCCTTTTCTGAAGTCTTCCCCCCATCTGAAAGACATCCTAACAACGGGAAGGAAACTTTGCATGCACTTCAGGCACTCCTACACCGCCAAGCACACCCTTCTTGAGCTTCAGCGTCAGAAAGGTATCCCCCAACATAGTCTGATTTGCAATGTTTCCCCCCGTTGGAATTCCACCCTCCATATGCAGGATCGAATATAGGAACAGAGAGAAAAGCCATCACGGATTTCTTGATGATCCAAACGGATAGGGGGACTCCCCTGTGTAACTTCAATTTAAACCAGTGGAAGCTCATACGTGACACCTGCCGTTTGCTCAGGCCCTTTGAGGAAGCTACTACTAGGCAGTCACCAGGACTATGAGATGAACGATGTGATTCCACTGCTTCATGTACTACAACACATGTTGGAAACCATGGCTGGTCAGGGCACAAGAGATATGGTGCATACATTTCACAGCCACATGAAGCCTGTGGGGGCTGAAGTGGAGGAGGGGGTGGGGCACAGCGAAGCACAGTTTAGGTTTGACAAAATGACCATTTTATCTAGTCATCTGACATGAGAGGAGGAGCAGGAGCAGCCAGAGGAGCTAGAGGGTTGTGAGGAAGGCGAGACAGACACACCGTGGCAGTTTGCAGTGGAGATGGAGACAGGTAGCCCCTCCGAGTCACTTGCACAAATGGCACGATGCATGCTCACATGCTTGCGTAGTGACCACAGAATTGTCTCCATTTGTCAGCGGGATGACTTCTGGCTCTCCACCTTATTGGACCCTCGCTTCCGGCACAAAATGGGGGCATTTTTTACACCCACTGAGAGGGAGGACAAACTGACCTACTACAGAGACATCCTACGTAGTCAGTTGGGCGATGTCTATCTGCGCCATGGTCCATACTCTCGCAGGTCTGACTCGGGGGGGACCTCTGCGCTCACCTTCCACTGCACTGGCTGCCGGGGGGGTGGCAGGAGCAGCAGCTCCATCAGCAGCCTCAGTCTTCAGTCGCTAATGAGCAGCTTTCTACACCCGCATAGTGAGTCTACTCATGAGCAGCAGGAAGACCTGGAGCAGGACCTGAACCAGCAGGTCATGTCATACCTTGACATGACCATGCCAACATACCTTGAGGATCCGCTGGACTTCTGGGAAGCCAAACTTGACTTGTGGCCGCAACTAGCAGAGTTTGCCCTGGAAAAGCTGTCCTGCGCGGCCAGTTAGATGGCAACTGGGCTGCTCTATATTATGCTGCAAAATGGCAAATTTACCTCACTATATAAGCTATTGCCCCTCAGATTTACACAGGGCCTGCTCTATATAATGCTGCAAAATGGCAAATTTACCTCACTATATAAGCTATTGCCCCTCAGATTTACACAGGGCCTGCTCTATATTATAAGCTGCAAAATGGCAAATTTACCTCACAGTATAAGCTAATGCCCCTCAGATTTACACAGGGGCTGCTTTATATTATGCTGAAAAATGGCAAATTTACCTCACAGTATAAGCTATTGCCCCTCAGATTGACATAGGAGCTGCTCTATATAATGCTACAAAACCAAGAGCGGATTTAACTCACACAATATAACCTATTTCTCAGGTTTATATAGGGACTGCTCTATGTAATGGTGCAAAACCATGAATTTACCTACAATATAAAGTATTGCTGCTCCATATAATGGTGCAAAACTGAATTTATCTCACAATATAAACTATTACTCCTCAGGTTTATATAGGGGATGCTGTATATAACAGTGCAAAACCATGAATTTACCTCATAATATAAACTATTGCCCCTCAGATTTACACAGGGCCTGCTGTATATTATGCTGCAAAATGGCAAATTTACCTCACAGTATAAGCTATTGCCCCTCAGATTTACACAGGGCCTGCTCTATAGAATGATACAAAACCAAGAGCAGATTTAACTCACACAATATAACCTATTTCTCAGGTTTATATAGGGACTGCTCTATGTAATGGTTCAAAACCATGAAGTTACCTCATAATATAAACTATTGCCCCCCCAGATTTACTCAGGGGCTGCTCCATATAATGGTGCAAAACAGGGCAAATGTATTGTCCAATATAAACTATTGCTGCTCTGATTTACACAGGAGGGCCACTCTAAAGAATGGTGCAACATGGCGAATTTAGCTCAGAATATAACATAGATTGCAAAATGAGATTTTCAGACAGGGCCTGCTCTATAAAATGGCAATTTTACCTCACAATATAAACTATTGCTCCTCAGATTTACACAGGGATTTAGGTTGATATATATAATATATCAATACTCTCTGCTTATTGATATTCTCTCCTCTCTTGTGGTTCAAGGGCTTGCGCTCTCTTGGCTCAACTCTTACCTCTCTGATAGATCATTCAGTGTATTCTATTCTAACACGGTCTCATCCTCACGTTCCCTTTCTGTTGGTGTGCCGCAAGGTTCTGTCCTAGGCCCCCTACTTTTCTCAGTCTACACTCACGGCCTCGGCAAACTTATAACTTCACTAGGCTTCCAATACCTCTTCTATGCGGATGACACTCAGATATATCTCTCAGGCCCCAATCTCTCCTCTCTACTATCTCGTCTCCCCAACTGCCTCTTCATTGATGTCATCTCGCTATCTCAAGCTGAACATGGACAAGACAGAACTGGTCATTTTCCTGCCCTCTAACCCCCCTCCCCTCTCTAACACGTCTATTTCTGTCAACAATTACACAATAACAGCAACTCCCCAAGCTCGGTGCCTGGGAGTCATTCTGGACTCTGCCCTCTCTTTCAAACCACATATTCACTCCCTGGCCACCTCCTGTCGCCTCCAACTTAAAAACATCTCACGCATCCGTCCTTTCCTCTCACTTGACACCACTAAAATGCTAGTGCATGCCCTGGTCATATCCCGTCTGGACTACTGCAACATCCTTCTTTGTGGCTTACCAACTAACAGACTGGCACCCCTCCAATCTATCCTGAACTCTGCTGCTCGCCTCATCCATCTCTCCTCTCGCTCCTCCAGTTCTGCGCCTCTCTGCCAATCCCTACACTGGCTGCCAGTCCCACAGCGAATCCTGTTCAAAAATCTAACTCTCACATACAAGGCTCTCTACAACCAGGCCCCTCCCTACATCTCATCTCTAATCCAACAGTATCAACCTAGACGCAGCCTCCGCTCTTCTGCCGACCTTCTCCTGTCCTCCACCCTGGTCACCTCCTCTCACGCCCGCCTCCAGGACTTCTCACGTGCAACTTCAATCTTCTGGAATGCCCTCCCGCACCCAATCCGCCACTCCACAACCCTCAAAACCTTCAAAGGTGCCCTTAAAATGCACTTATTCAGACAAGCATATAATCTGGCCTAACCAATCTTCTAAAGAGCACATGCCACAAAGCTCAATACTGACTGTTTGTGATCCTTCCCCCTCGTCTTCACCCCTCTTCCTTTAGACTGTAAGCTCGCAAGGGCAGGGCTCTCTCCCCTATTGTATCTTGTACTCAGAATATCCATTGTCAACTCTGTAAAACTGCGTTTGAAATAGTATATGTATCGTATGTTTCTACCCTGTCTGTAATTACTACTTTGTAAAGCGCTGCGGAAGATGATGGCGCTATATAAATAAACAATAATAATAATAATAATAGTGCAAAACAGCTAATTTACCTCACAATACTGTATAAACTATTGCTTCTCAGATTTACACAGTGAGCTTCTCTATATAATGGTGCAAAATGGCGAATTTACCTCACTATATAATCTATTACAGCTCTATATAAAAAATAAATAAATAAATAAAAAAAGTGCCCATAGAAGCTTATTTAGTGTAACAGATAGGGTGACATGTGCTGGTTTGGGATGCCCATGTGGGCTAGTGTTTTGACAGCAGGACAAAAAAACAATTCAAAATACAATAGCTTAATAAAACTGAGGCTGAACAAGCTTATTTAGTATAAAACATAGGGTGACGTGCTGGTTTGGGATGCCCATGTGGGCTGGTGTTTTGACTGCAGGACAAAAACCAATTCAAAATGCAATACTTTCATTAATCTGAGGAAGGATCAACAAGCGTATTTAGTATAACAGATAGGCTGCTTAATGCAGGTTTAGGATGCCCTGCGGCCTGGTGTTTTTTTGTTAAAGGCAGACCAAAAAACAATTCAAAATGCAATAGTTTGATTCAGCTGAAGAAGGATGAACAAGCGTATTTAGTATAACAGATAGGGTGCAACGTGGTGGTTTGGGATACCCTGTGGCCTGGTGTATTGACAGCAGGACAAAAACCAATTCAAAATGCAATAGCTTAATAAAGCTGATGCTGAACAACGCTTATTTAGTATAACAGATAGGGTACAACGTGCAGGTTTGGGATACCCTGTGGCCTGGTGTATTTAAAGCAGACCAAAACCAATTCAAAATGCAATAACTTAATAAAGCTGAGGCTGTAGATGCTTATTTAGTATAACAGATAGGGTGCCACGTGGTGGTTTGGGATACCCTGCGGCCTGGTGTATTGACAGCAGGACAAAAAACAATTCAAAATGCAATAGCTTAATAAAGCTGATGCTGAACAACGCTTATTTAGTATAACAGATAGGGTGCCACGTGGTGGTTTGGGATACCCTGCGGCCTGGTGTATTGACAGCAGGACAAAAACCAATTCAAAATGCAATAACTTAATAAAGCTGAGGCTGTATAACAGATAGGGTGCACCGTGGTGGTTTGGGATACCCTGCGGCCTGGTGTATTGACAGCAGAACAAAAACCAATTCAAAATGCAATAGCTTAATAAAGCTGATGCTGAACAACGCT
This sequence comes from Gastrophryne carolinensis, assembly GCA_027917425.1. NCBI lineage: Eukaryota > Metazoa > Chordata > Amphibia > Anura > Microhylidae > Gastrophryne > Gastrophryne carolinensis. The sequence continues at coordinate 77,016,212 of CM051243.1, forward strand.
TATTTGGAATAACAGATAGGGTGCAACGTGCAGGTTTTGGATACCTTGCGGCCTGGTGTATTGACAGCAGGACAAAAAACACTTAATAAAGCTGAGGCTGTAGACGCTTATTTAGTATAACAGATAGGGTGCCACATGGTGGTTTGGGATACCCTGTGGCCTGGTGTATTGACAGCAGGACAAAAAACAATTCAAAATGCAATAGCTTAATAAAACTGATGCTGAACAACGCTTATTTAGTATAACAGATAGGGTGCAACGTGCAGGTTTGGGATACCCTGCGGCCTGGTGTATTTAAAGCAGACCAAAACCAATTCAAAATGCAATAACTTAATAAAGCTGAGGCTGTAGATGCTTATTTAGTATAACAGATAGGGTGCCACGTGGTGGTTTGGGATACCCTGCGGCCTGGTGTATTGACAGCAGGACAAAAACCAATTCAAAATGCAATAACTTAATAAAGCTGAGGCTGTAGAAGCTTATTTAGTATAACAGATAGGGTGCCATATGGTGGTTTGGGATACCCTGCGGCCTGGTGTATAGACAGCAGGACAAAAAACAATGCAAAATGCAATAGCTTAATAAAGCTGATGCTGAACAACGCTTATTTAGTATAACAGATAGGGTGCAACGTGGTTGTTTGGGATACCCTGCGGCCTGGTGTATTGACAGCAGGACAAAAAACAATTCAAAATGCAATAACTTAATAAAGCTGGGGCTGTAGACTTTTATTTAGTATAACAGATAGGGTGCAACGTGGTGGTTTGGGATACCCTGCGGCCGGGTGTATTGACAGCAGGACAAAAACCAATTCAAAATGCAATAACTTAATAAAGCTGAGGCTGTAGACGCTTATTTAGTATAACAGATAGGGTGCAACGTGGTGGTTTGGGATACCCTGCGGCCTGGTGTATTGACAGCAGGACAAAAACCAATTCAAAATGCAATAACTTAATAAAGCTGAGGCTGAACAACTCTTATTTAGTATAACCGATAGGCTGCTAAGTGCAGGTTCGGGATGCCCATGTGGCCTGGTGTATTTAAAGCAAACCCAAAAATATTAACACTAATTCAGTTATTTAAATGCTTGTGTGTAACAGATAGGGTTACATAAGGCACTGCATAGATGGCAAGCACAGTGGCCTGGTGTATTTAAAGCAGACCCAAAAATATTAAGACTAATCCAGTTATTTAAATGCTTGTGTGTAACAGATAGGGTTACATAAGGCACTGCATAGATGGGATGCATAGTGGCCTGGTGTATTTAAAGCAAACCCAAAAATATTAACACTAATCCAGTTATTTAAATGCTTGTGTGTAACAGATAGGGTTACATAAGGCACTGCATAGATGGCAAGCACAGTGGCCTGGTGTATTTAAAGCAGACCCAAAAATATTAACACTGATCCAGTTATTTAAATGCTTGTGTGTAACAGATAGGGTTACATAAGGCACTGCATAGATGGCATGTACAGTGGCCTGGAGTATTTAAAGCAGACCCAAAAATATTAACACTAATCCAGTTATTTAAATGCTTGTGTGTAACAGATAGGGTTACATAAGGCACTGCATAGATGGCATGCACAGTGGCAAGGCAGATTAGGGTTTACAGCACAAAGAAATCAAATTGAATTGAAAACTGATCAGGCAAATCACCCTGTCACTGTCAGATTCATGACTCTGCCTGTTATGGGGTGCTTGGGGGGGATTCTGCAAACTACCTGTTATGAGTGATGGGGGGGGGGGGATTCTGCACACTGTGTGTTACGGGGGATTGTGGGGATTCTGCGGATTTCCTGTTATGAGGAGATTGGTGGGTTCTCTAAACACTGCCTGTTATTGGATGATTGGGGGAATTCTGCACACTGTCTGTTATGGAGTGATTAGGGGGTGTTGCGCACTGAATGTTATGAGGTGATTGGGGGGGGATCTACACACTGCCTATTATTAGGTGATTGGGGGGATTCTACCCCCTACCTGTTATGGGGTGATTCTGAACACTGCCTGTTATGGGGGGATTGGGGGTGATTTGCACACCGCCTGTTATGGGGTGATTGGGAGGTATTATGCACACTACCTATTATGAGGTGATTGGGGGGGATTCATGACTCTGCCTGTTATGGGGTGATTGGGGGGATTCTGCAAACTACCTGTTATGGGGTGATTTGGGGGGGGGGGACTTTGCACACTGCCTGTTTTGAATTTTTGAGGGATATTCTGCCCACTGTCATGGAGTTATTCTGCATACTGCTTGTTATGGGGGGACTGGGGGATGATTCAGCACGCTGCCTGTTATGGAGGAATTGAGAGGGATTATGTACATTACCTGTTATGGGATGATTGGGGGGGGTTCTGCATACTATCAATATAGGGGGATTTGGGGGTTTACACAGTGCCTGGTTAGGTTCTGAGGGGGAGGAGGTATTTAAGCACACCAATTTAGTTTAAAATATTTTTTTAGGTCTGTCCTATTGTCGTGTGCGTCTAATAGTGTGAAAAGGCGGTAAGTGTGCAATTTTTTCTGCATTACTGAAATGCAATAAACTTTTTCAATGTTTTTTTTTTTTTTGCTGAACAAGGGAAAATAAATGCAGCGAACTTGTAGCTGAGCAAACACTGTGAGTTGCACTGTGTTCCGATTGTTCCTGGATTTCTACGGAATATTTCTGTGCCAGATGGGTGACGTTGCTCATCTGCATTATTTCATAATTACGCTCATTAGCAGCGTCTGCACCAAACGTCCTGACTGTTTTTCTTTCTTGACACAGTTATGGCGTCCAATCGCAAACCCAGACAGAGCACATTATGAATGTCACTTCCCTTTACAGGCTGCTTAATCATTCTTTATTAAAGCTGAACTCCAGCCAAATTTACAGGCTTGGGGTGGAGAAGGGTAAAGGCTCCTTCCATGTTTTAAGTGAGTGTGTCCTTAAATTAGGGCACCAATTTATGGTTAGCCTGGCGCCAGGTGTGCGATCATGCTATCAATGTGTTGCTCCACTTTCCATGGTGGCAGATCCCAGGCACACACCAAACACTACAGGCCAGTAAAACATCTTCTTTAATGGAGCATTATCACAAAAATGTGTAATATTAAAAATCCCTATAAACACGTCGGCTAATGAGAGGAGGGGTCACTTATACACGCAAACTGAATAAAGCTCCTGCCAAGCTTGTAGTTTATTCTCCCCCACAGTAGAAATTAAATCCAGAGGTGAAAGGTTTAGTCTATCTGGGGTGACAGAGCCTGTCACCCCGGATGTCCTCTTCCTTCCATTAGAAGCATGAAAAACAAGGCTGGCTGGATATTTTTGGATGCTGGGTGTATAAGTGACCCCTCCTGCCACCATCCAGCATATTTATATAGATTTTTAACATTGGGCCAGTTTTTCACAATAGTGCTCCTTTAAATTTTAATTTTGCCGTCCCTCTATTGGAGAAGATGAAAAAATGAGAATGCAGAAAACTGAAAAAAATCACATACTTCTAAACAAAGGGCCAGTTGACATCAAAAGTTGTTAAAAAAAACTAAAAAAAATCATAAAAACAGGTCAGTTATTTTCAATTAGGCTAGACATAAATCATATAATTTTATATGTTGTTAAGAAAACAAAACTTCCCACCGTATTTTTTCGCACTATAAGGTGCACCTGCCCATAAGGCGCACCTAGGATTTGGAGGAGGAAAAATACCGTTTTGTGAGTACTCACCTTTAAAACGGGTATTATGAGTGTGCCATACCCTCCACTTCGATCTTCATGACATGTGGGTAATCTCCAGTAGAGGGCGAACTTCTGCAGAGATGAATATGCAAAAAAGATAGCCCCTCCCGGTCCATATATACCTGGGACCTCCCACCAATTTCCCAGTGTAAAAAAGCAGTAAGGGGACCAGGAAGAACCAATTATAACCTAACAATCAAAACCAATGGTTCACCATATAAAAGCCCCAGAATACCTGAAAAAAAGGGGTGGGGCGAAGTGGAGTGTATGGCACACTCATAATACCTGTTTTAAAGGTGAGTACTCACAAAACGGTATTATTCTAAGTGTGCCATACACTCCACTTCGATCTTCATGACATGTGGGACATCCAATAGCAGTGTCCGTCATGGGTGGGAACCAGAAACAGTAAAGAATGTACCAACTAAAACCACTGCAGCTTGCAGAACCTTGCGGCCAAAAACAGCATCCGCTGAAGCCCGCACATCAACCTTGTAAAACTTGGAAAAAGTATGAATGGAAGACCAAGTAGCAGCCTTACAAACTTGTTCAACAGAAGCCTGGTGCTGAAAAGCCCAGGATGCACCAACAGCACAAGTAGAGTGCGCAGTGACCCTAAAAGGGGGAGTCCTCCCCTTAGCAGAATAGTCCCCAACAATGGCCTGACGAATCCATTTGCTAATCGTAGACTTAGCAGGCGCCAAACCTTTCCTGGGCCCGCAGGGCACCACGAAAAAAGTGTCCGTCTTGCGGAAGGAAGAAGTAGTCACCAAATAGTACTTCACACAGCGAACAACATCCAAATTGTGAACCCGTTCCTTGTCATTGTTAGACTTAGAACACAAGGAAGGGAGAACAATATCCTGATTGAGGTGGAAAGCAGACACCACCATAGGAAGGAAATCCGGCTTAGAACGAAAAAACACCTTATCCTGGTGTCTCTCAAAGTATGGGGCCTGAATCGACAGAGCCGCCAACTCCGAGACACACTGAACAGAGGTAATAGCCACCAAGAAAGCAACCTTCTGAGTGAGAACCGAAAGAGCAATATCCTGTAACGGCTCAAAAGGAGGACCCTGCAGAGCCAAAAGAACCAAATTCAAATCCCAAACAGGAACCACAGCCTTCCGAGGGGGCCGCACATGCGCGACCCCTTGGAAAAAGGTCTTAACCAGCGGGTGTAAGGCAAAAGACCTCTGGAAGAAAACCGACAGAGCATAAACCTGTCCTTTCAAAGTACTTAGCTGGAACCCAAGATCCAGATTATGCTGAAGAAACTCCAAAATCCTGGGTATCGAAAACACCCTGCAAGGCAAGGCCCTAGCCTCACACCAATCAATATAGGACCTCCAAGTCCTATAGTAAATGCCAGAAGAGGACCGCTTCCTAGCCCAACAACAGCCTCAGACAAACCTTCCTCTTTCAAGATGAAGGTTTCAGCAGCCAAGCCGTCAAAGCCAGCGTTTGTAAATTGGGGCAAAGTAGATGACCCTGAGATAGCAGATCCGGCAACAAGGGAAGCCGGTACTGATCTACGGCCATCCTTACCACGTCTGCGTACCAAACCCTTCTTGGCCACATTGGAGCCACCAGAATTGCTGGTGCTCCTTCTAGAACCAGTTTGCCAACTACCTTGCCCAGCATGGAGACGGGCGGAAACAGGTACAGAAAACCCAGCTCCTTCCAAGCCAGTGACAAGGCATCCACTGCCAGAGACAGAGGATCCTGAGAAAGAGACACAAAGGCCGGAAGTTTGTGATTGTGCCTCGAGGCAAAGAGATCCAGAAAAACCTCAGGGTTGAGAGACCACTCTCCTTGGCGAGAGGATCCCCTGCTCAGGGAATCCGCCTCCATGTTCTCCCCTCCCGGAATGTAGACTGCCGAAATGCAAGGAACATTCAGGATCAGAGAGACTTCCCTGAGGGCACTCCTGCTGGGAGTCCCTCCTTGGTGATTGATGTAAGCTACCGCTGTTCGGTTGTCTGAACGAACCTGAACCGGTAGACCCTGTCAATGTGAGGTCAGCCGAGCCAGAACCAGTCGGATGGCTCTGAGCTCCAAGACATTGATGGGGGTGTGAGCCTCCTGAGGACCCCACACCCCGCTGAACTGATGACTTTTCCAATAACCTCCCCAGCCCGACAGGCTGGCATCCGTGGTGACCGTCTCCCAACAAGGGACCAGAAAGGATCTGCCCTTCAACAGGTTGCTCGATTCCAGCCACCACCGAAGGGACTGCCGAACCCTGGGAGACATCCTGAAAGGTTGATCCAATGACTGCGGACACCTGTCCCAATGCGTCAATAGGTGAAGTTGAAGAGATCTCATCGCACCTTGGTCTGGGGCAGAAACACTCTGGCCAGAATGGTATCCAGAATCATGCCCAGAAATGAAATCACACGAGACGGGGAGAGAGAAGACTTGGTGCGGTTGATCACCCACCCGAACCTCTCCAGGGTCGACACCACCTGGTGGGTGTCCAGCTCCGCCTGACGGAGGGAAGAAGCTGAGATCAACAGGTCGTCCAGATAAGGCACAATGCGAATGCCCTGAGCTCTGAGCAGAGCCATTATTCCCGCCAAGACCTTGGTGCAGACCCCCGGCGCCGAGGTCAGACCGAAGGGAAGAGCTACAAACTGATAATGTTGATCCTCCACCGCAAACCGGAGGAATCTCTGATGTGCCTGAAAAATCGGAACATGCAGATACACATCCTTGATGTCTATGGATGTCATAAAATCCCCTTGGCGAAGGGAATTGATAGCCGAGTGCAGAGTCTCCATGCGGAACTTTTTGGCTCTGATAAACCTGTTGAGAACCTTGAGATCTAGAATGGGTCTCACCGAACCCTCCTTTTTGGGAACCGTGAAAAGGTTGGAGTAGTAACCCCTGCCTCTCTCCGACGGAGGTACCGGGCATATAACCCCCTATGTCCAGAAGGTTTTTCACTGCTAACAGGAGCCCCTGTGCAGCCTGAGGGTCCGAGGGCACCCAAGACCTTAAGAATCTTGGGGGCGGCCAGTACTCGAACTCCAGTTTGTACCCGGAGGAGACCACTTCCAAGATCCAATTGTCTGTGACCTCCTGGGCCCAGACCTGGAAGAAGAGCCGCAGCCGTCCCCCCACCCTGGCGGGTGAGGGCGCCCCTTCATTGCTGAGCCGGTTTAACGGCAGGCTTGGGCTTGGAACCCCAGGCAGCCACGGAAGGTGCCCGACCTCTGCCCCTGTTCCAGGACGAGCCCCTGACACCCGAGAAGGCCAAACCCCTAGCCGCTCTGGCCCCTCGAAAGGAAGGAGTGAACGAGCCAGCCCCCCCAAAGGGGTGGCGCTGTTTCTTCCGCTGAGGTAACTTACCTCCTTTAGCAACAGCATCCAATTTATCTCCAAACAGCCGCGTACCCAAGAAGGGAAGAGCTGTGAGCGACTTCTTGGTGCCAACGTCCGCCGTCCACTGGCGGAGCCAGACCAATCTGCGCATAGCCACCAGTAAGGCTGAAGTCCTACTACACACGACAATAGAATCTTCCATCGCAGCCATGACAAAATCCATGAACAATTTGCATCTCTTAAGGATAGCAAACTCAGCGCAAGCTGGATCAAACTGAACGTTATTCAGCCAGTCCCTAATAAGAGACCTGGTAGCAAGCGACACCAGGGCAGAAGCACAAACAGGCCGCAGGGCCGAGCCCACGCTGGCAAATGCGTCCCACGCTGGCAAATGCGTGGCACGCCATCTGATCAAGGCGCTTATCCTCGCCATCCTTAAGGGAAGTGGCGTCAGGGGTGTTCAGCACAGAAGAGTTGGTCAAACCTAAAACTGGCACGTCGACCTCGGGAGGAGAAGACCAGCGCTTAACCGCCTCCACCGGAAAAGGATACTTCTTATCCCATCCCTGAGGAACACCAGGAAGCCGACTGGGCCTCTCCCATTCTCTAAGGTTCAGCGCATCAAAGTGACCCTGGGTAGGGAATTCCAGACGGGGCTTGCGGACCCCAAAAAATTCCCCCTTCTTGAGAGGGGGCGCCTCAGGCGGTTCAATATCCAACACCTCCAATAGATGTGACAAAACAGTGGCCGTAGCCACGGCATCCCCCAGCGCCTGCCCGACATCGGCATCCCCAGACTGAACATAGTCAGCCTCTGTTTCCTGATACAATTCCCCCTCCTCTAACGGGGAATAATCTGACAAATCAACGGAATCGTCATCAACATCACACAAGGGCTGGGCCGACGACAAATGTCTCTTTTTAGCCTGGGCCTTCTTGCCCACCGTGCTAGCAATAATTTTCTCGATGCTGGCCAACCTAGCCCAAATATCAGAGTGCGACTCCCCGCTGGCACCAATGTCACTTGGGGTACGGATAAGGCGGGGAGGGGAAGGCGATGAAGCGGGAGTAGCCGACCCAGAAGGCTGGGTACCAGACTGCCACGTTATGGCCTTTTGTGCGCATGGTATACAGATCATATATTCTCCCCCGTAAGGGATACCCCACACCCCACACATGGCCCGGATTGTCCCAGAGGGAGCCCGAGCCCAGTATCCTGCAGAGCCTCCATATGGTGATTTTTGTGGTCAGTCGCAAGACCGCAGGGAATTTACGCCTAAGCAACCCGGGATGCCCCTTAAAAGTCCCGGCGGGAGGATTTGAGGTGAACAAATGTACACTTGGAACCCCAGGACCAGGAGGAACCCCTTAATATGCACAAATGCAATGCAATCTGTAACACACAAACAGGCAACATAAGTGCAATCCTACATATATAAGGCAATAACACATACCTAATTGTATATGTAAATAAATATATACATCTATATCCCAGCCAGACATGCGTAACCAAAAACAAAAATACACACACACACATGCCCGCAATCAGTGGGGGCCCCCCGCTAGAGAGGGGCCCCCCATATAAGCTAAGGAAGTGGCCATCCGGCCCTTACCACCAGGAGCGCAGCTCAGCACCAGCATCAAAATGGCCCCCGAGAAGTGCCTCATGTAGAAAGAGGAAGAGAAGGGGGAGGGCGGGCCAGCGCAGAACACCCAGCAACGCTGATCCTCTAGGAGTGAGCCACAGAATCGCGCCAAAGAAGGGGGCGGGGCTACTGTGGCCGTGCCGAGAGCCCGGCCCCGCCCCCTCCCTGAACACAGCCTGAGGGGGAGAAGCTCCCCCAGGCTAAATCACAGCACCAGATGTGGTCCAGAAGGGAAAAGCATCCTGTCAGTCACACACACAGAGTGAAACTCACACACCCACACATACAGGGGCATAGGAGAACGAAACAGAATTAACGGCCCGGTCAGGCAACCCCCCCCCCCCCCGGAGGGGAGTAAGGGACCCAGAAGGGGGGGAACCCTGCCAGAATCCGGCCATAAGCATAGAGGAACGGGGCATCCCACACCAGGATCACCAAAACCTGGATAACCGCCTACCCCATAGTGAGGTCTCACGGTGGAGCAGTGCTCCTTCCGCACCCTTAGGGTGCTGCTTACCTTCACCAGGACCCGCAGCCTAAGCTGGGAGGCTCAAATAGGGGCAATTTAGAAAGGGTCCTGTCAGCAATAGGGACAATAAGTCTTCATCTTCTGTCTTGTCGCCTTCCCTGCAGAGAAGGAACTGGGGAATTGGTGGGAGGTCCCAGGTATATATGGACCGGGAGGGGCTTTCTTTTTTGCATATTCGAAGTGGAGTGTATGGCACACTTAGAATATAAGAAAGAGGCAGACAGCTGCCTCCGCTGCTTCTTCTCCACAGCGGCAGCACACACAGATCGAACACCCGGCTCGGTACAGCGGTGGGCGTGACTGATGCTCGAGCGTCGGCCACACCCATCGCTGTATATGAAACCGGGTGTCTGTGTGTTTTGGCACCTTGGAGAAGAAGCGGCGGGGGCAGCTGTATATGCCGCTCCTGCACCAGCACACATTGACACCCGGCTTCATACACCTGCTGTACGAAGAGGATGTCTGTACGTGCAGGCGCCACGGAGAAGGTGGCAGATACAGCAAAGACAGCAGGGACAGGGAAAGGTGAGTTGACTTTTTCCCTTTTATTTCCCACATTCGCCGACAAGCTGCACTGACATCACACACACACACACACACACACACACACACACACACACACACACACACACTTTTGGGGAAAAATAAGTGCGTTTTATAGGAGCGAAAAACCCAGTATATTAAAACATGTTAAAAATGATTTACATAAAATACAATATAGCCCAAGGGCTGTTAATGTTGTTCAAAAACCTCGCCCAGCAAACTGCATGACTAGGTATTAACATTATTGTGCTGACAAATTATATGCAAAACTATAGGAGTAGACCAATCAAAAATACTAGTAATTGTGAATTATGAACAACTGAATACCAAAACCAGACAAATAATTGCACAGCCAGGTGCAGAAACATGTACCAGTCAAACAATGCTACAGAGTGAAAAGTAAGCTAATGTGAATATGTGACTCACACAACATCAACAACTTAATACAATGTAAGAACATATGAACCTAAAAAATGATTTAGACGAAATCTCTGGTGAATAACCGAGTAATGCACCGGCTCCCATGCGTTAGGCGGCATAATCTGTAGTATAACGGGACGCTTCTTCCTGAGATATCGCTGAGCTATCAGGTCCCCAGTTATATGCAAGTACTAGCGCCAAAATTACCGGTATAAAAGGCCCCTCCCTGCTGTGAAGAGTGAGATGTTGGAAGCCGAAATGATTGGTGGAATGATCACTCCGGCTGTCAGAAGCAGTGGTGGATGCAGGGACACAGGGATCAGTGATAGATTGAATAGGTATTCGGGGGGGATACATTTTCTTTTAACTTTTATTTGTGGTATGTTTTCTTTTACTTTTAACCCTTTGTGAACTGGTAAGGGGTCCTTGAGACCCCTATACCAGTTCATAGGACAAGAGGTGCCGGCTAGTCACCTGTCAGCAAGCGGGTGACTTAACATAACCCCCCCCTTTGCCGTTAACATAACCCCCCCTTTGCCGTTACCTGCATCCCCAAAGGCAATGGGGGTGTAGAGAGCCCACAGTTAAAACCTTTAAAAATTAAAAAAGAAGAATGACATAGGGCCAGTCCCCTTCCAGGAGAAGTGATCCCATACCTTTTTTAAAAAAAATTGTTAAAGGTTAAACCCTTATTTTTTTTTAAAAAAAGGGCTTGGGGTCCCCCCTACACAAGAAACATCATCAATTATGGTAGGCCAGGGTGCAGAGGCTGAGCATCCAGTCCCAAACCCTGAAGGCTACCAGCCCACATAGTCCTCACAGGCCGTGCGCTTTTCTGCACCCCCCTTGGGCTTTGGGTATGCAGTCTTTACTTTGTTATTTAAGGATTTCAAGGAAAATTAGGTCGGCAGGAATCACAAGAGGTTTTGATTTGCGCCGAATCAATTTTTACTTACAATGTGGCCATAATTTTCATGCAGGTTTTATGACATACAGTTGTACCTATGGGCTAGTCTGTCTCTAAGGCCATAAATTCTTCTCCGATAAAAGACATATAACAAGATCTAAATGTGGCCTCTTCAAGCCTCACAAACTTTCATTTTGTGGTTATACTTGAGTTTTGTGGCCTTTTTTGCTATATAGCAAAAGTAAATAGCCACTCCTTGCAGCGGGGAACGAGATGCTGGGAGCCCAGCGTGGGGCAAAGGATGTGGGTCCTCTGACCCACTGAAGACACTGCAGGATCAAGACATCACCCAGCGCTGTAACGGGAGGTAAGCATATTTTTTTTATAGTTTTATGAGCAGAGTTTGTTAAAAGTTAGATTCAGATGAACCCTAATTTCTTAGCGAATCATCCTAATCGAACTTTTAAAAAGTTTGCTCATCTCTAATTTTAATGTATTATATTTTTGCATTCATTTGTATTCCCATTCTCTCCTTTCCCACTGAGTGTCTCAAATTATTTGCTATAGGGTGGAAAAAGGTTAAAGCTCCTTTCATGTTTTATATGAGCTTGCCCATGATTGCCCATTTAGAGGGGAGCAGCACTGGAGAAGTGAGAGGAGAGGTGGATGAGGCGAGCAGCAGAGTTTAGAATAGATTGGAGGAGTTTCAGTCTGTTTGTTGGCAAACCACAGTGGAGGGTGTTGCAGTAGTCCTGTCGGGATATAACCAGGGCATGCACTAGCATTTTAGTGGTATCAGGTAAGAGGAGGGGGCGGATGCGGAAGCAGCACTGGCGAAGTGATAGGAGAGGTGGATGAGGCGAGCAGCAGAGTTTAGAATAGATTGGAGGGGTGTCAGTCTGTTTGTTGGTAAACCACAGTGGAGGCTGTTGCAGTAGTTCGGTCGGGATATGACCAGGGCGTGCACTAGCATTTTAGTGGTGTCAGGTGAGAGGAGGGGACGGACGGGGGAGCAGCACTGGAGAAGTTAGAGGAGAGGTGGATGAGGCGAGCAGCAGAGTTTAGAATAGATTGGAGGGGTGTCAGTCTGTTTGTTGGTAAAGCACAGTGGAGGCTGTTGCAGTAGTGCGGTCGGGATAGTAGTAGTGCGGACCACAGCGTGCACTAGCATTTTAGTGGTATCAGGTGAGAGGGGACGGATGCGGGAGATATTCACAAATGCCTGGCACGGGCATGTGCCCTGCTAAAGGGATAGCGGGGATGTGGCCTCAGCTCACGCATGCGCCGGCATGCGTCGTAGGACAGGGAGCATGCCCGCACCAGCCATTCACAAATACCTGGTGTGGGCAGGCGTCCTGCCCCGCTCTGTGAAACCCCACAGGTCGCTTCAACAGACTCACCTCTTACCTGGTCCTAGGATGCTTGAGTGGCCGTTTGTCCAATCAGTGTGCTTGGATCCGCTTGCGTTAGACGCAGTCCGCACTGGCTGCTGAACGGCCCCAAATGAAGAAGCGTGCTCGCGCCACAATGCCTGGCATGGGCCCTGCTAAAGGAATAGTGGAATAGTGAAAAAAAGGTGAGTTTATTGGCGACCTGGGTGGTTTCACCAAAACCCATGACAATTGATCGATTCCCTCCCCTGGAGCATCCAAAATTGGGATGCCCACTGTGTGAAAGCCCCCCAGGTCACCCCATACACGTACTTTGCTTCCCGGACCAACGGGACCAGCGGTTGCATCCCCGCTATCCCTCTAGCAGGGCGCGTGCCCGCACCAGGCATTTGTGAATGGCCAGCGCGGACACTCTCCCTGTTAAAGGGAAGCGGGGATGCAGCCATCAGTGTGCTCGGAGCCACTGGCCTTAGACGACGCGCTGATCAGACGAGCGGCTGCGCATGCGCCGTAGGTCCGGGAGGAAGTGAGTTAACGTTAACTTCGCCGATCTGGGGTGTTTCACGCAGCGGTGGCATCCACGATCGGGGTGCCCCGGGGGAAACGACCAAAATCCAGGATAGTTAAAATCCTGGGTTTTGGTCCACTTTAAGTCTTATGGTAATATTGTATTTAGTGTAAAAATGCAGGAAAAGCCCATTAGCTGGGAGCACAGATAAAAGCCATGTTAGGTTTCTATTGGAAATGTCACCTCGTTTTATTAAACAATTATTAAAGCTGATGGTAATAGCCGGGTATTGAAAGAAAAAGGGGGGTAACAAACGTTTCGCGAGCCTCCATTGGCTAGACGTTGGAGGCGCAAGCCGTGAAAACCGCCTAACGCGGTGGAATGTACAAAGTTTTTACAGGAAGATAAATAGCAGATGTGTTCAATTAAATATAACAATAGCTTTTGGTGGAAAAAAAAGAGAGAAAAACAGGCCGTAACATTTTTGTCTGATTACACAGCCCGATGCTCGGCATTGATTGTCTGCGTCAGCCTAATGATTTAACACACAAAAGAAACAATTAACTGCTTTTAATCCTCCTGGAAAGTCTTGATTGGGCGCAGACCTACCATAGTAATTAGCATATGAAAGGGTGGGGTTTGGGGGAAGGGTGATTGCAAGTGGTTCTGATGCTTTGGCCAGGACCAGTGCAAAGAAACATGGAGCAAAAGTTCCTAAGAACCAATCAATCAGGTTTATTAGGTTTCTTAGTCTTTATTTTTTATAAACCTATTAAAACCGGACCTTCAGCATCATTTAATGAAAAGCCCAAACACTTAAACAATGATTCCCCAGCATCTAAATGTAATATATTTTACGTTTTTAGTCACCTACTTATTATTCTTTCCCCCAGTGGGCTGCAGCTCTGTTCAGGCCTCTAGGATACAGGCGCCGCCATCTTGCCACAGAAGCATCACACATACTGAGAAGAGGAGAGGGGACAAAAGTGCAGGGGGCGGGATTATAGCTGTGTATTGCTCAGACAGAGCAGAGCTGGGGTCAGGAAAAGTTCAGCAATCCCAGAATGCAGAGCGGCATAGTCAGTAGACACTTCCTGTTTGCAGGCAGTCTGAGACTCCATGTGCCGCCATCTTGGGTGTTTAAAAGCTCAGAAAATGCAGTAGATGCAGGTAGGATGATTTTTAATGTGGGCAATCTGTATGTACAGGGTGGGGGAAACATATAAGATAGGCTATTTTTCAGGTTGAAGGTCCGGTTTAAGCTTTCCATTTCGTGCGGTCAAATACAATAGTCGTTTCCTTTATTGAGCTTTGTTTTTCATGATAATTTCAGCTAGTGTTTCCCCTAGTGGCCAAAGTTGGCCACAGTTTAAAGATCTTTGCTTCAGCGTGGTCTAAATATTCCTCTTATTATTCGGCAGGCGGTGCTCATTGACTTTAATGGGGAGCTGTGTGGTGTGGAGCAGCCATAGATGCTTTTAAACTATTAAAGTGGAACAAAACCCAGTCGTAAACATTCCAGGGCCAGCTCCTGGCTTTTCACGAATCATGATGCCACACTGTGTGAACCCCCCCCCCCCCCCCCCCCGGTTCGCCCATAAACCTTTCCAGGCTCCGATGGTAATTGTATGTCATTCGGCAGACAACTCTCATTGTAAAAAATGAGGAGCGTGGCGCACAGCCGAGGATGTGGGGGATGTGGCAGCGCACACGCTCCCACCCCTGTCTATCTAAAGTGCTGGGATGAAAGCGTGTGCACGACACCAGGGAGGCAGGGAAAGTGGCAGCGCGTGCTCCCCATTGTAAACAATGAAAGCCGCCTGCCAAATGAGAAAGTCACAGCAGACGGCTCTCATTGAATGCACTGTGGGAGCCTGGAAAGGTGGGTCTTTATGGGCAATCTGGGTGGTTTCACACAGTGGGGCATACTGATTCGTCAAATTGCCTTGCTCTGTGAAAACCCTCTCTTTGCCCATGAAACCCACCTTTCTAGGCTTCAGCGGTGCATGCGTGGACTCTAGAGATGAGCGAATCTATTCTGACGAACCCGGATTCGTTACGAATTTCAGGGAATATTCGATTTGTTACGATTCCCAATATCGCCGCGATTCAATCGCTCGAATTGCTTCCTTAAAACTCCATTTACTGCTATACAGCCCATCTAAAATGGTGGATCCACATGTCAGGACATGTCCCATGGGGCAAGGAATCCTGGGTAGGAGTCACACGCTACCTGACAGCAGACAGGCTTACCGATGATGTTACAGCCCCATATAAACGGCGGCCATTTTGCGGAAGATCCTTCTGACACTGTATTGCGGCCAGAGCAGATCAGGCAGGGAGAGAGCGAGGGACAGATAGACAGACAGACAGACAGACAAATAAGTAGATAGATACAGCGAGCGAGAGAGATAGATAGATAGATAGATAGATAGATAGATAGATAGATAGATAAATAAGAAGAAGCCGAGCGAGGGACAGATAGAGAAGGAGAGAGGCTGTGACAGTGACAGAGAAAGACAGGGACGGTTTAATGTGTTTGCATTAGCTTTCTAGCCTATTTAGTGTTAATAACACACCTGCCTATTTAGCTTTTCCTTTTCCTGGTGTCATTCTTTAAAAAGCGTGCTAGCATTAATATTTCAAAACTACCTGTCTATTAACTGGTTGCATTTTGTAATCAAAGTCACTTTTCCACTATCAAAGCAGCCAACCTGTGTATTTGAAGAGGGGGCTTCCCAAACACTAGCATAAATATTTCAAGAATACCTGTCTACTGACTGGTTGCATTTTGTAATCAAAGTCACTTTTCCACTATCAAAGCAGCCAACCTGTGTATTTGAAGAGGGGGCATCCCAAACACTAGCATAAATATTTCAAGACTACCTGTCTACTAACTGGTTGCATTTTGTAATCAAAGTCACTTTTCCACTATCAAAGCAGCCAAGTTGTGTATTTGAAGAGGGGGCATCCCAAATACTAGCATTAATATTTCAAGAGTACCTGTCTATTAACTGGTTGCATTTTGTAATCAAAGTCACTTTTCCACTATCAAAGCAGCCAACCTGTGTATTTGAAGAGGGGGCATCCCAAACACTAGCATAAACATTTTAATACTACCTGTCTATTAACTGGTTGCATTTTTTAAAGAAAGTCACGTTGTCAAATTGCCAGCAGCCATTGCCTTTAACCGGGGGGGGGGCATCCCAAATATGCTAGCATGTGTCTTTTAAGAGTGCACACATTGGAGTTGGCAGCATCAGCATTAGGAGCCCATATATTGCCTGAAAGACACACATATGAGCTGGCAGCAGCAGCATAGGGAGCCCATATATTTCCTGAAAGACACATGCTGGAGTTGGCAGCAGCATAAGGAGCTACCATGCATCAGCTACTACCATGGATCAGCCATTGGTGGGTGGAAATCCTGGCTGATCCATGCCTGATTCATCTTCACAAAGGTGAGTCTCTCCACATTTTTCGTGGACAGACGAGTTCTCCTTGGCATGACTATGGCCTAGTGCCCTGACCAGCCATGGTTTCCAACATGTGTTGTAGTACATGAAGCAGTGGAATCACATTGTTCATCCCGTAGTCCTGGTGACTGACTAATAATTGACTTCCTCAAAGGGCCTGAGCAAACGACAGGTGTCACGTATGAGCTGCCACTGGTTTACACAGGGGAGTCCCCCTATGCGCTTGGATCCTCAAGAAATCCGTGAGGGCTTTTCTCTGTATAGTCGATCCAACATATGGAGGGTGGAATTCCAACGGGTGGAAACATCGAAAATCAGACTATGTTGGGGATACTGTTCTGACGCTGTAGCTCAAGAAGGGTGTGCTTGGCGGTGTAGGAGTGGCTGAAGTGCATGCAAAGTTTCTTTCCCGTTGTTAGGATGTCTTGCAGATTGGGGGAAGACTTCAGAAAACGCTTGACAACTAGGTTGAACACGTGTGGCATACAGGGCGCATGGCTCAGGCTTCCTTGACGCAGTGCAGACAAGATGTTCTTCCCATTGTCAGTCACCATGGTTCCCATTTGCAGTTTTCGTGGAGTAAGCCATGATTTAATTTATTGATTTATGATTTTTAGCATTTCCTCCCATGTGTGACTCCGTGGCTCAAGGCAAACCATGTGAAGAACAGCGTGAAACCACCGTGTCCTGCACACATGGTAGGCTGGAAGGGCACGGAAAAAATAAAAAAATAAATAAAAATACCGAAAAAAAAAAAAATGAAAAAAAATATGTAAAAAAAAATAACAAAATATTAAAAAAAGACAATGAAAAAAATATTTAAAAAAATACAAAAAAATAAAAATAATTCAAAATATATATATATATTTAAAAAATACAAAATATAAAAAAAAATAAAATGAAAAAAAAAAAAAATACAAAATTAACAATCTTATTATGTTATATGTTATTATATGTTAATATTATAAATGTGTTCAAATAAGATAAATGTTAACAATTAATATGTAATTGACAATTAGTGCACTGCAAGTGCACTGTCACAGGCACAACGGCCTAGGAGCGTGGAGGCCACAGCAGAGGGACCTGTCCAAGTTGCTGTTGTGGTATGACACACAGGAGGATGGGAATGACACACAGGAGGTGGTGGAGCCTTGGCTGGCTGGAACAGGGAGCGGCGTGCCACTGGGTAATGCAGCAGGCTGGACCACCACTTTGAAGCCAACTCTCCCAGGCCGCTTTATGGTGACGCTGCAAATGTTGACGCAGGGCTGTGGGTCCAACATTGGGACCCTGGCCACACTTCGCCTTCTGCCTACAAATCTTTTATATAGCCATGTTAACCTCCTGTGGATGCTTGATGAAAAACTGCCACATAGCCGAATAG
The DNA here is from genome assembly GCA_027917425.1 of Gastrophryne carolinensis. Lineage (NCBI taxonomy): Eukaryota > Metazoa > Chordata > Amphibia > Anura > Microhylidae > Gastrophryne > Gastrophryne carolinensis. The sequence continues at coordinate 77,034,065 of CM051243.1, forward strand.
CTGATTTTCCTAACAACGCTCCGCACTAATTCACTGCTGCTGCCACCGCCGCCGGCTCTGGGACCCTCTTCCACTACCTCCTGGGAAAGTAGCCTGCCGCGCAGCAAGTGGTCTACCCAGAGCACATTTGCCTCCATACTTTCCCCTTCTGCCACCATGCTGACCGCTAAATCTGTCACTCTCCATCTCTCCAAGTCTTTAAAAGTGCCCTCAAAACTCACTGATGTCCTCCTCAGGTTCATCAACAGTGTCTTAAGAAGCCAAAATGCTTGCAACACCACCTCCCACGCCACTCTCCTCATAACTAATTGCCCACCTAGTGGAAGGAACGGCGAGTGTCTCCTCCACTTCTTGGCTGGGCAGTAGCTGCTGATTTTTCTGATTATCAGATCGTCCTCACTGAATAGTGGAGCTGAACCCAAAGCATAAGATATAACCGACAGTTGACTGGGGGTGTCAGATGTCACTTGTAATGAAGTGGATGATCGTGTTAACCAATGGATGACGGCAGATGGGTTGCTGGTCGAGAAATGACCGCTAGCTGATACCGGGAGATTAGGCTCCTCACTGAGACTCCTTCTGCCACTCACCCCTAGTCTTCTGCAACCTCTGCTTGATGAATTTAGGCCTCTGCAACTTCTCTGTGCCCATCCTGGCACTTCTCTGCCTGACATATTTAGAGCCTATATCAGGGGAGGATAAAACGCTACACTACACTTAAAACAGGATTTGTCGATAACAGCAGCAGGTGTGTAACTATCTATGGCCTTTCACCAAGTAGTAACTACGGTAGGCCCTGAAGACTTTAACAGGAACACAGTGATGAAACTCTTAGATGTACGTATGTGATGCTCTGATGAGGGCAATTCAATGTGCTCCAGTACGCTTGAAAAATGTTTTTTGAGAGACTGGCCTGCGTGGAAATGACTCAGGCATGGATCTGCCAAGATTTCCACCCACCAATGCCTGATGCATCAGAGTAGATTGATCATGGTGCCAGACCACCACTAAAGAAATATGGATAGTGCAAAACAGATTTAAGGCGCTGCTCTCCAGTTACAGACATTCCTCCGCATCAGACCACATCAGACCACCATTATTGAGGAAATTCTTTTTGTTAATCTTAATTTTTACTAATATTCTTAGGATAAGATATATGTGCCCAAAATCTGTATATGTTCTCTTCATGCTGCTGCCAACTCCAGGGTGTAAGTTTCAGGCAATATATGGGCTCCCTATGCTGCTGCCAACTCCAGGGTGTGTTTTTCAGGCAATATATGTGCTCCTAATGCTGCTGCCAACTCTAGTGTCTCTTTCAGGCAATATATGGGCTCCCTATGCTGCTACCAAGTCCAGAGTGTGTCTTTCAGCAATATATGGGCTCCTAATGCTGATGCCAACTCCAATGTGGTTTTCAGTCAATATATGAGCTCCCTATGCTGCTGCCAAATTTAGGGTGTATTTTTCTGGCAATATATGGGCTCCCTATGCTGATGGCAACTCCAGGGTGTGTCTTTTAGGCAATATATGGGCTCCCTATGCTGCTTCCAACTCCAGAGTGTGTTTTTCAGGCAATATATGGGCTCCTAATGCTGCTGTCAACTCTAGTGTCTCTTTCAGGCAACATATGGGCTCCCTATGCTGCTGCCAAGTCCAGAGTGTGTCTTTCAGGCAATATATGGGCTCCTAATGCTGCTGCCAACTCCAATGTGGTTTTCAGTCAATATATGAGCTCCCTATGCTGCTGCCAAATTCAGGGTGTATTTTTCTGGCAATATATGTGCCCCCTATGCTGCTGCCAACTCCAGGGTGTGTCTTTCAGGCAATATATGGACTCCCTATGCTGCTGCTAACTCCAGGGTGTGTTTTTCTGGCAATATATGGGTTCCTTATGCTGCTGCCAACTCCAGGGTGTGTTGTTAAGGCAATATATGGGCTCCTTATGCTGCTGCCAACTCCAATGTGTCTTTCAGGCAATATATGGGCTTCCTATGCTGCTGCCAAATTCAGGGTGTGTTTTTATGGCAATATATGGGCTCATCATGCTGATGCCACCTCAAGGCTCTGTAATTGTGCCGCTCTTCGACAGCGAATCTAATAGCGACGCCTCTGATCTGCATGTCATACTTCTTTACAATATTATTTCACTAACCCAGCATGCATCCTATGCATGTTACAGCCAAGCAAAATGTTCTGCAACCCCATGGAGGCTCTCGGAAGCCCAGAAATAGCCATTTTTAATAGCAATTCATCGCGAATAAATTCGGTCCAAACCGTTTTTTTTCTGGAAAATACGGCGAATCGGCCGAATCAAATTTTTCAAAAGTTCGCTCATCTCTAGTGGACTCTCGGCCAATGAGAGACATCTGCTGTGACTACGTTATCCGGCATACAGTTCTCATTGACTTTAAGTGGACCAAAACCCATGCGATCAGCCCGGGAATCTATAACATTCCTGGGCCAATCCATTCCATCCCCCCGGGTTATCCAAAATTGGGATGCCCTGCTGTGTGAAACCCCCCAGGTTGCCCCATACACTTACCCTTTTTTTCCGGTCCAACGGCACATGCACGAGCCACGGCCGCATCTCTGCTATCCCTCTTGCAGGGCATGTGCCTGGGCTGATCGATTTCCTCCCCCTGGGACATCCAAAATCAGGATGCCCCGCTATCCCTCTTACAGGGCATGTGCCCGCTCCCTGTTAGAGGAAAGCGGGGGATGTGACCCCCAGCACGCTCTGAGCCGCTGGACTTAGACGAAGGCTTAGAAGAACGAGCGGTCACACATGTACCGTAGGACCAGGAAGAGGTGAGTTGACACTGGCGATCTAGGGGGTTTCACACAGCTGATGGGGGTGCCCTGGGGAAAAGGACCAAAGCCCAGAATAGTCAAAATCCTGGGTTGTGATCCACTTTAAATGAGAGCTTACATTTTAAAGTGGACCAAAAACCAGCCTCGTCCTCATCCCCACTATCCCTCTAGTAGAGCGCGTGCCTGCACCAGGCATTTGTGAATGGCCGGTGTAGGCACGCTCTCCGTTAGAGGGAAGCGGGAGATGCGTCCGCCAGCTCGCTCGAAGCTGCTTGCCTTAGACGAAGGCTTAGAGTTGGCATCGGCGATCTGGGGGATTTCACACAGTGGGGCACCCCCGATCGGGGGAAAGGACCAAAACCCGAGAAAGTAAAAATCCTGGGTTTTGGTTCACTTTAAAGGACATGTATGATTTGCAAACTGCTCTGGCGAGTATGTGTATTTTCATCAGTGACCTCTCCACCTCTCAGCTAATAATTACTTCTTCTAGTGCAGGGGAAACATGTTACATCCAGCTACAGCGTCCGTTAGTTTCTGATACATATTTATCTGAATGTCACAAGAGAAGTGTCACTGATGGCAATACATACAGTGTGTCACCAGAGCAGTTGGCAAACAAAACCCAGCATTTTGACTATCCTGGTCCCTGCCCCGCTGTGTGAAACCCCCCAGGTCGTTGAAACCAACTCACCTCTTCCCGGTCCTATGGAGCATGCACAGCCGCTCGTCCAATCAGCCAGCTCGGATCAGCTGACGTCACGTCGTCCAAGCCTTCGTCTAAGGGCAGCAGCTCTGAGCGCACTGACGGTTGCATCCATCGCTTCCCTCTAACAGGGAGCGTGCCAGCGCCGGCCATTCACAAATGCCTGATGCAGGCACTGCGGGGATGCGACCACGGCTTGCACATGCACCGTTGGACCAGGAAAGACGGTAAGTGTATGGGTTTCACACAGTGGAGCATCCCGATTTTGGATGCCCCAGGGAGGGAATCAATTGGCTTGGGAATCTTATAGATTCCTGGACTGATCGCTGTGGGTTTTGGTCCACTTTAAAGCAGAACTAAAATCTGCTTTTAGTTGTAATGCACAGAATCAGAAATCTACCCCCGAAACGTGAGCATTGTTCAGATTTATAAATGACTTCAGACAATTCCATAAAATGTCAGCAAAGTACATCCAAGACCACCAGACTCTTGAGCATCAAATGGATGTGGTGGATTAGGATCAATATTTCCATATTTCAGTCATGTGGACCAAAACCCACCCTGGAGAATTTGTGACTCCAGAGCAGGCTTACTCCCTCCCCCCGGGGCATCCTGAACTGGGATGCCCCACTGTGGGAAACCCCCCAGGGCACTTGATAATCTTACCTTTCCTTCCGAGCCCATGGCGTGGAATCACTTGTCTCCCTTTTTGGCTGTGCACGTCCCTACCCACCACAACTGAATGGCTGTGCGTGGCTGCGTACAGCCAGAGGGGGCCGAGTGATGCCGCGTAAGTGCAGCTAGGATTCCATTCAGCTTCTCCAGCCGCACATTAATAGGCGCAGTGGAAGAAATGGGTTGGAACAGCGCCTGCGCCATGGGATTGAGGAGAGGTGAGTAAGCTCGGCTTTTGTGGGGTTTCACAAAGAGGGGCATCCCAAACTGGGGTGCCCCAGGAGGAAGGACCAAAACCCGGGATAGTGAAAATCACGAATTTCGTGGACCAAAACCCACGGTGATCAGCCCGGGAATCTATAAGATTCTGATCGATTACCTCCTCCCCCAGGTCGCCCATACACTTACCTTCTTTTCCAGTCCAAAAGCGCATGTGCAAGCCACGGCCACATCGCCTCTAGCAGGGCTCGTGCCTGCCCCAGGCATTTGTGAATGGCTGGCATGGGCACGCTCCCTGTTAGAGGGAAGTGGGGGATGCAGCCGCTAGCACGCTCAGAGACGCACGCCTTAGATGAAGGCTTAGCTAAAGGAACGTCAGAGTCTCCGAGCGTGTTGCTTGGATGAGCGGGGCACCCCCAGTCGGACCAAAACCCAGGATAGTCAAAATCCTGAGTTTTGGTCCACTTTAAGCATCAATCGGCCCCAAGAATAACCCAGGAAGTGATTAGGGAGTGCCATGCCTGTGGCTGTTTATGCAGGTGTGTATTTTTAGCGTCTCCGCGACACGCGCGTAGGATTACCTGTGTTTTTTATGACACTTTTTCACGTGTTATCCTAACAGAGGCGCACCAAAGGACCCGACTTAGCCAAATGGTTTGCGTCAACAAATTCCCATCTCGGTGACGGTGACCATTCCCTCGGAGCTGACAGCCCAAATCCCCGGCTGTACGGCCGGCATAAATAAAGGTCACGTAAAAACGGAAAATAGACAACTGCACCTGCTGTGATTTTTGGACGGATGCCAAGCTCCCCATTATACGGGGCCTTGCTCTGCAGAGAGACGTTTAATAAGGAGCACTTCACCTTTAACATGAGGCCCGTGGCTAATGCACAGTATGGATAACAAAGGCGTGACAGCTGGATTGGGTGTAAATTTAAAGCCACGTGTCCTATAAACAGGCAAGCTTAGCACCTCGGTGGGACACTGCTGTCCTCCTGACCTTGGCATAGAAAATCCTGTTACCTTTGCCTCCTTTCAATAATAATTTTTTTTAATTTGCGTTCTATCTATGGGGTTATTCATCATGGGATAGCGTCAGGTAATGCCTCGTGGCAGCATCTGGTGAACGCCGGGCGATGTACTCAAAACCACATGTATGAAAGCGAATCTGTTGAGCGCCTCTAACAGCGCCATGTAGCGTCCTATGTATTATTACAGGCGGCTCAGCGTATAACGCCGGCGCTCTGGCTTCCAGAGCGCCAGGTATTACCTTTCGCTCAGTGTCGCTCTCCTATACATTTCAATGGCCGTTCATTTGCTTGTGTTTAAACAGCGTGTTTAACATTTGGGGTGATTGGGGGGATTCTGCACACTGCCTGCTATGGGGTTCTTGGAGGGATTCTGCACACTGCCTGTTATGGGGTATTTGGGGGGATTCTGCACACTGCCTGCTATGGGGTGATAGGGGGGATTCTGCACACTGCCTGCTATGGGGTGATTGGGGGGATTCTGCACACTGCCTGCTATGGGGTGATTGGGGGGATTCTGCACACTGCCTGCTATGGGGTGATTGGGGGGATTCTGCACACTGCCTGCTATGGGGTGATTGGGGGGATTCTGCACACTGCCTGCTATGGGGTGATTGGGGGGATTCTGCACACTGCCTGCTATGGGGTGATTGGGGGGGGGGATTCTGCACACTACAAAGACACACATACAAACAGACGGTTCCTATAGGGCTGGCACTCTAACAACAAATACACAAAAGAATATATAATCTGCCATAAACACACATTTATTAGATCAAAGGCACATAATACAACTACACTAATTCCCTAAAAAATTAAAAAGCTAATTAGCATATTAAACACGGGGGCCCCCCCCATTCAGCCACATTCCCTGACATACATTCATCTCTCACTACCACACACCTATTGAACACAAGTGGCTGGCCAGCCAACGGGGGTTAGTGGAATATATAAGTCTGTTTGTTGGTCTCTTTATTATGTGGATTTATTAATGAGCATGATGTAAGGGAGAGGTAGAGATGAGCATGTCAGCAATTAGGATATGAATGAAAGAGAGAAAAAATAGCCAGCCGCTAAATGTGCGCAACATTTACAATAAAAGGTTTATATTATGCTGTAAATATGGTTATCCCGGCCATCTGCTGTGTATGTAGCCCGCTTGAGATTCCCAGGCACGGAGGACTCCCAGGTGCCGATAATACGCTGAATAGCTGGTGATTGGCATGAAAGAGTTAAATATTGAATAGCTGAGACCGGCCCAAAAAACGAGTGCCAAAGAGGATAAATAGCGGAACCTGATTGGCCCGCGTCACCCTGACGAAGCCCCGGTAGGCGGGGCGAAACGTACGTCGGCGGACCGCCGGCCCCTCCAAGCCCCTCCCTGGCTTCCCTCCTCACGCACACTGGCTGCACGTGACTTTGATGTGGGAGCGTCTGTGTTGGCAACGCGCGGCGTATGAGACAGCAGAGACAAGCTGCAGCCGCCCCTCTGTGGAGAAGGTATTTGGCGGTCGAGTGGTGCCAGGCACAATGGCCCTCAGAGAGGTGGCCTGACCTGTGCGTCTCCCGCCTTTGTACACTGACTGTCACTCATCATGCATATGAATTTGCCTGCAAGCATGCATTGTTGGAGCTCTGTCTAATCACAGCTGTGGAACTGTTGCACTGAAAATCAATCAATTGCTGCTATATGTGATACGAGCCGCCTGCGAATATTGGCACTGAAAGCATTTGCACTTTAAACATCGGTGACGTTGGAATAGTGACTGCCCTTTCCTCCATCCACAGGTTTCCCCATCCACTAACCCCCGTTGGCTGGCCAGCCACTTGTGTTCAATAGGTGTGTGGTAGTGAGGGATGAATGTATGTCAGGGAATGTGGCTGAATGGGGGGGCCCCCGTGTTTAATATGCTAATTAGCTTTTTAATTTTTTAGGGAATTAGGGTAGTTGTATTATGTGCCTTTGATCTAATAAATGTGTGTTTATGGCAGATTATATATTCTTTTGTGTATTTGTTGTTAGAGTGCCAGCCCTATAGGAACCGTCTGTTTGTATGTGTGTCTTTGTAATCTGATTTTGGGGTTCATGGGCGCCCCCTAATAGAGTTTTGGGCAGAGCACCGCAGCAACATTCTAGGATCTCCCTGGGCATTTTATTTTTTATTTTTTATTTCAGTATACAGACAGGGAGATGTTCATGTGTTGCCTCCCAGCAATTGAGCCAGGTGTGAGAACCTAGTAATTCCTTTCTGATCTGCATGATTTATTTATTCATAGATTTTGGCACGTGTATGTGGAGAAATCCCTGGATCCCTGTATATGTAAGTTGTAGTGTTGCGGTTGTTTCTCGGTTGAGTGATCACATTCAGTGGCGAACATGGCATTTAAATTGGACAAAAAATGCTTTCAAGATATGCAGGCAGCTTTCGTCTCCCCCAGTGAAGATAGTAGTGGGCAGGGAGAGGAAGTTCGGTCTCTCTTCAAAAAACACAAATCATTGGTCATCAAACAACTAAAAAGGTATTGGGACATTTGCACTATTGAAAACTATATACAAAATAGAATTATACCTCGGGGACTTAGGGAGCGCATAATCCCTGCGGAACATTTGCGTACTGAACGCTTTATGCAAAAATGGCAAACAGAATGCATTGACCATGGGTTAAGAATCATGCAACTAATTGTAGAGGAGGAGCAGATACAGTTGACAGAACTAGACAACAGTATTAAGGAAAGCTGTGTTAGATTGGATGCCCTAGGGGATGCCCCTGACTTTGAAAGGCTTAATGACCTAATAAAATTGGAGGTAGAAAGGGTCCAGAAAGCAGTTAGGGAGATAAAACAAAAAAAGTTCCGTAGGGATTTGGCAGAATTTGACATGGGGAAGATTTTCTTGGAAATAAAACCGAGAGGGAGATTCCCATCCAGACAGAGACAATGGAAAGAGGTCTCCAGTGATTTGTCTGGAGGAGAAACTGAAGTGTCCGCCTAGAGCCTCTAGAAGGGGCCACCGCTCCGTCTCTTTTTTAGACCAAGGAAAAGGAAGAGGGGAAGGAGAAGGAGAAAGTGTAGCCAATCGAGTCAAAACGTTGAGAGGGATACGCAAATTGAAATCGAGGGGCCCACCCCCATAAGCAAGGATACTGGGAGTGGGGCTAGCAGGGGTTTAAATGTTATCAACTTGTCACACTTCAATTTGAATAGCCACCATTAGGGATGAGCGAATCGATCCGGACGAACCCGGATTCGATCCGAATTTCATGAAAAATTCGATTCGGATCGAATCCGAATTTCCCTGCGATTCGATCGCTCGAAGTTTTCCTTTAACATCCATTCATTTACATTTACAGGCATTCTAAGATGGCGGACGGGACATGTCCAGACATGTAAGGTGGGGCAGTGTATGCTGGGACAGTCACATGCAGCCTATCAGCAGCCAGCAAGCCCGGTGACGTCACAGCGCTATTTAAGGCGGCCATCTTGCTTTTCCTTCCTCATTTCTCTATTGCATTCGTGAAAGACAGAACGCTGTGTAGCTGAGGGAGAGAGGCAGTTAGACAGGCAGGGACAGACAGGGACAGGCTGGAGACAGGCAGGAGACAGACAGTAAGTCAGCGAAAAACAGGGAAAGTTAGGAAAAATCGGAGGCAGTCACAGGGAGATTTTTTTTTTTCATCCAGCCTGAGTGTTTGTTACTGGCTGGCTGACAGGCTTTGTTAGCGTTTTCAGGCTGCTTATACTAACTAACTGTGCATATATACTGAACTGATCTTCTGCTGTGAGGCATCCCATTCTGTGACTACACCAGCCTCTATTTAAGACCATATAACCATTTGCACTTATTCTAATTGAAATTAGGCCTGATAAAGACACTTTTGCTGTGCATAGCACTACTGGACCCTGCCAGGTGCACTTCTTTTTTGGGGCATCCCATTCTGTGACTACACCAGCCTCTGTTTAAGACCATATAACCATTTGCACTTATTCTAATTGAAATTAGGCCTGATAAAGACACTTTTGCTGTGCATAGCACTACTTGTCCCTGCCAGGTGTACTGCTGGTTTTTGGGGCATCCCATTCTGTGACTACAGCAGCCTCTATTTAAGACCATATAACCATTTGCACTTATTCTAATTGAAATTAGGCCTGATAAAGACACTTTTGCTGTGCATAGCACTACTTGTCCCTGCCAGGTGTACTGCTGGTTTTTGGGGCATCCCATTCTGTGACTACAGCAGCCTCTATTTAAGACCATATAACCATTTGCACTTATTCTAATTGAAATTAGGCCTGATAAAGACACTTTTGCTGTGCATAGCATTACTTGTCCCTGCCAGGTGTACTGCTGGTTTTTGGGGCATCCCATTCTGTGACTACACCAGCCTCTGTTTAAGACCATATAACCATTTGCACTTATTCTAATTGAAATTAGGCCTGATAAAGACACTTTTGCTGTGCATAGCACTACTTGTCCCTGCCAGGTGCACTGCTGGTTTTGGGGGCATCCCATTCTGTGACTACAGCAGCCTCTGTTTAAGACCATATAACCATTTGCACTTATTCTAATTGAAATTAGGCCTGATAAAGACACTTTTGCTGTGCATAGCACTACTGGACCCTGCCAGGTGCACTTCTTTTTTGGGGCATCCCATTCTGTGACTACACCAGCCTCTGTTTAAGACCATATAACCATTTGCACTTATTCTAATTGAAATTAGGCCTGATAAAGACACTTTTGCTGTGCATAGCACTACTTGTCCCTGCCAGGTGTACTGCTGGTTTTTGGGGCATCCCATTCTGTGACTACAGCAGCCTCTATTTAAGACCATATAACCATTTGCACTTATTCTAATTGAAATTAGGCCTGATAAAGACACTTTTGCTGTGCATAGCACTACTTGTCCCTGCCAGGTGTACTGCTGGTTTTGGGGCATCCCATTCTGTGACTACAGCAGCCTCTATTTAAGACCACATAACCATTTGCACTTAGTCTAATTGAAATTAGGCCTGATAAAGACACTTTTGCTATGCATAGCATTACTTGTCCCTGCCAGGTGTACTGCTGGTTTTTGGGGCATCCCATTCTGTGACTACACCAGCCTCTGTTTAAGACCATATAACCATTTGCACTTATTCTAATTGAAATTAGGCCTGATAAAGACACTTTTGCTGTGCATAGCACTACTTGTCCCTGCCAGGTGCACTGCTGGTTTTGGGGGCATCCCATTCTGTGACTACAGCAGCCTCTGTTTAAGACCATATAACCATTTGCACTTATTCTAATTGAAATTAGGCCTGATAAAGACACTTTTGCTGTGCATAGCACTACTTGTCCCTGCCAGGTGTACTGCTGGTTTTTGGGGCATCCCATTCTGTGACTACAGCAGCCTCTGTTTAAGACCATATAACCATTTGCACTTATTCTAATTGAAATTAGGCCTGATAAAGACACTTTTGCTGTGCATAGCACTACTTGTCCCTGCCAGGTGCACTGCTGGTTTTTGGGGCATCCCATTCTCTGACTACAGCAGCCTCTGTTTAAGACCATATAACCATTTGCACTTATTCTAATTGAAATTTGGCCTGATAAAGACACTTTTGCTGTGCATAGCACTACTTGTCCCTGCCAGGTGTACTGCTGGTTTTTGGGGCATCCCATTCTGTGACTACAGCAGCCTCTGTTTAAGACCATATAACCATTTGCACTTATTCTAATTGAAATTAGGCCTGATAAAGACACTTTTGCTGTGCATAGCACTACTTGTCCCTGCCAGGTGCACTGCTGGTTTTTGGGGCATCCCATTCTGTGACTACAGCAGCCTCTGTTTAAGACCATATAACCATTTGCACTTATTCTAATTGAAATTAGGCCTGATAAAGACACTTTTGCTGTGCATAGCACTACTTGTCCCTGCCAGGTGTACTGCTGGTTTTTGGGGCATCCCATTCTGTGACTACAGCAGCCTCTATTTAAGACCATGTAACCATTTGCACTTATTCTAATTGAAATTAGGCCTGATAAAGACACTTTTGCTGTGCATAGCACTACTTGTCCCTGCCAGGTGCACTGCAGGTTTTTGGGGCATCCCATTCTGTGACTACAGCAGCCTCTATTTAAGACCATATAACCATTTGCACTTATTCTAATTGAAATTAGGCCTGATAAAGACACTTTTGCTGTGCATAGCACTACTTGTCCCTGCCAGGTGTACTGCTGGTTTTTGGGGCATCCCATTCTGTGACTACAGCAGCCTCTATTTAAGACCATATAACCATTTGCACTTATTTTAATTGAAATTAGGCCTGATAAAGACACTTTTGCTGTGCATAGCACTACTTGTCCCTGCCAGGTGTACTGCTGGTTTTTGGGGCATCCCATTCTGTGACTACAGCAGCCTCTGTTTAAGACCATATAACCATTTGCACTTATTCTAATTGAAATTAGGCCCGATAAAGACACTTTTGCTGTGCATAGCACTACTTGTCCCTGCCAGGTGCACTGCTGGTTTTTGGGGCATCCCATTCTGTGACTACAGCTGCCTCTGTTTAAGACCATATAACCATTTGCACTTATTTTAATTGAAATTAGGCCTGATAAAGACACTTTTGCTGTGCATAGCACTACTTGTCCCTGCCAGGTGCACTGCTGGTTTTTGGGGCATCCCATTCTGTGACTACAGCAGCCTCTATTTAAGACCATATAACCATTTGCACTTATTCTAATTGAAATTAGGCCTGATAAAGACACTTTTGCTGTGCATAGCACTACTGGTCCCTGCCAGGTGCACTCCTTTTTGGGGCATCCCATTCTGTGACTACACCAGCCTCTATTTAAGAACCTAACCATTTGCACCTATTCTAATTGAAATTAGGCCTGATAAAGACACTTTTGCTGTGCATAGCACTACTGGTCCCTGCCAGGTGCACTCCTTTTTGGGGCATCCCATTCTGTGACTACACCAGCCTCTATTTAAGAACCTAACCATTTGCACCTATTCTAATTGAAATTAGGCCTGATAAAGACACTTTTGCTGTGCATAGTCTTACTGCTGCCTGCCAGGTGCTCTCTGGTTTTTGGGGCATCCCATTCTGTAACATACAGAAATTTGGCCTGTATGAGCCTGCTAACACACTGCTGCTGTGTGCATATATACTGATCTCAAGTCTGCTTGGGGCATCCCATTCTGTAACATACCATTAGCCTCTGCATTTACTGTAAGCTGCACAGTTATTTAAAGAAATTTGGCCTGTATGAGCCTGCTAACACACTGCTGCTGTGTGCATATATACTGATCTCAAGTCTGCTTGGGGCATCCCATTCTGTAACATACCATTAGCCTCTGCATTTACTGTAAGCTGCACAGTTATTTAAAGAAATTTGGCCTGTATGAGCCTGCTTACACACTGCTGCTGTGTGCATATATACTGATCTCAAGTCAGCTTTGGGGCATCCCATTCTGTAACATACCATTAGCCTCTGTATTTACTGTAAGCTGCACAGTTATTTAAAGAAATTTGGCCTGTATGAGCCTGCTAACACACTGCTGCTGTGTGCATATATACTGATCTCAAGTCTGCTTGGGGCATCCCATTCTGTAACATACCATTAGCCTCTGCATTTACTGTAAGCTGCACAGTTATTTAAAGAAATTTGGCCTGTATGAGCCTGCTAACACACTGCTGCTGTGTGCATATATACTGATCTCAAGTCTGCTTGGGGCATCCCATTCTGTAACATACCATTAGCCTCTGCATTTACTGTAAGCTGCACAGTTATTTAAAGAAATTTGGCCTGTATGAGCCTGCTTACACACTGCTGCTGTGTGCATATATACTGATCTCAAGTCAGCTTTGGGGCATCCCATTCTGTAACATAACATAACCTACCTACCATACTAAGCAGCTCTCTTATTTAAAATAAGCAGGCCTCTAATTTACACTAAGCAGCTCTCTTATTTAAACTAAGTATGCCTCTTATTTACACTAAGCAGCTCTCTTATTTAAGCTAAGCAGCTCTCTTATTTAAACTAAGCAGGCCTCTTGGAGGCTGATTGTCCACTTTTGGGTGTGCATTTATATTCGGTTTCATATACAGTGGGGTATCCCAATTTGTAAGATAACCTACCCCAACCATGTAAACTAAATAGGCCTGTTGCAGCCTGAGTTTCTCTGCTTGCGTATGGCCTGCATTACAATCTGTCTCTTTCAATGACACTGCTGCCTGGGGTATCCCAATTTGTAAGATAACCTACCCCAACCATGTAAACTAAAGGTTACGTCCTTCCAGAAGTAAAACTTATGCCGAACACTATTTTTGTTAGGGGCATTGACCTTTGGATTGATCGGCATGAAATTAAGGTTTTTTTTTCAAAGTATGGCGCTGTAAAGAAGGTCAAAATTATGTCTCATACTTGGATTATTGTTACTTTTTGTTCAGCTTGAAATATAACAGGCCACACGGGCATCCCAAGGCACATGCTATTTTAACCCTATCTGTTATACAACATAAGCGTTGATCAGCATCAGCTGCTTTATTAAGCTACTTCAGTTTGCACTTGTTTTTGACTTCTTTTAATAAACCAGGCCGCAGGGCACCCCAAAGCTGCACCTTGCACCCTATCTGGTATACAACATAAGCGTTGATCAGCATCAGCTTCATTAAGCTACTTCAGTTTGCACTTCCTTTTTGACTGCTTTCATTTAACCAGGCCGCAGGGCACCCCAAAGCTGCACCTTGCACCCTACCTGTTTATACTAAATAAGCATCTACAGCCTCAGCTTTATTAAGTTATTGCATTTTGAATTGGTTTTGGTCTGCTTTAAATACACCAGACCGCAGGGCATCCCAAACCTGCATGTTGCACCCCATCTGTTATACTAAATAAGCGTTGATCAGCATCAGCTTTATTAAGCTATTGCATTTTGCATTGGTTTTTGTACTGCTGCCAAAACACTAGCCCATATGGGCATCCCAAACCAGCACATGTCACCCTATCTGTTATACTAAATAAGCTTCTACAGGCCCTTTTTTTATTTATTTATTTTTATTTATATAGAGCTGCAATAGCTTATATTGTGAGGTTAATTTGCCATTTTGCAGCATAATATAGAGCAGCCCCTGTGTAAATCTGAGGGGCAATAGCTTATATAGTGAGGTAAATTTGCCATTTTGCTTCGTTATATAGAGCAGGCCCTGTGTAAATCTGAGGGGCAATGGCTTATATTGTGAGGTTAATTTGCCATTTTGCAGCATAATATAGAGCAGCCCCTGTGTAAATCTGAGGGGCAATAGTTTATATTATGAGGTAAATTCATGGTTTTGCACCATTATATGGAGCAGCCCCTGTGTAAATCTGAGGGGCAATAGCTTATATGGTGAGGTTAATTTGCCATTTTGCAGCATAATATAGAGCAGCCCCTGTGTAAATCTGAGGGGCAATAGCTTATATAGTGAGGTAAATTTGCCATTTTGCTTCGTTATATAGAGCAGGCCCTGTGTAAATCTGAGGGGCAATGGCTTATATTGCAAGGTTAATTTGCCATTTTGCAGCATAATATAGAGCAGCCCCTGTGTAAATCTGAGGGGCAATAGTTTATATTATGAGGTAAATTCATGGTTTTGCACCATTATATGGAGCAGCCCCTGTGTAAATCTGAGGGGCAATAGCTTATATTGTGAGGTTAATTTGCCATTTTGCAGCATAATATAGAGCAGCCCCTGTGTAAATCTGAGGGGCAATAGCTTATATAGTGAGGTAAATTTGCCATTTTGCTTCGTTATATAGAGCAGGCCCTGTGTAAATCTGAGGGGCAATAGCTTATATTGTGAGGTTAATTTGCCATTTTGCAGCATAATATAGAGCAGCCCCTGTGTAAATCTGAGGGGCAATAGTTTATATTATGAGGTAAATTCATGGTTTTGCACCATTATATGGAGCAGCCCCTGTGTAAATCTGAGGGGCAATAGCTTATATTGTGAGGTAAATTTGCCATTTTGCAGCATAATATAGAGCAGCCCCTGTGTAAATCTGAGGGGCAATAGCTTATATAGTGAGGTAAATTTGCCATTTTGCTTCGTTATATAGAGCAGCCCAGTTGCCATCTAAATCAACTACTGTCCGGCCAGTACAGCTTTTCCAGGGCAAACTCTGCTAGTTGCGGGCACAAGTCAAGTTTGGCTTCCCAGCAAATCCAGTGGATCCTGAAGGTGTGTTGGCATGGTCATGTCAAGGTATGACATGACCTGCTGTTTGAGGTCCAGCTCCATGTCTTCCTGCTGCTCATGAGTAGACTCACTATGCGGGTGTAGAAAGCTACTCACTAGCGACTGAAGACTGAGGCTGCTGCTGATGGAGCTGCTGCTGCTGCTCCTTCCACCCCCCCAGCAGCCATGGCAGTGGAAGGTGATCGCAGAGGTCCCCCCGAGTCAGACCTGCGGGAGTATGGGCCATGGCGCAGATAGACATCGCCCAACTGACTACGTGGGATGTCTCTGTAGTAGGTCAGTTTGTCCTCCCTCTCAGTGGGCGTAAAAAATGCCCCCATTTTGTGCCGGAAGCAAGGGTCCAATAAGTTGGAGAGCCAGAAGTCTTCCCGCTGACAAATGGAGACAATTCTGCGCTCACTAGTACGCAAGCATGTGAGCATGCATCGTGCCATTTGTGCAAGTGACTCGGAGGGACTACCTGTCTCCTTCTCCACTGTAAACTGCCACGGTGTGTCTGGGTCCTCTGTCTCGCCTTCCTCACAACCCTCTAGCTCCTGTGGCTGCTCCTGCTCCTCCTCTCCTGTCAGATGACTAGATAAAATGGTCATTTTGTGAAACCTAAACTGTGGTTTGCTGTGCCCCACCCCCTCCTCCTCCTCCACTTCAGCCCCCACAGGCTTCATGTGGCTGTGAAATGTATGTGCCATGTCTCCAGTGCCCTGACCAGCCATGGTTTCCAACATGTGTTGTAGTACATGAAGCAGTGGAATCTCATCGTTCATCTCATAGTCCTGGCAACTGACTAATAACGTAGCTTCCTCAAAGGGCCTGAGCAAAAGGTCGGTGTCACGTATGAGCTGCCAATGGTTTACATTGAATTTACACAGGGGTGTCCCCCTATCCGTTTGGATCATCCAGAAATCCGTGATGGCTTTTCTCTGTTCCTATAGTGCAGTGGTCCTCAACCCTGTCCTCAAGGCCCACCAACATGTCATGTTTTTTGGATCTCCAAATAGCCAGCTCTATTGCTCTGCAGCTGCACTAATTACTCCACCTGTGCATCCTTGTGGAGATCTGCAAAACCTGGCCTGTTGGTGGGCCTTGAGGACAGGGTTGGGGACCACTGCTATAGTGGATCCTGCATATGGAGGGTGGAATTCCAACGGGTGGAAACATCGCAAATCAGACTATGGTGGGGTACACCGTTGTGACGCTGAGGCTCAATAAGGTTGTGCTTGGTGGTGTAGGAGTGCCAGAAGTGCATGCTAACTTTCTTTCCTGTTGTTCTTTCAGATGGGGGCAAGACTTCAAAACTAGACTGAACACGTGTGCCATGTCAGGACGCATGACTCTGGCTTCCTTGTCGCAGCGCAAACAAGATGTTCTTCCAAGTGTAATGCAGCAGGCTGGACTTATGGTGACGCTGTCTGAGAGGAGAAATCCCTCAGACATCAAGATTAAAAATTCCAAGAATTTTTGAGGGCTAATTATTCAGAGGCAAATGATAGCTAGTTGCTTCTGATTTAATTACAAGGTGGAAACACACCCTCAAACAAAACTTCACTTTGGCAATACTATTGCATTTGTCTATTCATAATTTTATGTATATACACTAACTAACCTACTTTTTCTCCACAGGATGCTGCATGAAACACTGCCACATCGCTGAGTAGCTGATTTTTCCGAACAACAGTCCGCAATAATCTGCTGCTGCTGCTGCTGCTGCTGCCGCCACCGCCGCAGACTCCAGGGACCCTCTTCCACTACCTCGGCTTGCAACACTTCCTCCCACGACACTCTCCTCATCACTAATTGCCGGCTAGTGGAAGAAGAGGCGAGTGTCTCCTCCACTTCTTGGCTGGGCAGTAGCTGCTGAATTTTATGATTATCAGATCTTCATCAATGGATAGTGGAGCTGAACCCAAAGCATAACAGACAGACAGTTGACTGGGGGTGTCAGATGCCATTTGTGATGCAGTGGACTGCTTTTGCAGCACTTCGAGACAAAGTTGCTTCATTGGCTGACACAATGACTGGTAAAGCTGTGGAACATATGGTTTAAAAGCAAGAATAACCATTTGTTTTTATATGAAAAAGACCCTGGTTTATACAGACTTTTTTTTTCCAGAGACTGCCCTGCGTGGAAATGAATGGCGCATGGATCATCCAAGCTTTCCTCCCAACAATGCCTGATGTATTCCAGTAGATTGATGACGGGGCCAGACCTACACTAAAGAAAGATGGATCGTGCAAAACAGATTTAAGGCGCTGCTCTCCAGTTACAGACATGCCTCCGCATCGGACCACAAGTAAGTATTGATAAAAAATCCTTTACGTTACTCTTACTTTTTATTAATATTCTTTGGATAAGACGGATCAGACATGATTCCAGATTAAAAATTCCAAGAATTTTTGAGGGCTAATTAGTCAGAGGCAATGATACCTTCTTGTTTCTGATTTAATTAAACACACCCTCAAACAAAACTTCACTTTGGCAATACTTTTGCATTTGTTTATTCATAATTTTATGTAGATATTACTAACTAAGCTACTTTTTCTCCACATGACTCTCCACAGGGTGTGATTCATCCAATTTTTGGGCTCCTGAAGCCAACCCCAGGGTCTCTTTAAAGTAATGTTTGGGCTGCTCCTGCTGCTGCTGCCAACTCCAGGGTGTGATTCATCCAATTTTTGGGCTCCTGAAGCCAACCCCAGTGTCTCTTTAAAGTAATATTTGGGCTGCTCCTGCTGCTGCTGCCAACTCCAGGGTGTGATTCATCCAATTTTTGGGCTCCTGAAGCCCACCCCAGTGTCTCTTTAAAGTAATGTTTGGGCTCCTGCTGCTGCTGCTGCTGCCAACTCCAGGGTGTGATTCATCCAATTTTTGGGCTCCTGAAGCCAACTCCAGTGTCTCTTTAAAGTAGTATTTGGGCTCCTGCTGCTGCTTGCAACTCCAGGGTGTGATTCATCCAATTTTTGGGCTCCTGAAGCCAACCCCAGTGTCTCTTTCAGCCAATGTTTGGGCTCCTGCTGCTGCTTGCAACTCCAGGGTGTGATTCATCCAATTTTTGGGCTCCTGCTGCTGCCAACTCCAGTGTCTCTTTAAAGCAATGTTTGGGCTCCTGCCCCTCATAGTGATGCCACTTCAACTCTCTTGAATTCAATTGTGCCGCTCTGCGATTCTATTAGCGATGCCTCTGATCTGCATGTGATATTTATTCAAAGTATTATTTAACTAACCCAGCACGCATCCTGTGCGTGTTACAGCAAGGCAGAATGGTTTACAACCCTATTGAGGCTCTAGGAGGCTCAGAAATAGCCGTTTTTAATAGCGATTCGTCACAAATTTATTCGGGTCGAAACGATTTTTGTCGGAAAATTCGGCGAATCAGTCGAATCGAATTTTTCAAAAGTTCGCTCATCTTTAGCCACCATCTATCAGTATTATCAAAAGGTTTGTCCTTTTCTCCATCTAGAGGTGGAGATGAATTCATATTGTTTAAGGATACTACCTTGTTCCTGAGTAAGGTAATGTTTAGGGCCATGTATTCAAGTAGCAAAGATATAAGTGGAAGTGAGGGAAATATAGATCAAGGGACCCCTGTGATGTCCCCACGAGATACTGATCCCATTGAGATTGTTGAGGATTGGGAAAATGAAATACCTGATTTAATGCCACAACTACAGCAGCTTAGGGAACGGTCTAAGAGGTTTCCACCTCTGAATTCGAATAAATATTTGTCCTTATTCTTGCAGCTAGTGCAGCGTGACCTGGGAAAAGTAAATTGGGCGTCCCTGGGGGGTGAAAACAACCTTACCTGGGATGAAAGAAAAGCTATCAAGGAGTTAGAGCAAGCACCAGGCTTGATTATAAGGCCCAGCGACAAGGGGGGTAATGTAGTGCTCCTGGATGAGGAGTACTACATTAGAGAAATAGAGGCCCAATTGGCTGATGTTAATACTTATTGTAAAATTCGCGAAAATCCTTTTCCGAAGGTTGTAGCAAATCTGAATAACAAACATGATTGGGCCGGGGAAGAAGGACTAGTTACCCCTAGGGTTTTGAATTACCTGAGGGTCCAGGAATACAACATCCCTGTCCTGTACACTATCCCAAAAGTACACAAGAGTCTGTCTGCACCGCCGGGTAGGCCTATCGTGTCTGGGAATGGAGGTCCACTGGAAAGAATAGCCAGATTTGTTGATGAGAATCTAAAACCATTGGTTAGAGTTCTGCCGTCTTTTGTGCTGGACAGTAATGATCTGTTACGTAAACTGAGGCGGGTTCAGATACAGGACAGTTGGCTACTCGCCAGTATTGATGTTGAAAGTTTATATACCTCCATTCCCCATGCGGTAGGCCTCGAGGCGGTGGGACAGACTCTTGATGAATTGGGACCTGGGGATACCCCGTACAATGAATTTGTTGTGGAGCTCCTTGAATTTGTCTTACTCAATAATTATTTTCGTTTTAACCAGAAATTTTACCACCAGATCCGTGGTACAGCCATGGGGGCGGCCTGTGCCCCTTCTTACGCCTGCCTGCACCTCGGGCGATGGGAGAGCTTGGAGGTGTTTGGGCGGGCGGATTTTGGGGCACGGGTCGCCCTCTGGCTGAGATACATAGATGATATTTTGGTGGTCTGGAAGGGGACTCCACATGAATTTGAAGAGTTTGTGGGTCAGTTGAACCAGAATGATCGTAATATTCGGCTCACCTTCAAATATGACCAGTGTAGTATAGAATTTCTGGATTTACTTATTAAAAAACAAGATGGAAACTTAATTACTACGACCTTCCGCAAACCAACAGCAGGCAATACCTTGCTCCACTTTTCCAGCCACCATTTTGGCCCACTCAAGAGGGGTATCTCCCTAGGACAATTCCTCCGGATCCGAAGGAATTGCTCCTCTGACTCCGATTATCAGCGTGAAGCACGAGATCTTATGGTGAGATTTAGGGATCGTGGGTACCCCCATAGATTACTGCGCACATGCAGGAAAAAGGCAGGAGAGGTACACTGTGATGAGTTATTGGCAGGTAGAGCCAGAAATTGGAGAAGGGATAGGAATGTAGATGCCAAAGATGATGGACAACCAGTGCGGTTGATTACCCAGTTCGGAACGCACTGGGACAAGTTCAAATATATCTTAAACTCTCATTGGCATATTTTACAACTAGACCCCACGTTAGCTAAGTGTGTTGGGCCAAGACCACTTCTTATCGCTAAACGGGCCAATAACTTACGGGACCATCTGGTACACAGTGACCTAGGATCAGGAGGTGGAGATAGAAAACAAGTTGGGATGCGACCGGAGGGTTGTTTCAAATGTGGGCACTGTGGAGCCTGTAAATATATATTAAAAACTTCAGCATATACAGGTTTGAAGGATAGTTCCCTGAGAAGAATTAAAGGGTTCATTAATTGTGCGTCCACATTAGTTGTGTATTTACTTACGTGCCCCTGTGGGAAAAAATACGTAGGGAAAACTAAACGTGAATTGAGGACAAGGGTAAGTGAGCATATTCGTGATATAAAGAATGCCAATGAAAAAAGTCCGGTGGCGGAACATTACAAACAGTACCACAAGAGTGACCCGGTGGGTACTCGTGTATGTGGTATCTTTAAATTGAGTACCAACGGGAGAAGGGGCTTCTGGGACCAGAGATTGAGACAACAGGAGGCGCGTTTTATATTTGAACTGGGAACCATGATACCTGTTGGCCTCAATACAGATGTGGGCCTTAGTGCCTTCCTATAGATATTGGTTGGAAGCACGGAAGGGCTAACAGCCCATAGAGGGGAGTCAATAATAAGGAGAGGAAAAATGATATCCCCACATAGGAGCCGAGTTAGGAGTGTTGTAGGTTGGATAAGCCTAGGTGTATATATGGGCTAACTTAGATGTTAATATGGGTGTAATTTAGGGTGTCCTTCTACAATAGGGCCCTTGGTAGGTTTCTTTCCATATGTCATCATTTTTTTCATTTTTTCCATTTTTTTCCAATTTTCCTTATGCCACCTTTTCTGTGTGTCTTTAAGTCCTTGAGAGTGCTATGGCTCGGGAGTTGATGTGTGCATTAGGAATATATAAGTCTGTTTGTTGGTCTCTTTATTATGTGGATTTATTAATGAGCATGATGTAAGGGAGAGGTAGAGATGAGCATGTCAGCAATTAGGATATGAATGAAAGAGAGAAAAAATAGCCAGCCGCTAAATGTGCGCAACATTTACAATAAAATGCTTATATTATGCTGTAAATATGGTTGTCCCGGCCATCTGCTGTGTATGTAGCCCGCTTGAGATTCCCAGGCACGGAGGACTCCCAGGTGCCGATAATACGCTGAATAGCTGGTGATTGGCATGAAAGAGTTAAATATTGAATAGCTGAGACCGACCCAAAAAACGAGTGCCAAAGAGGATAAATAGTGGAACCTGATTGGCCCGCGTCACCCTGACGAAGCCCCGGTAGGCGGGGCGAAACGTACGTCGGCGGACGGCCGGCCCCTCGACGCCCCTCCCTGGCTTCCCTCCTCACGCACACTGGCTGCACGTGACTTTGATGTGGGAGCGTCTGTGTCGGCAACGCGCGGCGTATGAGACAGCGGAGACAAGCTGCAGCCGCCCCTCTGTGGAGAAGGTATTTGGCGGTCGAGTGGTGCCAGGCACAATGGCCCTCAGAGAGGTGGCCTGACCTGTGCGTCTCCCGCCTTTGTACACTGACTGTCACTCATCATGCATATGAATTTGCCTGCAAGCATGCATTGCTGGAGCTCTGTCTAATCACAGCTGTGGAACTGTTGCACTGAAAATCAATCAATTGCTGCTATATGTGATACGAGCGGCCTGCGAATATTGGCACTGAAAGCATTTGCACTTTACACATCGGTGACGTTGGAATAGTGACTGCCCTTTCCTCCATCCACAGGTTTCCCCATCCACTAACCCCCGTTGGCTGGCCAGCCACTTGTGTTCAATAGGTGTGTGGTAGTGAGGGATGAATGTATGTCAGGGAATGTGGCTGAATGGGGGGGCCCCCGTGTTTAATATGCTAATTAGCTTTTTAATTTTTTAGGGAATTAGGGTAGTTGTATTATGTGCCTTTGATCTAAAAAATGTGTGTTTATGGCAGATTATATATTCTTTTGTGTATTTGTTGTTAGAGTGCCAGCCCTATAGGAACCGTCTGTTTGTATGTGTGTCTTTGTAATCTGATTTTGGGGTTCATGGGCGCCCCCTAATAGAGTTTTGGGCAGAGCACCGCAGCAACATTCTAGGATCTCCCTGGGCATTTTATTTTTTATTTTTTATTTCAGGATTCTGCACACTGCCTGCTATGGGGTGATTGGGGGGATTCTGCACACTGCCTGCTATGGGGTGATTGGGGGGATTCTGCACACTGCCTGCTATGGGGTGATTGGGGGGATTCTGCACACTGCCTGTTATGGGGTGATTGGGGGGATTCTGCACACTGCCTGCTATGGGGTGATTGGGGGGATTCTGCACACTGCCTGCTATGGGGTGATTGGGGGGATTCTGCACACTGCCTGCTATGGGGTGATTGGGGGATTCTGCACACTGCCTGCTATGGGGTAATTGGGGGGATTCTGCACACTGCCTGCTATGGGGTGATTGGGGGGATTCTGCACACTGCCTGCTATGGGGTGATTGGGGGGATTCTGCACTGTGCCTGCTATGAGTTGATTGGGGGGATTCTGCACACTGCCTGCTATGGGGTGATTGGGGGGATTCTGCACACTGCCTGCTATGGGGTGATTGGGGGGATTCTGCACACTGCCTGCTATGGGGTGATTGGGGGGATTCTGCACTGTGCCTGCTATGGGGTGATTGGGGGGATTGGGGGGATTCTGCACACTGCCTGCTATGGGGTGATTGGGGGGATTCTGCACTGTGCCTGCTATGGGGTGATTGGGGGGATTCTGCACACTGCCTGCTATGGGGTGATTGGGGGGATTATGTACACTTCCTGTTATTGTGTTATTGGTGGGATATTCTGCACACTGCCTGTTATGGGGTGATTAAGGGGATTCTGTTCACTGTCTGTAATTGGGGTGGTTGGGGGTTTCCACACTCTGCCTATTATGAGGTGATTATAGGGGGGGATTCTGCACACTGCCTGCTATGGGATTTTGGGAGAGCATTCTCTTTATGAAGGTTGGCATCGGCTTCTCCCTATAAACCTGGTATAGGGATCATACCAACCAGTTCACAGGGATTTCTAAAAAGTAAGCCTGAAAAGCTTGCACGCTGGCGTGTGATTTCATTACAGAGGTTCAGATGTGCCAATTTCATTTACCTTTCATGTCGGCTTGAGTAAAAAACAAAACAAAGCTCTGTACTGATTCTGTCATTTAACAGAAGTAATGCAGGACTTTAAATAATGTTTAAAAAAAAAAAAAAAAAGAACAGCATGGCCTCCTCACAGCCTCTGTAGCATCCTGGTGCACCAAGCATATGGGTCGGCATCCCCACAGTAGCAGAATTTTGGCCATACTAATGCCAGCCTATGTGCTTTTCAGCACTGGCCCAGTTCTCGCCAAAGGGGACCAAAATGAATTGTGCTTCCTTGGAAAAGTGCGATTGCTGGAGATTGGCAACTTACCTTCCACACTGGGCAAGCAGGTAAGTTGCCACCATTTTCCCTCTAGTATAAGTTGATAACAACCCTCGAATACAGTCTAAAAAATCATAATTGTGCTGTTTTATCTCTTGGAGCCTTTCTCCAGCATCCAGGATATTCTAGTTTGCTCCTTGGGTAGAGGCTATTAACAATGCACCTTCCCCTCTCAGGCCAATCAGGTAGGTTGCCACCACTTAACCTTGAACTTTAGCTAGTATACAGCCCCTATTAAAGTGGACCAAAACCCATGGAGATCGATTGATACCCTCCTCCCAGGGCATTCAGAATCTGTGTAACCCCCCAGGTCGCTCATAAACTCACCTTCTTTCCCGGTCCAATGGCGCATGCACGAGCAGCGGCTGAATGTCTGCTATCCCACCAGCGTGCTCGGATCCCTTAGATGAAAGCTTACAGGAAGGAGAGGGAACGGATCTGAGCGCGCTGATTGGACGAGCGGCCACTCATGCGTCGTAGGACCGGGAAGAAGTCAGTTTTTTCAGGCGACCTGTGGGGTTACGCAGAGCAGAGTGCCCCTGATTGGGGTGCCTCAGAGGCAATGACCCAGAATAGTCAAAATCCTGTGTTTTGGTCCACTTAAATAAAAAGGATCGCAATTGTGCTGTCTTCTTGCTTGGAGTCTTATTCTAGCACCAAGGAACTTCTCGTCTGCTTGAAGTACTGTATCCCTTCACAGTTTCTACTTTTTTTAAATTTTGTGGCATCTCAAGCATTTGAAGGTTCTGTGAGCCCTGGTTCTGTGACAGAAAGGGGTGTTTATACACAGGATGAGAGGTTTCCCCAGGATTCCCCTTATGTCCCTTTTACATCACTGTGAAGCCAGGGGGAACCAGGGAAACATTGTATGCTTTCATTTATCTAACCAGGGATCCAGGATGTGGTCACAGGGAGGGGAATCAGAAGAGGAGATTCCTCAAGATTTCACTGATGTCGCAGTTACATCAGTTTGTCACCAGGTAAACTGACTGCTCTCCAACCTGATGTCCTGCCAAGGATTCTGCTGCAGGGAGGCGCTTGTATACACAGGAGGAGATTTCCCCAAATTACTCTGATGTCACAGTTACATCACTGTGAGAACCAAGGAAGCAGACATTACATGCCTCATTTATTTTTAAGGTGGCAAATGCTATCTCGAAAGCACTGGCTCTTTACCCTGGCATCCAGCCAGGCATTCAGGATGCTGCTGTAGGGAAGGGCATTTATAAACAGAACGATGAGCTTCCCAGGATCCCTCTTATGTAATTGTTACATCATTGTGACAGCTGGGGGAACCAGGGAAGCAATGTATTTTTTTATTCATCCAGCCAGGGATCCAGGATGAGGTCACAGGGAGGGGCATTTATATACTGGAGTAGGAGTTAACCCAGGATTCCCCTGATGTCACAATTACATCACTGTGACACCTGGTGGATCCAGGGAAACAGATAATGTATGTTTTTATTCATCCAGCCAGGGATCCAGGATGAGGTCACAGGAAGGGGCATTTATACACTGGAGGAGGAGTTATCCCGGGATTCCCCTGATGTCACAATTTCATCACTGTGACACCTGGGGGATCCAGGGAAACAGATAATGTATGTTTTTATTCATCCAGCCAGGGATCCAGAATGAGGTCACATGAAGGGGCATTTATACACTGGAAGAGGAGTTAACCCAGGATTCTACTGATGTCACAATTACACCTGGGGGGACCAGGGAAACAATGTATGTTTTGATTAATCCAGACAGGGATCCAGGATGAGGTCATAGGGAGGGGCATTTATACATTGGAGGAGTTATCCCAGGATTTCCTTGATGTCACAGTTACATCACTGTGACACCTGGGGGAACCAAGGAAACAGACAATGTATGTTTTTATTCATCCGGCCAGGGATCCAGGAGGAGGTCACAGGAAGGGTCATTTATACACTGGAGGAGTATTTAACCCAGGATTCCCCTGATGTCACAATTACATCACTGTGACACCTGGGGGAACCAAGGAAACACACAATGAATGTTTTGATTCATCCAGCCAGGGATCCAGGATGAAGTCATAGGGAGGAGCATTTAAACACTGGAGGAGGAGTTACCCCAGGATTCCCCTGATGTCACAATTACACCTGGGGGGACCAGATAAACAATTTATGTTTTTATTCATCCAGCCAGGGATACCAGATGAGGTCACAGGGAATGATTTATTTACTGGAGGAGGAGTTGCCCCAGGATTCCCCTGATGTCACAATTACGTCACTGTGACACCTAGGGGAACCAGGGAAACAATGTATGTTTTTATTCATCCAGCCAGGGATCCCGGATGAGGTCACAGGGACTGGCATTTAAATACTGGAGAAGTTACCTCAGGATTTCCCTGATGATACTAAGCTGTGTAAAGTAATTAAAACAAAAGAGGACAGCAGGCAAACAGATTTAGATAAATTGGAACCATTGGCAGTTAAATGGCAAATGAAGTTTAACACAGATAAATGTAAGGTTATGCACATGGGAAGGAGAAATCTGTGTCATGATTACAAACTAAATAAAGAAACACTTAGTAAAACAACAATAGAAAAGGACCTAGGGGTTTTAGTTAACAATAAGCTCAACTGTAGCAATCAATGCCAGGCAGCAGCTGCCAAAGCAAATAGGATCATGGGGTGCATGAAGAGAGGCATAGGTGCCCATGACCAGAGCATCATTTTACCCCTGTACAAGTCACTAGTCAGACCCCATATGGAGTACTGTGTACAGTTCTGGGCACCTGTGCTTAAAAAGGACATATCAAAACTGGAGCACGTTCAAAAAAGGGCAACAAAGTTAATAAAAGGAGTGCAGGGGCTAGAGTACCCTGAAATATTGTCAAAGTTAGGTTTATTTAGTTTCGAAAAGAGACGCCTGAGGGGTGATCTAATAACTGTGTATAAATATATTCGGGGTGAATACAAAGATCTGTCCCACAATCTATTTATACCCCAGAGTGTAACCATAACCCGATGGCATCCACTAAGGTTAGAGGAAAGGTGCTTTCTCCACGACATAGGCGGGGATTCTTCTCTGTAAGAGCAGTGAGACTGAGGAGGTAGTAATGAAAGATACAGTAAAAACATTCAAAATTGGCCTTGATGCCTTCCTGGCATGTAATAACATTTCCAGCTATGGCTACTAGACCACTGGAAGGAGAAAAACAGGTTGAACTGGATGGACTGAAGTCTTTATTCAGCCTTACATGCTATGTTATTATGTTACGTTACTATGTCACAGTTACATCACTGTGACACCTGGGGGAACCAGGGAAAAAACAATGTATGTTTTTATTCATGTTAAGGTGCTAAAAAGGGCAGACGTCAGCACTGGGTGCACCGGGGCAGGAGCCGGGGCCCCTACACCTTGGGAGGGCCCACGTCATTCCCTCTAGTCTGGGCAGCCCCTATGCAGGATGCAGGGCCGTGCAGTAACCAGGACTAAGGACTGTCAGCCAGGGGCAGATTGGCCTTTCTTCCTTTCTGTCTGTCCTTCTATTCTTTGTTTCTTTTCTTTGGTTCTTTTTCTTTCTTTCCATCTATTCTGTGTTTCTTTCATCTGTTCTGCTGTTCTCTTTTTACCTTCTTTCTCTTTCTCCATTTTATTTCTTTCATTAATTCTTCTTTCCTTCTATTAATTCTGTCAACTGTTCTATTCCTTTTTTTTCTAATCTTTCTTTCTTACTTTCTTTCTTTCTTCCCATCCATCTATTCTTTGTTTCTTTCGTCTATTTGTTCCTTTTTCTTTCTTTCCTTCTATTATTGTTTTTTCTGTCTCTCCTTCTATTCTTTCTGGCATTCCATCTATTTCTTTTTTTCTCCCATTCAGTGGCGTAACTAAATGTGATGGGGCCCTGGTGCGAGCTTGCAATATGGCCCTTTCAAGGTTCATACAGTATTTTATTTTCTGTCTTTTATCTCGATTGGATGCAGCTAGACAACTAAAGACTGAAACAAATGCTGCTTCATTTCTGTAAATGATATTAAGTGAGCACAAAAATATTCCTCTAACCTCCTGGGGCCCAGTGTGGTTGCACCCCCTGCTCCTCCCCTCAAGTTATACCCCTGCTTTTATTCCTTCTCTCTCTCTTTTCTGCTTTTTTCTGTCATTCCATTTATTTTGTCTTAGTTTCTGTCATTCATTCATTCTCTTTATGCTTTATTATTTTTAATGCCTTTTCTTTTCTGTCATTCTTTGTAACCTTTCATTCTTGACTTCTCTCTCTTTCTGCCATTCCTTCTATACTTTGTCAATCCTTCTTTCTTTCTATTCTTTGGCAGTATTCACAATACATGCAATGTTATCACCATGTATGGGGCATTATACCACACTGCAGGGGGCCCGCACAAACCCGGAGTCGGCCCTGGCGGTAAATGCCATCCCAAAACAAAAAAGAATGCATGCAACTGTTACATTTTCATTGGCCTTTGCTGTATAAAAGTGGACCAAAACCCATTGAACTTGTAAAATACCTTTGGCTAAAGCCCCTGCCTATATGCATGTCTAAGTAGAAATAGATATTTTTGCTTTTCAAATCGTCACGGAGCACTTTGTTTTTGCTCCGTAATATGGCAGTGATCAGTCATTGCATAGGTGTGGCAATGACATAATTGCCACACACAACAATGGCAATGAATGGAGGAGGCGGAGCTTTACAGCTAAAACGCGCCCTTAGCTGGGATTAGAGTGAAGCAAGAGCAGTAAAAATTGGCAAAAGGTACTCTTCATAGCAGGAGCAATTCAGGGGATGCTTTTGGTCCGCTTTAAGGCCATTGCATTCTGTGTCTTATTTCTGGATACCGCTTCCACTTTCACATGACAGGTCCTAATAGTAAAGTAAATACAGTAAAAATCCACAGAACATTAAAGCCGCAAGTCTCTGGAATGGCTTCAGCTTTTACAGACAGTAGGTCTAGCAGAGAGGGTCACATCTGGGACTGCTTCGTACTCCTGAATGCTAAATTAAATAGAGCCTCGTGAAATGACTTACCAGCTCGGCTTTATTAATATTGTGTCTCCTAATTTGAAGCACGTTCTGCAAATTATAAATGCTATTGGAAGCCATGCCTGCAAATTTAACACACGCGCCCGCGCGGGGACTCTCTTACTTTCATTTGTTCTTCTGTCTTTGTTGTGCTTTATTGTTGCTGATCACATTAATGTTGGATTCACGTAATTAGAAAAACTCTTTAATGCCAGTAAATGATCTTGACATAATGACAAGGACCCACTTTAGAAGACTAGAAAAATAAAGAGGTGTCCAGTGAAACATAAAAAACAGCAGACAATGTGAAGCTATGATATTTTTAAATATTTTGTAAAAAATCTTATACAAAAATCTTATACAATCAAATATGCACTGTATATAGACTAACCCCCTTCTGTTTTGCCAGTATGTTTGGTTTCTTTAATTAATATTCAGCATGGTGGGAGACCTTACTTTGGCTTTAGCTTTTGGCCCGAGCTTAGTTTCATGTGTGCATTCGCATGCAAATTAAGATGGCCAGCAGAAAATCACCAGTGATAGTTTTATCTGAGCCAGAGTAGCACCTGGGTTAGTTTGTCTGGGCCAATTAAAGATCATCTGTGCTATTTCAAATGAAACAAAGCAAGGGACAGGGAGATTCGCTAAGGCAGCTGAAGGACACACACAGAGTCTTCTTTTGAATGGAGACAGCCGATGATGAGATTTGCTTTGGGAAAGAGAGACTTGCTTTGTGAACTTGAATACAGCAGCCATCTTGTTTGGAGATTGGATGAGGCCTGCTGATTTCTGCCTGGACCATATGAACCAGATGAGTAATCCGTTTATTATATGCTTTTGCCCTCTTAGGCTTTCTGTGCTGTAACAGTGTTTGTAGCATTTTTGTATTTGTACATTTTTTGCAGACAAGGTATAAAACAACTCTTTAAAGTGCATCATCTAGCTTTTCCTTGGAAGTTACTGACAAACGAACTTATTAGGCAACGTGGTTTAATTTTTAGAGATATACATACATTTGAGATTGAGGTTGCATATATACTTTAGCAAAGTTACACCTAAGCAAAACAAACAACAATAGACAACAATAATTAAAAAGAAACATGCACCTACAGTCCTGCACAGCTGATTCTCACAATACCAGTAGCTTGAAACTCACTGGCCATCACAGCATAGAGCTGAGTGGCCATCACCTCCCGTCAGTCACGGTGGCTGACCACGCCCAATCCGTTCACTATAATGGAGTGGGTGTGCCGACTCCATTGAAAAGAATCGAGAGGATGTGGTCAGTGATTTATGCCAGGAAACAGCAAGTAGGCAGCAAGGCAACCACGAGCTATGGTCGTGAGCAGGGATGGTGGGGTCTGGATCTCCAGGCAAATTCCCGGTATAAGGACGATCAGCTGCACAGGACTATAGATGAGCATATATCGTTTATTGTTTTTTCCTGGACAGTCTCTTTAACTATAGCTGAACCTTTGTATGTAAAGCTAGAATTCCCCTTTACCTAAATAATGCATTTTTAAAGTGAAGGAAAATTCCCCTTTAGACTGTAAGTTCGCAAGTGCAAGGCTCTCTTCCCTATTGTCTCTTGTTGTGTGTTGGTTTGAACTTTGTAACATCTAGTTTATTATATATATATGTTTTACCTTGTCTGTAATTGTGCCTTGTACAGCACTACAGAAGAAGATGTTGATATATAAACAATCTATACCTTTTAAACTAACTTACTAGCTTCAAGATTCGCTGTATAATCCAAAGAGAAGGTTAATCTACTGTTTTTTTTTTTCTGTCCAGGTTAAATTCAGGGACTAACACACAACACACTGGGTGTTTATTAATATAATTATTCCCTTCTAAGTTTTTGCTATACTAAGATTTAAATGTTAGGGATGAGCGAACCGGTTCGGACGAACCGGAATTCGCTCCGAATTTCAGGGAAAATTCGATTCGGCACGAACCCGAATTTTTTTTGGTTCGTGCCGATCGAATTTTCCCTGAAATAAAAAAAAAAATGCCGGCATGGTGGGAGCGGGCAGGCCGGCTACGCTGTCAGCGGGCGGCGGAAGCCGGGCCGCTGACAGCGCAGCCGGCCTGCCTGCTCCCACCATGCCGGCATTTTTTTAAAAAGCAAACACTTACCTGCATGGTCGGAGCGTGGAGGCCGGCGCCGCTCTCAGGCGCCCTCTGATGACGCGCCCTCTGATGACGCGTCCTCTGATGACAGCTGAGAGCAGCGGCGGCGCCGCTCTCAGGCGCCCTCTGATGACGCGCCCTCTGATGACGCGTCCTCTGATGACAGCTGAGAGCGGCGCCGGCCTCCACGCTCCGACCACGCAGGTAAGTGTTTGCTTTTTAAAAAAATGCCGGCATGGTGGGAGCGGGCAGGTCGGCTGCGCTGTCAGCGGGCCAGCTTCCGCCACCCGCTGACAGCATAGCCGGCCTGCCCGCTCCCACCATGCCGCCATTTTTTTTTTCAGATGAGCGATTCGTGAAAGTTCGATTCGGGCGAACCCGAATTTCTTGGGGAAATTCGGCGAATCGCCCGAATCGAACTTTCAAGAAGTTCGCTCATCTCTAGTTATAGTAGCTTACTTTATTTACAGTTCTAAAAGTTTTTGCTTCACAGGCTGAAAATCTTCAGTAATAGTTATTATTATTATTGTTTATTTATATAGCATCATCTTCCGTAGTGTCAGGAACCGCTTACCTGATCCCCGTTCCAGCGACGTCTCCAGGCGGCCAGCTGCAGCTGTCACTGTGCGGCGGCCGCGCCGAGCGGCGTCGGCTCGAGCAGCGTCGGCTCGAGCGGCGCCCAGCTCAGCCACGCCCCCCGCTTCCTCCTCCAGGAGACGTGCTCGCGCGCGGCCGCGAGCACGTGTCTGTTATGCCCTCCGGCGGCGCTGTGCGGCGCGCACCCGCCGGAGGATCAATTAAAGGGTTAATGAATCCTAGGGGATTGAGGGCTTCGCCCTCTTCTGCTCTGCAGCCAATTACCCTTGGAATCCTATGTGCTCCAATCAGTACACTGCTTCCCTCAGACCTGTTCCTATAAAGGCAATTCCCTCTCAGTTGTGAATTGCCTGTGATAGCGCTCAGAACCCTGTGTTACCTACTCCTGTGAAATCTAGCCTGTTGCCGATTTGATTGTACGACCATTCTCGATCCTGAATCCTTGTTGCCGACCTCTGCCTGAATTGACGCCTCTCGATCCTGAATCCTTGTTGCCGACCTTTGCCTGAACTGACGCTTCTAGATCCTGATCCCCAGTTGCTGACCTCTGCCTGAACCCCGACTACGTCTTGCCTGACCCCTGGTGCCGCTACGATCTCTGCCTTCCCGTTATCGACCTATTGCCTGTCTCTGGACTTCCGTCACTCACGCTCTTGCTATTGGTTCTCCAGTCCTCCCACATATAAGCTTACATCCTTTGAGCCATTAAGTCCTGGGGGCAACCGATCCCGGGTAGGCGTATCTTGCGTCCCGGCAAGCGGGGGCTCCTACAGGTGAAGCTGGCTGTGGAGATTGGGGGTTGTGAGCTTATTAAGAGGGCTGGAGTTACCCCGAGCGTGACATTATCACAGGCCCAAAAATGGATGACCTGGTACAGCAGGTGCAAGCTATGGCCACAGCGATCAATCAACTCGCTCAAAGAGTGGCCACTCAGGAATCTCGTCAAGTGTCAACTTCCTCTGTACCACCTCATTTCTCCGAACCTAAGATTCCACTGCCTGAGAAATTTTTTGGAGAACGAGCAAAATTTTCCAATTTCAAGAATGCCTGCGAACTATATTTTAAGTTAAGGCCTATCTCCTCTGGCACAGAGGTCCAACGAGTAGGCCTAGTCATTTCCTT
This sequence comes from Gastrophryne carolinensis, assembly GCA_027917425.1. NCBI lineage: Eukaryota > Metazoa > Chordata > Amphibia > Anura > Microhylidae > Gastrophryne > Gastrophryne carolinensis. The sequence goes on from CM051243.1 coordinate 77,067,203, forward strand.
GCTTCAAGGAGACCCACAGTCCTGGGCCTTTACTTTACCGTCCCATGACATTGCTCTACAATCAGTGACTGCCTTCTTCAATGCTATGGGCGTTTTATACGCCGATCCAGATATACAGTCTACCGCAGAGAATAGGCTTCGGGCCTTAAAACAAGGACGGAATTCGGCTGAAGACTACTGTGCTGAATTCCGCCGCTGGGCTATCGAAGCTAGGTGGAACGATCCAGCTTTGTGTAGTCAGTTCAGGGTGGGACTGTCGGATAGCATCAAGGATGCCTTAGTCAATTTTCCCCCGCCAGCGGACCTAGATCAATTAATGCAGGTCTCCATTAAAATAGACCGACGTCTTAGAGAAAGGGCCAGGGAGAGAGTCGGGGCTCCCACGTCCTTTAGACCAGTCCAGAGTCATAGATCCCCGGTTCCCCGTGGAGAAAATACCTCATCATCTTCCCAGGAAGAACCTATGCAATTAGGGAGAACCCGCTTATCCCAAGAGGAGAAACAGCGTAGGCGATCCGAGGGGTTATGCCTGTATTGCGGGAATTCTGGTCATTTTGCAGGGTCCTGTCCCAACAAGGGGAAACCGGCGGAAAACTTCCGCACCCAGACCAGGTAGAGAGTACTGATCTGGGTGAGTCAGTTTGTAACTCTCGCCAGAATAAGATGCTTGTACCTATTGATTTGTTTTGGGGGTCCTCTAAGCAGACAGTTTCCGCCTTCATAGACAGTGGTGCGGCTGGAAACTTTTTGGACAGGAGCATGATCTCCACCTTAGGGATCCCTGTAGTTCCTCTTGAAAGATCCCTACAAGTTTTAGCTATCAATGGAAAGGCAATCCAGGGAGGTCCTATAAATACCAAGACCCCACCTCTCAGACTAATTGTCGGCTCTTCTCACTCTGAATTCTTAGAATTCTTTATTTTTGATTGTCCTGAAACTCCGGTGGTTTTGGGATACCCCTGGTTGCAACTCCATAACCCGGTGTTAGATTGGCGGGCTGGGGAGTTGGTCAAGTGGAGTGACCACTGTAAAGGTCACTGTTTTAATACAGGCCTCAGAAGCGTTCAAGTCTTACCACAGGAATTACCTCAGCCATACGCTGATTGGATCGATGTATTCTCTGAACGCTCTGCTGAAACTCTTCCTCCACATCGGTCCTATGACTGCCCCATTGACTTGCTGCCTGGCACAATTCCCCCGAGGGGAAAGATTTATAACCTTACCCTGCCCGAGGAGCAAGCAATGACTGAGTATATTACCGAAAATCTTAGGAAAGGATTTATCCGTCCCTCTACCTCGCCTGCTGGGGCCGGGTTCTTTTTTGTAGAGAAAAAAGATGGTGGCTTGAGACCGTGCATAGATTATCGAGCCTTGAATAAGATCACTGTAAAAAACCGATACCCCTTACCCTTGATTGGGGATCTGTTCAATCAAGTCACAGGAGCTCGAATTTTCTCCAAATTGGATTTGAGAGGGGCTTACAATCTGATTCGCATCCGACAGGGGGACGAGTGGAAAACTGCATTTAATGTGAAGGATGGGCACTATGAGTACCTGGTCATGCCCTTCGGTCTTTGTAATGCGCCAGCCGTTTTCCAAGATTTTGTTAATGATATATTCAGGGAATATCTCGGTAGATTTGTAGTCATCTACTTGGATGATATTCTCATTTTTTCTAATTCTTTACCGGAGCACAGACACCATGTTAAGTTGGTGCTACAAAAATTAAGAGAGAACAGCTTATTTGCTAAACTGTCTAAGTGTGTGTTTGAAGTCACTACAGTTCCCTTCCTAGGGTATGTTATTACCAACCAGGGTTTGGAGATGGACGCGGGGAAGGTTTCAGCAGTTCAGGATTGGGTCCAACCCAAAACTTTAAAGGAATTGCAACGTTTTCTAGGTTTTGCAAATTTTTATCGGCGTTTCATAAAAGGCTTTTCCCATGTTGTTGCACCCCTTACCAACCTTACCCGCAAGGGGGCTTTTACTGCTAACTGGTCCCCCTCTGCCTGTGAGGCCTTTCTAACCTTGAAACGGGCCTTTACTTCGGCACCTGTCTTAGTGCATCCAGATATTCATAAAGCTTTTATTATTGAAGTGGATGCTTCTGAGCTGGGAGTGGGTGCAGTTTTGTCACAATATTCTGGTAACCCTGAGCGTCTCCATCCATGCGCTTATTTTTCGCGTAAATTCAGTACCGCGGAACAAAATTATGATGTTGGCAATAGGGAACTATTAGCTATTAAACTGGCATTTGATGAATGGCGACACTGGTTGGAGGGTTCATTACATCCTATAACTGTGTATACTGATCATAAAAATCTCGAATACATAGGTTCTGCCAAGAGGCTGAACTCTCGTCAGGCACGTTGGGCATTATTCTTCTCGCGTTTCAATTTTATTATTACTTTCAAGCCGGGTGTAAAAAATACTAAAGCTGATGCTCTATCTCGCATGTTCGGTGAATGTAAGGATCGGGGTGATTCTGGTGAACCAATTTTACCCACAGGTTGTGTGGTGGGGGCGTTACTTCCTGATCTCTCCAATACCTTGGCGCCGTTTCAAGATGAATCTCCTAGTGATGTACCCTTGGGGTGCCAGTTTGTTCCGCCGCACCTGCGTTCGGATGTAATTCGCGAATTTCACGATGCCAAAACTGCTGGTCATTTGGGTAACCGTAAGACGTTTATGCTTGCCCGTCGTCATGTATGGTGGCCTACCATGAGACGCGATATCACTGCCTTTATCGACGCTTGTGCTATTTGTGCTCGAAGTAAAGGAGTTCACAAGGCTCCTAGTGGCAGTTTGGTTCCTCTTGAAATTCCTGCTGAGCCATGGACCCATATTTCTATGGATTTTATTGTAGATTTGCCTCTCTCACATGGTAATACTGTCATTTGGGTGGTCGTAGATCGTTTCAGTAAGATGGCACATTTCGTTCCTTTGGCCAAACTTCCTTCTGCACCCGAGCTTTCGCGGCTGTTTACTTCACATATTTTTCGTATTCATGGTATTCCGTCCAATATAGTCTCTGATCGGGGTGTTCAATTTACTTCCCGTTTTTGGAAACACTTCTGTTCGCGGTTGGGAATACAGATCTCTCTTTCTTCTGCCTACCATCCCCAGACTAATGGGCAGACAGAAAGAACTAATCAAACTTTAGAACAATACTTAAGGTGTTATGTTTCTGATGCCCAAGAACAATGGGCGGAATTTATTGATTTCGCCGAGTTTGTTTACAATAACGCGCCTAGTGAGAGTACCAAGGTATCTCCTTTTTATTGTAACTTAGGGAAAAATCCTAGAGCTTCTTCCCTTTCAGGGTCACCTTCCAATCTGCCGGCGTTGGAGGAGTGGCTTCAAGAACGGAAGAATATCTGGACACACGTTCAGGAGATTCTTAAGACCACTGGTTTGAGGTATAAGAAATTTGCCGACCGCCGCAGATCACAGGAACCTACTCTTCGAGTAGGCGATCTAGTTTGGGTCTCCACTAAAAATATTGCGCTCCGTCAGCCATCTAGCAAATTAGGTCCAAAATTTATTGGTCCTTTTCCAATCGTCAAGAAGTTGAATAATGTGTCTTTTAAAGTTCAACTCCCGCCAACTATGAAAATACCTAATTCCTTTCACGTTTCACTGTTAAAACCGGCGAAGAATGCTCCTCTTGCTGGTCCTGCACCAATTCTTCTTAATAATGAGCCCGAGTATGAAGTGAATAAGATCTTGGATTCACGTAAAGTGCGTAATTCTTTACAGTATTTGGTGGATTGGGTTGGCTATGGTCCGGAGGAAAGATGCTGGGTGGCAGCGAGGAATGTTCATGCCAAGGCTCTTGTAAGAAGGTTCCATCGTGACAATCCAGGGAAACCGGGTGAGGGTCCGGAGGCCCCTCGTGAAGGGGGGGGTAGTGTCAGGAACCGCTTACCTGATCCCCGTTCCAGCGACGTCTCCAGGCGGCCAGCTGCAGCTGTCACTGTGCGGCGGCCGCGCCGAGCGGCGTCGGCTCGAGCAGCGTCGGCTCGAGCGGCGCCCAGCTCAGCCACGCCCCCCGCTTCCTCCTCCAGGAGACGTGCTCGCGCGCGGCCGCGAGCACGTGTCTGTTATGCCCTCCGGCGGCGCTGTGCGGCGCGCACCCGCCGGAGGATCAATTAAAGGGTTAATGAATCCTAGGGGATTGAGGGCTTCGCCCTCTTCTGCTCTGCAGCCAATTACCCTTGGAATCCTATGTGCTCCAATCAGTACACTGCTTCCCTCAGACCTGTTCCTATAAAGGCAATTCCCTCTCAGTTGTGAATTGCCTGTGATAGCGCTCAGAACCCTGTGTTACCTACTCCTGTGAAATCTAGCCTGTTGCCGATTTGATTGTACGACCATTCTCGATCCTGAATCCTTGTTGCCGACCTCTGCCTGAATTGACGCCTCTCGATCCTGAATCCTTGTTGCCGACCTTTGCCTGAACTGACGCTTCTAGATCCTGATCCCCAGTTGCTGACCTCTGCCTGAACCCCGACTACGTCTTGCCTGACCCCTGGTGCCGCTACGATCTCTGCCTTCCCGTTATCGACCTATTGCCTGTCTCTGGACTTCCGTCACTCACGCTCTTGCTATTGGTTCTCCAGTCCTCCCACATATAAGCTTACATCCTTTGAGCCATTAAGTCCTGGGGGCAACCGATCCCGGGTAGGCGTATCTTGCGTCCCGGCAAGCGGGGGCTCCTACAGGTGAAGCTGGCTGTGGAGATTGGGGGTTGTGAGCTTATTAAGAGGGCTGGAGTTACCCCGAGCGTGACACGTAGCGCTTTACAAAGTAGTAGCTACAGACAGGGTAGAAACATACGGTACATATAATATATCAAATGCAGTTTTACAGAGTTGACAATGGTTATTCTGAGTACAAGACACAATAGGAGAGAGAGCCCTGCCCTTGCGAGCTTACAGTCTAAAGGATGAGGGGTGAAGACGAGGGGAAAGGATCACAAACAATAGAAGATTGGTTAAGCCAGATTATATGATTGTATGAATAAGTGAGTTTTGAGGGCTCCTTTGAAGGTTTTGAGTGTTGTGGAGTGGCGGATTGGGTGGGGGAGATTGGAGTTGCACGTGAGAAGTCTTGGAGGCGGGCGTGAGAGGAGGTGACCAGGGAGGAGGACAGGAGAAGGTCGGTAGTAGAGCGGAGGCTGCGTCTAGGTTGATATTGTTGGATTAGAGATGAGATGTAGGGAGGGGCCTGGTTGGAGAGAACTTTGTATGCGAGAGTTAGAGTTTTGCACAGGATTCGCTGTGGGACTGGCAGCCAGTGTAGGGATTGGCAGAGAGGCGCAGAACTGGCGGAGCGAGAGAAGAGATGGATGAGGCCAGCAGCAGAGTTCAGGATAGATTGGAGGGGTGCCAGTCTGTTAGTTGGTAAGCCACAAAGAAGTATTTTGCAGTAATCCAGACGGGATATGACCAGGGCATGCACTAGCATTTATCATACTTTTTGCATGTGCAATGAACAGCTATTTTAATGTTATAATGTTTTATGGAATCTATATAGGTGATTGTGTTTGCAGGGATGTCCTATTGTTTTGGTAACCCTTAATTCCCCTTTTAAGGTCCATTAAAAAAAAAAAATCTCAATTCTCCAGTAAATTCTTAGAAAAGGTGGAGGCGCGGGTGTCCTCAACATGCTCACTCATCCTTCACCTACCTGATCTTTGGTTATATAATTAAATGATTTTTTTCCTTTTCTTAAGGGCAATAGATTTATTAGCATGTTAAGCTTACATTGTTTTCAAGCGCATTTCTTTAGTTTAAGAAATAACTTACCTAAATTTTCAGATTACACTCTATACAACCACATTTTCCCCTTATTGAACCACCGATAAACACATCTAGTCATAACCATGAGTAAGCCAATAAAAGCTATTTCTCTTAATGTACAAGGATTTAATGTTCCCGCAAAAACTAAAGCATTCAGACAATTTAGATGCATGCATACAGACATCTTAAGTTTGCAAGAGATGCATTTTAGAAAATCACAGAATGTTTTTACTGCCTCAGCAGAAAGTAAACAGAGATGAGTCTTAGGGTTTTATTCATGAAGGGATAGCGACAGGTAGCGGCCGGTGAACGCCGGGCACGGCACGCAATTCCACATTTAAGAAGCCGATTCTGGTGAGCAACTGGAACAATGCCATAAATATTTTGACATGTCTGCCACTAAAGTGTTAATGTCACACTACTCCAACAATGTCATTCCATGGATTTTCGCTTAATTACTGCTGTTAATGTGTATCAAAAATCACTTTAACCCTTTCGCTGCCAGTCTACCTGGAGTTTTTGTCACCCTTGGTGCCAGACCATTTTGCACTATTTTGCGCTCCCCATGTTCAAATGTGATTTTTGAAGGGATTTCCAGGGATTTCCCAGGAAAATGATATATTGTTTTTTTCAGCAGACTCTGGACTTTAACATGAAATGTCTTGTTTGTAATTTTTCAGGTGTATTCTCAATACTTTTGCGTGAAATATGTGCAAAAAATAAAAAAAAATCTATTTTTTGCAATTTGTAGTGTTTTTTGTAATAAAAAATGTAAGTTTGTCAATAAAATCTTATTGCATGTGAAACCCCAATTAATCCCGGTCACAGCGTTACCACATATGTATTGGTAGACACCCTTTCCTGCCCAGGAGACTCCCCCAAACTGAAACAGCGCTTTAGGAGATTTTCAGATAAAATACAACTATGCACCGCGCTAAGCGCACCTTGCTGTCTTTCCAGAAAGAGAACCCTTTAAATTTGAAATACCCCCACAAACTATATATTCTCTGGAAGTATGCACCTCAGGCTTTCTAGGCGTACCAGGTTTGTTGACATGGGCGCAATTTTCTGGAAGTAATCCCTCAATCAATTCTTTGGTTGCACAGAGTTTCCCTAAAAAAGAATAAAAAAGAAGAATCAAAGCCACATTTTCCTAAAAAAAACTATATGCAAACAGAAAAACAAGTAAAATCTGAAAAAGCAACATCCCCCGAACAGAACAATACCCAACATGCATTGGTACTGTCAAGGGAAGAGTTGCCAAACACCCCAAAGTAAAGCATGCACATAACGGTAATTTTACTTAAAAATTTCAGCTCTGCAGACAAAGTGCGCACCTTGTGATTTTTCAACCAAAACAACCCTTTAAATTTAGAATATCCCCATAAACCATATATTCCCTGAAAGTACACATGTTAAGCTTTCTAAGATTACTGAGCTTGTTGTAGTGGGCTCATCTTTCTGGAAGTAATCCACTGAAGAATTCTTAGGTTGCACAGGGTTTCCCTAAAAACAATTATAAAAAAAGCAGAATAAAGACCATGTTTTCCTAAAATATCAATATGCAAACAAGAAAAAACAAGCTAAATCTGAAAGCGCAAGGTCCCCTGAGCAGAACAATACCCAACATGCATAGTTACTATTAACCCTTTTAATTGTCAGCCTACTTGAAGTTTTGTCACCCTCTGTTGACAGGTCATTTTTCCCCATTTTGCAGCATGATTAACCGTGATTTTTGCTGGAATTTCCAGAAAAATTATATACATTACATACACATTTTTTGCAGCAGAGTTTAGGCTTTAACATGAAATGTCTTGTTTGTAATTTTTCTACTGTTTTTTGAATATTTCTGCTTAAAAAAACAAAAAAAAAAATATATATATATTTTTTAGACAATTGTCTCCTTTATTTTAAATTTAAATGAAAACCATATTGCATGTGATAGCCCCATTTCTCCCGATTACAACGGTACCACATATGTATCGGTAGCCCCCCCATTCTTGCCCTGGAGACCCCCCAAACTGAAAAGAGCACTTTATTACATTTACAAATAAAATACTATCCACACTATAAACATAAGGGGTTAATTAAAAAAAAAAATGACATAGGGTCCCCCCTTCCGGGGGGGGGGGGGGGGAGGGGGGGCTTTTTTGGGGGAATTTTAAGGGTTAGGCTAACCCTAACCCTTAAAAATAAAAAAATATACAAAAATTAAAATTCCCCCCCCCCCCAGGGACCCTACATCATTTTTATTTTTAAGGGTTAGGGTTAGCCTAACCCTTAAAATTCCCCCAAAAAAGCCCCCCCCCCCCCCCGCTAAAGCCGGCCGGCCCGCTCCCACCATGCCGGCATTTAAAAAACAAGGAAAAAAAAAGAAAAAGAAAAAATGCCGGTATGGTGGGAGCGGGCCGGCCGGTTCCGCGCTGACAGCGGAACCGGCCGGCGGGCCGGTAAAGCCGGCCGGTCCGCTCCCACCATGCCGGCATTTAAAAAACAAAAAAAACAAGAAAAAAAAACATTTTTGCCGGCATGGTGGGAGCGGAACCGGCCGGCCCGCTCCCACCATGCCGGCATTTAATAAAAAAAAAGGCAAACACTTACCTGCAGGTCCGGAGCGTGGAGGCCGGCGCCGCTCTCAGCTGTCATCTGAGGGCGCGTCATCATGACGCGCCCTCAGATGACAGCTGAGAGCGGCGCCGGCCTCCACGCTCCGGACCTGCAGGTAAGTGTTTGCCTTTTCTCTCAAATGCCGGCATGGTGGGAGCGGGCCGGCCGGTTCCGCTGACAGCGGAGCCGGCCGGCCCGCTCCCACCATGCCGGCAAAAATGCTTTTTTTTTTTTTTTAAATGCCGGCATGGTGGGAGCGGGCCGGCCGGCTCTACCGGCCCGCTCCCACCATGCCGGCATTTTTGATGGGGAACTTCGTAAAAGTTCGATTCGGCCGAACCCGAATTTCTTTGTGAAATTCGGCGAATCGGCCGAATCGAACTTTTCAAAAGTTCGCTCATCTCTAATTGTAACTCCCCATTCACTAATTAATAGATACAATCATTCATTAAATTTAATAGGTGAAGGATTTTAGATCATATTGGCACAGGAGTAATTGACCAAGACATGAAGTACAGTCTTCCACTGGTCAAGTAGACCTTATTTGGTTAGTTTAGGTAGTTTCTGATGTCAGACTAGGGTGGATGATATAGAATGGTGGGCCAGGTTTGATTATTTTGGCATCTATTATTTATCAAAACTTGCCTGTTGTTTAAGAGTTAAAATAATGTGCATGAATATTATTTACACATACTATTTTTTACACTTTCATAGGTATATACTGTCTATTTTGAGATGCCGAACTTAATTTTGTATTTTCTTTCCAACAGCTTGCACAAAGGATCATCGCAGACTGTGGCAGTATGTCCGAAGGACAAGGCAAATGCTGCTAAAGAAAAAGAAGAAAAAACCACAGGGCGGGGGGGAATTAGGGTTGCCGCTATGCGGCCAAGTTACTTTTGGCCCATGTTGGGCCACAAAACAAAAAAAAAAATTTGTAACCTTATATTTCCAATGTGTGCCAATCATTGACAATATAACATTAAATCAAATTTTAGCGTTAGAGCAGCATAGAAATGCCCAGACACCATTAGATTTGGGTGAGCGACTGTATAATGCCTTTATAGCGACTGACAACCATCACATTCATCAATGGCGGCCATGTTACTATAGCGACTGAGGCGCTCTGTAATAGCGACTCACGGCCGATCAGAGCGACCACTAGCGGTCACTCTTACCGCCGCAGTACAGACTCTCATCTGCTGTTACCTAGCGCTAGTAATGAATAAGCCTGCCCGTTGCCTTCAGAAGTACTCTACAGCTTTCACAAGAAAAAGTCATTAAAGACCCGTAAGGCCGTTACATTATCATTAGGGATGAGCGAATCGATCCGGACGAACCTGGATTCGTTCCGAATTTCATGGAAAATTTGATTCTGAACGAATCCGAATTTCCCCGCGATTCGATCGATAGTTTCCTTTAAACTCCATTTATTTCAGTTACAGGCATTCTAAAATGGTGGATGAACATGTCCAGACATATTCCCTGGGGCAAGGTATCATGGGTAAGTCACATGCAGCCTATCAGCAGCCAGGAAGCCCGGTGACGTCACCGTGCTATATAAAGCGGTGGCCATCTTGCTCGTGCGCATTTCAGCCTTGCATTGCGGCCAGAGCACAGCTCGTTAGAGACAGGGACAGAGAGTTAGAGATAGGTAGGGAGAGTCAGAGAGGCAGACAGAGAGGTAGACAGAGCCAGGGAAAGATAGGGAAAAACCGGAACCATCCAGCCAGGGACAGCTTAGAAGTGACAGGGAAAAATTTTTTTTTTTCATTAGCCAGATCAGTTTTCAATTCAATTTCAGTTCTTTGTGCTGTAAATCTGCCTTGCCACTGTGCATGCCATCTATGCAGTGGCTTATTTAACCCTATCTGTTACACACAAGCATTTATCATAATATATAACTGGATTAGTTTAAATATTTTTTGGTCTGCCTTTAACAAAAAAAACACCAGCCCACCTGGGTATCCCAAACCTACACTTAGCAGCCTATCTGTTATACTAAATACGCTTGTTCATCTTTTCTCAGCTTAATCAAAGTATTGCATTTTGAATTGCTTTTTGGTCTGCCTTTAACAAAAAAAACACCAGCCCACCTGGGTATTCCACACCTGCACTTAGCAGCCTATCTGTTATACTAAATACGCTTGTTCATCCTTCCTCAGCTTAATCAAAGTATTGCATTTTGAATTGGTTTTTGGTCTGCCTTTAACAAAAAAAAACACCAGGCCGCAGGGCATCCCAAACCTGCACTTAGCAGCCTATCTGTTATACTAAATACGCTTGTTCATCCTTCCTCAGCTTAATCAAAGTATTGCATTTGAATTGGTTTTTGTCCTGCTGCCAAAACACTAGGCCGCAGGACATCCCAAAACTTGCACTTAGCAGCCTATCTGTTATACTAAATACACTTGTTCATCCTTCCTCAGCTTACTCAAAGTATTGCATTTTGAATTGGTTTTTGGTCTGCCTTTAACAAAAAAAACACCAGGCCGCAGGGCATCCCAAACCTGCACTTAGCAGCCTATCTGTTATACTAAATACGCTTGTTCATCCTTCCTCAGCTTAATCAAAGTATTGCATTTGAATTGGTTTTTGTCCTGCTGCCAAAACACTAGGCCGCAGGACATCCCAAAACTTGCACTTAGCAGCCTATCTGTTATACTAAATACACTTGTTCATCCTTCCTCAGCTTACTCAAAGTATTGCATTTTGAATTGGTTTTTGGTCTGCCTTTAACAAAAAAAACACCAGGCCGCAGGGCATCCCAAACCTGCACTTAGCAGCCTATCTGTTATACTAAATACGCTTGTTCATCCTTCCTCAGCTTAATCAAAGTATTGCATTTTGAATTGGTTTTTGGTCTGCCTTTAACAAAAAAAAACACCAGCCCACCTGGGTATCCCAAACCTGCACTTAGCAGCCTATCTGTTATACTAAATACGCTTGTTCATCCTTCTTCAGCTGAATCAAAGTATTGCATTTTTAATTGTTTTTTGTCCTGCTGCCAAAACTCTAGTCCGCAGGGCATCCCAAACCTGCACTTAGCAGCCTATCTGTTATACTAAATACGCTTGTTCATCCTATCTCAGCTTAATCAAAGTATTGCACTTTGAATTGGTTTTTGGTCTGCCATTAACAAAAAAAACACCAGACCGCAGGGCATCTCAAACCTGCACTTAGCAGCCTATCTGTTATACTAAATACGCTTGTTCATCCTTCCTCAGCTTAATCAAAGTATTGCATTTTGAATTGGTTTTTGTCCTGCTGCCAAAACACTAGGCCGCAGGGTATCCCAAACCTGCACTTAGCAGCCTATCTGTTATACTAAATACGCTTGTTCATCCTTCCTCAGCTTAATCAAAGTATTGCATTTTGAATTGGTTTTTGTCCTGCTGCCAAAACACTAGGCCGCAGGGTATCCCAAACCTGCACTTAGCAGCCTATCTGTTATACTAAATACGCTTGTTCATCCTTCCTCAGCTTAATCAAAGTATTGCATTTTTTATTGGTTTTTGGTCTGCCTTTAACAAAAAAAACACCAGGCCGCAGGGCATCCCAAACCTGCACTTAGCAGCCTATCTGTTATACTAAATACGCTTGTTCATCCTTCCTCAGCTTAATCAAAGTATTGCATTTTGAATTGGTTTTTGGTCTGCCTTTAACAAGAAAACACCAGCCCACCTGGGTATCCCAAACCTGCACTTAGCAGCCTATCTGTTATACTAAATACGCTTGTTTATCCTTCCTCAGCTTAATCAAAGTATTGCATTTTGGATTGGTTTTTGTCCTGCTGCCAAAACACTAGGCTGCAGGGCATTCCAAACCTGCACTTAGCAGCCTATCTGTTATACTAAATACACTTGTTCATCCTTCCTCAGCTGAATCAAAGTATTGCATTTTGAATTGGTTTTTGGTCTGCCTTTAACAAAAAAAAACACCAGGCCGCAGGGCATCCCAAACCTGCACTTAGCAGCCTATCTGTTATACTAAATACGCTTGTTGATCCTTACTCAGCTTAATCAAAGTATTGCATTTTGAATTGGTTTTTGGTCTGCCTTTAACAAAAAAGCACCAGCCCACATGGGTATCCCAAACCTGCACTTAGCAGCCTATCTGTTATACTAAATATGCTTGTTCATCCTTCCTCAGCTTAATAAAAGTATTGCATTTTGAATTGTTTTTTGGTCTGCCTTTAACAAAAAAAACACCAGCCCACCTGGGTATCCCAAACCTGCACTTAGCAGCCTATCTGTTATACTAAATACGCTTGTTCATCCCTCTTCAGCTGAATCAAAGTATTGCATTTAGAATTGGTTTTTGTCCTGCAGTCAAAACACCAGCCCACATGGGCATCCCAAACCAGCTTGTCACCCTATCTTTTATACTAAATAAGCTTGTTCAGCCTCAGTTTTATTTAGCTATTGCATTTTGAATTGGTTTTTGTCCTGCTGTCAAAACACTAGCCCACATGGGCATCCCAAACCAGCACATGTCACCCTATCTGTTATACTAAATAAGCTTCTAAAGGCCCTTTTTTTTATTTATTTATTTTTTTTATATAGAGCTGTAATAGATTATATAGTGAGGTAAATTCGCCATTTTGCACCATTATATAGAGAAGCCCACTGTGTAAATCTGAGGAGCAACAGTTTATACAGTATTGTGAGGTAAATTCGCTGTTTTGCACTATTATTTATATATGTCAACCTAAATCCCTGTGTAAATCTGAGGAGCAATAGTTTATATTGTGAGGTAAAATGCCATTTTATAGAGCAGGCGCTGTCTGAAAATCTCATTTTACAATCTATGTTATATTGTGAGCTACATTCGCCATGTTGCACCATTCTTTAGAGTGGCCCTCCTGTGTAAATCAGAGCAGCAATAGTTTATATTGGACAATACATTTGCCCTGTTTTGCACCATTATATGGAGCAGCCCCTGAGTAAATCTGGGGGGCAATAGTTTATATTATGCGTTAAATTCATGGTTTTGAACCATTACATAGAGCAGTCAGGCCCGTATTTAACATTAGGCACACCTAGGCACCGGCCTCGGGTGGCCAGAATGTGCAGGGGAGGGGGGGCGGCAGCAGGGGCATTAAAAAAGTTTGCTTTCAGCATTTGCCTTGCACTAGTATTGGTATGGGGCCCCCGCAGCATGACACGGAAACTGCTGTTTTGTGTTTTTTTTTTTTTTTTGTACAATTTTTAGTTTGTGGTTGTTGATTCTAGCTGCCCATTTCCCTCCTTTCTATCCCTTTATCCTGCCATTTTTATGCAGCCAGCTGTTCCCACATTGCTGCTGCCTGTATCCTCCCTTTTTTCCCTTTCATGCTAATAAAGTTCCTTCTACTCTGTGCCTCCCTGATGGGCACTGTGCCCGCTTTCTAATTTCTGCCCCCTCTTCTGTGACTTTTTATCCTTTCTGCCACTATCCCTCCCTGATATGTGCCCACTGTGTTCTTCTCCTGCCAGCTGCTATTTCTTCCTGAAACCAACTTTTTTTCCTTCTGCCACTTTCTGTTGCCCCCTTTCCCTGGCAACCCCAGACCCAACAGCCCCAATACCTACCACTTGCACTTTTTACCTATATCTGTCATTCACATGACAACCAACAGCCAATCAGGGTTCAAGACCACTAGGTGAACCTGTTAGAATGCTGGTGGTTTTGTGAACAGCAGGGAATAGCATCTAACAGGTAGTGCAAGGCATACTGGCAGGAGGATGTGCACCAGGACAGTGCTTAGAAGACAGGCAGACCTCAGGGTCTGTATGGCTAGAGATCCCCTTTAAAGTGGATCAAAACCCAGGATTCTGACTATCCTGGGTTTTGGTCCTTGCCCCAATCTGGGATTCCCCACTGTGTGAAACCCCCCAGGTCGCCCAATCTAACTCACCTTACCCCAGTCCTACTGTGTACACGCGGCCTCTCATCCAGTCAGTGTGCTCGGGTCTGCTCCCACCTGGCGGCCACATCCTCTGCTGCCCTCTAACAGGGAGCATGCCCAGCCATTTACAAATGCCTGCCGTGGCCACTTCCCTGCTAAAGGGATAGTGGGGATGCGGCTGCTGCTCATGCATGCCTCGTTGACCCGGGGAAAAAGGTGAGTTTCTGGGTAACCTGTGGGGGTTTCACAAAACAGAGCATCCCGAATCTGGATGTTCCAGGGGGGGGGGGGGGGGGGATTCAAGTGGCCCTGGAATCTTATAGATTCCAAGGCTGTGGGGTCACGGGTTTTGGTCCTCTTTAACAATGGGGGGGCGTGTTGGCAAAAGGTGCCTAGGGCAGCATGAATCCTAAATACGGCCCTGAAAGCAGTCCCTATATAAACCTGAGAAAAAGGTTATATTGTGTGAGTTAAATCGGCTCTTGGTTTTGTAGCATTCTATAGAGCAGGCCCTGTGTAAATCTGAGGGGCAATAGTTTATATTATGAGGTAAATTCATGGTTTTGCACTGTTATATACAGCAGCCCCTATATAAACCTGAGGAGTAATAGTTTATATTGTGAGATAAATTCAGTTTTGCACCATTATATGGAGCAGCAATAGTTTATATTGTAGGTAAATTCATGGTTTTGCAACATTACATAGAGCAGTCCCTATATAAACCTGAGAAATAGGTTATATTGTGTGAGTTGAATCCGCTCTTGGTTTTGTAGCATTCTATAGAGCAGGCCCTGTGTAAATATGAGGGGCAATAGCTTATACTGTGAGGTAAATTTGCCATTTTGCAGCATAATATAGAGCAGCCCCTGTGTAAATCTGAGGGGCAATAGCTTATATTGTGAGGTAAATTTGCCATTTTGCAGCATAATATATAGCAGCCCAGTTACCATCTAAATCAACTACTGGCTGGGCAGGACAGCTTTTCCAGGACAAACTCTGCTAGTTGCGGCCACAAGTCAAGTTTGGCTGCCCAGAAGTCCATCGGATCCTCAAGGTGTGTTGGCATGGTTATGTCAAGGTATGACATGACCTGCTGGTTCAGGTCCTGCTCCAGGTCTTCCTGCTGCTCATGAGTAGACTCACTATGCGGGTGTAGAAAGCTACTCATTAGCGACTGAAGACTGAGGCTGCTGCTGATGGAGCTGCTGCTGCCACCCCCCCCCCCCCGGCAGCCATGGCAGTGGAAGGTGAGCGCAGAGGTCAGACCTGCGAGAGTATGGACCATGGCGCAGATAGACATCGCCCAACTGACTACGTAGGATGTATCTGTAGTAGGTCAGTTTGTCCTCCCTCTCAATGGGTGTAAAAAATGTCCCCATTTTGTGCCAGAACCGAAGGGCCAATAAGGTGGAGAGCCAGAAGTCATCCCGCTGACAAATGGAGACAATTCTGTGGTCACTACGCAAGCACGTGAGCATGCATCGTGCCATTTGTGCAAGTGACTCGGGGGGACTACCTGTCTCCATCTCCACTACAAACTGCCATGGTGTGTCTGGGTCCTCTGTCTCGCCTTCCACACAACCCTCTAGCTCCTCTGGCTGCTCCTGCTCCTCCTCTCCTGTCAAATGACTAGATAAAATGGTCATTTTGTCAAACCTAAACTGTGCTTTGCTGTGCCCCACCCCTTCCTCCTCCACTTCAGCCCCCACAGGCTTCATGTGGCTGTTGAAATGTATGCGCCATGTCTCTAGTGCCCTGACCAGCCATGGTTTCCAACATGTGTTGTAGTACATGAAGCAGTGGAATCTCATTGTTCATCTCATAGTCCTGGCGACTGACTAATAAAGTAGCTTCCTCAAAGGGCCTGAGCAAACGGCAGGTGTCACGTATGAGCTGCCACTGGTTTACATTGAAGTTACACAGAGGAGTCCCCCTATCATCAAGAAATCTGTGATGGCTTTTCTCTGTTCCTATAGTCGATCCTGCATATGGAGGGTGGAATTCCAACGGGTGGAAACATGTTGGGGGATACCGTTCTGACGCTGAAGCTCAAGAAGGGTGTGCTTGGCGGTGTAGGAGTGCCTGAAGTGCATGCAAAGTTTCCTTCCCGTTGTTAGGATGTCTTTCAGATGGGGGGAAAATGCTTGACAACTAGACTGAACACGTGTGCCATGGCAGGACGCATGGCTCAGGCTTCCTTGTCGCAGCGCAGACAAGATGTTCTTCCCAGTGTCAGTCACCATGGGTCCCATTTGCAGTTTTCGTGGAGTAAGCCATGATTTTATGTATTGAGTTCTCATTTTTAGCAGTTCCTCCCATGTGTGACTCTGTTGCTCAAGGCAAACCATGTGAAGAACAGCGTGAAACCGCCGTGTCCTGCACACATGGTAGGCTGGAAGGGCACTGGGAAAAAAAAAAAAATAAATAAAAAAAAAAGAGAAAAAATAAATATTTAGAAAAAAAATGAAAAAATGAAAAAAAAACGTGTACAAAAATTAACAAAATATTAAAAGGCAATTGAAAAAAAATATAAAAAAATTGTTAAAAAAAAAATATATATGTTTCTAAAAAATACAAAATATTAAAAAAAATACAAAATTATTAAGGAAAAAACAATACAAAATTAACCAAAAAAAAAAGAATGTTGATACATTTTATATGTTACTGTTATTATGTTATATGTTATTGTTGCTATGTTATATGTTATTATATGTTATTATTATAAATATGTTCAATTAAGATAAATGTTAACTATTAATATGTAATTGACAGTTTGCCACTTTTCTCTGTGACACCATTGCAAAGTGCAAGTGCACTGTCACAGGCACAAAGGCCTAGGAGCGTGGAGGCCACAGCGGAGGGACCTGTCCAAGTTGCTTTTGTGGTTGTGCAGGAACCACAATCACCCAGTGGTCCTAAAAGGATATTTATTGTCCCTGACCATAGTTACAGCTCCAGACGTAGGCACTGCTGTGCACTTTGGTACACACTGACAGGCTAAAGGACTGCCCCACCTTCTGTTCAACAAAATTGTATTGTTGGGCTGGTACTGCCTTCTTCGCAAAGAAATGACAGCATGGGACTCTCCACCTCGGCTCGGCACAAGCCATCAGTTCTCTGAAAGGTCCACCAACTCAAAAGGGAGGGACTGCAGCACCAGCAACTTATACAGGAGCACATTTAGCTTCTGCGCGTTGGATGAATGGGCACATACTGTTGTCTCTTGAACATGGCTTGGCAATGGATTGCTGGCGGAATGACTGACTCGGATTAAGAGGAGGAGGAGCATCTGGAGCGACAGAGGATGGGTATGACACACAGGAGGTGGTGGAGCCTTGGCTGGCTGGAACAGAGAGCGGTGTGCCACTGGGTAATGCAGCAGGCTGGACCACCACTCCCAGGCCGTTTTATGGTGACACTGCAAATGTTGACGCAGGGCTGTGGGTAGCCATGTTAACCTCCTGCAGATGCTTGATGAAAAACTGCAACATGGGCTTGTAGCTGATTTCTCCTACCAATAGTCCGCACTAATTCACTGATGCTGCTGCCGCCGAGTCCGGAGACCCTCTTCCACTACCTCCTGGGAAGATAGCCTGCCGCGCGAGTGGTCTACCCCGAGCACATTTGCCTCCATACTTTCCCCTTCTGCCACCATGCTGGCCACTAAATCTGTCACTCTCCATCGCTCCAAGCCTTTAAAATTGCCCTCAAAACTCACTGATGTCCTCCTCAGGTTCCTCAACAGTGTCTGCTTAAGGAGCCAAAAGGCTTGCAACACCTCCTTCCACGACACTCTCCTTATCACTACTTGCCCGCCTAGTGGAAGAAGCGGCAAGTGTCTCCTCCACTTCTTGGCTGGGCAGTAGCTGCTGATTTTTCTGATTATCAGATCGTCCTCACTGAATAGTGGAACTGAACCCAAAGCATAACATACAACAGACAGTTGACTGGGGGTGTCAGATGTCACTTGTGATGCAGTGGATGATCGTGTTAACCAATGGATGACGGTAGATGGGTTGCTGTTCAAGACACGACCGCTAGCTGATCCCGGGAGATCAGGCCTCTCAATGAGACTCCTGCTGCCACTCACCCCTATTCTGCAGAGACCTCTGCTTGATGAAATGAGGCCTTATATGCTACTATGTTACTAATATGTTACTATGTTACTAATATGTTGCTAATCTGTCACTCTCCATGTTTTTTTTTGAGAGACTGGCCTGTGTGGAAATGAATCGGGCATGGATCAGCCAAGATTTCCACCCACCAATGCCTGATGCTTTAGAGTAGATTGATGATGGGGCCAGACCAACACTAAAGAAATATGGATCGTGCAAAACAGATTTAAGGCGCTGCTCTCCGGTTACAGACATTCCTTCGCATCAGACCACAAGCAATTATTGAGAAAATTATTTACGTTACTCTTACTTTTTATTAATATTCTTTGGATAAGATATATGTGCCGAAAATCTGTATATGTTCTCTTCATGCTGCTGCCAACTCCAGGGTGTGTCTTTCTGGCAATTTTGGTCTCCTGCTGCTATTGCTTGCAACTCCAGTGTGTCTTTTGGCCAATTTTTGGGCACCTGCTGCCAACTCCAGTGTCTCTTTCAAGCAATGTTTGGGCTCCTGCTGCTGCTTGCAACTCCAGGGTGTGATTCATACAATTTTTGGGCTCCTGCAGCCAACTCCAGTGTCTCTTTCAAGCTATGTTGGGCTCCTGCTGCTGCTGCTTGCAACTCCAGGGTGTGATTCATCCAATTTTTGGGCTCCTGCAGCAAAATCCAGTGTCTCTTTCAAGCTATGTTTGGGATCCTGCTGCTGCTGCTTGCAACTCCAGGGTGTGATTCATCCAATTTTTGAGCTCCTGAAGCCAACTCCAGTGTCTCTTTAAAGCAATGTTTGGGCTCCTGCTGCTGCTTGCAACTCCAGGGTGTGATTCATCCAATTTTTGGGCTCCTGAAGCCAACTCCAGTGTCTCTTTAAAGTAATGTTTGGGCTCCTGTTGCTGCTTGCAACTCCAGGGTGTGATTCAGCCAACTTTTGGGCTCCTGCTGCCAACTCCAGTGTCTCTTTCAGCCAATGTTTGGGCTCCTGCTGCTGCTGCTTGCAACTCCAGGGTGTGATTCATCCAATTTTTGGGCTCCTGCTGCCAACTCCAGTGTATCTTTCAAGCTATGTTTGGGCTCCTGTTGCTGCTTGCAACTCCAGGGTGTGATTCATCCAATTTTTGGGCTCCTGCTGCCAACTCCAGTGTCTCTTTAAAGTAATGTTTGTGCTCCTGCTGCTGCTTGCAACTCCAGGGTGTAATTCATCCAATTTTTGGGCTCCTGCTGGCAACGCCAGTGTCTCTTTAAAGTAATGTTTGGGCTGCTGCTGCTTGCAACTCCAGGGTGTGATTCATCCAATTTTTGGGCTCCTGCTGCCAACTCCAGTGTCTCTTTCAAGCTATGTTTGGCTCCTGCTGCTGCTGCTGCTTGTAACTCCAGGGTGTCATTCAAACAATTTTTGGGCTCCTGCTGCCAACTCCAGGATGTCTTTCAGCCAATATTTGGGCTCCTGCTGCTGCCAGCTCCAGGGTGTGTTTTTCAGGCAATATAGGGGCCCCTCATAGTAATGCCACCTCAACTCTCTGCAATTGTGCCGCTCTGCGATTCTAATAGCGATGCCTCTGAACTGCATGTCCTAATTATTTACAGTATCATTTCACTAACCCAGCACGCATCCTATGCATGTTACAGCAAGGTAGAATGGTCTACAACCCTATTGAGGCTCTAGGAAGCTCAGAAATAGGCGTTTTTAATAGCGATTCGTTGCGAATAAATTCGGGTCGAAGCGATTTTTGTCGGAAAATTCAGCGAATCAGTCGAATCGAATTTTTCAAAAGTTCGCTCATCTCTAAATCACACCTTAGTTTAGGAAAACAAACATTTCAAAAAGTCTGAATTTGAAAAAGCTTGTATAGATTTTCCCAGGTAAAAGGGAATTATCGCTATGATCTACAGGAATCTTCTTAGCGATAATTGTTAGACGCTTCCAAAATATGCAGATGAATGGTGTGCAGATCTTTCTCTCACATGGTCAGGGTATAT
This sequence comes from Gastrophryne carolinensis, assembly GCA_027917425.1. Lineage (NCBI taxonomy): Eukaryota > Metazoa > Chordata > Amphibia > Anura > Microhylidae > Gastrophryne > Gastrophryne carolinensis. The sequence continues at coordinate 77,087,593 of CM051243.1, forward strand.
GGAAATCAATGTAAAAGTACTGATGAGTTGGTACCATTACCAGAACCTATTCATCAATCCATACCAAGCGCTTCACCTCTTTCTTAGAAACTCTCAAAATGTAGGTTCATATTTTCATACGTGTCCTGTAACAAAAAAGGTTATGACTAGGGATGAGCAAACTGGTTCGGACGAACCGGAATTCGCTCCGAATTTCAGGGAAAATTCGATTCGGCACGAACCCGAATTTGTTTTGGTTCGCGCCGATCGAATTTTCCCTGAAATAAAAAAAAAAAAATGCCGGCATGGTGGGAGCGGGCAGGCCGGCTACGCTGTCAGCGGGCGACGGAAGCCGGGCCGCTGACAGCGCAGCCGGCCTGCCCGCTCCCACCATGCCGGCATTTTTTTAAAAAGCAAACACTTACCTGCATGGTCGGAGCGTGGAGGCCGGCGCCCTCTGATGACGCGCCCTCTGATGACGCGCCCTCTGATGACGCGTCCTCTGATGACGCGTCCTCTGATGACAGCTGAGAGCGGTGCCGGCCTCCACGCTCCGACCATGCAAGTAAGTGTTTGCTTTTTAAAAAAATGCCGGCATGGTGGGAGCGGGCAGGCCGGCTGCGCTGTCAGCGGGCCGGCTTGCATTATGGTTTGGGGGGGGGGGGATCCAGATTGGAGTCCCCCTGCGCATAACCTGCCGCAATGCCTGCAATCCTTACTTTCACCTCAATCCTCTGCTCAAATGCAGTCATGCGATTGGCAGTCAGTGGTCACATGGTTTGAGGTCGCGTTCTCCTTTCCGGTTCTTATTAACATAAAAATGCTTGCCCAGGTGTGGGGATGGGGCACTTCCACTGATAACTTTGTTGCTGGCCCCACAGCCCCTCAGACTGAAAAGCTACTGGACCAGACCATAACCCAAAGGTTGGTGAAGGCCCCCTTTGCAGGGCAAGTGGTGGAGCCCCTGGGCGTGTGCCCCTTGCACCCCCCTCATAATCCGGCCCTGCCTACATAAACCAAGTGCCAGCCGTAGTCATGATCATTTTTACAACTATGGATTGGATGTCGCACCTGTTGTCAGGATAAGGCAGCAATGGTGCTTTTCCATGACACCACCGAGATATATCACCAAAAACTCAGGGAACCTTTAGGACCATATGTTATCTCTGAAATGTCACCTAGACTGACCATTTATGTTTCATGTTAAACATCCAAATTATTTCCTTCTTGTGCTTCAGGATCTTTAAAAACATTTACGGCTGGATGATGGTGGCATGCACTTAAAACCAATGTCCCCCTTCAGCGAGCAGCAATGGCCAAGCACGCAGGCAGACAGATTGGAGAAAGCCTGGCTCCTTTTTCACATAAAAAAAACATTCTTTGTGAGTCCAAATAACAACAATATCTTCCATGGAAAGACCCCTCAGCCATGCAGATGAAAGCATTTATCCTGAATTTTATATCGGAAGCTGAGGCCAAAACAAAAGCAACAAGCTCATTTTTAATTGTCCCCAACAGCAGAAAACATCTAATTCTGTGGTGACATTTCCCGGAGTAAGAGTAAGAACAGAGAAGCGACTGGAGCTGCGGCCAAAACAGTGCGTCCCGACAATAAGCCATTGTCCTACCTTATTAAACACATTCACTTATCGTGACTCAAAATACCAAATATGTTCTAGGACAATTCCAGGCTGATTACATTTTGGATTCTAGAATGGTATTGTTGCTTCTTATCCAAAGCAGATTTGATTTCAATCAATTGGGTCTATGAAGTGAGGATTGCCATTATTAGTTTGACAACTTTAAAGTGGACCAAAACTCATCACACGCGCGGTTGGATCGGGGAGCAGGTAGATTTTATAGGGCAGCGCAGCTCTCATCTATTCAGTGTGCTCAGCTCCACTCGTCAATTTCACCAAAGAATTGGCTAAGGGCTGAATCTAGCCAAAACCAGCCAAGCGGAGCTGAGTGCACTGGTGGCCACATCCCAGCTAGCCTTTAACAGGGTGCATGCCTGCACCGGGCCACTCACAAAAGCCTGGCGCGAGCGCATTCCCTGCTAAAGGTATAGTGAAGTGCAGGAGCTGCTGAATCGGGGAGCAGGTAGGTTTTATAAGTTACTCTGGGGTTTCAAACTGAGAATCTGGATGCCCTGGGGAAAGGAATCAGGCAGCACTGGAGTCTTATAGATTCCAGGGATGTCTGTGATGGCCTGCCCACCGACCTTCCCTTTGGATAATCCCTTACACTGCTCTTTTCGTGTATGACCCTGCTGACTATTGCACCTCCCATGATACTCCAACATCTTGGCTCCATCTTTGAATTTCACTTCCAGGGTTGTGATAAGACCAAAACTCATCCTCCCAGGGCATCTACCTACCTGCTCCCCGATTCACCGGCGCAAGCGCGAGCCATGGCCGCACTTCACTATACCTTTAGCACCAGGCTTTTGTGAGTGGCCCGGTCCAGGCATGCACCCTGTTAAAGGTTAGCTGGGATGCGGCCACCAGTGCGTTCAGCTCCACTCGGTTACTTTTGCCTAGATTCAGCCCTTAGCCAATTCTTAGCTGAAACTAACAAATAGAGACATACACGCTGATTAGATGAGAGGTTTCGCATACGCAGTAGGACCAGGAAAGGTGAGTTTTTATGGGCGACCTGGAGGATTTCACACAGCAGGGCATCCCAAATCAGGGTTCCCAAGGGGCAAGGACCAAAACCCAGGATAGTCAAAATCCTGGGTTTTGGTCCATTAAAACAACTAATGACTAACAAAAAAAATACAATCTACCAAATAACTATACAACCTTGAATGGATCAAACTAAAGCCTTCAGGGTCTTGTGGCACTGGCAGAGTAGGATGTTTCTGCCCTGCAAATTTCAGCAGTGAACACTTAGGTGATGCCTCTATGAGGCTGATTCATCATTTGCGGCAGGTAGCGACAGATGAGCGTCTGTAGCAGGCATTTTCAGAGCACCCGCTAGTAGTCGCAGTGCTCAGTCGCTGTTCAGTAATGTTGAATACATTGTGAGGAGTCGCTATTTGACCAGTACAGCGCTGTATGGGAGCGCATGTTAGCGACTGCTCATAGCGACCGACTCACACCATATACAGCAAAAAAACAGCCTCACAAATCTCTGGCGCTGAAAAAACTGCTATTTCAATGCCAGAAGAGGTCAAAGAATTATTTGTGATTTTTTTGAAAAAAAACAAAAACCCTGTTTAAATAGAAGAAAAGGATCGTCCATTGAAATGTATGGGAGAGCGACAGGTAGCGAGAGGTCATACCTGGCGCTGTGCAAGACTGAACGCTGGCGCTGTTCGATGAGGCTGTGAAAATGATGAATCAGACGCTACATGGCGCTATTCCAGTCGCTAACACATTTTTATCTGCTTGATAAATGTGTAATTGCGTGCCGTGTCCGGCGTTGACCAGTCGCTACCTGTCGCTACCTCTCATTAACAAGGAGCTACCTGACGCTATCCCTTCTTAAATATGGGCCTACGTTTGTAATGAGCCTGAGCCTCCGGCTGTTGCATAGATGTGAGCAGTTGTTTTGAGCAGTTGTTATGACAGCCAATGCACATGAGATTGCTTTTGCGCATGCATAGCCATTCATTTCAAGTGATAATTAAGAGACAGGTTCATCTGCCATGTCAGCTGACGTCAACACCTAATCAGTGCACACTCTTTTATAGGGAAGACCTGGAGAGCAAGATGGTGCCAGAAGATTCTCTCCAGAATTGACTGTGTCACCTTTGTTTTTGGATTTCCTCAAAACAAAAACAAAAGATCAGATTCACTCACCACTTGGGAAAGATAAGTTATCCATAGTATGGAGCAGCTGAGGGTGGGTGGTTGCCAATCATCCGAGCAAAACCAATGGTACAAACAAACAGGCGATAAAGTAAAATATAAAACTTAACTTTTAATGGTCCTGTTAAAAGCAGTTCACATCTTGAGATGAGGGAGGAAGAGACAATATCAACGTGTTTTGGGAAAAGAAGTTAAAGCCAATTAACTCTTTGATTGCACCATTTGATCTTAAATTGCCTTTGGATTTCCTGGTTTGACCTTCATTTGCTCCTTATTTACTGCTTTCAGATTACTCCCTTGGACTTTGTTTTGATTCCTGGTTTTGACTCTGTCTGCCTACTGTAAGGCCGGGTATTGCTCCTAGTCTGTTTTCCTTTTATTAGTGTTCTGTTCCCTGTCAGTCCTCTTTTCCCAAGTCTTTAACCATCATCAATGCTTAGAGCCATCCTCACCATCAGGGGGCTATGCTGAAGAAGCAGGATAGTTTCTCCCCTGCTCCAGGTGGTTGACTGCTTAAATTAATTTAGAAAAACTGTTAGGGTGTGTCAACCCACACATATTAAAATGGGGGATGGCACACCCTATTGCCGTGACCCTGCCCTATGGTAATATGCTGGTACGTCTCTCAAGGCTTGATCATATGTTAAAGAACAAAAATTAGTGTTGGGTATATAGGCCACACTCAACCAATACACTGTAGCCTCTAAATCAGAAATGCATAAGGAGTACACTGATATTACATATTAAAACATTCTTAGGTTTTTGTCAGTGCTAAGTTCAATCATACCTAGTAACCAACACATTTTTGGCCATACATGATATTTTAACATTACCATACATTCAATAATTAGTAAACATGATTGCATACAAATTTCTTGGACATGATTCAAATTCTAATATACATGAGTATTGGCGTACTTCCTGCACTCATCGTTAAAGAATAGACTCAATGTGTAAATGTTCTAAAGAAAAAAATGAAAACAACAAAAACAACACAAAAAAATATATTATCTATTTTTAATTTATTCATGGATGACATAATCAAATATAAATATATGATATTTCATTACAAATCTAAAAAAGAAACTATCTAAAAAAACTATAAGACCCAATTGGCCTGATGCAGAGCCTCCTCGTTCAGTTATCCCGAACGTTTTCCCGTTGTTTTTGGACTGTGATCGGGTCAGGAAAAGGTGCTACGTTGCTTTTTGTGTGCATGTATGCGCTCAGGTGTTTCTGCAGGCGCCTTTCCGATTGACGGCTCGCAAGCGGCTGAACTCCGTGAAAACGGACTGGCCGTTAATTGATCCGTTTTTTAATTGATTCAGAGCCTTGATTTCCGATTGAAACAAGCCCAATTTAACGAGGGTGTCGACGCTTCACTTACGGGCAGTCTTAGCAGCCGTATTTGATCTTTGTGACTTGGAAATGCATTCTGCTGTGCGTGAGCATCAAAGGCGTCAGCTACGCGGCCTGGTTGTTTTGAGCATGGCAGAAACCAGGCTGCACCGCACACGTCTGGACATTGATGGCATGCATGACCTTGGGCTATTCGAGCTCACCCGCCTTAACCGTATTTCTCTCCAGGACTTGTATAGCCAGCTGCGGCCATAGTTAGCCCGCACCACAAGGAAGGGGCATGCAATTGCAGGTATGACCAAATTGGTTGGCTGCCTGCAGTTTTTGGCAAATGGCTCATTCCAGAGACTGGGCGCCTTCTCCGTGGGGATGTCCCAGTCTACGCTGAGCCACAGCCTTACCAAGTTTTTGGATGGCATGACTACCCTGGCACCAAAATATATTTTTTTCCCTGACACAGTGGAAGCCTGGAATGCGGTTAAGCTGGCCTTTTATAACATAGCCGACATGCCCTACATCATGGGTGCCATCGATTGTACCCATGTATCGTTAATTCCTCCTGCTGACCAGGAATATCTGTTCAGGTATGTGGTTTAGGTCAGCATGTATGTGCAATGTTGGCCAGAAATGTTCATTATTTCAATGTGTATTATTTTTTTTAGGATTAAAGCAGACCTACACCCTGTGTATACCAAAAATCCATTGTTTTTAAATGTTGTTTCTGTGAAAGTACAAAGCAATGTAGACAAGCTAAATGGGCTGCACTCACCAATAAGCCACTTCAGTAACTAAAGATCAATGTGTGCTCACTCACCCTAACATCAAAGTACAATACCAAACAAAGAAATGGGGGAACCCAAACCCTCCCCCAAAAAGATGCTAGGGATAAAGTGAGTGGCACTACTCATAAATATAAAAATATCAGAAGTTTATTATCATCAATATTTACATGACAAACTAACATATATACAAATACACAACACAAGTACAACAACACATTAAAACACTAGGGGACACCGGAGGTCTGATAAAAATAATAATACTACCCTAAAATACATAGTCACACAAAATGCATAAACCCCAATAAATCCTATCTAATTGTGCAACGCTGCATTCAAATACACCATTATGCAATAAACAAAGCTGGATGACAATAATTATAATTATAATGATACCTGATTCAAAAAGGAAGACAGGCCCAAATATATACATATAATAAGTGAAAAAAGTCAAAATAGAGCAAAGAATTGTGAGATTGTGTATATACAGACCAACCGGGGGTACCCCTAGACGTAGAGACGCCAGTTTCTGTGAAAGTATATTTTGAATTATGTTTCCACTTTTGTGCCCACTAATTCCTGTTGTATTTTGCTTTTGCAGGAACAGGAAGATGGGCCATTCAATCAATGTGCAGGCAGTGTCAGGCCCAGATCTGCAATTTTTTAGTTTGTTTGCAGCCTTCCCTGGTTCCACCCATGATTCTCACATTTTGAGGAACTCCAGCCTCTTTGTGCGATTTCAATCAGGAGATCTGTCTGGCGGATGGCTACTGGGTATGTGTCCCAAAATTGTTGTTGCTGTCCACCATGTTTTTTTTATTTTTTCTGTGCCTGTACCCCACTAATCTGTTATAGACTCCAATGAAACAGTACAAGTTTTCAATCACTTAATTACCACTATTTTCTCCTATGCTTTTTTTGGTTAGTCTCCACTATTCCTTCCTGTCCTGGCCCTCTTAGCTATGTTGCATCCCACAGTCATTGTACAGGAGTGTACTGGGTGGATGTGCATGTTGCCTCATCAGAACTGTGCTTTGCTCTGACACAGCACAGTTCACCAATTTATTTTGGGATTATAGTTAGGTGTCAACTAGTTCTGGGGCCTGCCACTACATATGTTGCAAAGAGGCCCATTTGTCATGTGTATTTTGTATTATGGTTTGTGCTTAATTCTTTGGTTTTATTTGCAGGTGATTCTGGCTATCCATTGCTCCCATGGCTACTTACCCCCATCCTCCACTCATCCTCGCAGGCCCAGGAGCGATATAACACTGCGCATAGGAGGACTCGCTCCGTGGTGGAACGGGCCTTTGGCTTGATGAAGATGCGCTTCCGCTGTCTGGACCAGACTGGGGGTGCCCTGCTGTATGAGCCCGCCAAGGTCATCAAAATAATAATTGCCTGTGGGGTCATGTACAACCTGGCCATACAAAGCCGGGTATCAAGATACACTGACCTGCCTGAAGCCACTTTACAGATTTCGGAAGAAGTCACACCTCCCTACTCCGGATCCCAAAGTGGCACAGCACAGGCGATCCGTTCCCAACTTGTGGACAATGTTTTTTTCTTAAATAACATTCCTTTGTTTTGTTTGTTTTCTTTATTTTTTGGTGATCCCCAAAAACTTAAGTTACAAACTTTTTTGTTGTATTATTTAAAGCTTAACGTGGGGTCAAATACATAAACACATCCATTTAGTGGTATGCAGAGTATGAGGTGCCAGTTGATGGCTGGTGTGGGTGAATGTTTGTGGCAATATGTGCAAGGCTCTGATAAATGAGCTGCCATTGGTGGACCATTTCACCCATATGCCTGGTTAGTAGTCTGGTTTCTTGCAGCAGCCCAGAGACATTTTGATTTAAAATATCTAATTGGTTAGACATCGAGGTGATTTGGGTACACACAGTTTCATTAAATCTCTGTGTGTTTGCAGAAAATTCAACATTCTCCTGGTGCCAGGCTTCCTCCATGATCTGCAGCTGTCTCCTCTGGCTGCAGGTGGCTGGCTTGGTGCAGAGTCTGTTGTGCGGACGGCAGAAGAGGTTGGTGCCACAGAGGTTTGGTTAGTGGACACCAGGGGCTGAAGTTGCTGGGCCTGTTGGGTCTGATGTTCGCCCACTGGTTTGGTTGGCCTTGGCTGCATCTGAATTGTGTCCTCCTCCTCCAAATCACGAATGTCTTCTATAATTGGTGGACTGGGTAGGTTCTGCCAAGAAATGTAGCAGGTATTGAGTCCACTATTTAACATTAAATGGATGCAAGTGCAATTTCATAAGTCTACACAGTGGACCATTGACTTACCTCATCCAAACACTCAGGTTGGTTGGTGTGGACTGAAGGCTGTTGTTGCATGGTCCTCTGGGACAAGCCAGGTGTAGTTTGGCCTTGTGGCGTGTCTTGAGTTTGTTCTGGGACGAGAGAATGTACTTTTAGTGTTTCAGCAAAGGCCAGTGTGTATTAAGGAGTATAAAACTGTTTGGGTACCCATTTAAAAGGCTCAATGTAAAAACATACTCACCTCCGGACCTGACATTCCTGTCTGTGTCTAGGCCCCCTGGCAGGCCCTGAAAGGTTGCTGGGTGAATATAGGTCAACACATGTTCTTCTGCTGGTGTTAGGATGATTTTAGTTGGGATCCCACCCCCTGTCTGCAGGCTGGGGAAGATTAAAGCATACCTAATAAGTGTTACATCCTGTTACAAAGCAGCCTATACATGCATTTACACTCTAAATGGACTTTACCTCTGCTGGCGGCGCATGTCCATTTTTTTTAACATAATATTTCAGGTCACCAAATTTTCGCTTAATTTGCTCAACATCTCTCCCCACAGAACCAACACTATTAACTTGCCGGCAAATCTTATCCCAAATCTCCTGCTTGGCCTGCTTTGTGGTGGATTTAGAATAACGCCCAAATAGGGCATCATAGTGCTCACAAACACCAGTGGCTACAGCCATGCTTTGGACATCACAGAAACGGGCTGTAAGTGAGCCACATCGCAGCTGGCGCCCACATGGGCGTGTGGTGTCCCCGGCAGCAGATGACATTGATGGCTGGCTGTCTGGGGTTTAGAATAACGCCCAAATAGGGCATCATAGTGCTCACAAACACCAGTGGCTACAGCCATGCTTTGGACATCACAGAAACGGGCTGTAAGTGAGCCACATCGCAGCTGGCGCCTACATGGGCGTGTGGTGTCCCCGGCAGCAGATGACATTGATGGCTGGCTGTCTGGGGAGTAGTTTCGATTTCTTGGCCTGATGGGTGACTGTGATGGACTGTGGGGGGTGCTAGGTGATAATGGCTGGGTGCCTGTCGAGCTGTCACCTGTGGAGCTCTCTATTGACTCTGTGCTTGTGGTACTTGGGGACACAGAGTGTTGAGGAGGAGGGGTGGTTGGCCTAGTGGTTTTGGACCTACGCTTCCCCTTGGTGGTGTGGCTGGAATTACCCACATGCTTTGTGGGTGGAGGAGGTGGAGGCTGCAGGGTTGGAAGAGATTTGTGGCCCTTGTGAGGCCTGGCTGATTTAGCAGGTGGGGCGACTGTGCCAATGGCTCCTTGCTCATGCGTTTTTTCCGAGAAGCCTGTGTGGCTGGCTTCTCCACCCTTTGACTATGGCCATGTCCCTCCCGGCTCTTGTGCCTGCTCTTGTGTGGGTGTTCGTGATGTCTATCTGTGTGACTAGTATGTGCCTCTGGGATTTTTGGGGTCTTACGACTCCCTTTTGGTCTGGGCATAGTGATATGGTAACCAACACAGAGCTGAGTGCATGGAGCTTTAAATAGTTTTCCCGTGTGGGCGTGATCTGCAGCGTGTGTGGCTGCGTGCGCGCGTGCACGCACGCCACCACGGGGAACGTCATAACCACACCCAGAAGGAAGAACAAGATGTCGCCCGCCATCTATACTGAGGAGCAGGACAAAATAATCATGGATGTGAGTAGGCGAGCATGCGTTTATGTGCGCACACAAGGCGCTAAACAAAAATTAGCCATGGCAGGGCAAGATTAGTGAGGACAAACTGACTTGTTAAACTAAACTACTAGACCAGCTTAGTTTTAACCATGTGCGCAGCAGCACACTAGCCTAGAGGCAGATAGACTAAGTAGGCCCATGTAAGTAGGAATGAGTCTCCGAAACTGGCTGCATGAGACTGTGTCATCTATTTGTGTCACTAATGCTTTGCCATTGTGTTTTCTTTATACAGATGATGCTGAGGAACCGTTATGATTTCCTGCCGTGCGACTTCGAGAAGAGGACGTTGGCACTGGCGGCGGTGGAGGCAATTGCCAGAAATACTGGAACACCTATACCTTCACCCAGATCTCCCAACACTGGTCGGATTTGAAGAGGAGGCAGAGGCCCCGGGTGAGGCGGTACTTTGCAAAGCACTTTCCAGGTAAGTCTTGGTACATGACATGCAATAAACACACTGCCCTTGCCTGGGCCTGTGTTTATGATTGTGTTTATATTGCAGCGCATGAATGGAATTTGCGTTTTCCGCCCCACCCGGACCAGAACCCGAAGCCCAGTGTTGGGAAGTACTGGTGAAAGTATAGGTGGTGCCACGCCAGTGCCAACGCCCACCCCCTCCTCTGCCAGTGAGTATGAGGAGCCGTTGGACCTCACTATACAGGGGGGGGGGGGAGTCGCACGGCAGGGAGTCAAACCAGCCACAGCTCCAACCTGACTCCGGTAAGACTCTCAAACCTACATATGTCCGGATACATGCAATAAAGACATATACTAATGTGCACTATTGTTATTTTTAGATGATGACGTTGCAGGGCCATCCCAAAGGAGAGTGGATGAAGCAGGGCAAGCTGAAGAGGTGCCTGGGGAAGGTGAGTGATTTGATGCATAGAAGCCTAACCTAATCTGACATTCAGGAGGCACAAAGAGTCAATAGTATCCTTGTGTTTTTGATCCAAACAGCTTCACAGCAGCAACAGATGGTGGACCCAGGGAGGAGGTTGCGCCCCAGACGCACTGTTGGCCACAAGCCTTGTAAGTTTATCCTAGATATCATACATGTAGTTTAAACTCCTGCCCAAAACTAAATAAACATGGTCCAAGACACATTAATGAAATAACTTAGGGAAAAATTAACCCTAAAAATGGACCTTAAAAAAAAACCCTAGATAAGCACAAAATAGTTACAAGGCAAAACTGATGATGTTTTTCATTCACAGATCAAAGACAAGGCCCACAATGAAGCCCAAGAAGAGCCTCCTGTGTGGATGTCAAAAATTTTAATATTTTAAAAAAGTTTTCTAAATTTAAAAAAAAAAAGTTTCAGTAAAAAATCCCCAAAAAAAAGGTGTGGTGTGTTCTCTTTCCTGCCACTGTACGTTCTCACAACATAACCATACAGTTACATGTCCCAAAAGGTAAGTATATGGGACAAGGAATAGGAGGAAGAAGAAGGAGAAGAAGAAAAAGAAGGAGAACAGATTAAGGTAAGCATTAAACACAGGGAAGAAGAAGAAAAAGAAGAAGGAGAACAGATTAAGGTAAGCATTAAACACAGGGAAGAAGAAGAAAAAGAAGAAGGAGAACAGATTAAGGTAAGCATTAAACACAGGGAAGAAGAGGAGGAGGAAGAAGAAGAAGAAGAAGAAGGATATTATTTTAAGGTAAGTTTTGGTGTGGCTAAAAGTGTCAGTTTGTTGTATGGTGAAAGCTTGAGGGAGGACTAGGGATGTGCGCTTGCGTAGACCCAGATTGACAACAGGAAAACCATGGAAATGTAAGTATACACGGAAAAACAGTTGGAATAGGGGTGAAACGGAAACAGATGGCAAGAAGCTACATTTGGAAACGCAAGAAAAGGGACCAAAAAACGGATCGTCCGTGGGAACGGCTACGGAACCCACGACCACACGGAAAGCACCCGTGAGGGGAAAAAACACTTCCCGATTGAAGACACATAAACGGAACAGTAACGGAGCTCTCCCGACGGCAGCTCTGAATCACATTTGGACCTCGAGACAAACGGAAGGAAAACGGGCCATAGGAAAAACGGAACAAAATAAGGTCAGATCGGGGGAGGCTCTGCATCAGGCCAAATATCCTTATCAATCAGAGTTCATGAATTCCTGTTGAAAGGTTTGATACTCATTGTTGGTAATCCACCCATCATCATTAGGTGTGAGGGAAGTGAGGAGATATCAGTATTATGAAGTATCTTCAAAAATCTAAAACGGAAAATAACCCATAATGTAATGATATATGAAGACCACCTACAAACTGTATTCAGATTGAGGATCAATATAACAGAAAAAAGTAATAATGATAATAATGGTTGACTGCTTGCCTCTCTGGTAACTCAGGTAGTGAATTACATTTCTTCACCTTACAGGAATTAAGGTACGTTGGATGTCTGGAGCTACCTAGCCAAATGGATATCACAGCAGTAATGTTTTCTGGGTTATACGGTTTCAGGGGCCTTTTTCTTGGAGATAAGCACCATAGCACCATTCTTCTTTGTTAAAGCTCTGAAGGAGATGGTTGCATTATGTTCCAGCGACTGCTAAACAAACCGAGAGGTTATAGAGAGGTTGATGAAATATACATCCTCACACTCCAGGACCTTCCTGAAGAGTGTCAAAAAAAAAAAAGAACAGAGGGAAGCAATTTATTTGAAATGTTAACATTCAACAAACAAAGCCGGCATGGGGGTATTAGAGGCATCGAGAACAGAACGTGAGCGGTGGATTATTTTCATTACAACCTGCAAAGTGCTCTTGCTGGTGCGGAGCTCTGTAGTGTAAATTGTTTATCTAAGAGTATTTCTTGTCCCCAGCCTGCCGTAACACTCCCATTCATGTGGAAACACTGCGTGCAGAGCAGGAAAAAAGCTGAAAAGAGGGTAGATAAGCAATTCTAGCAGTGATTCAAATAAGTAGACCTCCTGAAAGTTGTCGGGTGGTTCAGAACCACCAAACAGTAATTTTTCTTTCTGATCTCGAAAAGCAAAAGGGCTTCCATTGTCCTCTGTGTCAGTTGGTTGGCATTGTCTACCCAAAGAAACAAAGTAACAGAACCAACAGTTGTAGTGTTCTAGGTAGAACATTTGTTTCTAGCATGACCCAGTGTTTACTATCAGCAAGACTTAGCATGGTTGGAAGAATGGACATGCCTACCCAACATTCAGCATTCCCTATAGCTTGAGTAGCAAAAAATAAAGCTAAAGATGACAAGGTCCACTTATCAAGGTGTACAGGTTAGAAGTCTAAAAGTCTTGACAGATAGTCCTGGTCAGATCAATGGAATTATCAAGAAAATACCAGATGGAACCAGGCATAAAAATCAAGCAGCAAGTTCAAGGCAAGCATCAAGACTAGGTCAAGCAATGTCAGGTAAATTAAGTTACAAAATGAATATTTAATTCTCACTGCACACTGTATGGCGTTTGGAGGTATTAATTTGATATTTGATGCCTAGAGAACAGAATGTGAAAGGTGGATTCTTTTCAGTTTTCACCTGCAAAATGCTTTGTCTGGTGTAGTGTAAATTGTTTATGTGAGCTTATTTATTGTTAACACTGCTTGCAGAGCAGAAAATAGCAGAAAAGTAGTCTGATGAGCAATTCTAGTGTCCTCCTGTGGTCATTTTACTTTCTGGTGTCAAAAAGCGAAGGGTGTCCCATTGTCCTCAGTGTGAGTGGTTGGCCCCAGAACCAACTGCTGTAGTATTCTGGGTAAAACATTTGTTTTAATCATCAAGGATAAAGTGTGCTGAAGGCCCCTGGGCATAAAGTCTACCTGCACTTATTTAGTGGTGGAGGACCCCAAGTGTCCCAGGGACAGGAGACCTAATTTTCCCCCCTAATGCAACCCTGATCATGACCCAGTGTCTACTGCAGGCAAGACTTTACTTGATTGGAAGGCCGGACATACCTACTTAACATTCGACATCCTCTAGCTAGAATCAGAAAGATAAAGGTGGGGAAGGCAAGAATGATTTACCAAACCACATACAGGGCAGAGGTCTTAAAGTCTTGACAGGTAGAAGGAGCGTTGGCTAGTATGCCCATCACTGGAAAGACCTTATAATTGGTTCCATTTAATTGGTACAATGGGTTGTGCACCATGCAGTGCATCCAACAACACAGATATCGATTATTTAACTTGCTTTGCCTTCTTTGATGCATTTTGCCAGTTTTAGGTTTATACATTAAGTTCGGCATTATAATACATTTCTTAAGATTGTTTCTAGCTGTTTTTAGAAATATCATAGTTAGTGTTGGTCGAACTGTTAATGGTTTGGGTTCAGCAAGTTCAGCCAAACTTTGGACAAAGGTTTGCTTCGGGTACCCGAACTTGAACTGAACCCGAATCCAGTCCCCATTGAAATCAATGGGGACCTGAACTTGGGGGTACGATTCTGTCTCTGGGGGCCCCTCTGCCTCCCCAATTCCTCACTCACCGGGTAGAGGCTGTCTGTCAAGAGGCCCCCAGAGGCAGAAGAATCGCAACCTGGACTGTTTAAAAAAATTGTGGTGGCAGGAGTTTGCAGCAGGAAGCAGCTGTACACTTACCTGACTCCCGCGAACCTGTTGGCATTCTTTCCACTGTCAAATAGGCTATGTTGAGGGCTTAAGAAAGATGGTCGCCACTCCTATGAGCCATGTCCTCCCTCATGGGTGCGGCAGCCATTTTTCTAAGGCCCCGGCCGTAGCCTACTTGACAGCGGAAAGAATGTCGACCGGCAATGGAATTGCAGGGCTCAAGTAAGTTGTAGAGTAGCTTCCTGCTGCTGAACACTTTAGGTTAAGCTGGCTGATGGCCATCAACCAGCTTCTCCGTGTTCGCGAGTACATCATACAAATACAATTGTTAGTATGTGTATGTATATTTTAATATGATCTTAACAATATTATGACAATATGTATATACAATCTATTTTCAAAGTTTCAGCTAGGTCGCTCATAGATATGGGGGATGTGTGGTCATAAAAAGGTTTAATAATCATTGGGTAGAGCTATCGATAATATGTGTAACACATATTTTGCCTATGATTGGCAAAAACCATTGTCTACCATGCCATTGGCAAAACTGAGTACTGTCATGCTCTAGTGTGTTAAAACGTACCCATTTCCAAATCGATAGCACCTGCCATCCAGTTCCATTCACAAAGGAACAGCTGTCTGCTCCAAAACAGTCGGCCGCCCACGTTATTCACTACCATGGAGGCCTCAACATGCCTCCTTCATTGCAATGAGGAGTGGGCCTGCATAGAGTTGGCCATCTGTTTTGGAGTGGTATCCTTTTAGCACATGGGTTATTTCTAGGCCTCAATCTTGGGTTGTTCATAGTAGTTCATACTGACTACTAGACATCCCTGAATCAGGATGGTTATTATTATTATTATTATTGTTTATTTATATAGCGCCATCATCTTCCGTAGCGCTTTACAAGGTAGTAATTACAGACAGGGTAAAAACATACGGTACATATACTATTTCAAATGCAGTTTTACAGATTTGAAAGTGGATATTCTGAGTACAAGATACAATAGGGGAGAGAGCCCTGCCCTTGCGAGCTTACAGTCTAAAGGATATGTACAGTTCTGCAACTCAGACTACGATTTTCCACCTGACCTGAATGGCAAAGGTTAGATTTGATGAGCCAGAGGATCTTCTGATAAACTTAATCCAACCTTCTGGGGTTCTGATTAGGATTGGGTAACTCCTAGGTTCTACTCACTGAGTCTCTTTCTGCATCAATGTAACAAAAGATGGACTAGATCCAGGACAAGTAAATTAGAGGCAACATAAAACTACAGATCAAACAGTGCTTGGTAATATCTTAAATGTCAAGAAAACCTTCATAGATGGTGGGAATAGCTTGATGTTAGGATGTTAGGAAGAGCAGCAGGGAAACCCAGATAGCTAAGGTGTTTTGAAAAATTAAATGAAGATCACCACAGGAGAATAAAGTCTGACTCTATCCATTTTAATGATAGTGGAGGCCATTGCTAAAGGAAGCTCCAGTGCTACAGTTGGTGAATAGCAAATCAAACCTTTAAAAACAATTGGTTGTGTAAGAAACTTACTTCCAGACAGACCCGTGTCACTCTCGCACTGTTCGGCCTCTGCTGCTGCGTGGGCGGCACCCACCACACTGCCAGCAGCATGGCAGGGGCATGCACCACCAGGAGCACCCTGTGGTGAGGATGCTGGCCACATGTCTCTCTCTGTCTTCGGGTGCACTGTACAGCCCGCCAAAGCTGAAGGGGGCGTGGCATGTCTGGAAGGCCAAACGTCATCCTGCTGTGGTCAATGGGCAGCACTAATGTTAACCTCTTCTATGGGGGTTCACACGATTAAGCCCCTCAATTCACATCTCCCTGGCCCAGTGGCCTTTCACAGTTTGGTTCGTATTTGACTATGGCATTCCAGCTTCATTCCACAGCTTCTTGCTGCATCAGCCATCTGGTCTTTTACTCAGTGCCCTGGGGGATCACCTGTCTTTACATCATCAGTTAGTAACCTTTGTGCTAGTTAAAGTGGTCCCACACCAGTTTTTTAACTGACGAATGTGGGGCGACATTGTGACAGGCTCGGCTGAAATGCGGTCCTGCCATTGGCCACCAGCAGTCACTTTCTCTTTCCTGGCCGCCGGTCAAGGCTGGCCCACATGACCGCCAAGGGCCACATTTCAAACGAGGATTATGGTATGCATCTTGGGTGGTTGCAAGGGTGATTGTGCGGGGAGGGGGGCTCCAGCAATCTGGATGCCCCTCATAAAGCCATCTCACTCCTGTAGAAAATCAAAAATTTCTTTATGTCCATGTCCGTTTCCTGGAGTTTTCAGCTTCCTGGCCGGCATAGGCAGAAGCAGCGACGAAGATTGGGCAAAACTGACAAAGCAGGTTTCCAACTGGGTATTCAAGATGGCCTACCAAGAACCTTCACACAAACTTGGTTTGTGGAATAGGGGGTCAAAAAAATGTCTGATTTTCCCAGTAGCAAACGGTTTAACCTCCCCAAGGGTATGAAAGTGTTAAAGAACACATGATATTCTAAGTGTGCCATACACTCCATTTCGATCTTCATGACATGTGGGTAATCTCCAGTAGAGGGCGAACTTCTGCAGAGATGAATATGCAAAAAAGAAATCCCCTCCCGGTCCATATATACCTGGGACCTCCCACCAATTTCCCAGTTCCTTCTCTACAGGGAAGGCGACAAGACAGAAGATGAAGACTTCTTTACTTACAGGTAAGCCGAGCCCGCCCCCGGCCGTTTATTGTCCCTATTGCTGCCAGGACCCTTTCTAAATTGCCCCTATTTGAGCCTGGGGGGGCGTGGCCTGGCGAGCGCGCGTTCTGTGCTGGCCCGCCCTCCCCCTTCTCTTCCTGTCTGTCTGCATGAGGCACTTCTCGGGGGCCATTTTGGGTGCTGTTGCTGAGCTGCGCTCCTGGTGGTAAGGACCGGATGGCCACTTCCTTAGCTTATGTGGGGGCCCCTCTCTAGCGGGGGGTGTGTGTGTGTATATTTGTTTTTGGTTATCGCATGTCTGGAGCTGGGATATAGATATATATATTTATATTATATATTATATATATAGGGGATTGCACTTATGATGACTGTTTGTGTGTTACAGATTGCTTTGTATTTGTGCATATCAAGGGGTTCCTCCTGGTCCTGGGGTCCCTAGTGTAAAATTGATCACCTCAAATCCTCCCACCAGGACTTTTAAGGGGCATCCCGGGTTGCTTAGGCGTAAATTTCCTGCGGTCTTGCGACTGACCACAAAAATCACCATATGGAGGCTCCGCAGGATACTGGGCTCGGGCTCCCTCTGGGACAATCCGGGCCATGTGTGGGGTGTGGGGTATCCCTTACGGGGGAGAATGTGCTGATCTGTATACCATGCGCACAAAGGCCATAACGCGTCAGTCTGGTACCCAGCCTTCTGGGTCGGCTCCTCCCGCTTCATCGCCTTTCCCTCCCCGCCTTATCTGTACCCCAAGTGACATTGGTGCCAGCGGGGAGTCGCACTCTGATGTTTGGGCTAGGTTGGCCAGCATCGAGAAATTTATTGCTAGCACGGTGGGCAAGAAGGCCCAGGCCAAAAGAGACATTTGTCGTCGGCCCAGCCCTTGTGGGATGTTGACGACGATTCCGTTGATTTGTCAGATTATTCCCCGTTAGAGGAGGGGGAATTGTATCAGGAAACAGAGGCTGACTATGTTCAGTCTGGGGATGCAGATGTCGGGCAGGCGCTGGGGGATGCCGTATATACGGCCACTGTTTTGTCACATCTATTGGAGGTGTTGGATATTGAACCGCCTGAGGCGCCCCCTCTCAAGAAGGGGGAATTTTTGGGGGTCCTCAAGCCCCGTCTGGAATTCCCTACCCAGGGTCACTTTGATGCGCTGACCCTTAGAGAATGGGAGAGGCCCAGTCGGCTTCCTGGTGTTCCTCAGGGATGGGATAAGAAGTATCCTTTCCCGGTGGAGGCGGTCAAGCACTAGTCTTCTCCTCCCGAGGTCGACGCGCCAGTTTTAGGTTTGACCAACTCTTCTGTGCTGAGCATCCCTGACGCCACTTCCCTTAAGGATGGCGAGGATAAGCGCCTTGATCAGATGGCGTGCCACGCATTTGCCAGTGTGGGCTCGGCCCTGCGGTCTGTTTGTGCATCTGCCCTGGTGTCGCTTGCTACCAGGTCTCTTATCAGGGACTGGCTGAATGACGCTCAGTTTGATCCAGCTTGCGCTGAGTTCGCTACCCTTAAGAGATGTGAATTGTTCATGGATTTTGTCATGGCTGCTATGGAAGATTCTATTGTCGTGTGTAGTAGGACTTCAGCCTTACTGGTGGCTATGCGCAGATTGGTC
Source organism: Gastrophryne carolinensis (assembly GCA_027917425.1). Lineage (NCBI taxonomy): Eukaryota > Metazoa > Chordata > Amphibia > Anura > Microhylidae > Gastrophryne > Gastrophryne carolinensis. Next base: position 77,106,378 of record CM051243.1, read on the forward strand.
TGGCTCCGCCAGTGGACAGCGGACGTTGGGGCCGGGAAGTCGCTCACAGCTCTTCCCTTCTTGGGTACGCGGCTGTTTGGAGATAAATTGGATGCTGTTGCTAAAGGAGGTAAGTTACCTCATCGGAAGAAACAGTGCCGTCCCTTTCGGGGGGCTGGCTCGTTCACTCCTTCCTTTCGAGGGGCCAGAGCGGCTCGGAGTTTGGCCTTCTCGGGTGTCAGGGGCTCGCCCTGGAACTGGGGCAGAGGTCGGGCACGTCCCGCGGCTGCCTGGGGTTCCAAGCCCAAGCCTGCCGTTAAACTGGCTCAGCAATGAAGGGGCGCTCTCACCCGCAAGGGTGGGGGGACGGCTGGGGCTCTTCTTCCAGGTCTGGGCCTGGGAGGTCACAGACAATTGGATCTTGGAAGTGGTCTCCTCCGGGTACAAACTGGAGTTCGAGTACTGGCCGCCCCCAAGATTCTTAAGGTCTTGGGTGCCCTCGGACCCTCAGGCTGCACAGGGGCTCCTGTTAGCAGTGAAAAACCTTCTGGACATGGGGGTTATATGCCCGGTGCCTCCGTCGGAGAGAGGCAGGGGTTACTACTCCAACCTTTTCACGGTTCCCAAAAAGGAGGGTTCGGTGAGACCCATTCTAGATCTCAAGTTTTTCAACAGGTTTATCAGAGCCAAAAGGTTCCGCATGGAGACTCTGTGCTCGGCTATCAATTCCCTTCGCCAAGGGGATTTTATGACATCCATAGACATCAAGGATGCGTATCTGCATGTTCCGATTTTTCAGGCACATCAGAGATTCCTCCGGTTTGCAGTGGAGGATCAACATTTTCAGTTTGTAGCCCTTCCCTTCGGACTGACCTCGGCGCCGAGGGTCTTCACCAAGGTCTTGGTGGGAATAATGGCTCTGCTCAGAGCTCAGGGCATTCGCATTGTGCCTTATCTGGACGACCTGTTGATCTCAGCTTCTTCCCTCCATCAGGCGGAGCTGGACACCCACCAGGTGGTGTCGACCCTGGAGAGGTTCGGGTGGGTGATCAACCGCCCCAAGTCTTCTCTCTCTCCGTCTCGTGTGATTTCATTTCTGGGCATGAATCTGGATACCATTCTGGCCAGAGTGTTTCTGCCCCAGACCAAGGTGCAGGGGATTCAGGGTCTGATCCGCCTTCTTCTGGCCAATCCTTGTCCCTCTATCCGACAGGGGATGAAACTGGTGGGCTTGATGGTATCCTCCTTCGAGGTGGTACCGTTTGCACAGTTTCACATGAGATCTCTTCAACTTCACCTATTGACGCATTGGGACAGGTGTCCGCAGTCATTGGATCAACCTTTCAGGATGTCTCCCAGGGTTCGGCAGTCCCTTCGGTGGTGGCTGGAATTGAGTAACCTGTTGAAGGGCAGATCCTTTCTGGTCCCTTGTTGGGAGACGGTTACCACGGATGCCAGCCTGTCGGGCTGGGGAGGTTATTGGAAAAGTCATCAGTTCAGCGGGGTGTGGGGTCCTCAGGAGGCTCACACCCCCATCAATATCTTGGAGCTCAGAGCCATCTGACTGGTTCTGGCTCGGCTGACCTCACATTTACAGGGTCTACCGGTTCAGGTTTGTTCAGACAATCGAACGGCGGTAGCTTACATCAATCACCAAGGAGGGACTCGCAGCAGGAGTGCCCTCAGGGAGGTCTCTCTGATCCTGCTCTGGGCAGAGAGCAATGTTCCTTGCATTTCGGCAGTCTACATTCCGGGAGTGGAGAACACGGAGGCGGATTCCCTGAGCAGGGGATCCTCTCGCCAGGGAGAGTGGTCTCTCAACCCCGAGGATCTCTTTGCCTCGAGGCACAATCACAAACTTCCGGCCTTTGTCTCTTTCTCAGGATCCTCAATCTCTGGCAGTGGATGGCTTGTCCCTTGCTTGGAAGGAGCTCAGTTTTCTGTACCTGTTTCCGCCCATCTCCATGCTGGGCAAGGTAGTTCGCAAACTGGTTCTAGAAGGGGCATCAGCGATTCTGGTGGCTCCAAGGTGGCCAAGAAGGGTTTGGCACGCAGACGTTGTAAGGCTGGCCGTAGATCAGTACCGGCTTCCCTTGTTGCCGGATCTGCTATCTCAGGGTCAACTACCCCAATTTACAAACGCTGGCTTTGACGGCTTGGCTGCTAAAACCTTCATTTTGTAAGAGGAAGGTTTGTCTGAGGCTGTTGTTCAGACCTTGATTAGGGCTAGGAAGCGGTCCTCTTCTGGCATTTACTATAGGACTTGGAGGTCCTATATTGATTGGTGTGAGGCTAGGGCCTTGCCTTGCAGGGTGTTTTCGATACCCAGGATTTTGGAGTTTCTTCAGCATAATCTGGATCTTGGGTTTCAGCTTAGCACTTTGAAAGGACAGGTTTCTGCTCTGTCGGTTTTCTTCCAGAGGTCTTTTGCCTGGTTAAGACCTTTTTCCAAGGGGTCGCGCATGTGCGGCCCCCTCGGAAGGCTGTGGTTCCTGTTTAGGATTTGAATTTGGTTCTTTTGGCTCTGCAGGGTCCTCCTTTTGAGACGCTACAGGATATTGCTCTTTCAGTTCTCACTCAGAAGGTTGCTTTCTTGGTGGCTATAACCTCTGTTCGGCGTGTCTCTGAATTGGCGGCTCTGTCGATTCAGGCCCCTTACTTTGAGAGACACCAGGATAAGGTGTTTTTTCGTTTTAAGCTGGATTTCCTTCCTAAGGTGGTGTCTGCTTTCCACCTCAATCAGGATATTGTTCTCCCTTCCTTGTTTCCTAAGATTAACAATGACAAGGAGAGGCTTCTGCACAATTTGGATGTTGTTCGCTGTGTGAAGTACTGTTTGGTGACTACTTCTTCCTTCCGCAAGACGGACGCTTTTTTCATGGTGCCCTGTGGGCCCAGGAAAGGTTTGGCGCCTGCTAAGTCTACGATTAGCAAATGGATTCGTCAGGCCATTGTTGGGGCCTATTCTGCTAAGGGGAGGACTCCCCCTTTTAGGGTCACTGCGCACTCTACTCGTGCGGTTGGTGTGTCCTGGGCTTTTCAGCACCAGGCTTCTGTTGAACAAGTTTGTAAGGCTGCTACTTGTTCTTCCGTTCATACTTTTTCCAAGTTTTACAAGGTTGATGTGCGGGCTTCAGCGGATGCTGTTTTTGGTCGCAAGGTTCTGCAGGCTGCAGTGGTTTGAGTTGGTACATTCTTTACTGTTTCTGGTTCCCATCCATGACGGACACTGCTATTGGATGTCCCACATGTCATGAAGATCGAAGTGGAGTGTATGGCACACTTAGAATAATACCGTTTTGTGAGTACTCACCTTTAAAACGCCCCACCCCTTTTTTTCAGGTATTCTGGGGCTTTTATATGGTGAACCATTGGTTTTGATTGTTAAGGTTATAATTGGTTCTTCCTGGTCCCCTTACTGCTTTTTTACACTGGGAAATTGGTGGAAGGTCCCAGGTATATATGGACCGGGAGGGGCTTTCTTTTTTGCATATTCATCTCTGCAGAAGTTCGCCCTCTACTGGAGATTACCCACATGTCATGAAGATCGAAGTGGAGTGTATGGCACACTCATAATACCCATTTTAAAGGTGAGTACTCACAAAACGGTATTATTTACAATGAAATGACTTATGATTGCCCTCGCAACACCGCCACAGCCACCACCCTTCTCAGAAGAATAGTGTGTTCAGTTCCATCACCGCTCAGGCTCCGCAGCGGGGTGTTGATATTGTGACATTACACAGGCCGACACGCTGGCCCCATGTAAGAGCGTGGAGATATGGTCGCCATCCAGACCTGCGCAAGCTTGTCACTACTAATGCGATAACCGTATGCGGCACTGGCCGACAACATTTTTGTAACACATGTCCTGGTTGCTAACCCTTCATATGCTGAATATCTTCCACTAAAGTAATGGTGTTTAAAAAGTACCCTTGTGCTTGTAACGAGGTATCTTCTGCCTGTTTCAAGATATAGACAGCCAGTGGGGAGATGCCCAGGGCTGTATTTAGTATTCATGCTGCCCTAGGCATTTTAAGTGCTGGCGCCCCCTTGGTTGAGTAACGTTGAGCAGGGCCAGCTGGAGAAAAAAAGAACTGGAACAAGAATAAGAATAGAATGACTGACAGAAAAAAAAAGAAGGAAAAAAAAAAAAGAATAGAAGGAAGGACAGAAAACAGTTATAGAAGGAAAGAAGAAAAAATGGAATGTCATAACAGATGAAAGGAAAAAAACAAAGACTAGATGGAAAGAAAGATAAAGACTAAAACGAAATAATAGAATAGAATAGAAGAAACAGAGTTTAAAAGGGCTGAGAGAAATAATAGAAGTAAAAAGAAAGAAAGAAAGAATACATGGAAAGGAAAAAGAAAAGAATAAAAGAAAAGAAACAAAGGTAGGTCCTATGAATGTGCAGCGGTCCCGGCAATTGCCTGGGTATGCCCAATGCTGATGCCTGCCCTGACGTTGACCAATATAATATCAAGGGGAGAAATGCAGAGGAGCATGCATTCTATTATATATTACCGGCTTCCCAGTGCCCAACTCACAGGAGTCACAGGCCTAGGTTTGCCTAATGGTAAATACAGCCCTGGAGATGCCTACAGACATTCGAATTTGGTCAGTCAAACAGTTGATGTCTCCACCACCACTTGACGCATGCAATTTGAAATACCCAGAAAAGGATTGGGCCAGGCCTTGTGAGAATGGAGCAGGATGGAAGTGCTGCAGGGGACAAATGGTGATTAATTTTTTTTGTTTATGCCTAGACAGACACTTTAAACTGGACCTTCAGCATCAGTTAAAGTGGACCAACAGTCAAAAATTAATTAAACCAGACCAACACAACAAACAGTCCTCATGCATCCCTCTCCAGGGCAATTTAGATTGCTGAACGTAAAAAATAATTTACCTTTTTCTAATGACTACTGGGATAAATTTTAAAAACAAGATGGACGCTCATGGGCTTGCAGGCCACCTGCAAACAGGAAGTCATGCTGGGCTTCCTGTTACTGTGCATTTCAGTTATGCCAGTTCGGAGAGGAAGTTCCAAAATGGCCCCTACCTTACTTTTCCAACTGTACCAGGCTGTTGGTCGGTTTTAATGAAAGCCCAAACCCTTAAAAAATTATTCCCCAGCATCTAAAATATATTTTATGTTTTTAGTCGCTTACTTATTATTCTTTACCCGATGAGCTGCAAGTCAGATTTTCCCCCAGTGGCCTTTGGGGACTCTGCAACCCCCAGTTGCCTGAGCATCCCAATTTGGGATGCCCATATGCTGATAGCCCAATAGTAAGCTCAAAATCTTAGAAGAAAACTGGCCATGTTGGCTTTTGACCACCACTTGTTTGTCACATGTCACCACAGAAGCAAATGGGTTTCCAACCTTATTGGTCGCATTCAGATTGGAGAACAAGCAGAAGCAGCAGTCGTGACCACTGGGATTACATAGTTAATATGGTTGAAAAAAGACATATGTCCATCAAGTTCAACCAAGGGTGCTGGGTAGGGGAAGTTATTTTTAATTTTTTTTTATTGGTGGAAGTTATTTATTTTATTTTTTACTGATAGCAGCTAATAGTAACTGTTAATGTTATTTTCTTCTAAATAAGCATCTAATGCTTTTTTGAAGCTGTCAGCGGTTGATGCCGTAGCAAGTTTCTGTGGGAGGCTATTCCATAGATTTATAGTTCTTATTGTAAAGAATGATTGTCACCTCCGGAGACTGAATTTCTTTTTTTCCAGACGTGTGGGAGTGAGTGCCCCCTTGTCTTTAGAGAGGATTTTACCCGAAATAGTGTTTCCCCATATTTTTGTATGGGCCATTTATATATTTATACACGTTAACCATGTCCCCCCTCAGTCGTCTCCTCTCAAGACTAAACAGATTTTATTCTCGTAATCTTTCCTCATAACTAAGATCCTTCATTCCTCTTATTAGTTTGGTGGCTCTCCTCTGCACCCTTTCCATAGTCAGAGCGTCCTTTCTGTGAATGGGTGCCCAGAACTGGACCGCATATTCCAGGTGAGGGCGCACCAGTGCCTTGTAAAGAGGCAAAATTACATCCCTATCCTGTAATTCCAGGACTCTTTTAATCCATGATAATATCTTGGTGGCCTTGGAAGCAGCTGCTTGGCATTGCATTATGTTATTTAGTCTGTGATCTACCAGTACCCCCAGATCCTTCTCAACAAGCGACTCTCCCAGTTTTACTCCCCCGAGTATATATGTGGTCTTCAGGTTATTAGATCCCAAGTGCATTACTTTACATTTCTCCACATTAAACTTCATTTTCCAAGTGGATGCCCAGACACTCAATGTGTCCAAGTCAGCCTGAAGCTTGTGAACATAGATGGACAAGTATTTTGCCTTTTTTACGGGCTCTTTAAAGTTTCAAAAGGACATCCTAATTTGGGATTTGGGGTTGGGGATAAAAGAGCACTATGAGCCAATTTAGCTTTAGGTCCATCTGGTGGCTCCACCAGGGCTCAATCTGTTTCTGCTAATAGAGCAGATCATGGGGGATTGATGCAACGCAAGCCAATTATTTCAAACATTCAACATTATAGAAGATTCGAAGAAGCCATGCAGGCCTACCTTCAAGGTGGCAAAACTTAGTAGGAGGACCTCTGTCTCCTCTCAGTCAATCATAGCAGTTTCCCACACTACATTAGCTGTGTATGGGTTGAATTGTTTTGGTGGTCAGAGCAGCTCTTTAACAAACTTTTGGTTATTTGGGTGGGAAATCCCTGTGTGCAGGTTCATGCCCTCAAAACTATCACGGTCTACTGATTACTGCCAATGTGCAAAGGCGGCAGCTCTATTGGCTTCTATTCAACAAGAAGGCAGTGGAGGTCATCTAGAAATCACCCAGCAATGCTCAATATTTTGACTTAAGGGAATTTGCTTGCTCGCATTCTCAGCATCCCCCATTATTTACTGCGCACCGACTGGAATGAAACACAGAAGTTGGGTTAAGAATTCGATAGCATGCCATAGCTGGCTTATGGAGGTGTCAAGGGCTTCAGTAAAGAATGTCTTGAAGAGTTTATTTCATGCAAACTGCTGATTCAGTGCACCCTACAGGTCCGGAGTGTTGCATTTCTGAGCAGCATGGTGGCTAAATGTTCATCATTCTTGTGTTCTAAGCTTCATATTCAAGCCCACGTTGACTCCATCAATGGTGCATGGTTGTACTGGGTTTGTGTGGATTTTCTCTATGTTACTTATATGTTAGTTAGCCCACTGTGGCATACGCTTCTATGAGTGTGGCAGGATTAGATTATGAGGTTTGGGAGGACAACTATAATGTGGCAGTGGGGAAGGATCTGGTTTCTCTGCAGGACAAGGTCCCTTAATATGCTACAGCAAGCAAAGGAGATTTTTATACTAGTGGGTCGGGCTAGGATTGGCACTGTCCTAAACTGTTTACCTTTTTTTCAATTTGAAGAAGCAATGGACGAGATATCGAAGTTTACAGTTTCACCATATGATTTCTCTTATGAAAACAAGTTTTAGTGGCACTGGAGCATAGACCAGCTTGCACTCCAAAACATGCATGCGTGCACTCCCAAAGCGCATGCTTTCACTCCCAAACAGGCATGCACGCAAACATGCAGGCACACCCCAAACACATGCGTACATTCCCAAAGCTAATGCAAGTACTCCCAAAGCACATGCACATACAGACCCTCCCAAAGTGTATGCACTTACTCCCCCAAGGGGAGGAGGGAGGGGACCAGCAATTCTGTCCCGCTCTGCTGAGCTGATTGGAGGGAAGGGATGTAAAGGGTATGTCAACAGGTAAACCTTTAAACCTCAATATCTCGGCCTTTTCCTCTTCATTTTAAAAACAGAAAACAGTTAAGGACAGTGCCAAATGTAGCCTGACGCAAATGTAGCCTGACGCAATGGTGTAACAATTACCTTTGCCTCCTCTAGCATTTAAAAATTGAAAGCAAAGTTAATATTTTGTGTTTCACCAGTTATCGTTGCCTAGAGGGCCGGCTCTGGGTATGTGGGGGCCCTTGGGCAAGAGGGTCTTAGTGGGCCCCAAAGTAATGAGTCACATGATTTCACCTTTCATCTCTGTTGTCACAAATGGATCATCTTCTGCTGCTGATCACCCATCAGTCCTTATTGCCTTCCCTATAGCCACCAATCGTCCTCTCGTCCTCAACTGCCACCAAGCACCCTTCAGCCCTTACTGCTTGTTCGCTGCCACTAAAGACTCCATCATTGCTGTCAGTTGTTCCATGACACCTTTTCCATTGTTGCTGATTATCCCCTGTTGCTGAGGCTAGCCATGAACACCTGTCATTCGGTGGTAAAATAATCCCATGGACAAGAGTGAGCCTGAGTGGGCCCCTGAAGATGGCAGGGGCCCTGGCAATTGCCCAGGTTTGCCCTGTGCTGGTGCCGGCCCTGTATATCAGAATCCTACATCATATAATAATGTTACTCATACATACTTATTTTTGAAAAGTTTTAAAACCTGTTTTTCCTTACTTGAAGATTTTCTTTGAGGCATGGAAAACTAGTTTTGTCTTGATTTTTCTATAAGTAGTCAGTTTTTAAGTTGTTGAGTCATGCAGCAACAAGAATCCAGCCACAACACCACAACTGCTTACCTCCACTGATCCTGGGTCTGTTTCCATTACCATCCCCAGGACATCCTGGTTTCACATGGCCCACTGCTTTTGTGCCCTACATGACCACAGTGACCTGTAAGTTAACACTGTTGGGTGCCAGAATATAGAAGTATGAGTATTTTGGAAAAAATAGCCTTCCGATTGCTTTTAAACCAAATCGGAATGCCCTGGAATGGGAGTGTAAGTCCACTTTAACAATGTGAAACATTATATATAACCATTATCAGCCACTGTTAGTGTAATGTATTATAGGTACTATATTTACTTGCCACCATCTTTAGTTTAAAAAAGCATGCCTTTGAGGAGATGCATTAATATATACAAGGACAATACAGAGCTTTCTCTGATTAAGTAATTTTTGTATGATGAAACAAGCATCAGAATCCTGTGTCAATTAGATATTTCAAATAAAGCTTTGTAATAAGGATCAAAACATGAATAAAACTTTGTATTAAGGATTGAAACATGTTTACATATTTTCTCTCCCATGAGAGGATATTTCAAGTCATGGAAGACTAGTATCTTCCTGACTTTTTTACCCATTGGTAAGGATACCTCTTTGTGAGTGGATTGTGCAATGGTGTTCAATGTACTGTACATATCAAATGTAATTCTAGGTTTGACATCTATTGTACTCTTCAGCTCCCAATTCTTCAGGGAGTTTCTTGGTCTGGGATTGGATCTGACTGCCCTCAAAAGCATAATTGGTTACTACTGTCCGCAGTTTTTTGTTTTGGCTTCCCATGGACCGAAAAGTAATGGTGGTTTGCAGAGGTAGAACACAAACTGCATGTGCCTTGAGTTTGGACCTGGTTACACCCCTGCACCATTTAAATTTAGGATTCCTCTCTAGATAAAGACCAAAAGTAAGCCCAACATTGCCCAAAATTCCTTACCTGTTCCTATGCCCCATGGGGTTAGCAGCATCTAATAGATGAACCAAATTGGTTGCCAGCTGGGCAGTGAATGCACAATAGAGAAGAGTTTGTATTTTGCCCAATTTGGGGTTTTCTTTTGCTCATTAACTGCATAAATAGCAATAGGAAGTAAGAAATTGGGTAAAAAGACTTATGTGTTCACGCACCGGATGTGGCCACTAGCGACCAAAAGATGGACCCTACTGGTCGCTAGCTGAGCAGTGAATGTGCCACTAATAAAATGTATTTTTCCATTGCTTTTTGACTGGATAAAGAGCAATATGAAGCCTAAAATTGGCCAGAATAAATTATGTGTTCTTGCACCCCCATGTGGCCACCAGCGGCTAATAGATGAACCCTAATGGTCACCAGCTGGGCAGTGAATGCATGACCAAAGGAATACGGGAGGGTATTTATTTTGCCCAACTTTGGCTTTCTAATGGTCTTTAACTGACTGGAGGGGCATCCTACCCCCATTGATGGTAGCGTAAGCACAACTAAAGCAGACCTTTTTTGTCTGTGGATATGCTTTAACAAGTAGACAAACTTTTTTTTAATTATTATCAGGCACCCCCCCTCCCCCCCCGTATCCTCCTTCTGTTATTTTAACCCAGCTGCAGTTTCATTAACACATGATGACTTATCCCAGCCAATTTATCGGGACCAGTGGAGGGCATGCAGAGCAGCACTTTCCCCTTTGGCATGCGGCTAGAGGAGGAAGCGGAAAAAAAGTAGAGCTTCTAACAATAGAAAGCATGGAACATTTTATCCATGGTCCTATTTACAAGCCAGAAAATCAGCCGTGCAGTCGTGAGTCGTGTGGCTGGCGAGGTTTCTTACAAACAATTCACTGACTGCGATGTATTTGAAACAGACGAAACCGCAGAACGAGCTGGAGAGGGCCCAGACGTGTTTCCAACCCTTTAAAGCAGAACAATCCCTCTGCACTTTACAGAGCTTGTAACACTGCCCCCCATCTGGTTCTATGGCTGCCTGTGATCAGTCTGATCATAGAATAGACATTCTTCCTTCAATGAGGTTATTTACTAAGCAGTTCTCACTTTTTCAACACCCTAGTAGGTACGAAAGGAATTACAATTTCTTCAAATTCTCTGTCCCTGATTGGGTGTTTGCCGAGCTATGTCAAGTGTCCAGGGACAGTCTGGCCATAGGGAGCAAGGGGAGAATTTCTTGTTGGGCACTCACTGCTTTGGTGCTAATTGGGCTAGGTGTAGTCTTTGGAACACAGCCAACCTCTTCGCCAAAGCCTGTGCTGGAATTTATCCATTCCTCTTCTAACACGTCCACCATTCCTGGCCTCCCAAGTCTCCTTTTATCCTTTTCCTCTCTACCCCCCCCCCCCCCCCCCCCCCCGTCCATGATCTGTCCTTGAAATGCTGTAGCCTCGACTGACAAATGCACTTTTTAACCAGCTAGGAAGCACTAAAATCCCAGGCTGATGTTTAAACCTGTTTCAGCTTATAAATAATCCAAAGGTTCAAATGATCAAAATGAGTTATGGGTGATTGTGAAATTAGTATATTAGACCATTAGGAATTCACCCCTAATTCTTCACAGAAATACCTAATAGTCACCAGGACTTCTTTATTCAGTATGTCCTTGGGCTTTTAGGATCTCAATTTTTATAGGACAAATATACGCTTCCCTTCTTGTTCTCTAGAATATGGCTCTTCAAAAACAAAGGAGTAATTTGATTTACTTGAGTGCTAATGAGCCTGATACCCTGGCATGGGGTTCTCTTGCATTCTGCAACTTTTGTGTTTTTTTTTAACCTAACGTTAAGAACCATCACAATTACTCTTTCTAAGATTTTGTAGGATACTTGGACAGTTGGCCACTACATAGGTCCCATATCCCAATCCAAAGTTAGTCTGATTCTTAAAGTGGAGCCTGTTCCAACTTCCCAGGGGTGCATGTCCCATTGTTGATGGTATTCATATCGACAGGTCGAATGCCAGCAAGTGGTCTTTCATTCTAACTATGGGAACTGCTGGAGCCATCTTGTCTACCCTCTGTAAAGATCTGTAAGATACTTACCACCTAATATAGCAAAAATGGTGGATCTTCTATTAGGAAGCAGCCATATGTGTCCATTATCTGCCCAAAAAAGGTGCCCACTCACTCTTTTAGGTGACACCCTTATATGTGACACCTTACCCAACATCCCATGTGCTTCCAGTACGAAACAAATATTTTCCCATGCTTATAAGAAACACCAGTCTGTGCCCACTTGCACATACACCCACCCTCATCAAGCATCTACCCTCCCATAAACACAGATGCACTCTCTTATAATTCTCTCCCTAAGGCAAGCCTTTATGCCCCTTGCACACTTTCCTTAACCCCATTAAGAACATATATGTGCCCCCTTTGCACCCTCACAAAGCAGCCATAACAGTCTATAATCTACTCTAGGCCCTTTATAAGAATGTTCCAGAAAACAAGATGGCACCAGAGGACTCTCATGGTCATCTGCTGTGATGCTCAGTTTCTGAGTTCTGTTCCTGTGGATTACCTTTGAACCTGCTTAATTTGTGAATGACCCTTAGCTTCCCTTTGCTACTGGATTACCCTTTCGATTTGCTTATAGGTGTATGACCCTCGGCTTACCTTCCTGGACTTTGTGTGTGGATTGATCATAATTTGTCAGCCCGTGCATGAACTTGACTACTCACTGCCCCTCTGTCTGTGACCCCTGGCCTCGGCTTCTGTTTTCTTGTCTGCCTCTCACCACCTAGGTGATCACTGCTGTCTGCTCAGGCCTTTGCCTCCCCGGGTAGGACCAGGGGTTACCCCCGAAGCAAATATATCCTCCCTTGCGGAGAACTCTAGGTAAAATCAGGGCCCTTAGATTCTGAGCCTTGAGGTCGAGGATTGGGTCCTGAGAAGTAGTCTCCATTGTTCCGCCTCTAGCAGTTGGAACCAGGTCTCTCAGCCATCAATGCTCCTCACCAGGTTAATGTTCCTTCAGGTTCTCTCTCCAACACAAGGGGTTAATTTGATGTACTCCAATGTAGCACTAACGAGCCTGATCTCCTGTCTTTAAGTTCTCTTGCCATTATTCTGCGGCTGTTTCATTTTTTGAACTTGGACAGCCTTTCTGGAAGTGGAGTCTGAAATTTTCCACAACACAGGGATTTGGAGGACTCACAATATATATTTTTTTTAGAGTTACTCATTAATTTCCTTTTTCACACTCCAGCAGATAAAGTACAGCCATTACCAAATTGTGACAGAAACGCTCCAGACCTGATCTGATTGGTTAAGTAGGGTCACAGAAGCAGTCATTATTTCCTTGTCTCCGGCATGGCTGGGAGATCTCGGCTTTAAAGAACCTGGCAAGACTGTGTCCGTACAGGTTAATGGAAATGATACTTTCTATCAAAACACTGAGGATGCTGTGGTGGTCTTTTATGCTTATGTTAGGAACCACTGTAAACATCTTTTCTATTCTTTATAAGGTCCTGTAGGATACTTACCATTTGGCCACCACGTAGGTCCCAGCTTCCCATCCAAAGCTATAATATAAGTTCTAGGAGGGGGCCTACTATCGCCTCCAACATCTCTATGCCTTCTCCTAATGGGCCCTCTATTTTAATCCAATAATAAAAATCCATATAAACATATTGGGCAGCAGGAGGGGTCACCTATACACCCGGCAACAAGAAATATCCAGCCAGGCTTGTTTTTTTATTTTAATGGAAGAAAAGGAAAATCAAGGGTGACAGGCTCTGTCACCCCCCATAGACTAAACCTGTCAGCCCTGGATTTTATTCCTACCAGGAGAGAATACACCACAAGCTTACCTAACATAAAAATGACTTAAAGTGGACCTGATTTCCTCCACCTGGGGTATCCAGTTTCGGGATGCCCCGCAGTGTGATACCCCCTCCCCGAGTGCCCCATAAAATGTACCTTCTCCCTGATCCATTGGCGCATGTGCAAGCTGTGGCTGGCATCTGCTATACCTTATATGCTCTGCTCGGCTAGACTGGGAACAAAAATAATTCCTAGCAGGCATGTTTCATGTAGGAAAAAAATATTTAAAACCTTAATCAGCTGAACTATTGTGACACCACACTGTCTAGTTGCTGTCTAGTCTAAGAGACTCCAGGGCAGGTATACTCGCTCCCTCCGGGGCATCCGGATTTGGGATGCCTTGCTGTGTAAATCCCTCCAGGTCACCAAGTAAACTCACCTTGTCCCCGATCCAACTGGACAGAGGGTAGCGAGGATGCAGCCACAGCACACTCGGGTCTGATCGGCAGGACTTGGCTGGATCCTTAGACGAGTGGGCTGATTGCACAGGAGGCTGCACATGCACCGTAGGACCGAGGAGAGGTACGTTTCTTGCTGGGACCTGAGGGATTTCACACATCAGGGTGCCCCGGGGCCAAGGACCAAATCCCAGGATAGTCTATATATGAGAAAAAGGGGGGGAGGGGGAGATTCTTAGTAGGAGATCCCCCTCAGGGTTGAGTAGTTTATTGGACTGTGGGTCAATAATGGTCTTGTTTAGGTTAGTAAACAATAAATAAATCCTTTTATTCTTTAAACCGTTGTTTGTATCACTTTGCATACGTTTCACATTCCATATACATTTTTTTCACATATTTCCATCTATGATTTTTCACATATTTCACATAGCAGGTATGCAGGTATATTTCACAATATTTTACCATTCACATATTTTGTTCACATATTTTTGAAAAAACAGAGGGGGGGGTAAGCAGATAATAATTACTTATCTGACATTTCCCCTGAATTTCAAGTAATCTGTTGGGTACAGTCTGTAGCAAGGGTCTGGTTGCCAATATGCAGCAAGCGTATCACCTTTCATATATATCCAGTAGGCGGTGCAAACGTTTCGCAAAAGCTGCTTCCTCAGTGCACTCACTAATAAATAATATGGTGATTAATCATGTGTATATGTAGACATATACTTGGTACAGCAGGTATAGTTAATAATAGAAATGAAAGAGCATGAATGGTACCTCTACAGGAAGGAGCGCTTGCTTTCCGCTAGGTCAGGTTAGGTCCCCTTTAAGAAATCTGTGGTAATTAATTAAAATGAAATTGTAATGCTGGTAAGATATAAAGGCTGTGAATAAGGTCTTAAGAAAGGTACCTTATATAGTAGTATTGGTTGTTAGTTGGGCTGGCGCTTCAATAATATATTATATGCTGCAGGATCAGGCTGCACTGTAAGGGGTCATAGAAACATAGAAACATAGAAGGTTGACGGCAGAAGGAGACCATACGGTCCATCTAGTCTGCCCTTATGTGTATACTGTATGTTCTCTTTATCTTAGGATAGATGTGTGCTTATCCCAGGCATGTTTAAATTCAGTGACTGTTGATGTTTCAACTACCTCTGCTGGAAGTTTGTTCCAAGCACCTACTACTCTTTCTGTAAAATAATATTTTCTAACATTGCTCCTGATCTTCCCCCCGACTAGCTTCAGGTTGTGCCCCCTTGTTCTATCGTTAAGTTTCTTCTTAAAAACACTTCCCTCCTGAACCTTATTCAATCCTTTCACATATTTAAAGGTCTCAATCATGTCATATATTGTGAAATATACCTGCATATATGTCATAATGTTAGTTACCAGCTAATTCTCGCGTAATAGTCAAATGTTGAGGGGGCAGTGTAAGATTACCTCTAGTCCAGAGTTCGATGCCCGTACTGTGTACGGGTGGCGTCTGTGGTCCCCGCTCCCACCTGCGTGTCGGATGTGTATGCCGCGCCGCACTGGAATGGCGGTGCGCGCTTTTAAATCCGGCCGCCGGGTAGATGGAGGGCGGGGCCACGGCGTCCCAGGGCCGCCCGTATGCGTCAGAAGTGTCTGACACACAAACCGTTGTCTAGACAACGGCTGCAGGAGGGACGCTAGGAGGCGCGTCACTTCCGGGCCGGGAGGCCCCTCTAGAATCTGGATACTAGGAGTCCTAAGTAGCGGCGCCATTTTCCTGGCTATTAGCTCATCAGGGCTGAATACTGTATGGGTTAGAATAGGCGCCATTCACAGCCTTTATATCTTACCAGCATTACAATTTCATTTTAATTAATTACCACAGATTTCTTAAAGGGGACCTAACCTGACCTAGAGGAAAGCAAGCGCTCCTTCCTGTAGAGGTACCATTCATGCTCTTTCATTTCTATTATTAACTATACCTGCTGTACCAAGTATATGTCTACATATACACATGATTAATCACCATATTATTTATCAGTGAGTGCACTGAGGAAGCAGCTTTTGCAAAACGTTTGCACCGCCTACTGGATATATATGAAAGGTGATACGCTTGCTGCATATTGGCAACCAGACCCTTGCTACAGACTGTACCCAACAGATTACTTGAAATTCAGGGGAAATGTCAGATAAGTAATTATTATCTGCTTACCCCCCCCTCTGTTTTTTCAAAAATATGTGAACAAAATATGTGAATGGTAAAATATTGTGAAATATACCTGTATACCTGCTATGTGAAATATGTGAAAAATCATAGATGGAAATATGTGAAAAAAATGTATATGGAATGTGAAACGTATGCAAAGTGATACAAACAACGGTTTAAAGAATAAAAGGATTTATTTATTGTTTACTAACCTAAACAAGACCATTATTGACCCACAGTCCAATAAACTACTCAACCCTGAGGGGGATCTCCTACTAAGAATCTCCCCCTCCCCCCCTTTTTCTCTATAAATTAAACCGAGTAGGGACTTCAAACTCCTGGACAACTTTCCCTGCAGAGACAACCCATCTGGGGTCTCTCCAGGGATCCCCCATCCTGTAACCTAGTCTATATATGGTTTTAAAGCGGCAAAAGCATTGCTGCTCTTGTCCCTGCCCGTCACAACCCTGAAAGCCTGAACCCCCACTGATCTTCTTGCACTCAATTTCTGGTTCTGGACCCACAACTCGCTGTTCCTGGCAGGGCCATAGCAACTGGTCGCTGGCAATTACATGGGTCCAGAACCAGTCCCGGAAGAGGTCTGTTTTTGGGGCCTGGATTCTCAGACTTGCGGAGGTGGGAACATCACCAATCAGAATGCCACTACAAACACAAGTTTTAAAGAGAAAGTCCAAGCATCCTGCGACACACCACCCACCCCTGCAACCCCCTGCGCTAAGTCTGATATGGGCAGCATCAGCAAATCATTGAGGGGCTGCCAATCTGTATGGAAGCTGAAACTGGGACACGTTAATCAGCCAATCCGGTGCAGCAATGTAACACTACTGTTCTGTCACTCAAGTTTATGACTGCCATGCGGGCACCAGGGGAGGATTGTGGTGATCAGAGGAGTTGTTTTATTATTTTAATGGCCAAACTGGGGGATGGAAGGGACAGCCGGGGGCTCTTTTGCCATTATTTAGAGAAAGGAAGAATCATTTGTCTCTTATGTTTCAGTCATTAGTTGTCTAGCTGCATCCAAGTTTACTGTACGAGGCATGAAAGGGCCTCATTAAATTTTTGCACCAGGTCCCCATCGCATTTAGTTGCGCCACTGGTGCAATCGGTTAAATGTAGACAGTGTTTGTAGGAAGAGAGTGTGCAAGGAGTTAAATGCAGACAGTGTTTATGTAGGAAGAGTGCATGCGGATTAAACAGGTACAACACACCTGATTTTCACTTTTCGGGGGTATGTTCCTCTCAGTGGGGGCATCCTGAATTGGGATGCCCTGCTGTGTGTATGCACCTAGGCAGGGGCGGGCTGGCCATAGGGCTTACCGGGCAAAATCCCGGCACTAGCAAAGGCCACGAATGACAGATGCGGCCGCTGCTGCCACTCTCACACACACAACACACACACACATACACAAGCTTACCGGCACTTTCTGGTTGTTACGCGGAGGGCGTCTATGGGCGGTGTCCATTGTTTTCATTGGACGCGGCCATCTGGGGCCCGCCCACTGACCAGGAAGTGCCGGTAAGCATGTGTATGTGTGTGTATGAAAGCGATTGGAGCGACCATGTCGGCAGTGCCCAGGGGAACAGCAGCGAATGGCAGAAGCCGCCCACCCTCCCGCATCTGTCATTTGTCACCTATGCACGGCTTCGGCAGCATCGGCGGAACAGCAGTGAAGGGCAGACTGGCCCTCCGCCCACCGGGAACCAGGGTGAGTGTGTGTGTGTACAGCTGGGGGGGGGGGGGAGGTAACAGCAGCGGCAGGCATGAACCAGTTACCATGCCAGTCTGCTGCTTTAATATTGGGGAGTAAAATGAGGGATGCCCCCACTGGCTGCACCGAGGTATGCCCCCACTGGCTGCACCGAGGTATGCCCCCACTGGCTGCACCGAGGGATGCCCCCACTGGCTGCACCGAGGGATGCCCCCACTGGCTGCACAGAGGGATGCCCCCACTGGCTGCACAGAGGGATGCCCCCACTGGCTGCACAGAGGGATGCCCCCACTGGCTGCACAGAGGGATGCCCCCACTGGCTGCACCAAGGGATGCCCCCACTGGCTGCACCAAGGGATGCCCGCACTGGCTGCACCAAGGGATGCCCGCACTGCCTGCACCAAGGGATGCCCGCACTGCCTGCACCAAGGGATGCCCGCACTGCCTGCACCAAGGGATGCCCCCGCTGGCTGCACAGAGGGATGCCCCCCGCTGGCTGCACAGAGGGATGCCCCCGCTGGCTACACAGAGGGATGCCCCCGCTGGCTGCACAGAGGGATGCCTCCGCTGGCTGCACAGAGGGATGCCCCCACTGGCTGCACCGCGGGATGCCCCCACTGGCTGCACCGCGGGATGCCCCCACTGGCTGCACCGCGGGATGCTCCCACTGGCTGCACCGCGGGATGCCCCCACTAGCTGCACCGCGGGATGCCCCCACTGGCTGCACTGAGGGATGCTCCTTAATGGTTGTAATGAGGGATGTCGCTCACTGACTGTAATGGTGGGATTTTATCACACCGTTTGGTTCAGAATATTTTCTTTATTTTGTCCTCTAATCCCTGGGTCCATGCTGTGGAACGAAAAATAAGGTTTTTTATATAATGGGACATTAGGATACTATACTGGGTCAGGAACAGGGCCGGTGTGCCCCAAAAAGTCCTGGGCCATTTTTTAGCCCCAGTCACTCGACCTTCCTGACGCTCCCATGAAGCAGACTCGGGAGTTGAGGGTTTCGGGACAAGCTAAGTGAAATGGGTCTTCTGGGGGGGTTTACACAGCATGATGCCCCAAGGAGTGGAACTCGGCTGTCCCTGGAATCTTTCAGGCTCCAGGGCCCCTGATGTTCCTCTTTAAATGCACACAGTGGGCGAAGAGTGCATGGGGTTAAAGGCAGTGTTTGTGGGGGAGAGGGTGCAAGTGTTAACTGCAGACAATGTTTGTGGAGGGATAGGGTGTATGGGGTTAAATGCAGACAATATTTATGGTGGAAGAGTGCATGGGGTTAGATGTACTGTAGACAGTTTGAGTGTGTGTGGGGGGAAGGCAGAGGGGGCAAGGGGTTAAATGCAGCCCACTTTAAAGTGGACCAAAACCCAGGATTTTGACTATCATGGGTTTTGGTCCTTGCCCCCGGCGCACCCCCCTAGCCTCCTAGCTGCCCGCGACACCCATTCAGAAAGGCCGATTGGGGATGCCCCGCTGTGTGAAACCCCCCAGGTCGCCTGAACAACTCACCTCTTCCCAGTCCTACGACGCATGCGTGGCTGCTCGTCCAATCAGCACGCTTGGATCAGCTCGAGCCCCTTTGTCCAGGAACTCGTCTAATACTAGTGGATCCAAGCATGCTGATGGCCGCATCCCCCCGCTATCCTCTAACAGGAAGCGTGCCTGCACCGGCCGTTCACAAATGCCTGGCACGGGCACGCGCCCTGCTAGAGGGATAGCGGGGATGCGACCACTGCTCGCGCATGCGCTGTTGGACCAGGAAAGAAGGAGAGTTTATGTGCAACCTGGGGGGTTTCACACACAATCCCGATTCTGGATGCCCCGGTCTCCGTCTGTTTTGGTCAACTTTAAGTCTCCGGCACAGACTTACTTATTCGGGGACTGCTGCATAGATGGGACAAGTTGTAATAGTTATTCCGGAAAACACTTTCCCCCTCTCTTCCCCGCGCCGAGCTCTTTCCTGGATTATGCAAAGCAAAATAATTGGAATTTTTCTGCTGGTTGCAGCGAAGCGACCACATCAGAGGCGTTGGCCCGCGCCGGGAAGTGTGTCCACATCCTGCGGTCTGACCGCATAAGCGAGGGGAGACGCACGTTCTGTATGGAAGACATGTGCGTGCCAGCTTACCCCCAGCCAAGGGGACTCATTACCCAACCGCTTCTGACCGCGACATGTCCGCTAAATGCTGCAATTATCCCCAACCAGAGGGAAGGACAGGACCCTGCAGCAATGCGGCATCCACCTGCCTCCCTCTAACCTCTGATTAAAGGGGATCTCCCCCTTCCTTGCAATTTGGTCCTCAGGGCTGGCACTAGGTCTATGCAGGCCCCGGGTAACAGAGTCTCAGTGGGCCACTTGCAGTGTGGTATGACACTCTATACATAGTGATAAAGTTGTATGTATGGTGAATACTGGCAAATAAAAGAAAGAAAAAAATAATAAAAGGAATGACATTGTGACAAGTATGAGAAAAAAGAATGAGAAGTATAGAATGAAAAATTACCGTATATACTCGAGTATAAGCCGAGTTTTTCAGCCCACTTTTTGGGCTGAAAAAAGCAGCCTCGGCTTATACTCGAGTCAGTGACTTACCTGAGCGAGGGCAGAAGAGCCTCCGAGGCGGCAGACGTGACGTGGCGGCGCGGAGGCTTCAGAACTCGGCGGGGAGATCAGTACACCCAGCGCGAGGTGGGTGTACCAAGATGGCGGCCCGGGCCTCAGTGACGCGACGTGACGTGGCGGCGCGGAGCGCGCCGGCCGCCATCTTGGTACACCCACCTCGCGCTGGGTGTACTGATCTCCCCGCCGAGTTCTGAAGCCTCTGAGGCGGCTCTTCTGCCCGGCGTCTAGATGCACTCTCTCCCGCACCGTCGCTGGAAGGAGCCTCGCTGAAGATCCTGCAGGAGCTGAACTGGTGAGTGTGTGTGTTGTGTGCATTGTATGTGTGCTGTGTTGTGTGCTGTGTGTGTATGTGTGCTGTATTGTGTGCTGTGTTGTGTGCTGTGTGTGTATGTGTGCTGTATTGTGTGCTGTATTGTGTGCTGTGTGTGCCTTGTGTGTGTATGTGTGCTGTATTGTGTGCTGTATTGTGTGCTGTGTTGTGTGCTGTGTGTGCCTTGTGTGTGTATGTGTGCTGTATTGTGTGCTGTATTGTGTGCTGTGTGTGCCTTGTGTGTGTATGTGTGCTGTATTGTGTGCTGTATTGTGTGCTGTGTTGTGTGCTGTGTTGTGTGCTGTGTGTGCCTTGTGTGTGTATGTGTGCTGTATTGTGTGCTGTGTTGTGTGCCTCGGCTTATACTCGGGTCAATAACTTTTTCCAGGTTTTTGGGGTAAAATTAGGTGCCTCGGCTTATATTCGGGTCGGCCTATACTCGAGTATATACGGTATAAGGAATTACAAAAAAGAAAACAGGAAAGAAAGAAATAAAAAGACCCGAAGGTAAGAAAAGCATAGAAAGCAAAAAAAAAGGGAATGTCGGAAGTGATCTGCAGAAAATAATTCAGAAAGAAGGAAGAGGAATGGGAGAAAAAATAGATGAATGAAAGAAGCAAAGAATAAATGGAAACAAAAAAGAATAGAATGAAAGAAAAGGAAAGAAAGCAAAGGAATGACAGAAAGAAAGAACATATGAACGAAAGAAACAAGGAATAGATGGAAAGAAAGTCTCTCCCAATGGGCAATTTACCCTCGGCTGACATTCCTGGTAACTGCACGGCCCTGTGTCCTGCATAGGGGCTGCCCAGGGTAGAGAGAATGCAGTGGGCCTCCCAAGGTGCAAGGTACCTGCCCGAGTATGCCAAGTGCTGAGGCCTGCTCTGTTGGTCCTATATGAAAGAGCAACTTTAGCATAATATTCCATTCCATTTAGTGCTACAAAAGATGATGGCACTTTGTTACTAATAACTATTTATTATTATTATTATTATTATTAATAATAATTAAATTAGGAGAGTGTAAGCTCTTCTCCTTCTGTATCCTGCCTTATACCCTAATAGATTGTATGCTCTTCCCCTTCAGTATCCTCCTGTATACCCCAATAGATTGTAAGCTCTTCCCCCTTGTATATTTTACCTTACACCCCAATAGATTGTAAGCTCTACCTCTTCTGTATCCTCCCTTATGCCCTAATAGATTGTGAGCTCTTCTACTTCTGTATCCTCCCTTTTACCCTAATAGATTGTAAGCTCTTCCCCTTCAGTATCCTCCCGTATACCCTAATAGATTGTAAGCTCTTCCCCTTTAGTGTCCTCCCGTATACCCTAATAGATTGTAAGCTCTTCTCCTTCTGTATCCTCCCTTATACCCTAATGGATTGTAACCTCTTCTCCTTCTGTATCCTCTCTTATACCCTAATAGAGTGTAAGCTCTTCCCTTTCAGTATCCTCCCATATACCCTAATAGATTGTAAACTATTCCCCTTTAGTGTCCTCCCGTATACCCTAATAGAGTGTAAGCTCTTCCTCCTTCTGTATTCTCCCTTATACCCTAATAGATTGTAAGCTCTTCCTCCTTCTGTATCCTCCCTTATATCCTAATATATTGTTATCTCTTCTGCTTCTGTATCCTCCCTTATACCCTAATAGATTGTAAGCTCTTCCTCCTTCTGTATCCTTCCTTATACCTTAATAGATTGTAAGCTCTTCTCCTTCTGTATTCTCCCTTATTCCCTAATAGATTGTAAGCTCTTCCTCCTTCTGTATCCTCCCTTATACCCTAATAGATTGTAAGCTCTTCTTCTTCTGTATCCTCCCTTATACCCTAATAGAGTGTAAGCTCTTCTCCTTCTGTATCCTCCCTTCTATCCTAATATATTGTAAGCTTGTCTCCTCCTGTATCCTCCCTTATACCCTAATAGATTGTAAGCTCTTCCTCTTCTGTATCGTCCCTTATACCCTAATGGATTGTAGGCTCTTCTTGGCAGTGCAAGAGACGTCTCCAGACTCCATGCTCTATTTTTACCATGAAGCTGCACTTGGATTGGTTGGGGGGGGTTGGGGTGAACACTGACAGACAGCGCCCTGAGATCAGAGGTGCTGGGCAGTTGGTAACTGACACTGGAGGAAGTGCTGCGAGCAGCAGGAGAGCGGATCTGGAGAGTCCAGTCCAGGGATGCTGCGTCTGTTTAAAGTACGGGGGGATCTGGGCAAGCTCTGCAGCGGCGTGTTTATGTGACGGGTAATCCTGCCTGGCATTATTGGAGGGGCCGCCAATAAACAAGTCACCATCACCGCACCGTTTACTTGCCACCTATTTATTTGGAAAATCTGAACTTTGTCATAACAATATTTTATTCTGCAAAGTTGTGCGGTAAACAGGTGGCCCATCCCGCGCAGGACACGATCGATGGCCCCATCAGCCGCCGCACTTTTTCCACCTCTAAATTATTTCCGAATAACGCTCAACATGACAAAGTGCAGACTCCCCCCATCCTTCCAGTGCCATGTACATGAATGTGAGAGCAGGAGAGGGGGGACAACCCATCACAGGAGGATCTATAGATAGAGGGACGCAGGAGTGGACCAGACCAGAGGCCTTTCCTTTATATTTGCTAGATTGTAAGCTCTTTTACATTCTGTACACTCATTACATTCATTATACCCCCAATAGATTGTAAGTACCCCCTCTCTATATCCTCCCTTAATGCTCAATAGGTGGTCAACTCTTCTGCTATGGAACCACGTTCCCCTATTGCAGAATAACCTGTTGTTTATTCTGTGTGTTTGATGCTCCGCTGATTTGCATTGATTTTAATTGACTCCTTACAGTTCTATTGCAGGCGTCACCCTCTAGTGACAGTTTACTTAACTGCAGCCCTTGTTTATGTTATGTAGTTTAATCTGTAATCAGTTTGATTACTACTGACTTATCTACTCTGCTAGATCAATATCTCTGGCCTGTAGTTACCCAGCATCCCTTGTTCTGTAGGCCAGCCCTTCTACTTTCCAGCAGCCATCTTTGCAGTAGCAGCAGGCCATGCTTCCTGAAGCTATCTACGGCCATCCATAGGGCCATAAGCTCTCCACACAGTACATCTGCTGAGTTCAGTGCTCTCTCCATATCATCCCCCAAGAGTTAGGGTGCATTTATTGCTGCACATACCTGTTTAGGTGATTTTGGTTCATGTCAGGACCTGCCTCCATGCCTAAATTGCCCCCAGGGCGCCCGATCAGGGATGTCTCGCTGTGTGAAACTCCCCCAGGTCGTCTGATCTGACTTAATCTTCCCCGGTCCTATGGCACCTGTGTGACCTCTCGTCCAATCAGCGCACTTGAATCTGCTCCTGTCCCTTCGTCTAAGAGCTTGTCTTAGCGAGCAGACGGACGCATCCCCTACTACCCTCTAACAGGGAGCGTGCCCCCGTCGACCATTCACAAATGCCTGGTGCAGACACGCACCTTGCTAAAGGGATAGTGAGGATGTGCCTGCTGCTCGTGCATGCGGTGTTGGACTGGAGAAGACCTGGGGAGTTTCACACATTCCGATTCTAGATGCCTCGGGGGGAGGGAATCAAGTGCTCCTGGAATATTATAGATTTAAGTCCACATTAAACTGACCAGATGTCCCACTTTCGGTGGAACAGTCACACTTTGAGGCCCACTGTCCCTCCGAGAACTCTGGAAGCACCTAAATGTCCCACTTTGCTAACATGGAGAAGACTGTCCCACCACATGCACAATGCTGGATGTCTGGGGGGTTTACAGCTGCTCTGACTCTTTGGTTGACTGGTGGCAGTGGAATGCAGGACTTCTGAGCAATGTGACCTGTAATTAAACCACACGCTAAACCACACCCCTTTCACGCCCATCACCCATAAACTGGTTCAAACTGTCCCCAATACATTTCAGTTTACCCATGCTCCATATTCTGACTCACCCAGATGGCAGTAATGGAATCCTGTAGGTAGCTCCACGTTCCCTCTGTGTATCTGTGATGGATGTTTTCTTTACTCTATAAGGCTTGGCAGATAGCTTACTCGGTTGTTCTTCACATGGATGCATTTTCAAAAGCTTTATTTCAGTACAGAAGCTTAATTTCAGTACAGAATCTTGTTACATCAGACATGTACATTCAATACAGCAGGAAACTTGTGGTGTAATCCATACAGCAACGACAGGTAAAAGGACTGTAGCTGCAGAAGTTAGCAGCAGGTGTGCGCTGCTTGGAAGCCAGATTAGAAATGGCAGAAAGGAAGGGGAAGAAGGGAGGAGTTACTTGCATCAGAGGAAGACTAAGGGAGCCAGGAAGGGACAAGGGGAGTTAAAGGCACACTGCTGAGCCTATGCAAATAAACATATATTAACAGTTACCACGGGTAAATCAAAACACACGGCCTGGGACATGACACTCTATCTCTTCATAATTTGTTTCCTGTCCCCCATTGTTGTTGCTTATTTCTGATATATGCAGCTTCACTGTACTTGCTAATGTATTGTATTTGCTAGTATAATTACTAAGTAGTGTTATTGTTCATTTTCCAGTTTTACCTTACCCTATGAATAAACGATAAAAGCACCCAGAGTTGAATCACTAGATTCAGGGAAGGCGTTAGCTGGCTGCCATGAGTGAAGGGTGACACTTATAATCACTCAGAAACAGATTTATTTCGCCAGGTACATACATTCTATATGTAATAGGAATTTGTTGTGGCACAGATGCTACAAGGATAAAACAGGTATCTGCTAAAAATTCCAGCAATTCACATGGTAAGGAATAGAGAAAGTAAAGCCAGAAGAAAGAGAAAGTAACTAGTGGGAGTATAGAGAATGAGGTTGAGTTGAAAAAACAAGAGGAAATTCTTGCCCAAGGTGCATCCCACTCAGGCAGTCATTTCATTACAGAACGTGTATCGGCGTGCGAGCACCCGTTCCCGCAGGTGAGTGCACAATTGCTCCCATGGGGTTACCCTTGGGAGCATATGCAAAGCCGAGGGTGTGTGCAGTCTAGCAGGACTGGCATGGCAGAATGCACATGTGCCAGCTAGGGTCCTGGATCCTGCACGTGCCACTGAGCATGGTGGTCTTTAAAAGGGGGCATTTGGCACTGGGAAGATGCCTGCAGATCTTCCTGAAGTGACCCTCCCCTCCTGTTTCGTGTGTACTCTCCGGCTCGACTTTGGCTCTGACTTTTGGCTTTGTATAATGACCGTGCTCCAGGCTCTGACCCCCTGGCTTTGGATACCAATCCCGCTCTGGCTCTTAATCCCTGGCTTGGACAACTACCTACTATGGCTCTGTGACCCTCAGCTTGGAAATACAGACAATTCTCAGCTCTGTCCCCACACACATCAGAGCTTTGTTCCTGCACTCACTTGTTTTGGCTCACTGAACTCCAAGCTCTACACAAGCTCTAAATTCCCGGCTGTGATCCTGTATGCACTCCTTAACAGACTCTTGGGCTCACTATTTGTCAGCTCCAGGGGAAGCCACAGGCGGTACTGCTAGAAGTAGTCTATGTGTACATTGGCCAATCCACAACCAGGTATGGGACAGGAACCTACTCTAAGAAGTGGATAGTAACATGAGATAAGGTTGAAATGTAGTGTAGTACAGAAGGGAAACTCCCTTGGCTGTGTGGTTCACCAGCTTTCTGCTTGACTAGAACACTTGCAGAGCTTTGGGGGGGGGGGGGGGTAAATGTTATACAGGGGCTTGGCATTTTCAGTGCCAGGCATGGGGTTAATGCAGAGATGTGGTGAAGGATTCCAGCTTGCCGGCTCAATTTCAAGAAAGAACTGACAACACTTAACTTGAGTGCTAACAGACGCCAAATTGGATGCCACTGGTCATTGACAGATGGCTTCCTTGTTAGTTATCAATTTAGGTACAAACAAGGGCGTAAAAATATTGGTGCTGATGCACTTCTTAGGTGCCCTAAATGACCCCAAAACCCAGATGAAGATGAATGGGAACTCCCTGGACCTACAGCAAGGGCTTATTGTGCTATGGCTGATGCTTGAGGGGCTATAACATTCTTAGATATGCAACTTGTGGACACTTTGGGGGCCAAAGAGGAAGGGATCACTGAAATGTACTTGTCACGGTTACTGTCATGAATGACTTGCCTTCAGCCCGTGCCCGTGGTGTCCCTAGGCAACTGGCCGGGGTTTCTCATGCCCAGCAGCCGCTTCTGCCTCAGATGCCAGCCGATGCCGAGCGCGCCCTCCTCCCTCGTCCACTGTCATTCTACTTGTGCTTGGAAGCGTGTACAGTCAGCTTATGTCCTCCGGTGGTGCTATACACAGAGTGGCCACTGTTTCCAGTACTTACCCGACATTGCCCAGTCTGGCCTCTGGTTCATCCGCCTTCAACCCCTGTAAAATCACATCCTTTGTGCTATTAAGTCCTGGGGGCAACCGTGTCCTGCAAGGCATATAAAGCATCCCGGCAAACGGGGGCTTGACTAAAGGTGAAGCTAGCAGCAGAGATTGGGGGTTGTGGGCTTACTCTGAAGGCGGGTGTCCCACGGGGCCTGACAAGGAACAACCCAAATAGATGCCCCATGACACTACCTCCATATTTAGTATGGTATGATTCTTAAGACTGCCCACAGAGGTCAGTATATGTAGTGCTGGCTGAGATTATAGTTAAAGTGGACCAAAGACGCCCTGTAGTCTGATAGCTCAATTACCGCCCAACAGGGCATTCAGATTCAGGATGCCATGCAGTGTGAACCCCCCCCCCCTTAAGGCCCCTGTAAAATATACCTTCTCCGCGGACACCTTAATTAATCTATACCTTTAGCTGGGTATATATATATATATATATATGACACAATCTTCATAGTGTTCTCTCCATCACACAGTGCGAAGCACACATCACATCTGAAAGCTATTTACATTCAAATAGCAGGCTTGTTACTGCTTTACAATGTATCATGAACTGCGCCTTGGCTATAACAATATAACAATGTAACACAGTGTAACTCTCAGAAGGGAGCAGGAACACTTTACAGAATGACTCATCTTGTTAGTTATAGTATCAGTAGGAAAAAGACATTATCACAGGCCTAAAAAATAGTTATGGAAGAACTTATACAACAAGTGCAGGCCATGGCTACCGCCATTAACCAGCTGGCCCAACGTGTGGCTGATCAAGAAAATCGCCAGCTGCCTGTACCACCTGTATCCTCACCTCCTGTTGAGCCGAAGGTTCCCCTTCCTGAGAAATTTGATGGGGATCGTACAAGATTTTTCAACTTCAAGAACTCCTGTGAACTTTATTTCAGACTACGGCCCTACTCTTCGGGCACAGAAATACAGAGGGTGGGCCTGGTTATCTCTCTGCTCTGCGTTTGGCTTTGCGCCCACAGATGAGGCCTTGCAATGTGTCTCAGCCTTTTTCTCCGCTATGGAGATCCTATATTTGGACCCTGACAGGACTTCGACCGCTGATGCCAGGCTTCGAAGCCTGAAACGGGAAACGCTCAGCAGAGGAATATAGTGCCAAATTCCGCCACTGGGCGATTGGAATGGTCCTGCCCTCTGTAGTCAGTATAGAATTGGTCTTTCAGAGGGTATTAAGGATGTTCTAACTAATTTTCCTTACCCTAGAAGCCTGGATGAACTTATGCTTATGGCCATTAAAAATGACAGATGGCTACGGCAGCGACATATAGAGAAGAATCACTCTCACTTCTGGGAATCTTCCCACCAGGAGTCATCCCCTATGGGTGTTGTCTCATCTTCGCCCCCAGTAGAGCCTATGCAACTCGATGCTACTCACCTTTCCCCGGCTGAAAAGAGTAGAAGTCGCACCTTAGGCCTATGCATGTACTGCGGGGTTTCAGGTCACCTGGTTAGGACCTGCCCCAATAAAAGACCTTTGGCGGGATTGCAACTCCCTGACAAGATAGAGAAAGTTTGTCAGGACGGTCAGGTAACTTCCTGTCACGCTCCGGGTACCACAATTAACCACTTGGGCAACTCCAGCTCTCTTGGTAAGGACCTCAACCCCCAATCTCCGCAGCCAGCTTCACCTATAGGAGCCCCCGCTTGCCGAGACGCAGAACACGCCTGCTCGGGATCGGTTGCCCCCAGGACTTTATGGCTCAAAGGATGAAACCTTACGGTACAGAGGACTGGAGAGCCCGCGGCTGGAAGTGGAATTGGGTAGCCCGTATATGAGCGTAAGGAGGAAGTCCAAGGACAGGCCGGAGGTTGGTAACAGGAGACCCGAGGAGGCGACAGAACAATGGGATAGGCAATACGTGGTCTGGGTTGAAAGGCGAAGGTCGGCAACTGGAGAGTAGATCAAGGATGGTCAAAACAGGCAAAAGGTCGGCAACAGGAATCAAGATCGAGGATGGTCAAAACTGGCAGAGGTCGGCAACGGAGATCAGAATAGTCGGTTCAGGCAGGGGTCGGCAACGGTGATCAGATCTATGTAACACGAGTCAAAGCTAGGTTCAAGGCGCTATCACAGGCAATTCCCAACTGAGGGGGAATTGCTTTTATAGGGACAGACAGGGGAGGGGAAGTGTAGGTGATTGGTGCACTTTGGGAAAACACCCAGGATTGGTCTGCCGGGCTGAGAGGCACCTCCCTAACTCCTAGGGCTCATTGGCCCTTTAATTCAAAGGTTCCTGATCCTCCGGCGGGCGCGCACACCACAGCGCCGCCGGAGGGCATAGCTACTACGTGCTCGCGCCTGCGCGCGAGCACGTCCAGAGGACGAGGAAGCGGGGGGCGTGGCCGAGCTGAGCGCTGCTCGAGCCGACGCCGCCGGATCCGCCGCCGCCCGGCGCGGCTGCCGCACACCAACAGCCGCCGCCGGACGCCTGGAGACGGCGCTGGAACGGGGGCCAGGTAGGTGATTCCTGACACTACCCCCCCCCTTCATGAGGGGCCTCCGGACCCTTATCCGGCTTCCCTGGATTGTCCCGATGGAACCTCCTTACAAGAGCCTTGGCATGAACATCTCTTGCCCCCACCCAGCACCTTTCCTCTGGACCATAGCCAACCCAGTCCACCAAATACTGTAAAGAATTACGCACCTTACGTGAATCCAAGCTCTTATTCACTTCATACTCGGGCTCATTATCAATGAGAATCGGCGAAGGACCAGCAAGAGGAGTGTTCTTAGCTGGTTTTAACAACGAAACATGGAAAGAGTTAGGTATTTTCATAGTCGGCGGTAGTTGAACTTTAAACAACACATTATTCAACTTCTTGATTATAGGAAAAGGGCCAATGAATTTTGGACCCAATTTGCTAGAAGGTTGACGGAGTGCAATATTTTTAGTGGAGACCCAAACTAGATCGCCCACTTGAAGAGTAGGTTCCTGTGATCTACGGCGATCAGCAAATTTCTTATATCTTAAACTAGTGGTTTTAAGAATTTCCTGAACATGTGTCCAGATATTCTTCCGTTCTTGAAGCCACTCCTCCAACGCCGGCAAGTTGGAAGGTGACCCTGAAAGGGAAGAAGCTCTAGGATTTTTCCCTAAGTTACAAAAAAAAGGCGATATCTTGGTACTCTCACTAGGCGCGTTATTGTAAGCAAATTCGGCGAAATCAATAAATTCTGCCCATTGCTCTTGGGCATCAGAGACATAACACCTTAAGTACTGTTCCAAAGTTTGATTAGTTCTTTCCGTCTGCCCATTGGACTGGGGATGGTAGGCAGACGAAAGAGAGATCTGTATACCCAGCCGCGAACAGAAATGTTTCCAAAAACGGGAAGTAAATTGGACGCCCCGATCAGAGACTATATTGGACGGAATACCATGAATACGAAAAATGTGTGAAGTAAATAGTCGAGAAAGCTCTGGTGCAGAAGGAAGCTTAGCCAAAGGAATGAAGTGTGCCATCTTACTGAAACGATCTACGACCACCCAAATAACAGTATTCCCGTGTGATAAAGGCAAATCTACAATAAAATCCATAGAAATATGAGTCCAAGGTTCAGCAGGGATTTCAAGAGGAACCAAACCGCCACTGGGAGCCTTGTGAACCCCTTTACTTCGAGCACAAACAGCACAAGCGTCGATAAAGGCAGTAATATCGCGTCTCATGGTAGGCCACCATACATGGCGACGGGCAAGCATAAAGGTTTTTCGGTTACCCACATGACCAGCAGTTTTAGCATCGTGAAATTCGCGAATTACATCTGAACGCAAATGTAGCGGTACAAACTGGCATCCCAAGGGAACATCACTAGGAGACTGGTCTTGAAACGGCGCCAAGGTGTTAGAGAGATCAGGAAGTAATGCCCCGACCACACAACCCATAGGTAGAATCGGGTCACCAGTATCACCCCGATCCTTACATTCACCGAACATGCGAGATAGAGCATCCGCTTTAGTATTTTTTACACCCGGCTTGAAAGTAATAATAAAATTAAAACGCGAGAAGAATAATGCCCAACGTGCTTGACGAGAGTTCAATCTCTTGGCAGACCCAATGTATTCAAGATTCTTGTGATCGGTATACACAGTTATAGGATGTAATGAACCCTCCAGCCAGTGTCGCCATTCATCAAAAGCCAGTTTAATAGCTAATAGTTCCCTATTACCGACATCATAATTTTGCTCCGCGGTACTGAATTTACGTGAAAAATAAGCGCATGGATGAAGACGCTCAGGGTTACCAGAATATTGCGACAAAACTGCACCCACTCCCAGCTCTGAAGCGTCCACTTCAACAATGAAGGCCTTACGAATATCTGGGTGAATTAACACTGGTGCCGAAGTGAAGGCCCGTTTCAAGGTCAGGAAGGCCTCACAGACAGAGGGAGACCAGTTAGCAGTAAAGGCCCCCTTGCGGGTAAGATTGGTAAGAGGTGCAACAACATGAGAGAAGCCTTTGATGAACCGCCGATAAAAATTAGCAAAACCTAGAAAACGCTGCAATTCTTTTAAGGTCTTGGGTTGAACCCAATCCTGAACCGCCGAAACTTTCCCCGCGTCCATCTCTAAACCCTGGTTGGTAATAATATACCCTAAGAAAGGAACTGTGGTGACTTCAAACACGCATTTAGAAAGTTTAGCAAATAAGTTGTTCTCTCTTAATTTTAGTAGTACCAACTTAACATGACGTCTGTGCTCCAACAAGGAATTAGAAAAAATGAGAATATCGTCTAAGTATACGACCACAAATCTACCGAGATACTCTCTGAATATATCGTTAACAAAATCTTGAAAAATGGCTGGCGCGTTACAAAGACCAAAAGGCATGACCAGGTACTCGTAATGGCCGTCTTTCACATTAAATGCGGTTTTCCACTCATCCCCCTGTCGGATGCGAATCAGATTGTAAGCCCCTCTTAAATCCAACTTGGAAAAAATTTGGGACCCTGTGACTTGATTGAACAGATCCCCGATCAAGGGCAAGGGGTATCGGTTCTTAACAGTGATCTTATTCAAGGCTCGATAATCTATGCATGGTCTCAGGCCGCCATCTTTTTTCTCTACAAAAAAGAATCCAGCCCCGGCAGGCGAGGTAGAGGGGCGAA
Source organism: Gastrophryne carolinensis (assembly GCA_027917425.1). Taxonomy (NCBI): domain Eukaryota; kingdom Metazoa; phylum Chordata; class Amphibia; order Anura; family Microhylidae; genus Gastrophryne; species Gastrophryne carolinensis. The sequence goes on from CM051243.1 coordinate 77,138,537, forward strand.
TAAATCCCTTCCTTAAATTTTCGGTAATGTACTCCCTCATTGCTTGCTCTTCGGGCAGAGTAAGATTATAGATTTTTCCCCTCGGGGGAATCGTGCCGGGAAGCAAGTCAATAGGGCAGTCATAAGACCGATGTGGAGGGAGAGTATCAGCAGACCGTTCAGAGAAGACATCTACCCAATCAGCATATGGCTGAGGCAATCCCTGAGGTAAAACTTGCACACTTCTGAGGCCTGTAGTAAAGCAATGATTTTTACAATGATCACTCCACTTAATCAACTCCCCAACCCGCCAATCTAACACCGGGTTGTGGAGTTGTAACCAGGGGTATCCCAAAACCACAGGAGTTTCTGGACAGTCGAAGACAAAAAATTCAAAAAACTCAGAGTGTGAAGAGCCAACAATTAAGCGAAGAGGTGGGGTCTTGGTATTTATAGGTCCCCCCTGGATGGCCTTCCCATTGATAGCCAAAACCTGTAGGGATCTTTCAAAAGGAACTAAAGGGATACCTAAAAGGGAGATCATACTCCTGTCCAGAAAGTTTCCCGCCGCACCGCTGTCGATAAAGGCGGAAACTGTTTGCTGGGAAGAACCCCAAGACAGGTCAATGGGCACTAACATTTTATTTTGGCGAGAGTTGCAAACTGACTCACCCAGATCAGTACTCTCTACCTGGTCTGGGTGCGGAAGTTTTCCGCCGGTCTCCCCTTGTTGGGACAGGACCCTGCAAAATGACCAGCATTCCCGCAATACAGGCATAAGCCCTCGGATCGCCTACGCTGTTTCTCTTCTTGGGATAAGCGGGTTCTCCCTAATTGCATAGGTTCTTCCTGGGGAGATGACGAGGTACTCTCACCATGGGGAACCGGAGACCTATGACCTTGGACTGGCCTGAAAGACGTGGGAGCCCTGACCCTCTCTCTGGCCCTTTCTCTAAGGTGTCGGTCTATTTTAATGGAGACCTGCATTAATTGATCTAGATCCACTGGCGGAGGAAAATTGACTAAAGCATCCTTGATGCTTTCCGACAGCCCCACCCTGAACTGACTACACAGAGCGGGATCATTCCATCTAGCTTCGATAGCCCAGCGGCGGAATTCAGTACTATAATCTTCTGCCGAATTTCGCCCTTGTTTTAAGGCCCGAAGCCTATTCTCTGCTGTAGACTGTGAATCAGGGTCAGCGTATAGGATGCTCATAGCGTTGAAAAATGCAGTTACAGATTGTAAGGCAATATCTTGACTCGGCAAACTAAAGGCCCAGGACTGTGGGTCTCCTTGAAGTAGAGAAATGACTAAGCCTACTCGTTGGGTCTCAGTGCCAGAGGAGACAGGCCTCAGCTTGAAATACAGTTCACATGAATTCTTGAAGTTAGAAAATTTAGTTCGCTCTCCCAAAAATTTTTCAGGCAGAGGAATCTTCGGTTCAGAGAAATGAGGTGGTACAGAGGAAGTCGGCACTTGACGAGACTCCTGGGTGGCCACCCTTTGAGCGAGTTGGTTGATCGCTGTGGCCATAGCTTGCACCTGCTGTACCAGGTCATCCATGTTGTGGCCTGTGATAATGTCACGCTCCGGGTACCACAATTAACCACTTGGGCAACTCCAGCTCTCTTGGTAAGGACCTCAACCCCCAATCTCCGCAGCCAGCTTCACCTATAGGAGCCCCCGCTTGCCGAGACGCAGAACACGCCTGCTCGGGATCGGTTGCCCCCAGGACTTTATGGCTCAAAGGATGAAACCTTACGGTACAGAGGACTGGAGAGCCCGCGGCTGGAAGTGGAATTGGGTAGCCCGTATATGAGCGTAAGGAGGAAGTCCAAGGACAGGCCGGAGGTTGGTAACAGGAGACCCGAGGAGGCGACAGAACAATGGGATAGGCAATACGTGGTCTGGGTTGAAAGGCGAAGGTCGGCAACTGGAGAGTAGATCAAGGATGGTTAAAACAGGCAAAAGGTCGGCAACAGGAATCAAGATCGAGGATGGTCAAAACTGGCAGAGGTCGGCAACGGAGATCAGAATAGTCGGTTCAGGCAGGGGTCGGCAATGGTGATCAGATCTATGTAACACAAGTCAAAGCTAGGTTCAAGGCGCTATCACAGGCAATTCCCAACTGAGGGGGAATTGCTTTTATAGGGACAGACAGGGGAGGGGAAGTGTAGGTGATTGGTGCACTTTGGGAAAACACCCAGGATTGGTCTGCCGGGCTGAGAGGCACCTCCCTAACTCCTAGGGCTCATTGGCCCTTTAGTTCAAAGGTTCCTGATCCTCCGGCGGGCGCGCACACCACAGCGCCGCCGGAGGGCATAGCTACTACGTGCTCGCGCCTGCGCGCGAGCACGTCCAGAGGACGAGGAAGCGGGGGGCGTGGCCGAGCTGAGCGCTGCTCGAGCCGACGCCGCCGGATCCGCCGCCGCCCGGCGTGGCCGCCGCACACCAACAGCCGCGGCCGGACGCCTGGAGACGGCGCTGGAACGGGGGCCAGGTAGGTGATTCCTGACACTTCCCTTCATAGAAGTAAAATGTTGTTACCTGCTACTGTGGGTTGGGCGTTGTCCAGGAAATCCGTCTCCGCTTTTGTCGATAGTGGAGCAGTTGGCAACTTCTTGAATAAATCCATAGTAGCCGCCTTATGCATTCCCTTAATCCCCCCTTGGGAAGCCCCTTCAGATTTTGGCAGTAAATAATAATCCTGTTCGTGGAGGAACTGTCACCTCTAAAACCCCTTTAATTAACCTAGTTGTGGAACTTTTTTTTGTCTTAGACTGCCCTGAAGCTCCGGTTGTCTTAGGGTTCCCCTGGTTAAAGGTGCACAACCCTACCTTTATTTGGGAAACTGGGGAATTGACAGGATGGAGCCCACACTGTGCAGAACATTGCTCTAGTATCACTGTTGGAGAAACCCAAGTCCCAGAGCTTATTTGTCCGCCTGCCTCTCCATCCATGAGGGTACCTCATGTATCTTTATTGAAGTCCGCCGGAACTATTCAGGGTGATGATCCTGTTAAGTCTGGTGAGGGTCCTGAGGCCCCTCGTGAAGGGGGGGTAGTGTCATGGTTACTGTCATGAATGACTTGCCTTCAGCCCATGCCCGTCGTGTCCCTAAGCAACTGGCCGGGGTTTCTCCTGCCCAGCAGCCACTTCTGCCTCAGATGCCAGCTCCAGCGGCGCGTGTGTCGCCGAGCGTGCCCTCTTCCCTCGTCCACTGTCATTCTACTTGTGCTTGCGTGCGTGTACAGTCAGCTTATGTCTTCCGGTGGTGCTATACACAGAGTGGCCACTGGAGGCTGTTTAAAAGAGCTAAACCTAGGAGGTGCAGTTCTGGGCAGTATGCCTTTGGAGTTCAGCTGGGGCAATCAGCCCAGAGGTCTCTAAGTGCACCAATCAAACCACAGATCCGAAGTGCACCAATCAGCACACAGATCCGAAGTGCACCAATCAGTCACTGCCTCCCTGTCCAATCCAGCCGGGTTCAGTCCTATAAAGGGATTGCCAGTTCAGTATGTCAGTGCCTGTGATAGCGTTTAGCTGGCTTGCTATTGTTCCTGTGATTTCCTGTATATATCGTTATTGACCATCTGCTTGAATCTCGACCACGTCTCCGTCTCATCCCTTTGGACTGCGCAGCTCTCTGACCTACCGGTGTGACCCCTGGCTTGACGTCTGACTTTGCTTGAATTCTCCTGAGCACGCGAATTGCTTCCAGTATTACCTGTTTCCAGTACTTAGCCGACAATGCCCAGTCTGGCCTCTGGTTCATCCGCCTTCAACCTCTGTAAGCTCACATCCTTTGTGCTATTAAGTCCTGGGAGCAACCGTGTCCGGCGAGGCATATAAAGCGTCCCGGCAAACGAGGGCTTGACTAAAGGTGAAGCTAGCAGTGGAGATTGGGGGTTGTGGGCTTACTCTGAAGGCGGGTGTCCCACGGGACCTGACAGTACTGTTGCCCTTCAGCCTTAAGATTCCCTGAAGATATTTACCTTCAAAATCAAGACAAGACAGAGATCTGGTTATTAATTATGATAGCGAATGTGTTATTCACAAAGACCCCCAGCTTTTAAAGGGAGAAAACACCAAAGGAGAGTACCTACTATCTAGGGTGTGGGATAAGTTGCAAATCATGAATGGACTTCTCTGTCGAGTTCATCTGTTCCATGATCATAAATGGAATAAATCTTTGTCCTGTTCTTCCTTTCAGTAGAGGCTAAGATTCTTCTGTTACCGCATGGGTAGCGGCACACCTCTTACATGCAACAAGGTATCTACTAGCAAATTGGCTACATAGGTGCCACTTGATTGGGGTCTAGTTCAAGAAATGGGAAATGGCGTAAGTGAAGGATAGAAGGATGAATAGACACTACTGAAGTTTTCCGGGTTAGAAGCAATACCAGGGACGTGATCCAAAAATCTGTCATTTTCTCTGGGTATTCCATTTTTAACAAAGAACCTGAGTCAGACATTCAGGGGGGCATATTCATGGGCGCAACAATCCACTTAAGAAAATGGGAAGCCTTTTTTTACTCTGGAAAATGCAGCATCCTCCTCATTCAGCTGCAATTAAGGCAAGAGGCAGAAATGTGTCTAGATGCAAAAACATGGGATCCGGTCACCTTGACTGCCATCCTCAATCCCATCATTTTGCACACATTTCCCGAAGTGGCACTTTTGAAGGCTGGTAAAGGTTTCCCTGGATTCCGTCAGTGATTCCTCCAGAGTGACAGCAGCCACTGAAGGAATCCTGTGAAACTCCGACCAGTCTTCAAAGGTTCCACTTCAGGAAATGTGTGCAAATTGATGGGATCGGTGGTGGTAGGTTCAAGGTGAATTGATTCTTGTGTCTGCATTCCTAGAACAAAGGGCCCCATTAAAGACGAATGGGGAAGATGCCACATCTTCCCAACAAAAAAGGCTTTTTGATTCCTTAAAGCGGACCTTCACTCTGAATAAGAGTCTATCTTATATTTTTCCCACACCCTGTACATACAGATTGTCCACATAAAAAATCATCCTACCTGCATCTACTGCATGTTATGCGCCTTTAAACATCCAAGATGGCGGCTTATGGAAGCTGCCATCTTATCAGGCAGCCTGCAAACAGGAAGTGCCTCCTGACTGTGCTGCTCTGCATTCTGGGACTGCTGACCTTTACCTGACCCCATCTCTGCTCTGTCTGAGCAAAGCACAGCTATAACCCACCCCCCTGTACCTTATCCCACTCTCCTCTCCTCAGTAATTGTGATGCTTCTGAGTCAAGATGGCGGCGCCCGTATCCTAAATTCCTGAACAGAGTTGCAGCCCAGTGGGGGAAAGAATAATAAGTTAGTGACTAAAAACGTAAAATATATTAATTTTAGATGCTGGGGAACCGTTTGAGAGAGAGTTTGGGCTTTTCATGAAATCACGCTGAAGGTCCGGTTTAAGTAGATTGTCACTGTTGCACAGCAGCATCTCAAGCATTTTTAAAAACATGAGGAAATCTCGGGTCAATGCAACAGGATTCCTCCAGGGTGATAGTTGCCACTGAAGTTATCATTCAGCGGAATATTAGTACTAAAAGTACTATTAAAGCCTTTTTATTCTGCTCAATCTGTAGTTTTGCCCCTGATGAGCACTGAAAGGGACCATCCTCATCATGACAGGCAGGCAGCCAGGATAATTTATGGAAGTCCTGGATTTTTGCATGGTGGTTGGTTGACAGGTGGTATGAATGACATATGTGATATATGCTGGGTATATATAAGTGCACATGGGATGGGTCTGTCCATCTAGCACATCTGGGTGTGATTTGCTGGCAGAATCAGAGATTGCTGGATGTGGAGACGCACAATGAGTTTTAATGGGAGCTGCCATGTGGTGTCTCCGCAGAGAATTCCGCCAATTGACACAATGTAACTACAGGCGCTGGTCACACAGGAACAATTGCCCTTCTGCAGGAGAGAAGTGTTTTGGATGGGGTTGCAGCTCTTTATGGTTTATCAGCCCCCAGGGAAAAGCTATATATTTACTGCCAGCACACAATGTTCTTTGAGCACTACAGAGATTAAATACCAACCAGCCTGCTCCTCCCAGCCTTACCCCCCCCCCCCCCCCCCCGTGTAGAGGGAGAATTGCTTACAATCTATTAGGGTATATAGGGGAATGCAAAAGGGGGGTGAGCTTACACTCTATTTGGACATGGAGGAGAAAACAGAAGGGGGAAGAGGGTACAATCTATTAGGGTATAAGGGAGGATACAGAAGAGCTTACAATCTATTAGGCTATAAGGGTTGATACAGACAGTGGAAGAGCTTACAATCTGTTCAAGCATAAGGGATGAGCATAAGGGATGATACAGAAGGAGAAGAGCTTACAATCTATTAGAGTATAAGGGAGGATACAGAAGGAGAAGAGCTTACAATCTATTAGGGTAATTAGGTGGGTGTGGTCACACACTGTGAGAGCCAGAGCACACAACTGCTCCTAATTACCTGAGGCCTGTGAAGCCTGGGCTTTCCTGGGAGTGCCTCCCCAGGCAGCATGGATGATTCCGGGGGTGAGTCGCGCCGGTACCCCCGAAGGAATATTAAACCTCCGGATCCCGGGACTGCTTCCACCAGCGGCGCTAGTAACACCACGGTGCCCCAGCCCGGTGAGAGTTTGTCAGCTTTTCGCAGCCGTGTATGCAGCAATTTGTGCAATGTGGCGAAGGAGGAGGAGAAGCTGTGTAAGATGAAAATCTCATTAAAGAAAAAGAAAATGGACACCAGCAAGGTTCGGGGACTGGATCGGCGGGCAAGTAAAGCAGATTTAGCTGAGCTTGAATCAGCATGCCGGCAGCAGGAAAAGCTTGTTTCGTCCCTTAAAGCAAGCAGTGGGGCCTTTAAAGAAAAATATAAAAACGAGGAGCGATTTAAGTCCATGCAGCGCTCAGGCCCCACTGTGAAGGAGGAAGAGGCCGACCATGTGGATGAGACCCCGATGGTGGAGGATTCTCCAGCTGTACCTCCACCCAAAGTTGCAGCAGTAGCAGAGCCGGGAGCCCCGGAACCAGCATTGGAAGACTTTCTTGCTGAGGCAACACATCAGGAGTGCGGGACATCGCTGGGCATCCAGGAAGCCCCTACTGGAGCAGATCTTCCAGAGGACAGCCGCCAGCCTGAGGAGCCCATGCCAGCTAAGGACGACGTCCATCTGTCCAGCCAGCCTGCGGAGTGCGCCATAGGCGCTGTGTCAGGGGGTATAGAAGACTGTGGCGCTCCTTGCTCTGAAAAGGGTGAGGTAGCGCCAGCCGTAAGTACCATCCTGGCACCCATCCGGGTTCCTGGGTGCGCCGTACTTGGTGGGCCTGGGGCCATGGGTGACTCACCCGCAGGTTTGGGTCTTGCTGGCAGGGCTTCTATTGTTTCTGCTTCAGCTGCTTTGGGTGCTGTTACTGATTTTGTTGCTCCTGTTACTGCTGCTGTGTCTGGGGTTGAGTCCACAGGGGTTAATTCTATTGTTGGACTTTCTGCTGTGACTGATGCTGTGACTGCTGCTGATGTTGTGACTGTCCCCTCACCTGCACCTCAGGTGGACAATAAGAAGACTGTGCCACCTAATGCTGGGGCCCCTGCTGTCCGCCCTGCCCTTTATTTTATCCAGCGAGGTGGCACAGGGAGTAGGGCCAATAATGCTGTTGGTGCTGCAGTGCAGTCCCCTGTGTCCTATGCCCAGGTTGCCAGGCGTGGTGGAGAAGCTGCTGGTGAAAGGGCATCTGTGCCCAGTGAGGCCAACGCCCCTGCCAGCGGATTCAATAGGCGCAACCTGGTCCAGCTTAGGTGGGAGGGGGAGGGGCCAGTTATCACCCGGCGGGCGGTGGTGGATCTCATCCTTGGCATGGGATTCGCAGCCGCAGACATTTTTGCCCTGATCAGTCCAGTGGGGAGCGCAGAACATGACTTGAGTTTCGTCAGACCAGAAGGGATGGATTTATTTTGGGAGCGGTACGAGCTGCTGAAGCAAGACCCTGCCTGGAAGGGGTTAACTCCCATCCAGGTCTCCAGACAGCAGCTCGTGAAAAATGTTACCATACTGGTTAGAAATGAGTCCATTCCCCCTTCTGATTTGACTGTCTGGCTGAAGCGTTATGGTGATGTTCTCACTCCCCTGAAGAAGATCCTAGACGATCGGGATATCTGGACTGGGGGCTGGTCAGTGACCCTGAGGCTCCGCAGGAATGGCAACCAGGTCACCCACTTGCCATCTTCTGCCTATATTGGCCGTGACCGGCTGACCATCTTTTATCCTGGTCAGCCCAAGGTTTGCCATAAATGTGGGGCCAAGGGTCACTTCAGCTCCTCCTGCTCGCTTCTTAGGTGCTCGTTGTGCCAGGGCTTGGGACACTTGGCTAAGGACTGCAATACCATCCGCTGTAATCTATGTAACCAGCTCGGCCACCCTTATAGTCAGTGTCCTGAGGCCTGGCACAACCTGGACAGGGAAGTGGTGCAGGAAATGCTGCGGCTGGATAGGGAGGAACATTCCCATGCTGTCCCGTCTACAGTCCCTCCCCCCACTCAGCTGGGGGTTCCTGAGGCCCCTGCGCCCGCTCCTGTACCATCTGCAGGGGCCCCTAAGGTGAATCCACAGTCTGCCCCCAAGTCAGTAACCACCAATGTAAGATCTAGTAATTTAATAGCTGAGGCGGCCCGGGGGGCTGGCACTGCAAGTACCAAGGGGGTCCCAGTAATTGTGGCCCCTGCTGTAAAACCTCGCAGGCTGGGGCTAGGTGATCCTGATCCTGCACCCCCTTCTGAGCAGGGTGGGAGTTCAGATCCCAAGACAGCGTGGTCTGGACTCTCCCCCGAGGATCAGGATTACCTTGCTCTCAGGTTTGCTACCAAAAAGAAAAGAAAAAAGGACAATGGAGTGCCAGAACCGGGGAAGAGCCATGGGGTGCAGCTCTTCAACCGGTTTGAGGTACTTTCTGAGGACTCAATAGAGATTTCTTCTTTTGATTCTGAGGCCTCAGATATGGAGGAGGAAGCACCAGTCTCCTCCAGTAAGCGTGAGGGATCTGATAGTGAGGCCGGAGGGAAGGCTAAGAGACATTCTCCCGAATGACTCTGATGGCAGTTCCCCCTCCGATAAAGGTGGCAACCATTAATGTTGCCAGCATTAAATCTGTAAGCGCTCGTTTTATGGCCTTATTTTTTCTCAGCCAGTTTGATGCTGACATTTTGTTTTTGCAGGAGACCAGATTGGCCAGTCTGGCCGACCTTCACGCTGTGAAGCGGGAGTGGAGGCACGGACCCTCTTTTTGGTCTCTTGCGGCCGAGCCTTACAGCGGAGTGGCGGTGCTTTTTAAAACCGACATGGTAACTTGTCGGCGAGTCATTGAGGTGGAGATCGGGAGGTGCATGGTCTTGGACGTCATTGTAAGGGGGCAGGACCTGCGCCTAATAAATATCTATGGACCCCAAACTAAGTGGGACAGGAAATGCCTCCTCACAAAGATCAAGCCGTTCCTTTTTACGGCCCGGCCAGTAGTCTTTGGAGGTGATTTTAACACCGTGACTAGGCCCATGGACAGGAGAGGCTTCAAAGGCAAGCTGGGCTGCGATAGTCTCTTTTTGAATAGCATGGTTAGAGAGGCAGGTCTGGAAGATGTGCACATTAAGCACTCCCCAGACCTCACGGGCTTCACTTTTCAGCGAGGTAGCAGTCAGAGTAGAATAGACAGGTTTTTTTTGAAGGAGGGCTCGGCTTCTCAGCCTCCGCGGCTGCAGGCGGTCGAGTTCTCCGATCACCTTTTGCTATCAATGGTCTTGAATGCCTCTGACACACCCCCTAGAGAAAGGGGCATCTGGAGGATGAATTCGGCTCTCCTTGAGGAGGAGGGGGTAAGACAATCTTTTGAGGATTTTTTTCAGGCACAGGTTTCCATTAAGGATTTTTGCAGCAGCAGGTCTGAGTGGTGGGAGCTGACCAAAATGAGAATTGCTGGGCTTTTCAGGGGCCTAGGAAAAAGAAAACAGCTTAATAAATACATTGCCTACCAGCGCTTGCGGAGGAAACTTGACATCCTTGTCTCGAATGGTGGAGATCAAGGGGCAATCTCTGAAGTCAAGCTTCTCCTCAGGAAGTGTCAGTATGACCGGCATGCTTCTCTGGTTCTGGAAAGGGATTATGGGAAATACCACTCACCCGATCCCTATCAGAATTGCAGACAGGCTGCAGCCCTCAAGACTGTCCTTGGTCTGAAGGATGGCACAGGTTCCCTGGTGAGATCTAAATCTGGGATCCTGGAGATTATTAGGTCCTTTTATGCTGACCTCCTGGGCAGAAAGGTTCTTGACCGGGCAAAGATGGAAAGTTTCCTGGATTCTACTCCAGGATTGGAAAATGGTGACCGTTCTATCACTAGCTTGACAGAGCCGGTCACTGCCGATGAGGTGGTAAGTGCGATTGATCACCTTGCCATCAAAAAGTCGCCCGGGTCAGATGGTCTGACAGCTGAATTTTATAAATGTTTTAAGACCATCCTGGCACCACATTTGGTGGAGGTCTTTAATTGCTGTCTGGCAGAGGGTTCCCTCCCTCCCTCCATGAGGCGCTCGGCTGTGATCCTTCTGTCAAAAGGAAAGGACTCTTCGATGATTGAGAACTGGCGCCCCATCAGCCTTCTCAATGTCGATAGAAAGATACTGGCAAAGATTTTGTTCTGGCGCTTGTCGTCAGTAGCGGAGCAACTGCTTTCCCGTCATCAGCACTGCTCCATCCAAGGTAGAAGCACCTTCTCTGCGGTTTTAGCTGTCCGGGAGGCCTTGGAGCGATGCAGGGCTGCAGGCTGGGGAAAGTACTTGTTGGCGTTAGATCAGGCAAAGGCTTTTGATAGGGTCAATCATGAGTACCTATGGCTGCTTCTTGGTAAGTACGGCCTGCCAGGGCGGTTCATTAATTGGCTACAAACCCTGTATGAAGGGGCTGAGAGCTTCCCTCTTGTTAATGGTTGGGTTGGAAGGCCATTCAAAGTTGGCTCTGGTGTGCGACAGGGATGCCCCCTGAGTCCCCTACTGTATGTGTTTGCGATCGATCCCTTTATAAGGAGGATCGAGAGCAGCATGTTATGTGGGGTTCCTCTGGGTGTGCCTGGTGAGCCTCCTCTGAAGGTCATTGCCTATGCTGATGATGTATCTGTGATTGTCTCTGGGACAAATGAGGCAAAGGAGGTGGCATCTCTAATAGCACAGTATACAGAAGCGTCGGGCTCCAAGGTCAATCATGAGAAGAGTGACGTTTTCTGGATGGGTGAGGAGGGTGAGGGCTTCGAACTTCCGGACGCCTTCCCAATGCCCCAGCAGGAAATTAAGATCCTTGGCATTAATTTCGGTCCTGGTGATTATGGCCAAAAAAACTGGGAGAGCAGGCTGGAAATTGCCAATGCCAAGGTTGCAGTCTGGAAGAGCTGGAAAATGTCTCTCAGGGAAAGGGTTGACCTTATCAAGACCTACCTGATCCCCATCTTTTTATACGTCAGCTTCGTCTGTGTTTTGCCAGTATCTCTCTACACCAGGGTCTACAGCATGTTTTTCCAGATGTTATGGGGAAACCGCATGAACCTGGTGAAAAGAAATGTCACTTACCTATCCAGGCGGGAGGGTGGCCTAGGGATGGTCAACCCAGTAGTGTTTTTCTCTCTCTTGTTTCTGAAACATAATTTTGGAAGCATGTTGGCAGAGAGCCCGCCTGGCTGGGTGGGTATTTTCCAGTCCTGGTTTAAGCCCTTCCTGCGAGACTGGGAGAATGGTGGCCGGGTGAAAAGCCCTCCTCAGGCTCAGCTCCCGGCCTATGTTGCCCCGTGCTTGAAAATACTTCGGCAATGGCAATTGACGGCAGAGGACATGAGATCTACTCCGAGGAAGCTTCTGGTGAGTCGGGTCCTGGGTCTGGCTTTTCATGAGCCATTGTCCCTCAGGGATTGCCCAGGCTCCATCATGAGGGAGGGTTTGAGGCTTATTAACTCCTCAAGAATTCCTTTGAAATACCGGGATATAGCCTGGCTCTCCTTCCAAGGAAAACTCTACCTTAGGGGGATCCGGAAGAGTCGCAGCCTGCCAGAGATAATTTGTCTCCGTGAGGAGTGTCAGGATGAGGTGGAGACTATTGACCACTTCCTACTCCGGTGTCCCTTTAATGTAGATGTGTGTAAACAGGTGGGGTTGGCCCTCGGTGCCCCCTTCTTCTCCCAGCTTTCCTATGCTGAGTGGGTGTACGGGGCATTCAAGAACAGAGGGGATTTTTGTTTGGACACTTTGTATCTAGTTAGTCTAGTGATTCGCTATTTCACGTGGAATGCACGGTGCCAGCTCTGCATTAGGAAGAAAGTCCTCCCTGTCCCGGTGGTGGTGCATGACATCCTGCATGAGGTGGGCAAGATCCGGGTGCTTGAGAGGGACAGGTGGGAACGGGGGGCCTGGATGAAGGCGTGGAGGAACATCAGGCCTCCTTAGTCCTCATGACTTCCCTCTGGGTGGGCTTTTCTGTCTCTTATTACCCATAGATTTTTTATAACAACGACAGATTTTTGAAGAACGGCTGCATGCACAGGTGACGGGGTCTCTTAGTCTTCCTGCTGAATTATGTATAGTGTAGTGTTAGGTTGTAGATAGGATTGTATATACAATAATGGATATTATATGCCGAATTGTTAGGCCTGTTTCTTTTTGTTTAGTTATTATTTATTTTATTTTATTTATTTATTATTGTAACTTTGTATATATTGTATATATTGTATATGATTGCTTGATTTTACTTAATAAAAAAAGTTACACCTGCGCCTAATAAATATCTATGGACCCCAAACTAAGTGGGACAGGAAATGCCTCCTCACAAAGATCAAGCCGTTCCTTTTTACGGCCCGGCCAGTAGTCTTTGGAGGTGATTTTAACACCGTGACTAGGCCCATGGACAGGAGAGGCTTCAAAGGCAAGCTGGGCTGCGATAGTCTCTTTTTGAATAGCATGGTTAGAGAGGCAGGTCTGGAAGATGTGCACATTAAGCACTCCCCAGACCTCACGGGCTTCACTTTTCAGCGAGGTAGCAGTCAGAGTAGAATAGACAGGTTTTTTTTGAAGGAGGGCTCGGCTTCTCAGCCTCCGCGGCTGCAGGCGGTCGAGTTCTCCGATCACCTTTTGCTATCAATGGTCTTGAATGCCTCTGACACACCCCCTAGAGAAAGGGGCATCTGGAGGATGAATTCGGCTCTCCTTGAGGAGGAGGGGGTAAGACAATCTTTTGAGGATTTTTTTCAGGCACAGGTTTCCATTAAGGATTTTTGCAGCAGCAGGTCTGAGTGGTGGGAGCTGACCAAAATGAGAATTGCTGGGCTTTTCAGGGGCCTAGGAAAAAGAAAACAGCTTAATAAATACATTGCCTACCAGCGCTTGCGGAGGAAACTTGACATCCTTGTCTCGAATGGTGGAGATCAAGGGGCAATCTCTGAAGTCAAGCTTCTCCTCAGGAAGTGTCAGTATGACCGGCATGCTTCTCTGGTTCTGGAAAGGGATTATGGGAAATACCACTCACCCGATCCCTATCAGAATTGCAGACAGGCTGCAGCCCTCAAGACTGTCCTTGGTCTGAAGGATGGCACAGGTTCCCTGGTGAGATCTAAATCTGGGATCCTGGAGATTATTAGGTCCTTTTATGCTGACCTCCTGGGCAGAAAGGTTCTTGACCGGGCAAAGATGGAAAGTTTCCTGGATTCTACTCCAGGATTGGAAAATGGTGACCGTTCTATCACTAGCTTGACAGAGCCGGTCACTGCCGATGAGGTGGTAAGTGCGATTGATCACCTTGCCATCAAAAAGTCGCCCGGGTCAGATGGTCTGACAGCTGAATTTTATAAATGTTTTAAGACCATCCTGGCACCACATTTGGTGGAGGTCTTTAATTGCTGTCTGGCAGAGGGTTCCCTCCCTCCCTCCATGAGGCGCTCGGCTGTGATCCTTCTGTCAAAAGGAAAGGACTCTTCGATGATTGAGAACTGGCGCCCCATCAGCCTTCTCAATGTCGATAGAAAGATACTGGCAAAGATTTTGTTCTGGCGCTTGTCGTCAGTAGCGGAGCAACTGCTTTCCCGTCATCAGCACTGCTCCATCCAAGGTAGAAGCACCTTCTCTGCGGTTTTAGCTGTCCGGGAGGCCTTGGAGCGATGCAGGGCTGCAGGCTGGGGAAAGTACTTGTTGGCGTTAGATCAGGCAAAGGCTTTTGATAGGGTCAATCATGAGTACCTATGGCTGCTTCTTGGTAAGTACGGCCTGCCAGGGCGGTTCATTAATTGGCTACAAACCCTGTATGAAGGGGCTGAGAGCTTCCCTCTTGTTAATGGTTGGGTTGGAAGGCCATTCAAAGTTGGCTCTGGTGTGCGACAGGGATGCCCCCTGAGTCCCCTACTGTATGTGTTTGCGATCGATCCCTTTATAAGGAGGGTCGAGAGCAGCATGTTATGTGGGGTTCCTCTGGGTGTGCCTGGTGAGCCTCCTCTGAAGGTCATTGCCTATGCTGATGATGTATCTGTGATTGTCTCTGGGACAAATGAGGCAAAGGAGGTGGCCTCTCTAATAGCACAGTATACAGAAGCGTCGGGCTCCAAGGTCAATCATGAGAAGAGTGAAGTTTTCTGGATGGGTGAGGAGGGTGAGGGCTTCGAACTTCCGGACGCCTTCCCAATGCCCCAGCAGGAAATTAAGATCCTTGGCATTAATTTCGGTCCTGGTGATTATGGCCAAAAAAACTGGGAGAGCAGGCTGGAAATTGCCAATGCCAAGGTTGCAGTCTGGAAGAGCTGGAAAATGTCTCTCAGGGAAAGGGTTGACCTTATCAAGACCTACCTGATCCCCATCTTTTTATACGTCAGCTTCGTCTGTGTTTTGCCAGTATCTCTCTACACCAGGGTCTACAGCGTGTTTTTCCAGATGTTATGGGGAAACCGCATGAACCTGGTGAAAAGAAATGTCACTTACCTATCCAGGCGGGAGGGTGGCCTAGGGATGGTCAACCCAGTAGTGTTTTTCTCTCTCTTGTTTCTGAAACATAATTTTGGAAGCATGTTGGCAGAGAGCCCGCCTGGCTGGGTGGGTATTTTCCAGTCCTGGTTTAAGCCCTTCCTGCGAGACTGGGAGAATGGTGGCCGGGTGAAAAGCCCTCGAGTTCCTCAGGCTCAGCTCCCGGCCTATGTTGCCCCGTGCTTGAAAATACTTCGGCAATGGCAATTGACGGCAGAGGACATGAGATCTACTCCGAGGAAGCTTCTGGTGAGTCGGGTCCTGGGTCTGGCTTTTCATGAGCCATTGTCCCTCAGGGATTGCCCAGGCTCCATCATGAGGGAGGGTTTGAGGCTTATTAACTCCTCAAGAATTCCTTTGAAATACCGGGATATAGCCTGGCTCTCCTTCCAAGGAAAACTCTACCTTAGGGGGATCCGGAAGAGTCGCAGCCTGCCAGAGATAATTTGTCTCCGTGAGGAGTGTCAGGATGAGGTGGAGACTATTGACCACTTCCTACTCCGGTGTCCCTTTAATGTAGATGTGTGTAAACAGGTGGGGTTGGCCCTCGGTGCCCCCTTCTTCTCCCAGCTTTCCTATGCTGAGTGGGTGTACGGGGCATTCAAGAACAGAGGGGATTTTTGTTTGGACACTTTGTATCTAGTTAGTCTAGTGATTCGCTATTTCACGTGGAATGCACGGTGCCAGCTCTGCATTAGGAAGAAAGTCCTCCCTGTCCCGGTGGTGGTGCATGACATCCTGCATGAGGTGGGCAAGATCCGGGTGCTTGAGAGGGACAGGTGGGAACGGGGGGCCTGGATGAAGGCGTGGAGGAACATCAGGCCTCCTTAGTCCTCATGACTTCCCTCTGGGTGGGCTTTTCTGTCTCTTATTACCCATAGATTTTTTATAACAACGACAGATTTTTGAAGAACGGCTGCATGCACAGGTGACGGGGTCTCTTAGTCTTCCTGCTGAATTATGTATAGTGTAGTGTTAGGTTGTAGATAGGATTGTATATACAATAATGGATATTATATGCCGAATTGTTAGGCCTGTTTCTTTTTGTTTAGTTATTATTTATTTTATTTTATTTATTTATTATTGTAACTTTGTATATATTGTATATATTGTATATGATTGCTTGATTTTACTTAATAAAAAAAGTTACAATCTATTAGGCTATAAGGGTTGATACAGACAGTGGAAGAGCTTACAATCTGTTCAAGCATAAGGGATGAGCATAAGGGATGATACAGAAGGAGAAGAGCTTACAATCTATTAGAGTATAAGGGAGGATACAGAAGGAGAAGAGCTTACAATCTATTAGGGTAATTAGGTGGGTGTGGTCACACACTGTGAGAGCCAGAGCACACAACTGCTCCTAATTACCTGAGGCCTGTGAAGCCTGGGCTTTCCTGGGAGTGCCTCCCCAGGCAGCATGGATGATTCCGGGGGTGAGTCGCGCCGGTACCCCCGAAGGAATATTAAACCTCCGGATCCCGGGACTGCTTCCACCAGCGGCGCTAGTAACACCACGGTGCCCCAGCCCGGTGAGAGTTTGTCAGCTTTTCGCAGCCGTGTATGCAGCAATTTGTGCAATGTGGCGAAGGAGGAGGAGAAGCTTTGCAAGATGAAAATTGCATTAAAGAAAAAGAAAATGGACACCAGCAAGGTTCGGGGACTGGATCGGCGGGCAATTAAAGCAGATTTAGCTGAGCTTGAATCAGCATGTCGGCAGCAGGAAAAGCTTGTTTCGTCCCTTAAAGCAAGCAGTGGGGCCTTTAAAGAAAAATATAAAAACGAGGAGCGATTTAAGTCCATGCAGCGCTCAGGCCCCACTGTGAAGGAGGAAGAGGCCGACCATGTGGATGAGACCCCGATGGTGGAGGATTCTCCAGCTGTACCTCCACCCAAAGTTGCAGCAGTAGCAGAGCCGGGAGCCCCGGAACCAGCATTGGAAGACTTTCTTGCTGAGGCAACACATCAGGAGTGCGTGACGTCGCTGGGCATCCAGGAAGCCCCTACTGGAGCAGATCTTCCAGAGGACAGCCGCCAGCCTGAGGAGCCCATGCCAGCTAAGGACAACGTCCATCTGTCCAGCCAGCCTGCGGAGTGCGCCATAGGCGCTGTGTCAGGGGGTATAGAAGACTGTGGCGCTCCTTGCTCTGAAAAGGGTGAGGTGGCGCCAGCCGTAAGTACCATCCTGGCACCCATCCGGGTTCCTGGGTGCGCCGAACTTGGTGGGCCTGGGGCCATGGGTGACTCACCCGCAGGTTTGGGTCTTGCTGGCAGGGCTTCTATTGTTTCTGCTTCAGCTGCTTTGGGTGCTGTTACTGATGTTGTTGCTCCTGTTACTGCTGCTGTGTCTGGGGTTGAGTCCACAGGGGTAAATTCTATTGTTGTACTTTCTGCTGTGACTGATGCTGTGACTGCTGCTGATGTTGTGACTGTCCCCTCACCTGCACCTCAGGTGGACAATAAGAAGACTGTGCCACCTAATGCTGGGGCCCCTGCTGTCCGCCCTGCCCTGTATTTTATCCAGCGAGGTGGCACAGGGAGTAGGGCCAATAATGCTGTTGGTGCTGCAGTGCAGTCCCCTGTGTCCTATGCCCAGGTTGCCAGGCGTGGTGGAGAAGCTGCTGGTGAAAGGGCATCTGTGCCCAGTGAGGCCAACACCCCTGCCAGCGGATTCAATAGGCGCAACCTGGTCCAGCTTAGGTGGGAGGGGGAGGGGCCAGTTATCACCCGGCGGGCGGTGGTGGATCTCATCCTTGGCATGGGATTCGCAGCCGCAGACATTTTTGCCCTGATCAGTCCAGTGGGGAGCGCAGAACATGACTTGAGTTTCGTCAGACCAGAAGGGATGGATTTATTTTGGGAGCGGTACGAGCTGCTGAAGCAAGACCCTGCCTGGAAGGGGTTAACTCCCATCCAGGTCTCCAGACAGCAGCTCGTGAAAAATGTTACCATACTGGTTAGAAATGAGTCCATTCCCCCTTCTGATTTGACTGTCTGGCTGAAGCGTTATGGTGATGTTCTCACTCCCCTGAAGAAGATCCTAGACGATCGGGATATCTGGACTGGGGGCTGGTCAGTGACCCTGAGGCTCCGCAGGAATGGCAACCAGGTCACCCACTTGCCATCTTCTGCCTATATTGGCCGTGACCGGCTGACCATCTTTTATCCTGGTCAGCCCAAGGTTTGCCATAAATGTGGGGCCAAGGGTCACTTCAGCTCCTCCTGCTCGCTTCTTAGGTGCTCGTTGTGCCAGGGCTTGGGACACTTGGCTAAGGACTGCAATACCATCCGCTGTAATCTATGTAACCAGCTCGGCCACCATTATAGTCAGTGTCCTGAGGCCTGGCACAACCTGGACAGGGAAGTGGTGCAGGAAATGCTGCGGCTGGATAGGGAGGAACATTCCCATGCTGTCCCGTCTACAGTCCCTCCCCCCACTCAGCTGGGGGTTCCTGAGGCCCCTGCGCCCGCTCCTGTACCATCTGCAGGGGCCCCTAAGGTGAATCCACAGTCTGCCCCCAAGTCAGCAACCACCAATGTAAGATCTAGTAATTTAATAGCTGAGGCGGCCCGGGGGGCTGGCACTGCAAGTACCAAGGGGGTCCCAGTAATTGTGGCCCCTGCTGTAAAACCTCGCAGGCTGGGGCTAGGTGATCCTGATCCTGCACCCCCTTCCGAGCAGGGTGGGAGTTCAGATCCCAAGACAGCGTGGTCTGGACTCTCCCCCGAGGATCAGGATTACCTTGCTCTCAGGTTTGCTACCAAAAAGAAAAGAAAAAAGGACAATGGAGTGCCAGAACCGGGGAAGAGCCATGGGGTGCAGCTCTTCAACCGGTTTGAGGTACTTTCTGAGGACTCAATAGAGATTTCTTCTTTTGATTCTGAGGCCTCAGATATGGAGGAGGAAACACCAGTCTCCTCCAGTAAGCGTGAGGGATCTGATAGTGAGGCCGGAGGGAAGGCTAAGAGACATTCTCCCGAATGACTCTGATGGCAGTTCCCCCTCCGATAAAGGTGGCAACCATTAATGTTGCCAGCATTAAATCAGTAAGCGCTCGTTTTATGGCCTTATTTTTTCTCAGCCAGTTTGATGCTGACATTTTGTTTTTGCAGGAGACCAGATTGGCCAGTCTGGCCGACCTTCACGCTGTGAAGCGGGAGTGGAGGCACGGACCCTCTTTTTGGTCTCTTGCGGCCGAGCCTTACAGCGGAGTGGCGGTGCTTTTTAAAACCGACATGGTAACTTGTCGGTGAGTCATTGAGGTGGAGATCGGGAGGTGCATGGTCTTGGACGTCATTGTAAGGGGGCAGGACCTGCGCCTAATAAATATCTATGGACCCCAAACTAAGTGGGACAGGAAATGCCTCCTTACAAAGATCAAGCCGTTCCTTTTTACGGCCCGGCCAGTAGTCTTTGGAGGTGATTTTAACACCGTGACTAGGCCCATGGACAGGAGAGGCTTCAAAGGCAAGCTGGGCTGCGATAGTCTCTTTTTGAATAGCATGGTTAGAGAGGCAGGTCTGGAAGATGTGCACATTAAGCACTCCCCAGACCTCACGGGCTTCACTTTTCAGCGAGGTAGCAGTCAGAGTAGAATAGACAGGTTTTTTTTGAAGGAGGGCTCGGCTTCTCAGCCTCCGCGGCTGCAGGCGGTCGAGTTCTCCGATCACCTTTTGCTATCGATGGTCTTGAATGCCTCTGACACACCCCCTAGAGGAAGGGGCATCTGGAGGATGAATTCGGCTCTCCTTGAGGAGGAGGGGGTAAGACAATCTTTTGAGGATTTTTTTCAGGCACAGGTTTCCATTAAGGATTTTTGCAGCAGCAGGTCTGAGTGGTGGGAGCTGACCAAAATGAGAATTGCTGGGCTTTTCAGGGGCCTAGGAAAAAGAAAACAGCTTAATAAATACATTGCCTACCAGCGCTTGCGGAGGAAACTTGACATCCTTGTCTCGAATGGTGGAGATCAAGGGGCAATCTCTGAAGTCAAGCTTCTCCTCAGGAAGTGTCAGTATGACCGGCATGCTTCTCTTGTTCTGGAAAGGGATTATGGGAAATACCACTCACTCGATCCCTATCAGAATTGCAGACAGGCTGCAGCCCTCAAGACTGTCCTTGGTCTGAAGGATAGCACAGGTTCCCTGGTGAGATCTAAATCTGGGATCCTGGAGATTATTAGGTCCTTTTATGCTGACCTCCTGGGCAGAAAGGTTCTTGACCGGGCAAAGATGGAAAGTTTCCTGGATTCTACTCCAGGATTGGAAAATGGTGACCGTTCTATCACTAGCTTGACAGAGCCGGTCACTGCCGATGAGGTGGTAAGTGCGATTGATCACCTTGCCATCAAAAAGTCGCCCGGGTCAGATGGTCTGACAGCTGAATTTTATAAATGTTCTAAGACCATCCTGGCACCACATTTGGTGGAGGTCTTTAATTGCTGTCTGGCAGAGGGTTCCCTCCCTCCCTCCATGAGGCGCTCGGCTGTGATCCTTCTGTCAAAAGGAAAGGACTCTTCGATGATTGAGAACTGGCGCCCCATCAGCCTTCTCAATGTCGATAGAAAGATACTGGCAAAGATTTTGTTCTGGCGCTTGTCGTCAGTAGCAGAGCAACTGCTTTCCCGTCATCAGCACTGCTCCATCCAAGGTAGGAGCACCTTCTCTGCGGTTTTAGCTGTCCGGGAGGCCTTGGAGCGATGCAGGGCTGTAGGCTGGGGAAAGTACTTGTTGGCGTTAGATCAGGCAAAGGCTTTTGATAGGGTCAATCATGAGTACCTATGGCTGCTTCTTGGTAAGTACGGCCTGCCAGGGCGGTTCATTAATTGGCTACAAACCCTATATGAAGGGACTGAGAGCTTCCCTCTTGTTAATGGTTGGGTTGGAAGGCCTTTCAAAGTTGGCTCTGGTGTGCGACAGGGATGCCCTCTGAGTCCCTTACTGTATGTGTTTGCAATCGATCCCTTTATAAGGAGGGTCGAGAGCAGCATGTTATGTGGGGTTCCTCTGGGTGTGCCTGGTGAGCCTCCTCTGAAGGTCATTGCCTATGCTGATGATGTATCTGTGATTGTCTCTGGGACAAATGAGGCAGAGGAGGTGGCCTCTCTAATAGCACAGTATACAGAAGCGTCGGGCTCCAAGGTCAATCATGAGAAGAGTGAAGTTTTCTGGATGGGTGAGGAGGGTGGGGGCTTCGAACTTCCGGACGCCTTCCCAATGCCCCAGCAGGAAATTAAGATCCTTGGCATTAATTTCGGTCCTGGTGATTATGGCCAAAAAAACTGGGAGAGCAGGCTGGAAATTGCCAATGCCAAGGTTGCAGTCTGGAAGAGCTGGAAAATGTCTCTTAGGGAAAGGGTTGACCTTATCAAGACCTACCTGATCCCCATCTTTTTATACGTCAGCTTCGTCTGTGTTTTGCCAGTATCTCTCTACACCAGGGTCTACAGCGTGTTTTTCCAGATGTTATGGGGAAACCGCATGAACCTGGTGAAATGAAATGTCACTTACCTATCCAGGCGGGAGGGTGGCCTAGGGATGGTCAACCCAGTAGTGTTTTTCTCTCTCTTGTTTCTGAAACATAATTTTGGAAGCATGTTGGCAGAGAGCCCGCCTGGCTGGGTGGGTATTTTCCAGTCCTGGTTTAAGCCCTTCCTGCGAGACTGGGAGAATGGTGGCCGGGTGAAAAGCCCTCGAGTTCCTCAGGCTCAGTTCCCGGCCTATGTTGCCCCGTGCTTGAAAATACTTCGGCAATGACAATTGACGGCAGAGGACATGAGATCTACTCCGAGGAAGCTTCTGTTGAGTCGGGTCCTGGGTCTGGCTTTTCATGAGCCATTGTCCCTCAGGGATTGCCCAGGCTCCATCATGAGGGAGGGTTTGAGGCTTATTAACTCCTCAAGAATTCCTTTGAAATACCGGGATATAGCCTGGCTCTCCTTCCAAGGAAAACTCTACCTTAGGGGGATCCGGAAGAGTCGCAGCCTGCCAGAGATAATTTGTCTCCGTGAGGAGTGTCAGGATGAGGTGGAGACTATGGACCACTTCCTGCTCCGGTGTCCCTTTAATGTAGATGTGTGTAAACAGGTGGGGTTGGCCCTCGGTGCCCCCTTCTTCTCCCAGCTTTCCTATGCTGAGTGGGTGTACGGGGCATTCAAGAACAGAGGGGATTTTTGTTTGGACACTTTGTATCTAGTTAGTCTAGTGATTCGCTATTTCACGTGGAATGCACGGTGCCAGCTCTGCATTAGGAAGAATGTCCTCCCTGTCCCGGTGGTGGTGCATGACATCCTGCATGAGGTGGGCAAGATCCGGGTGCTTGAGAGGGACAGGTGGGAACGGGGGGCCTGGCTGAAGGCGTGGATGGCTGCATGCACAGGTGACGGGGTCTCTTAGTCTTCCTGCTGAATTGTGTATAGTGTAGTGTTAGGTTGTAGATAGGATTGTATATACAATAATGGATATTATATGCCGAATTGTTAGGCCTGTTTCTTTTTGTTTAGTTATTATTTATTTTATTTTATTTATTTATTATTGTAACTTTGTATATATTGTATATATTGTATATGATTGCTTGATTTTACTTAATAAAAAAAGGTACAATCTATTAGGGTATAACGAAGGATACAGAAGGAGAAGAGCTTACAATCTATTAGAGTATAAGGGAGGATACAGAAGGAGAAGAGTTTACAATCGATTAGAGTATAAGGGAGGATACAGAATGAGGAAGAGCTTGCACTCTATTAGGGTATAAGGGAGGATACAGAAGGAGAAGAGCTTACAAGGTTAGAGGAGTGTTTAAACTAAGCACTGGGGGGGGGGGGGTAAAAGCAGTTACAAAGGGGAAGTTAGGAAAGAAAGTGACAGTGGGTGTAGACATGAAACTGGGGGTGGAGATGGGGGAGGGGTTAGCACATCTAGCAGGAATAAGGGCAATATACAAAATTATCAAAATTGTCATTGAAATGCATGCTTACAAATGCTAGAAGCTTGACTAATAATACAATTCTGTGAAGTACTCACCTGTAGAATTGGTAGTATACAGTACGTCCTGCTCCAGATATAATAATTACACTTGGGTTATCCTCCTCCAGAGGGCGCTGTGCACTGCAGACATGCAAAAACAGGCTCCTCCCGGCCCTTCATATACCCAGGGACCTCCCACAAATCCCCAGTATTGAAAAGCAGTGAACCAGAAGCCGGGAGAATCCAACCACCAAAACAACTGGTAATGATAATAATAAAACAATCACCATACAGGGGATCCAGAACAATGCAAAAACCAGGGTGGGGTGGAGCAGGACGTACTGTATACGTATAATACCAATTCAACAGGTGAGTATTTCACAGAATTGTATTATTCTAAGTATACAGTACGTCCTGCTCCAGATATAATACTTACACTTGGGACATCCAATAGCAGTGTCCATAGCAGTAGGGTGGGATCCCCAACAAAAAAGGCAACGGCATGTAGTTTAAACTACAACCGCCTGCAAAACCTTGCGGCCAAACGCAGCATCAGCTGAGGCCCGAACATCAACCTTGTAAAACTTTGAAAAGGTGTGAACAGAAGACCAAGTAGCGGGCTTGCTCAACAGAAGCCTGGTGCTGGAAGGCCCAGGAGGCCCCAATAGCACAAGTAGAATGAGCAGTAAGACGGAAAGGAGGACTCTTCCCCTTAGCAGAATAGGCTTGAACCACAGCCTGACGGATCCACTTGCTGATAGTAGACTTGGCAGGAGCCAAACCCTTCCTAGGTCCAGAAGGCACAACGAAGAGAGCATCAGTCTTCCTGAAAGCCGCAGTGACAACCAGGTAATACTTCAAACACCTGACCACATCCAAGGAATGTAGAACCCTTTCCTTGTCATTACTAGGATTGGGACACAAGGAAGGAAGAACAATGTCCTGATTCAAATGAAAAGCAGACACAACCTTAGGCAGGAAATCCGGCTTGAAGCGGAACACCACCTTGTCCTGGTGTCTCTCATAGTATGGAGACTGAATGGATAGAGCAGCCAGCTCAGACACACACCTAACCGAAGTTATGGCCACCAAAAAGACAACCTTGAGAGTAAGAACAGCCAGAGCAGCATCTTGAATAGGTTCAAAGGGAGCACCCTGCAAGGCAGATAAAACCAAGTTTAAATCCCAAACGGGGACCACAGGTTTACGAGGGGGACGCGCATGAGTGACCCCCTGGAAGAAGGTCTTAACCAAATGATGATGAGCAAAAGTCTTCTGAAAGAAGACGGACAGGGCAGAAACCTGACCCTTCAGAGTACTGAGTTTTAGACCTAACTCCAAACCATGCTGTAAGAACTCCAGAACCCTGGGGACAGAGAACTCCCTACAGGGAAGAGACCTAGACTCACACCAGTCAATGTAGGTACGCCATACTCTATAATAGATAGCAGCAGAAGTCTTCTTCCTAGCCTGCACCATAGTGCCCACCACAGAGGCAGACAAACCCTTCTCCATCAAGATGGAGGTCTTAGCAGCCAGGCTGTCAAAGCCAGCGTTTGTAAATTGGGATGGCGTAGGGAGCCCTGAGTTAGCAGATCTGGCACCCCTGGCAGATCGTACTGGTCTACTGCCATTTGAACCACGTCTGCGAACCACACTCTTCTTGGCCACCGGGGGGCCACTAGAATCACAGGCACCCCTTCCAGAGCAATCTTGCGCAGAACCCTGCTCAGCAGGGGGAATGGTGGAAATACATACAGGAGCCGAAACTCTTTCCATGACATGGACAGAGCATCCGTGGCCAAGGCCAGAGGGTCCTGAGACAGGGACACGAAGGCCGGGAGCTTGTGGTTGTGGCGAGACACAAACAGGTCCACATCCGGTAGACCCCAACGGTGACACAGGGACTGGAATACCCTGTTGCAGAGGGACCACTCTCCCTGACGGGACGTCCCCCTGCTCAGAGCATCTGCAAGCAGATTCTCCGCCCCCGGAATGTAAACAGCCGAAATGCATTGTACATTGGCCTCCGCCCACGTCAGAATCTGAGACACCTCCCGGAGGGCACCCTTGCTCCGAGTCCCTCCCTGATGGTTGATGTAGGCAACCGCCGTCTTGTTGTCTGAGCGTACCTGGACCGACAGCCCCCTCAAGTGTTGGGTCAACCGCTCCAGTACCAACCGGACTGCCCGCAGTTCCAGAATGTTGATGGGTAAATGGGCCTCCCAAGGACCCCACGTCCCCTGGAAGCGCAGGGACTTCCGGAATCCCCCCCCCAACCGGACAGACTGGCATCCCTTGTGACCGTCTCCCAGGAAGGGGCCAGAAAAGCCTGCCCCCTGTCAAGTTCCCGAGGTCCAGCCACCGCGCAAGGGACCGTCTGACCGAGGGGGGAAGCACACAGACCCCGTCCAAGGACGCTGGGTTCTTGTCCCATACTGACAGAAGGTGAAGCTGCAGAGGTCTCAAATGGAACTGAGCAAAGGGCACTGCCTCGAAGCTCGCCACCATCAGGCCCACCAGCTGCATTCCCTGCCTGATGGAGGGCTGTGGGCACGAGAGCAGGAACCTGGCCTGCGCAGTCAGAGCTTCCACCTTCTGTTGAGGAAGGAATGTCCGTGACTGAACCGTATCCAGAATCATTCCCAGGAACGGGGTCACCGAGGATGGGGACAGAGAGGACTTGGGGTAATTGATCACCCAACCGAAGGACTCCAGGGTGGACACTACCAGTTGAGTGTCCAACTCTGCCTGCCGCAGAGACCGAGAGGTGATGAGGATGTCGTCCAGGTAAGGCAGCACGCGTATGCCCCTTAGCCTTATCAGGGACATCACCCCTGCCAGCACCTTGGTGAACACCCTGGGAGCCGACGTGAGCCACAAATTGGTAATACTGCTCTTTCAGTGCAAATCTGAGAAACCTTTGGTGTCCTGGAAACACCGGGACATGAAAGTAAGCATCCTTGATGTCTACTGACGTCATGAAGTCCCCTGAGCGCAATGAGCCAATGGCCCAGCGCAGAGTTTCCATGCGAAAATGCCTGTTCTTGACAAATTTGTTGAGGATTTTTAAATCCAGAATGGACCCACCCTTCTTGGATACTGTGAAAAGGTTGGAGTAGAACCCCGTGCCCCTGTCTCCAAAGGGGACCTTGCAAATGACCCCTAGATCCAGGAGACCCTGCACGGCCAGCAGCAAGACCTGGGCTGAGGCAGGGTCTTGAGGGATTCGGGACCCAATGAATCTGGTGGGGGGCCGTACAGCAAATTCTATCTTGTAGCCGGAGGACACTACCTCCTGAATCCACTGGTCTGAGATGTGGCGCCGCCAGACGTGCTTGAAGTGCTGTAGGCGTCCCCCCACCCTGACGGGTGAGGACGCCCCCTCATGCCTGAGGGGTCTTGGGAGGGGCTTTGGGCTTGGGCCCCCAGGAGGATCCGGGACGGCATCCTCTATTCCTGTGCCAGGAATCTGCACGGGGCCCCGCGAAGGACACCCCTTTTCCCTGTTTAGCCCCGCGGTAGGGGATTGAAAGGGTGCCCTGGCCTCGAAAAGACCGAATCTGCTGCCTGCGCTGGGGCAACTTGCCTCCTTTGGCGAAGAGGTCTAGACTGTCTCCAAACAGGCGTAGCCCTTTAAATGGAAGCCCAGTAAGGGCTTTCTTAGTGGCGTTGTCAGCCGCCCACTGTCGTAACCAAACCGCGCGGCGAATAGCTACCGCCAAGGCAGAAGATCTGGCACACATCTTTATAGTATCGTCCGATGCAGACAGGATAAAGTTTATGAACACATCACAGTTAGACAGAGTATTGACAGTATCAGAGGGCAACTCATCTGTGCCATCAAGTGCATTCCTGACCATGGCCCTGAGCGCTACTGCCGTAATGGCTAAGGCGCAAACCGGGCGCAAGGTCGCTCCCCCAAATGCAAAGGCATGGCATGCCAATTGATCAATACGCCGGTCCTCAGAGTCCCGTAGCGTAGTAGTGTCAGGGGAGTGCATAATAGAGGTGTTAGACAACCCTAGAATAGGAGCATCGACCTCGGGGGGCGATGACCAGCACTTAACCAAGTCAGCCGGGAAGGGATACTTTCTATCCACACTCTTAGGGATCCCAGGCAGTCTGCTGGGATGTTCCCATTCCTTAAGCACGAGGCTATTGAAATGAGTTTGCTCGGGAAATTCAAGACGAGCCTTAGCAGTATGAAAAAGCTCACCCCTTTGTCTGGGAGCAGCAACAGGGGGAGAGATGGACAAAACTTCAAATATCTGAGCCAGCAGTCTGTCAATATCATCCGAGGTCCAGTGCTCTGAACCAGATTCGTCATGACCCCTTGACTCCTCGTCGTATGACCCCGAGTCAGAGAACAGCTCCCCTTCGTCCGAGGGGGGTTGGCCGTAAGGCTGCAACAAGTCATCAGATTCCATAGGGAAAAGGGCAGAGTCAGGGGTTAAATGCCGCCCTTTTAGAGGTGGCCTTACGCGCTAGCGAGCTAGCAAGCAATCTTTCAACACTCGCCAGTCTAGTAGCCATATCAGGATGAGAATCCCCGCTTGTATTGGGGGTTAGACTCAGGCTTGGGGGAGTAGGTGAAGTGAGGCGAGGTGCAGGCCCAGCCACGGAAGAGGCGGGAAGAACCGATAACGCCTGCTGTGCACAAGGAACACAGACCCGTGCATTGTCACCGCTGCTAGGTAAGACCCCACAAGCTACACACAGCCGGGCTTGTCCCGAAGGAACCCCGTTCACAATATCCTGGGACGCCTCCATATGGTGATTGTATCGGCACAATAGACCCGTAGGGATTGACGCTGTAAGCTAGCCTGGATGCCCCAATAACCCGCGGGGAAGTGGGAGTAATTTTTAATAGTCTCCACCAGGAGATACACCGGGCCGGGAGAAGCCACCGGAATTCACGGTCTGAAAGACATAAGAGGGACAGGAATGTCAGAGCCATGCGCAAGGTGTAAACTAGGTAAGATACAGGTAATTATAAGGATAATATATGGTCGCCCGCGAGGGCAGTTACAGACAGCAGGGGGAGGGCGGTCTTCACCACGCGCGCGCGAAAAAGAATGGCGCCAAATGATCCTCGAAGGGCGGCCCAGAGCTTAAGGTGACGCGGGGCGCGTCAAATCGTGACGCGGAGCGATTGAAGCTCCGAAAGCGCGATGCAAATAGAGAAAAAAGGAACAAGGCAGTGACGCCTGAAGGGATGATCGAGTGGGTTACCGCAGCAGAGCCACTACAGATTAAGAAAAGGACGCCGCAGCATCAACAAAGCCACCGCCGTCCGTGCAATATAGAAAGGGTGCGGCGGCTACCAATAAAAGTAAAAAGTACATAAACGCGGCTCTGACATCCATTCCCAGTCAAACACGACACCGAGGCCATAAGCGTGTAATAGGGTACACTGAGGCCGCCATACTCACAACCGCCCCCCCCTTTCTTTCCCCCCGAGCTAGGGGGGGGAACGAGGGAGGATGGCGACCCTTTACACAGGGTCCACCGCTACATGGGGCGTGGGACAATTAAGCGGGAGGGGCATCCCCTAAGGCTCACCATCAGCCTAAACCGCCTACCCTATGGTGGGGGACTGCGGTGGAGCATGGCTCCGTCAAGCACGCATGGTGCTGCCTACCTTCACCCGACCAGCGCAGCCCAGGCTGGGAGGCACATCACAAGGAGGACGGGTGGTAATAGTCCCGCTCACCTGCGAGAGAGTGATACTTCATGTCTTCGCAGTCAGCACTGCAGAGAAATCTGGGGATTTGTGGGAGGTCCCTGTGTATATGAAGGGCCGGGAGGAGCCTGTTTTTGCATGTCTGCAGTGCACAACGCCCTCTGGCGGAGGATAACCCAAGTGTAAGTATTATATCTGGAGCAGGACGTACTGTATACTTAGAATAAAATGGATGAACTAGAACTGATATTAACTGAAGAGCAATATGACATAGTGTGGGTAACAGAGAGGCTGGATGAAAGCTATGACTGGGCAGTAAATTTACAGGGATACTGTGTGTTTAGGAGGGACCGTAACAAACGCAAAGGGGGTGGAGTCTGCTTAATTGTAAAATCCTCTCTACAGCCTGCTCTGTGGGAGGATATATGTGAGGGGAATGACCATGTGGAGTCTGTATGGGTAGAAATACATGGAGGGAGAAACAAAAATAAAATTCTGATGGGGGTTTGCTATAAACCTCCAGATATATCCGAATTCATAGAAAATATGATGCTAAGGCAAATAGATATAGCCGCTAAACTAAATAAGGTAGTGATTATGGGGGACTTTAACTACCCAGATATAGACTGGGATGCTGAAACATGTGTTTCGCATAAAAGTAATAGTTTTTTATCTAAAACAAAAGATGGCTACCTTTTCCAACAAGTACAAGCTCCAACAAGGGGGAAAGCCATATTGGACCTAATAATAACTAATGTACCAGACAAAGTAATAAAGGTACAGGTTGGGGGACACCTTGGAAGCAGTGATCATAATATCATTAACTTCCAATTAGCAGTCACTAGGGTGCCTTATCAAGGAGCCACAAAAACACGGGACTTCAAAAAGGCAAAGTTTGACCAACTTAGAGATGCCCTACACTGCATTAACTGGTAAAATGTCCTTAAAAACAAAAGCATGGACGCTAAATGGGATACTTTCAAAGCAGGGGCGTAGCTAAAGTCTTGTGGGCCCCGATGCGAGGAGTCAAACTGGGCCCCCCCCCCCCCCAGCAGACCATGGTAAGTGGACCTACACTGAAGGTAGTTGAGCACCCCTGATGTAGAAGGTCTCCTGTATGCAGAAAGTTATCAAACTATTATGCCAGGGGTCAGGACCGGCGTCAGCACCTCCTAGGGGAGCCCACAGAGCTGGCACAATGTGGTTAACCCTTTTAGTGCCAGTTTTGTGAGTTTCACTAAAAAACAGCTCTAATAGGGGGTTGGAGATCATGCAGCCCTTCTTAGTTTTGACCATGGAATTTATAGACCACTGACCCGCAACCCTTCCCCGCAAAGGGGCCCACTGAGACCATGCTGCCCAAGGGCCCACATAAACCTGGAGCCAGCCCTGCCAGGGGTGTGCATTAAACAAATTATATTAAAAAAAAAATTAAACACCTTTCTGCCCTTCTAGGGGAGACCAGGGACCCCCCGTAAGCATGGTAAATGCACACAATGGGGCATACATAATCGGGATGCCCTGACAGTAGAACAAGAGAAAATCACAGGTGTTATTGCCCTTTAAAAAATGTTCCTGGGGCACCCCAATTTTGGATGCCCCACTGTGTAACTCATCTCGCAGGAACCCAACAGTGTAGGAGCAGACTGTAGGTAGCAGCAACCACAGCCGATGTGCACACCCACGCCAGACCTTTTTTTTTGAGGTGGTGCCTGGCCCCCAAATAATCACCTATTTCTGGATCACATACATCAGCATATACTTGTGCGACCCAAATGACTCTTCTGAAAGAAAAGTGAGGGCAAGGTAAGTTCTGGGCTCCCAGTAAACCAGTACAATCATCCCTGGTCAGCTATGTGCAGAACCAGAAAAAAGCACAACTGATGAGCATGGCCATGCCCATACATAACACGGCGGAGGATGATGATTCCGGGCGCTCCACATAAAAGCACTTAGCCTGTGTGTAAAGGGCGTCAGGGCACCAATAAACCCCCATAGTGTCCATTTACCGGGACCAAGCCCCAAAGGAACGCCCGCCGCCCATCCAGGACGCGAAAAGCCCGCGCTTTCCTGTCAGCGGCGGTGTCACGTGACCCGGATCCGTGTTCCGGCAGCTGTTTGGCTTGTTTACACGACGTCACCTCCGCCTCACAGTGCACACCCGGAAGTGTGGCAGCAATGGCATGCTGACACGGGAGCTCCTGGGAACGGCTGTAAGTTTTCTCCTCACACGCCCACGGGTGTGCCCCGCATTACCCCTTTCGCCGCCCAAATATGATTAGCAGGGGCGTAGCTAAAGTCTTGTGGGACCCGCGCCGGCAGCGGCTGTGGCGGCGCCGCGCCGCTGTCAGGGAAGAGACAGTTACAGTGGGCAGGGGGGCCCTGCGGGCCCCCCCTGGCTTAGGGGCCCAGTCGCAATGGCGACCCTTGCGACCCCTATAGCTACGCCCCTGTTTCAAAGGAATACTTAATTTTCATTGTGACAGATATATACCTTACAGGAATAAAACTATTAGACACACATGTAAACCGATGTGGCTAAATAAAAAGGTTAAGGGGGCAATAAACAACAAAAAAAAAGGCATTTAAAGTGGACCAACACCCACCGGTGATCGGCCCGGGAATCTATAAGATTCCCGGGCCGATCACCTCCCTCCCCGCGGGACATCCGAGATCGGGATGTCCCGCGGGGTGAAACCCCCCCAAACACCCCAAACTCCTTACCTTAGTTTCTCCCTCCGCCGCCGCCTCCCTCGCGCCCCTCTAGACGTGCGCGCGCCCGCGCCGCCCGTCTGTGAATGGCCGGCGCGGGCATACGCGCGTCAACAGGGACGCGCGGGAGGCAGTGGCGGAGGAGCCGCTTGTCCGCGGCTTGTCCGTCGCCGCGGACAGAGGTGAGTTCGGGGGGTTCGGGGGGGTTTCACACAGCGGGGCACCCCGATCGGGGGTGCCCCACCGAAGTGGACCAAGACCCAGGATAGTCAAAATCCTGGGTGTTGGTCCACTTTAAACGTTTAAAGCAGGAAGGGACAGCGGAAGCGTTAAAAAACTACAAAGAAGAAAATAAACAATGTAAACAACAGATAAGGGCAGCTAAGCTGGAGACAGAAAGACTGGTCGCGAAAGAGAGTAAAACTAACCCCAAATTATTCTTTAGCAACATAAACCGTAAAAGGTACAAACCTAAGGGTGTGGACCCCTATAGAGGGAAATGAGGAGAAAGCAAATTTGCTTAACAACTTCTTTGCTTCTATATTCACAAAAGAATTTGACATGCCGAGTGAAATGCAGGGGAATAATCGAAACCCTCCATTAAATGTCACTGGTCTAACCAAGGAAGAAGTCCAGCACCGTCTCAAGCAGATAAAAATCGATAAATCACCGGGACCAGATGACATACATCCTCGTGTTTTAAGGGAGTTATGTACAGTAATAGACAAGCCGTTATTTCTAATATTTGTGGATTCCATAACTACAGGGTCTGTTCCGAGGGATTGGCGCTTTGCAAATGTGGTGCCAATATTCAAAAGGGGATCTAGGGGGGAACCTGGAAACTACAGACCGGTAAGCTTAACATCTGTGGTGGGCAAGCTGTTTGAAGGTTTCTTAAGGGATACTATCCTGGAGCACCTTGGGGAAAATGACCTTATTAATCCATATCAGCATGGATTTATGAGGAATCACTCCTGCTAGACAAACCTAATCAGCTTTTATGAGGAGGTAAGTTCAAGATTGGATCTGGGGGAGTCATTGGATATCATATATCTTGTCTTTTCTAAAGCATTTGATACTGTGCCACATAAAAGGCTGGTACAAAAGATTACTGTAGTAATCAATGCCAGGCAGCTGCTGCCAAGGCAAATAGGATCATGGAGTACTGTGTACAGTTCTGGGCACCTGTGCTTAAGAAGGACATATCAGAACTGGAGCACGTTCAAAGAAGGGCAACAAAGTTAATAAAAGGAGTGCGGGGGCTAGAGTACCCGGAAAGATTGTCCAAGTTAGGTTTATTTAGTCTAGAAAAAAGACGATTTCCAGCTATGGCCACTAGACCACTGGAAGGAGTTAAACAGGCTGAACTGGATGGACTAAAGTCTTTATTCAGCCTTACATACTATGTTACTCTGTTACAATCTATTAGGCTATAAGGGTTGATACAGAAGGAGAAGAGCTTACAATCTATTAGGGTATAAGGGAGGATACAGAAGAGGAAGAGCTTACAATCTATTAGGGTATAAGGGAGGATACAGAAAGAGAAGAGCTTACAATCTTTTAGGATATAAGGGAAGATACAGAAGAAGAAGAGCTTACAATATATTAGGATAAAAGAGGGGTTACAGGAGAAGAGCTTACACATTATTAGGGTATGAGGGAGGATACAGAAGGAGAAAAGCTTAAAATCTATTTGGGTGTAAGGGAGGATACAGAAAAAGAAGAGCTTACAATCTATTAGGATATAAAGGAGGATACAGAAGGAGAAGAGCTTACAATCTGATAGGGTAAACATGAGGATATAGAAGGAGGAAGAGCTTAAAATCTAATGTGATTTAAACGGACAAAGTGCATAAACTGTCATTCAGCAGCTCACCTCATCATGGCTGCGCTCTCCCTTCCTGTCAGAACACAGATGCTTCTGAAAGTAGAAACAAAGCAAAGAGTAGTGGCACACCCCCCTGAATTCCTTTGCCATAGACCACCAATCATAGGACTAAGCTGGTGGTCTAAAGCTCCGCATCATCAGACTGTGGACACTGGGAGAGAGGGAGAACAGCCAGTGTGATGAGAATGCCTGTCTTACAGACTCCGTCCATTATGCTGATTATTATGTAGTATCAGAGAGCCAAGGGACACAACCAAATATTTCAAAAGATAAATCATAAGGCAAAACTGTAAAGATTAATATCTTGACCATTTCTTCTTCAAATTTAAAATGGAAAACAGTTTAGGACAGTGCCAAACATAGCCTGGGGTAACAGGCTCGGGGTTTCGCTCAGTGTCTCTCTCCCATATATTTCAATGGCTGTTCATTTGCTTGTGTTAAAAAGTGTGTTTGACATTTTTTATTTTTTGCTCAGATATTGTGTGACCTCTCCTGGCTGCAAACAAACACTTTTAGAAACTTTTTTGACTTTTTATATTTTTATGCAGAATTGTCATTATAGGTCTGGCACTAAAGTGTTAAAACAATGTCATTCCATGTGCTTTCTTTGTTACTGGTGGATATGTGTTCAAAAACAGACATTAAGCACACAGTGTCTGGTGCTCTATGCTATAGCGACCAGCTTTGTGTGTGTCCTTTTTTGATAAGTATGGTGCTGAGCACTGAGAGTCGGTCGCACTGAGCTGGCGCTACCTCTTGCTCCCTGCAGCTCTGTACTGGTGTTAGAGCGCCCAACATACATCACATTCATTCACCGGCCAGGTTACTACAGCGACTGAGGCGCTCTGTTACAGTGCCCGACAACCGCTTACAGCATCTACTAGCAGTCACTCTAAGCGCCGCAATACAGACGATCATCTGCCGATACCTGGCGTTAGTAATGAATCAGCCTCTAGGTTGTTCTATAAGAGGTGTGTAGTTGACCTATTCTGGATTAATGGAGGGAATAAGGAGGGAATATAGAACACGGATAATACATTTATATTGTATGTACTTGCCATATATATCTATGTGTATCGAATGTTAGTTTTGTTTATAAGATACATCCTGCATCCTGATGCTCCAATTAACCCCTCATTAAGGATTCCAACCCCCTGTGAAAATATCAGCGGGCAGGCTGATAACGACAGGTAGCGACAGATGAGCGTCTGTCCCCCGGATTTCAGAGCGAATGCTAGTAGTCGCTGTGCTCGGCCATGGTTCTTTGTTTCAGAGCGCCTCAGTCGCTGGCCGGCATTGTTGAATACGTCATGTGATTCGCAGTACTATGCTGTATGGGAGCGAATGGTAGCACCAGAGACTGACTCACACCATATTCATCAAAAAAACAGCCTCAAACTGTTCCGGTGCTCAAAATCATGTAGTTGTAGCCCATAGTGCCAGATGCTGCCTGTGTGATTAAAGTCTGATTTTGAACATGTATCCACTAGTAACAAAATGAAAATATATGGAATTATATTGTTATTACATTGTAACATGAACACTTTAATACCAGACCTGTAAGGACAATTCTGCATAAAAAAATTATTAATCAAAAAAGTTTTCCCTCCCCTCCGCCCTTGGTGGTCGCCCCCCTCTCTGGTTGTGTGGTTGTTGCCCCGGGTGGTCTTGCCTCCCACGGCCCTGGGCCCTTGGCCTGGGGCCTTCGGTGGTCTGGCCCGGCTTTGGGCCTGACCCGGGGGGGGGGGGGGGCTGGACGCTGGGCCTGCCGCAGCTAATGGGAGTGGCGAGCCTCCTATAATTGATATACTCAGGTCCTTCACAGGGGGGGTGGGGCCGATGGGGAGGGTCGTTACCCGAGTCATGCTGTTGACTTTTGTATGCTCTTGGATTGGGACCTAATCGTGAATATGTTCCTCCTCTACTTCCTTTGTTCTGTTGTTTGCACCATTTTACTCTTGTTGTGAAAATCTAATAAAAAGATATTGAACTAAAAAAGTTTTCAAAAATGTCATTTTCTAGGCCAGGATACATGTCTGAAAGTTTTGAGTTTAAAAAAAAAAAAAAAAAAAAATGGGATCAGGAAAGGGATTTAAGGATCGTCCATAGAAATGTATGGGAGAGCACCAGGTAGTGAGAGGTAATACGTGGCGCTCTGCAAGGCTGAACGCCGGCGCTGTACGCTGAGCCTGGGATAATGATGAATCGTACGCTACATGGCGTTGTTCCAGTCGCTCACCAGAATCGCCTTCATAAATGTGTAATTGCGTGCCGTCTCCGGCTTACAAGGCACTACCTAGCGCTATCCCTTCATAAATAAGGCCCTTAGTTTTCCTGCATCGTGCAGAGTATAGACACAAACCTCAGGCATGCTGGGACCATTAGTTTAAAGAGGAAAAACACACAGGAATTTCACTTTCCGGTGTGTTGTTCCTCTGTGCCATGGCTCCTGAATTGGAATGCCCGCTGTGTGTATTCCCCCAGGTCGCCCCGTTTCACTCACCTTCCCACGGTGCAGACTCAGGCGAGAGCGCTGATTGGCTAACGGCCTTATTTATCAAGGGCTAGCGCCAGGTAGTGTCTGACGAGCGCCAGGTACCGCCAGCTAACGGCGGCTACCGAATCAAGTACGCCCGGCGGCGGTCACAATGACGCATTTATCACGCTAAATGAGGCTAGCGCCGGCGAGAGCATCAGCTAGCGCGGGATTCATCATGTAGCCGACTGCAACGAACAGCGCCGCTGCTAATCCCATCACAGCGACAGGTATGACCTGGCGCTCCCTGGCGTTGTCCAATGCATTTCAATGGAGCAATCTTTAAATAATCATAATTAATTGCTATTAATGTTTTTTTTTTTAATGTCAAAAATTCTGTGACCACTTCTGCAATGTTAGGATTTTTTTTTTTTAGTAAAAAAAAAAAATAAATAAAAATTGTGCCGAATTGATATTACAGCTCTGATATTCATGTATTCATATTACAAAATGTTTAGAAAAACTTGTATAATTTTTACACAAAAAGGTTGTTTGGGGGTTAAAAACTACTTTACACACATCGCCGCCAGCACTCTGGGGTTTAAACAAGGAATTCACAGCGCGAGAAATTTTTGAGCGTGATTTGTTAATGAATCTGCAGCAAGCCGTTCGCTCTGGCCATTCGCTGTCAGGCGCTCCCATACAACGCTGAACCTGTGAAACAGCGACTCCTAACCCCGTATTCAACATTACCGCACACCGACTGAGTCGCTGTCAACAAGCAAACCCCGGCCAAGCACAGCGAATACTAGCTGGCGCTGTGAAAATCACGCTACTGGCGCTCATCTGTCGCTACCTGGCGCTATTAATGAATCGGCCTCTAAGTGGCGCACTCAGCCAATCTGCGCACTTGCTGTCACGCAGCTCCCTTCTGCGCCACTGAGCGGTGCCACCAGCCGCATCCCCCGTCCACCTTGCAGCCCGTGCCGCCCATTCAGTAAGACCAGACGCGAGCACACAGGGCTAGAGGTGAGCGGAGAAGCAGCCGAAATGCACAGACGCAAGAGAAGGTGAGTGAAACTGGCAATCAGGGGGGGGGGGTCACACCCTGATTTAGAATGCTCCAGGAAGTGGAACTCAGACGGCCCTGGAGTCATGAAAAGGTATCAAAGCACCAGACAGCCCTCCATAACGGACCCCCACTCCCGTTGTCAAGATGTTATTTAAAACAGACCTTCAGCGCATTTAATGAAAAGCCCAAACACTTAAAAAATTATTCCCTTAAAAAAATTTAAAGACAAAAGGAATATAGAGAAGAAAAAAAGAAGAGGGGACGTGGAAAAGAGAGAAAGGTGGCAAGAGGAGCAGAAAAAAGAGTGAATTCGCAAATAATAAAAAAGAGAAAAATATAGAGGGAATGTAGGGAATAGAAACAAGAAGGGGGGAACATTGGACTCATAAATGAGAAAAAGGAGTGAATGTTGACAAAATATGCAAATAAGAAAAAGAAGGGGGGAACGTGGGAAAGATAGATTGTATGTAGAGAAGAGAAAAAAGAAGGGGGGTGGACATGGAATGTGGAAAAGAGAAAAAGAAGCAGGTAATGTGCAAAACAGAAAAAGAGGGTGAGTGGGGTAAAGTGAATAAGAAGGAGCAGATGTGGAAAATGTAGAAACATAGATGGAAAGACGAGACAAGAAAAATAAGTGAATAGGAAAAGGAGGGAATGTGCAAATAAGAAAAAACAGGAAGGAACGTGTGAAAGATAGATTGTATGTAGAGAAGAGAAAAAAGAAGAGGGGACATAGAATGTGGAAAAGAGAAAAAGAAGGAGTTAATGTGGAAAAGAGAAAAAGAAGCAGGGAATGTGCAATACAGAAAGATAAGGTGGGGTGGGGGAAAGAGAATAAAAAGGAGTAGATGTGGAAAAAGATAGATGGAAAGAGGAGCCGAGAAAAATGAGTAAACGCACAAGTAGGAAAAGTAGGGAACGCGCAAATAAGAAAAAGAAGGAGGGAACGTGGGAAAGATAGACTCAATGTAGAGAAGAGAAAAAAAGGGGAACATGGAATGTGGAAAAAAGAAAAAAAAGCAGGGGAATGTGCAAAACAGAAAAAGAAGGGGGTGGGGGAAAGATAGACAGATTGTAGAGAAGAGAAAAAAGAAGAGGGGAACATAGAATGTGGAAAAGAGAAAAAGAAGGAGTGAATGTGGAAAAGGAAAAAGAAGCAGGGAATGTGCAAAACTGAAAAATAAGGCAGCTGGGGGAAAGATAATAAGAAGGAGCAGATGTGGAAAAGATAGAAAGCTAGATGGAAAGAGGAGCAGAGATAAATAAGTGAATGTGCAAATAGGAAAAGGAGGGAATGTGTAAATAAGAAAAAGAAGGAGGAAATGTGGGAAAGATAGATTGAATGTAGAGAAGAGAAAAAAGAAGGGGGGGGGGCACGGAAGGAATGTGGACAAGAGAAAAAGAAGGAATGAATGAGAAAAAAAGCAGAGAATGTGCAATAGAGAAAGAGAAGGCGGGGTGGGGGGAAGAGAATAAGAAGAAGTAGACGTGGAAAAGGGAGAAAGATAGATGGTAAGAGGAGCAGAGACAAATAAGTGAATGCACATATAGGAAAAGGAGGGAATGTGCAAATAAGAAAAAGATTTATTGTAGAGAAGAGAATAGTATATAGAGAAGAGAAAAAAGAAGGGGGGCACGGAAGGAATGTGGACAAGAGAAAAAGAAGTAGTGAATGTGGACAAGAGGAAAAAAAGCAGAGAATGTGCAATAGAGAAAGAGAAGGCAGGGGTGGGGGAAAGAGAATAAGAAGTAGATGTGGAAAAGGGAGAAAGATAGATGGTAAGAGGAGCAGAGACAAATAAGTGAATGCGCATATAGGAGGGAATGTGCAAATAAGAAAAAGAAGGAGAGAACGTGGGAAAGATAGATTGTAGAGAAGAGAATAGTATATAGAGAAGAGAAAAAAGAAAGGGGGAACATGGAATGTGGAAAAGAGAAAAAGGAGTGAATGTGGAAAAAGGAAAAAGAAGCAGGGAATGTGCAAGATAGAAAAGGAAGACGGGGAGGGGAAGAGAATAAGAAGGAGCATATGTGGAAAAGAGAGAAAGATGGATTGAATGTGGAGCAGAGAAAAATCAGGAAGGAGTGTGTAAATGAGAAAGAGAGACCGAGAGAATGTGGAAAATAAAGGGGGGTGGAGAAAATGTAGAGGCGTGAAATGAAAAAGAAGGGAAAGAAAGATAGACAGCGAAAGTGAAAAATAGGAAATTAAGGAGGGAATAATGAAAAGAAAAAAGGAAAGGGGGGACGTGGAAAAGAGAGGTAAAGCTGGCAGAGGAAATGTGTAAAGAAGGGAAAATGAAAGTAATGTGGGACAGAGATGAAACATGTGTGTGCTGCAGGTGTTGACATGGGAAAGGCCTGCTGATCCAGCGGAGATCTGTGTGCTGGTGCTGTGTCACACCCCCCAGAGGCCAGCCATGCCCCATTAAAAGAGCTGGCCGCCACTCTTGGCTGCAAGGTGCACTTGAACGCTAATGAAAGGAGAGGCCCCGATGGTTTGGAGGCCTCGCTGGGTGCTCTGGCAGGCCGCGTTCTGAACGCCTGTTCCCGTATCTCCAATCAAATCTCTAAGTGAGCTCCAGACACGTCTGTGATTGTGGGGCAGACTAACCTGGAGAGGAACAGGAACAGCTGGAGACCATCAAACCCCTCCATTCAAATAAGGTACAGCTCAGCGCTGGAATGGCGCTCGATAGGCCGCGCGCGTTCCAACCATCTGAGAAGGATTCAGTGCTGGAACCGACATCGTTCCTATCCGAACCCAATTCAGAACCCAAATAACCATTGCTTTCAATTACCAGGGAACGCCGAGCTGAGCCAGGAACTTTCCATATTAGACGACCCTGAGATTCCACGTCGTATGGCGCCATTTACACTGGCTATATGGGTAAGCGGGTTTATTTGCGTGACTATTGGTGGGAGGTTATTTTGTATCAACCTCGGCGTTAAACACAGCGTTTTATTTATTTGTTTTCTTGCCGGCCTCCCTGGATGAATTATTCCTGTAACCGATATGGTATCAAATGCCTGCAAGAATGTTCTAGAAGTTACGATTAGAGCGATTATTAAACATATGGAGCTAATAACTATATAAAGCCGGCCAATTACATATAAAAATGTTCAATACAACAGTTTACACGACATGATTTCCGTCACAAGACCCCGATCTACAGGACATG
Source organism: Gastrophryne carolinensis (assembly GCA_027917425.1). Taxonomy (NCBI): domain Eukaryota; kingdom Metazoa; phylum Chordata; class Amphibia; order Anura; family Microhylidae; genus Gastrophryne; species Gastrophryne carolinensis. Next base: position 77,178,538 of record CM051243.1, read on the forward strand.
GCCAAAAATACATGGAGAAAGAAGATCGACCCATATTTGGATTTAAAGTGGACCAAAACCCACGGAGATCGGCCCAGGAATCTATAAGATTCCCAGGCAGATTATCCAGAATCAGGATGCCCCACTGTGTAAAACCCTCCATGTCACCCACCTACTCTCCCAGTCCAACGGCGCATGCACAAGCAGCGGCCGCATCCCCGCTATTCCTCAAACAGGGCGCGGTCCCACGCTAGGCATTTGTGAATGGCTGGCACCGGCATGCTTCTTGTTAGGGGGATGCAGACATCAGCGCCCTCAGATCCACTCGTATTAGACGAGCTCCTGGATGAAGGGGCTCGAGTGGATCCGAGCGTGCTGACGAGCGGACTCGCATGCGTTGTAGGACCGGGAAGAGGTGAGTTTGTTTGGGCGACCTGGGGGGTTTCACACAGCAGATCCAACCGGGGTGCCCCGAGGGCAAGGACCAAAACCCAGGATAGTCAAAATCCTGGGTTTTGGTCTAATTTACAGCGCTCCAAAATCCTATTTCATGGTGTGGGATGTGTGAAACCCTCCAGTGTGACCTTTGAGTTCATGCATGGGCCTCCTCCGGCATCTCGACACCAAAGATGCTTACCTTCACATCCCTGTTTTCCCGGGACCTCAAAGGTTTCTCAGATTCGCGTTGAAAGATCAGCATTACCAATTTGTGGCCTTACCATTCTCGGCCTCACTTCAGCCCCCAGAGTGTTCACCAAGGTGCTGGCGGGGGTGATGTCTCTGATAAGGTCAGGGGGCATACGCATGCTGCCCTACCTGGATGACATTCTCATCACATCGCTGTCCCTACAGCAGGCAGAGCTGGACACTCAGCTGGTGGTGTCCACCTTGGAGTCCTTCGGCTGGGTGATCAATCACCCCAAGTCCTCTCTGTCCCCTTCGTCGGTGATCCCATTCCTGGGGATGATTCTGGATACGGTTCAGTCACGGATATTCCTTCCTCAACAGAAGATGGAAGCTCTGACTGCGCAGGCGAGGTTCCTGCTCTCGTGCCCCCAGCCCTCCCTCCGGCAAGGAATGCAGCTGGTGGGCCTAATGGTGGCGAGCTTCGAGGCGGTGCCTTTTGCTCAGTTCCATTTGCGGCCTCTGCAGCTTCACCTTCTGTCAGTATGGGACAAGGACCCCATGTCCTTGGATGGGGTTTGTGTGCTTCCCCCCTTGGTCAGAGGGTCCCTCTCGTGGTGGCTGGACCACAAGAACTTACTAAAGGGCAGGTCCTTTCTGGCCCCCTCCTGGGAGACGGTCACCACGGATGCCAGTCTGTCAGGTTGGGGGGGATTCTGGAAGTCCCTGCGATTCCAGGGGAGGTGGGGCCCTCAGGAGGCTGTGTATATTCCGGGGGCAGAGAATCTACTGGCAGACTCTCTGAGCAGGGGGACTTCCCGTCAGGGAATTCCAGTCCCTGTGTCACCGTTGGGGTCTACCGGATGTGGATCTGTTCGCATCCCATCACAATCACAAGCTCCTGGCCTTTGCCTCCTTGTCTCAGGATCCTCTGGCCTTGGCCACGGATGCTCTGTCAATGTCATGGAAGGAATTTCGGCTGCTGTATGTCCGTTCCCCCTGTTGGGCAGGGTCCTGCGCAAGATTGCTCTGGAAGGGGTGCCAGTGATTCTGGTGGCCCCAAGGTGGCCAAGAAGAGTGTGGTTCGCAGACGTGGTGCAAATGGCAGTAGACCAGTACGTCCTGCCGGGGGCGCCAGATCTGCTCACTCAGGGCTCCTTACGCCATCCCAATTTACAAACTCTGGCTTTGACGGCCTGGCTGCTGAAACCTCCATCTTGATGGAGAATGCCTTGTCTGCCTCGGTGGTGGATACCATGGTGCAGGCTAGGAAGAAGTCTTCTTCTGCCATCTATTATAGGGTATGGCGTACCTACATTGATTGGTGTGAGTCTAGGTCTCTCCCCTGTAGGGAGTTCTTAGTCCCTAGGTTTCTGGAGTTTTTACAGCATGGTTTGGAGTTGAGTCTAAAACTCAGTACTCTGAAGGGTCAGGTTTCTGCCCTGTCTGTCTTCTTTCAGAAGTCTTTTGCTCAGCATCCCTTGGTTAAGACCTTCTTTCAGGGGGTAACTCATGTGCGTCCCCCACGTAAACCCATGGTCCCTGTTTGGGACTTGAACTTGGTTTTGTCTGCCTTGCAGGGTGCTCCCTTTGAGCCTATTCAGGATGCTGCTCTGGCTGTACTTACCCTCAAGGTTGTCTTTCTGGTGGCTATTACTTCGGTCAGGCATGTGTCTGAGCTAGCGGCTCTGTCTATCCAGCCCCCATACTTCATTGTGTCCTAATCCTAGCAACGCAAGGAAAGGGTTTTGCATTCATTGGATGTGGTCAGGTGTCTGAGGTATTACCTGGTAGTCACTGCGGCTTTCAGGAAGACTGATGCTCTTTTTGTGGTCCCTTCTGGTCTTAGGAAGGGTTTGGCTCCTGCCAGGTCTACTATTAGCAAATGGATTCGTCAGGCTGTAATTCAGGCCTATTCTGCTAAGGGGAAGAGTCCTCCCTTCCGCCTTACTGCTCATTCTACTCGTGCTATTGGTGCCTCTTGGGCCTTCCAGCACCAGGCTTCTGTTGAACAAGTTTGCAAGGCCGCTACTTGGTCTTCTGTTCATAGCTTTTCAAAGTTTTACAAGGTTGATGTTAGGGCCTCAGCTGATGTTGTTTTTGGCCGCAAGGTTTTGCAGGCGGCAGTGGTTTAAACTGTCTGCTGTTACCTTTTGTTGGGGGATCCCACCCTACTTTATGGACACTGCTATTGGATGTCCCAAGTGTAAGTAATCTATCTGGAGCAGGACGTACTGTATACTAAGAATAATACAATTCTGTGAAGTGCTCACCTGTAGAATTGGTATTATAAGTATACAGTACGTCCTGCTCCACCCCACCCTGGTTGCTGCATTATTCTGGATCCCCTGTATGGTGATTGTTGTCATTGTTATAGTTACCAGTTTTTGGGTGGTTAAATTCTCCCGGCTTCTTGTTCACTGCTTTTCAATGCTGGGGATTTGTGGGAGGTCCCCGGGTATTTGAGGGGCCGGGAGGAGCCTGTTTTACATGTCTCTGCAGTGCAGCGCCATCTGGCGGAGGATAACCCAAGTGTAAGTAATCTATCTGGAGCAGGACGTACTGTATACTTATAATACCAATTCTACAGGTGAGTACTTCACAGAACTGTATTTTTAAACTGGGTGGTTGCGGGTTGTGATGAGGCCTCCTTGTTCAGGCCCTGCTTCAGCAGCCCTCCTCACTCAGTTTTCCTTGTGTCTTAACCTTCCCCTGCTTCCCCGTACCCTAGACCAGGCAGTGTTGGGGGTACACTGCCTGTTATGAGGTGATTGGGGGGTTCTCTGCAACACTGCCTGGTATGGGGTGATTGGGAGTTCTCTGCCACACTGCCAGGTATGAGGAGATTGGGGAGGGGTACTCTGCCACACTGCCTGTTATGAGGAGATTGGGGAGGGGTGCTCTGCCACACTGCCTGTTATGGGGTGATTGGGGGTACTCTGCCACACTGCCTGTTATGGGGTGATTGGGGGGTTCTCTGCAACACTGCCTGGTATGGGGTGATTGGGGGGTTCTCTGCCACACTGCCCATTATGGGTTGATTGGGGGGGGGTGCCTTGCCACACTGTCTGGTATGGGGTGATTGGGGGGATTCTGCACACTGCCTGTTGTGGGGGTACTATACCAGGTTGGACTTACTGCAGAAGTTTCAGTGTGTCCAAAGAAGAGATATTGCATTTATTAATTTTGATCACCCGAATGCTGCACGCCTTTACCAATTATATATGCAGGGGTGTAGCTAGAGGTGGGGCTGAAGGGGCACATGCCCCGGGTTCAGCAGGTCAGGGGGGCATGAGCACAGGTGGGGGGTGCCTCTGATATATGTACTATGTGTGAGGAATGCTAGAATCCACCTGAAAGGTCATCTGAGTTCAATTCTCCCCACTGTACTGTATTTGAACCAAATCAAAAATCTAACTTCTGACCCAGCTGTTAAGCCCTGATGGTCCATAGAACCCAGGGTCACCTCAGAAATCGGAAAAGGTCCAAGCCCCTGCCCAGGTCCTTTTCCTGTCCATTATTATTAGTGGTCCAAATGATGCTGGACTGGACCACTGCTGACCTGCAAGGGGCTGTAGTGTCTCTCTCCATAATAGGTTTTCACGAATTGCATGGACTTTATCTAAGTGTATTTTTTTTATACTTTTTATCTTGAGTGTTTTGAGGAACTGGAATCAATGCTTTTAGACTAGAAACACAGAAACATATTTTTTTATGACTGAGAAATGATTGATGGTTGAACATACGGACGCTTTCACTCTCTGTCTTGGACGGGTTTTTGAGATAATCCAGCTCATTTGTTGCCTTCTTAACAGCTTATTCCCCACTAAACAATATCCAGACTCAGGAGAGCGTTGAAATATTTAAATGGAACCTATCAGAACAACAAGTCAAACCACGGCTAGACTCCAGCTACTCCAACCAGTCGTGAGAATGTCATAGGCCTCGCACTTATATTATATTTAGCGTGTTGTAAAGGTAAGGTTGAGCATCATTTAATGAAAAGCCCAAACCCCTAAAAAAACTATTCCCCAGCATCTAAAATGTATATATTTTAAGTTTTTAGTCAATTCTTTCCCCCACTGTTCAGGACTCGGATACGGGCGCTGCCATCTTGCCTGAGAAGCATCACATACTGAGAAGAGGAGAGGGGGGAAAAGTGCAGGGGGGCGGGTTATAGCTCTGCTTTGCTCAGACAGAGCAGAACTGGGGTCAGGAAAAGGACAGCAATCCCAGAATGCAGAGCGGCACAGTCAGAAGACACTTCCTGTCTGCAGGCAGCCTGAGACGCCATGTGCCATCATCTTGGATGTTTAAAGGCTTAGAGAATGCAGTAGACGCAGGTAAGGTGATTTTTAATGTGGGCAATCTGTATGTACAGGGTGGGGGAAACATATAAGATCGGCTCTTATTTAGGGTGAAGGTCCAGTTTAACCGTGCAGAATTAAAAGTATTTGACTTTGCTGACTTTAATTCTTTTTATTTAAAGGAAGCTAGTTGTGTTGCTCGAAAAGTGCTCAGTTTGGCCAAACCCGCGGCCATTATCTTTTTTTCTGCAGCATTCACGTGCCTCCAAATTGCAAAGAAAACCCTGCCTGATTGTGCTAAAAAGTGCTACAGTGGTTTGGGTGTCACTGGAAACAGAGGGGTATGACTGGCAAAGAAATGCTATGGGTGTCAAAAGGAGCTAAGGGAGGGATCACCTGGACCAGATGGATGTCAGTATAAACATATTATTACCAATTCGATGTAATATAAGCCCCAGTGTGAGGCCCAAAGTTCGGAGAAGAGGGTAGCCAACAGGAAATAAACTTAACTAACTAAAACTTAAACTAAGGGATGGAGAACACACTTCACCATTGTCATTGACTCACTAGTTGCTGATTAACTGCTCAAAGTATAGGTAAGCCAGATGAAATGTGGTCAAACTTTAGTCCAGGTGGTGTGGCACATAAAGCCTACATTCAAAGCACAACACTAGACACTACTATCAGAACGTAATATGTTTTTAGCTATTTTCTGCCTGTAGGGAAATCAGGGGAAGGAAGCTAAATCTAGACACAGTTGCAAGCCACCATGGTGGAGAGACCCATGTTAGGCTTAGTATAGGGGGAATAAAAAGACCAAAGAGACCCTCTACTCAAATGTAAAAGGAAAAGAGGTGATTCCTAGAACGGATTTACACAGCACCGAATACAAAGAATAATAGATTTACCCATCACACCTTGCAGTAGACGGAGCCATCTCTTTACGTCTGGGGGCCATCCAAGGAAAGCCACTGGGTGTGCAATGTCATGGATTATCTTATAATTTACACAGCCAAACACCTTTCGCTCGCGATTACATGTTTAGGGTGTGTTGCCCTCATCAGCACAAGGTTGGAAGTACGTGTCTATATGGGGGTTAAGACTTGGTAAGTACCAAAAATGCAATCTATATAGTTAGAAATGCCCTCCTATTGTTTTTTTAAACCCATGGACAAGGGTGGAAGATGAAAGTGATAAAGCTCTAGCAAAGGGAGCTGCACCACTCACTAGATGCTTAGTCTCTGTGGTCTTGATTTGCGGCATCATCAGAGGCAGACAGATGCCGATGTGGTGGGTGGAATTTTAGCCATGTTTCTGCCTGATCTGGTTTCCAGACATCGGCCCTTTTCTGTTAGAAACTTATGCCCTTATTCATCAAGCAATAGCGCCAGGTAGTGTCTGACGAGCGCCAGGTCCCGCTAACGGCGGCTACCGGCTCAAGTACGCCCGGCGTCGGCCACAATGACACATTTATCAAGCTAAAGGAGGCTAGCGCCGGCGAGAGCGACAGCTAGCGCGGGATTCATCATGTAGCCGACTGCAACGAACAGCACCGCTGCTAATCCCATCACAGCGCCAGGTATGACCTGTCGCTCCCTGTCGATGTCCAATGCATTTCAATGGAGCAATCTTTAATTAATCATAATTAATTGCTATTAATGTTTTTTTTTTTTTTTTATGTCAACAATTCTGTGACCACTTCTGCAATGTTAGGATTGTTTTTTAAGGTAAAAATAAAAAAAAATGATTTTGTGCAGAATTGATATTACAGGTCTGATATTAATGTATCATATTACAAAATGTTTATAAAAACTTGTATAATTTTACAATCAAAAAATATGGTTGTTTGGGGGTTAAAAACTATTTTAAATCCATCGCCGCCAGCGCTCTGGGGTTTAAACAAGGAATTCACAGCGCGAAAAAATTCGGAGCGTGATTTGTTAATGAATCTGCAGCAAGCCGTTCGCTCTGGCCATTCGTTATCAGGCGCACCCATACAACGCTGAACCTGTGAAACAGCGACCCCTAAGCCCGTATTCAACATTACCGCACACCGACTGAGTCGCTGTCAACAAGCAAACCCCGGCCAAGCACAGCGAATACTAGCTGGCGCTGTGAAAATCACGCTACTGGCGCTCATCTGTCGCTACCTGGCGCTATTAATGCGCTATTAATGCGCTATTAATAATGAATCGGCCTCCCCGAGTAACTTTCCTATAACGGGGAGGCCGATTCATCAATAGCGCCAGGTAGCGACAGATGAGCGACTGTAGCGTGATTTTTTCAGCGCCAGCCAGTATTCGCTGTGCTTGGCCGGCGTTAGCTTGATGACAGCGACTCAGTCGGTGTGCGGTAATGTTGAATACGGGCTGGGGAGTCGCTGTTTCACAGGTCCAGCGTTGTATGTGAGCGCCTGACAACGAATGGCCAGAGCGAACGGCTAGCTTCATATTCATCAAAAAATCACGCTCCGAATGTGCTGTCGCTGTCCATTCCTTGTTTAAACCCCAGAGCGATCTGTATTAACTAGTTTTTAACCCCTAAACAACCATATTTTTTTAATGTAACATTATACATGTTTTTAGAATCATTTTGTTATATGAATACATTAATCTCAGACCTGTTAGATCAATTCTGCACATATTTTTTTTTTTTTTTTTTTTGACTTAAAAATAAATCCTAACATTGCAGAAGTGGTCTCCGATTTTTTGACATTAAAAAAAAAATTTAAAAAAATAATACCAATTAATTATGATTAATTATAGCTTGCTCCATTGAAATGCATTGGACATCGCCAGGGAGCGACAGCTCATACCTGGCGCTGTGAGGGAATTTGCAGCGGCGCTGTTCGGTCCAGGCGGCTTCATGATGAATGCCGCGCTAGCCGTCGCTCTCGCCGGCGCTAGCCTCATTTTGCTTGATAAATGCGTCATTGTGACCGCCGCGGGCGTACTTGAGTCGGTAGTCGCCGTTAGCTGCCGCTACCTGGCGCTCGTCAGACACTACCTGGCGCTATCGCTTGATGAATAAGGGCATTAGTGGAAAGGGACTGGAGATGAGGAGCAGTCAAGGAGCATTTCGCATGGGAACAGCTTCAGTGAGTTAAATCGGACCTTCAACATTATTTAATGAAAAGCCCAAACCTTTAAATAAAATATTCCCAAGCATCTAAAATGAATATATATTAAAATATATTAATAAAATTAATATATTTTACGTTTACGTCACTTATTCTTTCTCCCGCTGGCCTGCAAGCATCACATACTGAGGAGAGCTGAGTGGGATAAAGTACAGGGGGTGGGGTTATAGCTGTGCTTTGCTCAGACAGAGCAGAGCTGGGGTCAGGAAAAGGACAGTAATCCCAGAATGCAGAGCGGCACAGTTAGAAAACACTTGGTCGCCACCTTGCATGTTTAAAGGCTCAGAAAATGCAGCAGATGCAGGTAGGATGATATTTAATGTAGGCAGTCTGTGTGTACAGGGTGGGGGAAACATATAAGAATCTTATTTAGGGTGAAGGTCGGGTTTAAGCTGTGGTAGACAGTATGGGGTTAATGATGGTAAGGAGAAAGCTATGAGGCCTGAAGTGGACGTGGTGTTCAGAGAAATGGGCTACATAAGGCAGAGGAGCCTTGTAATCCTGCCTAAATATTGAGAATAAAGAACGTTTTTCTTTTGCAGAATGTGATGTTACAGCTTGGCCTGTCGGGGTCCCTTGTTGGTCTTTTTCAGGGGGGATCTCATTTTGGTTAAATGAAGGCAAGGTGTTAGAAGGTGAAGAGATGGGGGCTCCTGATAGATCTGCTCTAACGGTCGGCGACCAATTAAAGGTGGGTTCGTTGCTTGTGTTTGAGAAAAATAAGTTAAGGCTATGTTGAACTCACGGTGGAGGTGAGACCGATTTTCCAACGTCAGCCCTGGATTTTGCCAGACCTTGGCCAGCCTGAGACATTCCCGTTGAGGCCCCCCAACCATTATGCCAGGGTTATAGCTTTGGGGCCGGGGTTCCTTGGCTTGTGGGTACAGTGGGGCTGGGTACAGGGGGCTGAGAGGGAGACTAAGGGGGCAGGGATTGAATGTGGGTGTTATAAGCAGCAGCCCAACTGGCCCCAAAGCAGTGCTGCCCATCGGGTCTAAGGTCTCCCTATGGCCAGTCCACCCCTGATACCTACGGTTTCAGAACACCACTTCTGTGCAGACAACACTCAAACATACCTCTCAGGCCCATGTCAAGAACATCCTGTTATCACTTTACTATATGCTATAATCAGCCCTACTACAGTACCTGCTCCTACAATATAGCCATCAGTCTCACTCCAACCCCTCCCCCCACTTGACACCATACTAAAGCATTAGTGCCATCTCTTTAAAGTGAACCAAAACCAGGAGCCCCGCTGTGAGAACCCCCCCTGGTCGCCGAAGGTAACACGCCTATTCCCGGTGCTACGGCGCATGTGCGGCCACTCATCCTAGCAGCGCGCTTGGAGCCGCTGACATCACGTTGTCTAAGCCTTCTTCTAAGGTCCGAGCGCGCTGGCTGCCGCATCGCCTGCTTCCCTCTAACAGGGAGCAGCACACAAATGTCTGGCACGGGCATGCGCCCTACTAGAGGAATAGTGGGGATGCGGCCGCGGCTCACGCATGCGCTGTTGGACCAGGGAGCAAGGTAATTGTATGGGGGTCCTGAGGGGTTTCACACAGCGGGGCATCCCGACTTTGGATGCCCCGGGGGAGGGAATCGATCGGCCGGGAATCTTCTTGATTTTGGTCTACTTTAGCCCTACCCATGATCTGTCCCTTTAGTGCTCTAGCCTCAGCTCAGCTCATGAATGGAGGGTGGGGCTGAGATGCTTATGGGTTGCTTATAGGCTGGAGCAAAGCATGGGTGATGGACACATGGAATAGACAGTGGCATACCTCCCAACTGTCCCTGATTTGGAGGTACTGTCCCTCTTTTGAGTCCATGTCCCCCTGTCCCTCATTATTCTTCTTTGTCCTTCTTTGAGGTTTAACATGCAGATATGCATCAATGAATTATTAATTTGCCTATTTAACATGTTTCTGTTGTTGTAACTGTTACAATCTATCTCCTATCCATCCCTCAATGAGGGGGTGTGGCCTAATTTAACAATGGTCCCTCTTTCCCACCCTGAAAAGTCAGAAGGTATGTAGTGGACTATGAGAAGGAAAACTGTTCTGTTAAACTGGACCTTCACCCTGAATAAGAACATATCTTGTATGTTTCTCCCTACCCTGTACATACAGATTGCTCACATTAAAAATAATCCTACCTGCATCTACTGCATTTTCTGACCCTTTTAACATCCAAGATGGCGGCACATGGAGTCTCAGGCTGCCTACAAACAGGAAGTGTCTTCTGACTGTGCCGCTCTGCATTCTGGGATTGCTGTCCTTTTTCTGACCCCAGCTCTGCTCTGTCTGAGCAAAGCACAGCTATAGCCCGTCCCCTGTACTTTCCACCCTCTCCTCTCCTCAGTATGTGATGCTTCTGAGGCAAGATGGTGGTGCCCATATCCCAAATTCTGGAACAGAGTTGAAGCCCAGCAGGGAAATAATAAAAAGTATGTAAGTAAAGTATGTAATATATTAATTTTAGATGCTGGGGAATAGTTATTGTAAGGGTCTGGGCTTTTCATTAAATGATGCTGAAGGTCCGGTTTAAGGGCTCAGACACAAATGAATATAAAAGGGTGAAGAACACCTTGGTGCCCCCTAGAGCAAAGGTAATGGCAGCCTCCTGTGTTTGGTTCCATTTCCTGGGACTCATTTATACAGAGCAAGCGTCCTGTTTCGGCTCTATTGCTTATTTTTATGCCATTGGCTCCCTATCCAGTGAATATTTATATTTGGACAATGAGTAATGTCTGATGTTTGACATCCAAGTATGACTTGATCTTGTGATTACTTATCAACGCCATTAATCCACAATCTCGCTTTGTAATTCCTCTTGACTTCTTGTACATAATGGCTCACCAAGAAAACAGCTTCAGCAGTGATAATTGTTCCGTCTTGACATGATCTCCTCTCTATTACTCTCTGGGACTAAGCCATTTACAAAAATGGGTTTAAATTGATGGGGATTGTCAGGCTCTGTGTTGCTGCAGTTATTAACTGCTACGTATTTAAAAAGGAACAACCACCTCCTACAGTCTATACGACCGGTGGTGTCCCTATTTATGAGGCATCCTGAATTATGTGTTTCCCGGGATCACGTGATCACATGTTACACTGGACTGAATTTGCTGATGATCCCAAGCCACATCCCTGGGCCGCAGCTGCATCCCTGGCTATATCTTTAAACCAGACCTTTAGCATCATTTCATGAAAAGCCCAAACCCTTAAAAAACTATTCCCCAGCATCTACTGTATAATTAATATATTTTAAGTTTTTAGTCACTTACTTATCATTCTTTCCCCCACTGGGCTGCAATTCTGTTTAGGAATCTAGGGTACGGGCGCCGCCATCTTGCCTCAGAAGCATCAAATACTGAGGAGAGGAGAGGGGTCAAAAGTGCAGGGGGCAAGGTTATAGCTGTGCTTTGCACAGACAGAGCAGAGCTGGGGTCAGGAAAAAGACAAAAGAGACTTTCAGTCTGCAGGCAGCCTGAGACACGGGCCGCCATCTTGGATGTTTAAAGGCTCAGGAAATGTTCTAGGTGCAGGTAGGATGATTTTTAATGCGGGCAATCTGTTTGTACAGGGTGTGGGGAAACATACAAGATGGACTCTTATTCAGGGTGAAGGTCCGCTTTAACTGCTACGTATTTGAAAAGGAACAACCACCTCCTACAGTCTATAAGACCGCTGGTGTCCATGAATGGTGTGTTTCCCTGGGGATCACATGATCACATGTTACACTAGACTGACCTTGCTGATGATGATCCCAAGCCACATCCCTGGGCCACACAGCGGGGAATCCCATTTTTGGATGCCCCGGGGGGGGGGGGGGATTGATAAGGTTCCCTGGCTGATCGAGCTGGGTTTTGGTCCACTTTAAACCAGACCTTCAGCATGATTTAAGCCCAAACCCTTAATAAGCTATTCCCCAGCATCTAAAATTAATATATTTCAAGTTTTTAGTTGTTTACTTATTATTATTTCCCCTGCTGGCTTCAACTCTGTTTGGGACTCTAGGATACGGGTGCCGCCATCTTGCCTCAGGAGCATCACATACTGATGACAGAAGAGCAGAGCAAAAGTGCGGGGGCGGGGTTATAGCTGTTTTAATGTGGGCAATCTGTATGTACAGGGTGAGGGAAACATATAAGATAAGCTCTTATTCAGGGTGAAGGTCCAGATTAATGTGGGCAATCTGTATGTACAGGGTGGGGGAAACATATAAGATAGGCTCTTATTCAGGGTGAAGGTCCGGATTATTGTGGGCAATCTGTATGTACAGGGTGGGGGAAACATATAAGATAAGCTCTTATTCAGGGTGAAGGTCCAGATTAATGTGGGCAATCTGTATGTACAGGGTGGGGGAAACATATAAGATAGGCTCTTATTCAGGGTGAAGGTCCAGATTAATGTGGGAAATCTGTATGTACAGGGTGGGGGAAACATATAAGATAGGCTCTTATTCAGGGTGAAGGTCCGGTTTAACTAGACACGGGCCCTGAGGGAGCACATCCGTCAGCTAGAGGTGAACGGGGATGTAACCGACAGCAGATGTTTCATTTAGCTTTTCTTGCTGCTCAGAGAAAATCTGAATAGACTGTGAGCCGTTAATTGGTTAAGTGGCTCGTGCCGGCACCATGGGAGTAAAAAAAAAAGGTGGGTTTGCAGGCAATTCTGGGGGATACGCAAAGCAGGGCATCCCAAAATCACTGTACTGCCCGATCATAAGTCCTTCCTGGTTACTGAGTGCTTTCTGCAATATCTGGGCAACCCATTGTGCCCTGGCTCATCTCGACTTCTCTATTTGTATTACCCTTATATTCCTCACCTGTTTCTACCCAGGACTATCTGATCTTGCTTACTTTTCAGACTGTTTTCCCTGCTTAACCCTTGACTTAAACCAGACCTTCTCCCTGAATAATAGTCTAGTATGTTTCCCCCAGCCTGTACATACAAATGCTCACATTGAAAATCATCCTACATGCACCTAGTGCGTATTATGAGCCTTTAAAACATCAAAAATGGTGGCTCATGGAGCATAAGGTTGCCTGCAGACAGGAAGTGTCTTCTGACTGTGCCGCTCTGCATTCTGGCATTGCTGTCCTTTTCCTGATTCCAGATCTGCTCCACCTGTGCATAGCACAGCTATAACCCCGCCCTCTGCACTTCCTCCCTCTCCTCTCCTCAGTGTGTGATGCTTCTAAGGCAAGATGGCGGCGCCCGTATCCTAGAGTCCTGAACAGGGTTGCAGCCCAGAGAGGGAAAGAAAAAAAAGTAAGCTTAAAATATGTTAATTTTAGATGCTGGGGAATAGTTATTCCAAGTATGTCACACACCCCGCTTCCAATATTAATGACATATGGGTTATAACCAGTAGAGGGCGAACTTCAGCAGAGATGACAGGAAAAAAAGGAGCCCCTCCCGGTCCATAAATTCCTGGGACCTCCCACACATTACCCAATAATCGTCTCTGCAGACGGTGAGCAAGTAAGAAGGTGGCTATCTCCTTCTTTGCAGGTAAGCCGGGTTACACCCGGCCCTTTTTTTACTCCAATTTCTGCCCGGACCTGATTTAAAATTCAAGCCCTATGCCTCCCAGCCTTGGCTGTAGGTCCGAGCGATGGTAGGCTACACTCTAGCAGTACTATTAGGAGCCACGCTCCTCCGTGAGACCCCATATAAGGGGGTAGGCGGTTACCAGGTTGGTGATCCTGGTTTGGGACTACTATTGTAGTCTGGGTTTCCCCCTTCCGTTTCTCCCTTATTCCCGCAACTGGGGGGGTGTTTCCTCCTTCTCTCTTCGGGGTGTTTGTTTGTTTTCGCTTGTCTTGTATATATATGTGTGTGTGTGTGTGTGTGTGTGGAGTGCTTGCTGCAAGTAAACTGGAGACATTGCTGCGGCCGCGCTGGCCGCGGCCGCTCAGGAATAGGCTCCGCGCTCGGCGGAGAGAGATTCTTCCCCTCCTTTCCAGTCATGGGAGGGGGCGGGGCCGGGCGCTCGGCGCGCTGGTTGCGGCCCGCCCCCTGTCTCTGGCGCCCTTTGCGGTGCCCAGCCAATAGCTGGGAACCGCGTTTCTGGTATGGATAGGGAGGGGGCGGGGCCAGGCGCGCGATCCGCGCTGGCCCGCCCTTCTTCTTCCTCCTCTCCTTCCAGTCTTGGTCGGACGCCATTGTTCTGTGAGTGCCCTGCGGGGCTGTTTCCCTTGTACCCTTGCTCTTGTCCTTTGGCAGTGAGGTGTCAGTTTTTTACAGCGTGTTATGTATTGTAGACACGTTTGCTTATATACATTGAATATATTTATATAATTATTAATTAATATTATATATTTAATAATATAATTATTATAATTAATTAATAAATCTGCATATATTGATGTCATGTATGATTGCTGGCATTTGATTGTAGTGTGCCTCTCTTACGGGGTCCCTTTCTTATTGTGTCTTTCAGGAGGACTCCCTGCTTCATAAAAAGGGGGGGTGGGTTCTCCCGGTCCTAGGATCCCTTGGCTAAATTTGGGGCATTACAAATCCTCCCACAAACGGACTTAAGGGGCATCCCGAGTAGCTTAATAGCGTAATTCCCTTTGGTCATTGCGACTACCACAAAAATCACCATATGGAGGCTTCCCAGGATACCGGGCTCGGGCTCCCTTCGGGGCAATCCCGGCAGTGTGTGGGTTGTGGGGCATCCCTTGCGGGGGATAATGTACTGGTTTGCATACCATGTGCACAGCAGGCCATAACACGGCAATTGGGGTCCCAGGCGTCTGGGTCAGCGCCGCCGGCCCCATCACCTTCTCCACCACGCCTGATTCGTACCCCACGTGACATGGTCATTAGCGGGGAGTCGCATTCTGATGTCTGTGCTAGATTGGCCAACATTGAGAAATTGATTGCTAGCTCTGCGGCCAGAAAGGCCCCGGCTAAGAGAAGGCATTTGTCGCCGGCTGCACTGGGTTTGGAATTTGATGAGGATGATTCCTTTGACTGGCCTGATTATTCCCCACTGGAAGAAGGGGAATTTTTCTCTGAATCTGAAGGCTCTGAGGATCAGCAGTTTTTGGATGCTGATGCTGGGAAGGAGTGTGGGGATACCGTCGATACCCCCAAGCTTCTGGCCCATATTTTTGAGGTGCTGGCTATTTCTCCACCTGCGGAGGCCCCTCCGCAGAAGGGGGAATTTTTTGGGACCTCTAAGCCTCGATTGGAGTTCCCAAATCAGAAGCATTTTGACAATTTGATTCTTAAAGAATGGGAAAGGCCCAGCCGGCTTCCCGGTGTTCCTCAAGGATGGGATAGGAAGTATCCTTTTCCGGTGGACGAGGTGAAGCACTGGTCGTCTCCTCCCGAGGTCGAAGCGCCTGTTCTGGGTTTGTCCAACACATCCGTTGTGCACTCACCAGACGCCACCACGCTGAAGGATAATGAGGACCGACGTCTTGATCAAATGGCGTCTCATGCCTTTGCCAGCGTGGGTTCGGCTTTGCGTCCTGTTTGCGCTTCAGCGCTCACGGCTGTGGCTACCAAGTCTGTAATTAGGGGCCTGTTGAATGGTCCCCAGCTTAATCCGGCCAGTGATGAATTTTCAGCGCTTACAAGGTGTGATTTGTTCATGTCCTTTGTCTTATCAGCCTTGGACGACACAATATGCATGTGTAGCAGAACCTCGGCATTGCTTGTGGCTATACGTCGCTCGGTTTGGTTGCGCCAGTGGGCGGCTGACTTTGCGGCTAAGAAGTCACTTACAGGGCTACCCTTCTTGGGCATGCGTCTGTTTGGAGATAAATTGGACTCGGTGGCGAAAGGAGGTAAGCTACCACAACGCAAGAAGCAGCGTCGCTCCTTTCGGGGTGCAGGCTCCTTTAACCCTTCCTTTCGTGGCTCTAGAGCAAGCAGAGGTGTTGCTTACTCTGCCTTCAGAGGTGACTCCTGGGGCAGGGGAAGAGGACGTGCCCGTCCCGGAACTACCTGGGGTACCAGACCCAAGGCTGCTGTCAAACCAGCTCAGCAATGAGGGGGCGCCCTCACCCTCGCGGGTGGGGGGACGGCTACGGCACTTCGTCCAGGTCTGGACCCGGGAGGTCACAGACAAATGGATCTTGGAAGTGGTCTCTTCCGGGTACAAGCTGGAGTTCAAGTCCCGGTCTCCTCCCAGATTCCTCAGGTCCCGGGTTCCCTCGGAGCCCAGGGCTGCGCAGGGACTTCTGTCGGCAGTACAAAATCTTCTGGACTTGGAAGTCATCTGCCCGGTGCCTTTCTCAGAGAGAGGCCGGGGCTATTATTCCAACCTCTTCACGGTGCCCAAGAAGGATGGCTCCATAAGACCCATTCTGGACTTAAAGCTTCTCAACAGGTTCATCAGAACCAAGAAGTTTCGCATGGAGACTCTCCGCTCGGCCATCAATTCTCTTAGTCAAGGGGACTTTATGACGTCCATAGACATCAAGGATGCTTACCTTCATGTACCGATCTTCCCAGGACACCAGAGGTTTCTCAGGTTTGTGGTGGGAGATCAGCACTTTCAGTTTGTGGCTCTTCCATTCAGGCTGACCTCGGCACCAAGGGTGTTCACCAAGGTGCTGGCAGGTATAATGGCCCTTCTCAGAGCCCAGGGCATTCGCATTGTGCCGTATCTGGATGACCTCCTCATCATGGCATCCTCTCTCAGCCAGGCGAAGCTGGACACCAGGACGGTGGTGACAACGCTGGAGAGGTTCGGCTGGGTGATCAACTACCCCAAGTCTTCTCTCTCCCCGTCAAGGGAAATTTCCTTTCTGGGCATGAATCTGGATTCCATTCAGGCCAGGGTGTTCTTACCTCTGTCGAAGGTGCAGATGATTCGAGATCTGATCCGTCTTCTTCTGTCCAGGCCTCGCCCGTCCATCCGGCTAGGGATGAGGCTGGTGGGGTTGATGGTGTCTTCCTTCGAGGCAGTTCCTTTTGCTCAGTTTCACATGAGGTCGCTTCAGCTCCATCTACTGTTGGCTTGGGACAGATGTCCGCTGTCGTTGGATCAGTCTTTTCTGATATCTCCCCTGGTTCGGCAGTCTCTTCAGTGGTGGCTGGAACCAAGAAATCTTCTGAGGGGCAGGTCTTTTCTGACCCCTTGTTGGGAGACGGTCACCACGGATGCCAGCCTGTCGGGCTGGCGGGGTTTCTGGAAGGAACATCAGTTCCAGGGGCTGTGGGGTCCTCAGGAGGCCCACACCCCCATCAATGTCTTGGAGCTGAGAGCTATTCGGTTGGTGCTGTCATGCTTGACACATCACCTCCAGGGTCTACCAGTTCAGGTTCGATCAGACAATCGGACTGCGGTCGCTTACATCAATCACCAAGGAGGGACTTGAAGCAGGAGTGCCCTCAGGGAAGTTTCTCTGATTCTTGCATGGGCGGAGAGCAATGTCCCGTGCATTTCAGCAGTGTACATTCTGGGAGTGGAAAACATGAAGGCGGACTCCCTGATCAGGGGATCCTCTCACCGAGGGGAATGGTCGCTCAACCACAGGGTATTCCGGTCCCTTTGTCGCAAGTGGGGGATTCCGGAGGTGGATCTCTTTGCCTCACGTCACAATCACAAGCTTCCTGCTTTTGTGTCTCTGTCTCAGGATCCTCTGGCCCTGGCAGTGGACGCCTTGTCTCTTGCCTGGAGGGATCTGGGGTTTCTGTACCTGTTTCCTCCCTTCTCCATGGTAGGCAAGGTGGTGCGCAAGCTGGCTCAAGAGGGTGCGCCAGCAATTCTGGTGGCCCCAAGGTGGCCAAGACAGGTTTGGTTTGCAGACGTCGTATACAAACGCTGGCTTTGACGGCGTGGTTGCTGAAACCTCCATATTAAGGGAGGAAGGTTTGTCTGATGCTGTGATTCAGGCACTTGTTAGAGCTAGGAAGAGATCTTCCTCTAACATCTACTACAGGACTTGGAGGTCCTATATTGACTGGTGTGAGGCTAGGGCATTGCCTTGCAGGGTGTTTTCGATTCCTAGGATTTTGGATTTCCTCAAACACGGTCTGGACCTGGGGTTCCAGCTTAGTACCTTGAAAGGGCAGGTCTCTGCCCTGGCGATCTTCTTTCAAAGGTCTTTTGCTCTGCATCCCTTGGTTAAGACTTTTTCCAGGGGGTCACTCATGTGCGGCCCCCTAGAAAGCCTTTGTTGCCCATTTGGGATTTGAATTTGGTTCTGTCGGCCCTCCAGGGGGCCTCCTTTTGAGCCGGTGCAGGATGTTTCACTTTCTTTGCTTACACAAAAGGTTGCCTTTTTGGTGACTATTACCTCTGTTCGACATGTCTCTGAGTTGGCGGCTCAGGACAAGGTGGTCTTTCGCTTTAAGCCAGATTTCCTTGCTAAGGTGGTTTCTGCCTTCCATCTCAATCAGGATGTGGTTCTCCCTTCCTTGTGTCCTAAGCCTAGCAATGACAAGGAGAGGGTCCTGCACTTTTTGGATGTAGTTCGTTGTGTGAAGTACTATTTGGTGGCTACTTCTCCTTTTCGTAAGACGGACGCCTTGTTCGTGGTGCCCTCCGGGCCCAGGAAGGGTTTGGCGCCCGCCAAGTCTACCATTAGTAAATGGATACGTCAGGCCATTGTTGGGGCCTATTCTGCCTAGGGGAAGGTTCCCCCTTTTCATATCACTGCTCATTCTACTCGTGCTGTTGGGGCTTCTTGGGCTTTTCAGCACCAGGCCTCTGTTGAACAAGTTTGTAAGGCTGCTACCTGGTCTTCTGTTCATACTTTTTCCAAGTTTTATAAGGTTGATGTGCGGGCCTCAGCGGATGCTGTTTTTGGCCGCAAGGTTCTGCAAGCTGCAGTGGTTTAAATTTGTGCGTTATTGCCTTTTTGGGATCCCCACCCTTGTTGGACACTGCTATTGGATGTCTCATATGTCATGAATATTGGAATCGGGGTGTGTGACAATACCAAGTCACCTGTAAAATGGGTATTATAAGTATGTCACACACCCTGCTTCATCCCGCCCTTATTGTATTCTGGATCCTTTATATGGTGAACCTTTTATTGTTATATTATATATATGTTATATTTTTGTATTTGGCTCTTCCTGGTCCCCTTACTGCTTTACTATACAGGGTAATGTGTGGGAGGTATTTATGGACCGGGAGGGGGCTCCCTTTTTTCCTGTCATCTCTGCAGAAGTTCGCCCTCTACTGGTTATAACCCATATGTCATGAATATTGGAAGCGGGGTGTGTGACATACTTATAATACCCATTTTACAGGTGAGTAATCACAAAATGGTATTTTTAAGGGGTTTGGGCTTTTCATTACATTATACTGAAAGTCCGGTTTCACCTCACTATGACCCCAAGCTGCCTGCACCAACCTCTGTCCCGCTTCTCAATCAGAACTTTTGTTCGACAATGATACTCAACTTCTCCAGCAACCCAGGTACTGTGCTCACCATCCTAGCCTTCTGGCCGTCTATTCCCTGATTTCCCGACCTAGACTTACCCTGCAGCTCAGTTTATTCTTGTTTGCGGGGAAAGGGGGCGGGACTAGTGAAGACAAGGGTTGATCTTAGATTTTGGGTTTCCATACCTACCAAATTTTTAAGGTGGGAAAGAGGGACATTTTTTAAATTAAGCCACGCCCCTTAATTGAGGGATGGATAGGAGATAGGATGTGACAGTCACAACAATATAAGCAATTTAAATAGGCAAAAGGAAGCATTTATTGATGCAGATCTGCATGTTAAACCTCACAGAGGAACAAATGAGAACAACGAGGGACAGGGGGACGCACACTCAAAAGAGGGACAGTCCCTTCCAATCAGGGACAGTTGGCAGGTATGGGTTTCCAGGCTGGAATGATCTGTAGGTTCTGCACGGTTATCTGACTCAGGTAACCTACTTGGCACAGCCAGAACTTCTGCCAGCTACCAGCACTTACCACACTTGTTAGCCTGACATTCTACTATTGTATATATATATAGAAGATGAATATCTTTTGTAAGGGTGAACTTTAGAGAATACTTAGTCGAATTCAACATGCGTCATGATGTTACATCCAGGGCAGGCCTGCCAATTGTGGGGCCCCATGCAAAGTTGTGTCTGGGGGCCCTAATCATAGACAAATTTAGTATAGCGAAATACAATATTAACACACCTTGTCGAGGATGTAGCCGCAACCTGCTCATGCACTGTGGGTGCGGCGGGAGCTGCTTGTGTGAGCGTGCGCAAACCCAGAGGGTTTTACACGGCGGGACATCCTGGCATTGCCTTTCATGGCCCATATGGCTATCCAATTTCTACTCTCTGTGGCATCCCAAACTAGGATTCCCCACTGTGTGAAACCCCATGTGTGAAACCTAACCTCTTTCCAATGACACAGGTCACGGTCTTGCTATACCTTTGCACCAATCAGCTCGCTAGCTGTTGTGATGTCACAGCATATTGTATAACTGAATGGAGCTGAGCGCACTGATTCTGCAGCAGCTTGTTCACGTAAGTGTACAGTGACTTCCTATCTGCTGCACGATCTGTATTGTGTTTCACGGCCTCTTACTCACCGCAGGCCGGCCGCCCGACGATGGCCGTAATTATTTAGTTAAATAAAACGAAAATTTTATTTTACATTTTATTTCATTTTTTATTTAATTTAAATAAAAAGTTTCACTGATCTGACCCTGCCTCTGGGGGCCCCCTGGCAGGTGGGGGCCCCAAGCATTTGCAGCCTATGCATGGTGATTAAGCACGCCACTGGTTACATCACATTTATTATTTAAATTTATTTAAAATATAATGCCTACAAAAGGCATCGCCTCGTGTGTGTGTGTATATAATATATATATATATATATATATGGAGAGAGAGAGGACGCACTTATTTTTTTCCTGGCTCCCATGCTGCGTCTCTGCCAACTTAAAAATGATGCTGGCAAGAGTCATAGGCCATGCCCACCCTGGAGCCGGAACTGGCTCGCTCTGAACTTGCGGCGGCTATGGAGGCAGCAAAGGCTACAGAAGGGTTGTGATGACGGAGGACACTGGTAATGTATATGTGTGCGTGTGCGTGTCTGTCTTTCTCTAAGTAGGTCGGAGACCCTGCGTGGGAGCCGGTAAAGTTTTTTTTTTTTTGTTTTTGGGACATGCTGCACATTGCCTGTATTTGGGATGCCCACACACTGTCGTTATTTTGGATGCCTCATACTGCCTGTAATTGGGATGCCTCACACTGCCTGTAATTGGGATGCCTCATACTGCCTGTAATTGGGATGCCTCACACTGCCTGCATTTGGGATGCCCACACACTGCCTGCATTTGGGATGCCCACACACTGCCTGTAATTGGGATGCCTCACACTGCCTGTAATTGGGATGCCTCACACTGCCTGTAATTGGGATGCCTCACATTGCCTGTAATTGGGATGCTTCACACTGCCTGTAATGTGGGGCCTGTTATGTAGCGTGGGGAGGATTCTGCACACTGTCTGTAATAGGGTGATTGGGAGGGAGGTATTTTAGCACACCATTTGGTTCAGAATATTTTTGCTTCTTATTTTTCTCCTCCAAATCCTGGGTGCGTCTTATATATATATAAATATGCTTTTGTTCTTTCTTTTTTTATACTTCTTCATTTCTGTCTTTAATCTACTATTTTTATCATTGTCTTTCTTCTTTCTTTATATTCCTTTTTTGGTAATTTATGTTCTCTCTTTCATTCTTGCTTTCTTTTTTCTGTCATTTTTTCTATCCATTCTTTCTTTCTGTCAGTCCTTCTATTGTGTCACTCTTTACTTTTCTATCATTCCCTCTATTTCTTATTTTTATATACTTTCTTTCTGTAATTATTTCTATTATTATTTTCTTTCTGTTCTTTGGAAATATTCAGCATACATGCAACTTTATTATCATGTAAGGAGTGTCATACCACACCGCAAGGGGCCCATTGAGACTATCACCCAGGGGCCCGCATAAACCTGGAACTGGCCCTGCCTGTCCTCACACCAGCATATACCAAATCCTTCCCTGGCATTTCTGCCTGAACTCTGTTGAGGGGGTTCCAAATCAGATGGACATAAAGATCAGAGGGGTAGCTAGGTTTTCTGGCACCTGGGGCAAAGATTTGAAATGGTGCTCTCCACCTGTTCTCAGGCTTGCCATTGGCGCCCCCCTAACCTGCTGCACCCCCCAGCTTCTCTCTAGCTACGCCCCTGATACAGATGGATGGAACCAATCCTTCACCCAATAAATGTGGATGGGACCAATCATTCACACAATAAATGTGTATTTTAGAAAGGACTTATCCGTTAATACCTTGGTATTTCATTTTAATTAAGGTATTTTGTTGTAATAATCCAAAACCATTGTGAAAATGGTTCTATCGCTATATTTAGTTGTGCGCCCAGCATCACGGCATAGACAAAAAATGTTTTTTTTTTTTTTATTTTTACTTCCTTCCAGCCTGTTTATTGCTCATAGATGTCACAAAAACGTCCAGTAAATACATTTTTGGCGTAGTGACGATCATGACTCAGTCTTTGGACATGTCGATGTTGTCACTTAACCTCGCAGGCCTTGCTCATGCCAAACACTTTATGGCACAGGGCGGCCTATTAACCAGCCAGACAAATGGTGCTGTGAATCTTAAATATAGCCCCGGATTCAGATGGAGACATTTCTGCTGTGTGTGGGAAAGGCACGGAGAGGAAAGCCTGAGTCACAGAGGTCTCTTCACTCCCAGAGTCGGCTTCTATCTGCTCCAGTTGGATCCTGAACCTCCATGCGCTGGCTCCAGCTATCTCCTTATGCAATGTCGTGTCAGAGTCGATAGCTGTGGACATCACGTACTTGAGGCTAGGAATACTGAGCAGTCATAATAGAGGAACATTGGAACCGGGAAATGAATAAATGTTTGTGAAATGCTAGGGCCAGGGCCGGCTCCAGGTTTACGTGGTCCCTTTTGTCGGCATGGCCTCAGTGGGTCCCTATTGTGGTGAAGAGTCGCGTCACATCACTGAGGGACGTCCCAAATCTGGATGCCCCCTAAGTATCAAAAAGAAGCACCTCTACAGTGCTTTTCCTCCCTGCATGCACTCACGATCTCCTTGTTGCCACCCGCTGCCTGATCACCTGCAGTCCACCGGCGCACCTGTCACATGGTGTGAAGGCCCCTTCCTCACTGGTGGGGAGAGCACAGACAGCAGCAGAACCTTATTGCTGCATACTGTTGCATACCTCCCAACTTTTCAGAATGGGAAATCGGGACAATATGTAAATTAAGCCACACCCCCTCAATAATTGACTGATAGGAGATACATTGTAACAGTTACAACAATAGAAACACTTTGAATAGGCAAATTAATCATTTTTTGGCAAACTTATAACTTCACTAGGCTTTCAATACCACTTCTATGCGGATGACACTCATATATATCTCTCAGGCCCCAATCTCTCCTCTCTCCTATCTCGCCCCCCCCAACTGCCATACAGCTATTTCTTCATTGATGTCATCTCGCTACCTCAAGCTAAACATGGACAAGACAGAACTGGTCATTTTCCCACCATCTAACTCCCCTCCCCTCTCTGACACGTCTATTTCTTTCAACAATTATACAATAACTGCAACTCCCCAAGCTCGGTGCCTGGGAGTCACTCTGGACTCTGCCCTCTCTTTCAAACCACATATTCACTCCCTGGCCACCTCCTGTCGCCTCCAACTTAAAACATCTCCCGCATCCGTCCTTCTCACCTGACACCACTAAAATGTTAGTGCATGCCCTGGTCATATCCCGATTACTGCAACATCCTTCTTTGTGGCTTACCAATTAACAGACTGGCACCCCTCCAATCTATCCTGAACTCTGCTGCTCGCCTCATCCATCTCTCCTCTCGCTCCTCCAGTTCTGCGCCTCTCTGCCAATCCCTACATTGGCTGCCAGTCCCACAGCGAATCCTGTTCAAAACTCTAACTCTCGCCTACAAAGCTCTCTCCAACCAGGCTCCTCCCTACATCTCATCACTAATCCAACAATATCAACCTAGACGCAGCCTCCGCTATGCTGCCGACCTTCTCCTGTCCTCCACCCTGGTCACCTCCTCTCACACCCGCCTCCAGGACTTCTCACGTGCAACTCCAATCTTCTGGAATGCCCTCCCCCACCCAATCTGCCACTCCACAACACTCAAAACCTTCAAATACTGACTGTTTGTGATCCTTCCCCCTCGTCTTCACCCCTCTTCCTTTAGACTGTAAGCTCCTAGGGGCCGGCTCTCCCTCCTATTGTATCTTGTACTCATACTATTTCATATGCAGTTTTACAGATTTGACAGTGGATATTCTATGTACAATATGTTTCTACCCTGTCTGTAATTAGTACTTTGTAAAGCCCTACGGAAGATGATGGCGCTATATAATTAAACAATAATAATAATAATTTATTGCTGCAGATCTGCATGTTACACCTCAAAGACAGACAAATGAGAACAACGAGGGACAGGGGGACATGGCCTCCAAATAGGGACAGTCCCTCCAAGTCAGGGACACTTGGGAGGTATGCTTACACCCATTAAAGGAAAGGCTTACCTTAGCCTCTCCAGCAAGCACTCACCTATTGTTGAAGCAGCAAGCGATCAGTCAGGCGATCTGGCGGTCCAGTGGGCGATCAGACAGTGGAGCGGGTGATCAGAAGGCCCTCAGCCTGTGCCACCTGATTCATTGGTGGATCAGCGGCTGGGACCACACCCCCCCCCCCAACTCCCGCAGCTAGCCGGCTTCACTCTGTCATACCAAAAAGACAGGCGGCGCCGAATGACAACACGGGCGGGCTGAGGGAGCACGCACTCGCGTTCTTGGGGGCTGGTGTGCGCGAACTTGCGCCAACATGAAATAAAAGGTGGCTAGTGCAGGGCACCTGTTCCATTAAACCACCGATGATAAAAATAAATTAAAAAAAAAGTTATTCCATGAATGCCGCCCTCCCTGCTCTGCGGCCTCACATGGCCTTATGCCTCCTGCGGCCCTGCACTCGGCAGGCTGCAGCTCCAATGGCATTCCAGGACATTTCCTGAGGGTGCGGGGCGGCGGGACATAACTCACCAACCTGTGATTGTCCCGCCCAAATCGGGACAGTTGCGAGGTATGCTGTTGTCCTCGTCCGGGGAAAAGAAGTTGCACCGTCACTCCCAGTCCGCTGCCGGTCAAGCGCTGATGCACACCCAAAGGCCAGCCCTGTAAGTGGGCCCCCCAGAGGCTGCCCCGCCTTTCCGGATGCTGATGCCGGCCCTGGCTAGTGCCAGCGTGTTGGTCCCAAACATGAAGACCATTAGCCTTCCAAATTATGTCCCGGAATTATGCCCCCATGTACTAGCTGTGTCCTGCACCAACGTAATGAACAGTTTCAGGAAAGTTTAGAATGAACAGATAACCCAGTAACAGCTTTGCTCTCTTTTGGTTTCAGTATTTTTTTGTTTTTAGGACCGTTCAAATAAAAGAATTGAGCATTCCACCCAGTGGTGTAACTAGATGTGATGGGGCCCTGGTGTGAACTATAAATGGGGCCCTTTCAAGGCTTGTACATTAAACTTCTTTCTGTCTTTTAACTCAACTGGTTGCAGTTTGACAACTGAAGAGTGCAAAAGCTGAGACACATGGTGCTTCCTTTCTCTAACCGATGGTAAGTGAGCACAAATGTAATAAGTAAGGTGGAAAAGCAACAATAATGGGGATCTCCCTGACCTCCTGAGTCCCGGTGAGGTTGCACCTTCTTATACCCAGGGACATAGCTAGGGGGGCATGTGTGCCGGATGCAGCAGGTCAGGGGGCGCCAAAGGTTTTTCACTCTATGACCCAACATTCGGCTTTCTTTATCATACCAACCTTCTGTTAGGGAGAACATTAAAGTGGACCAAAACCCAAGATTTTGACTCCTCACTATCCCCCCAGGTCGCTGAAACTAACTCACTTGTTCCCGGTCCTACGACGCTCGTGCAATCAGCGTGCTCAGATCCGCTGACGTCACATAGTCTAAGCCTTTGTCTAAGGTGAGCGGCTCCGAGCGCGCTGACAGCCGCATCCCCTGCTTCCCTCTAACAGGGAGCATGCATGCGCCGGCCATTCACAAATGCCTGCTAGAGGGATAGCGGGGATGCACCGGTGGCTCTCGCATGGGCCGTTGGACTGGGAAAGAAGGTAAGTGTATGGGGCGACCTGGGGGGTTTCACACAGCGGGGCATCACAATTTTGGATGCCCCAAGGGGTGGGAATGTATTGGCCTGGGAATCTTATAGATTTCGGGGCCGATCGCCGTGGGTTTTGGTCCACTTTAAAGACCAAACACCATGGACCAAAATCCTCAGATTTTGGGCATGTACCACTAAAAATAGAGAACGGTGCAGGGGAGAGCCCCACAGGCAGAGCTCTGCAGCAGGGATGGGGCCACATCAAATCACAGGCAGTCTCGAGGTAACTAACTAGCCGTAGCAAGGCTCCAAAGTTTTCCCTTTCTCCATTTTTTTTCCTCCAGGACTACGCAAAAAAGTGGTCCTACAGCCACTTTGTTCGTTGGTGCTCTCAGTGTGAGTGAGCATAGTAAGCCACTGTGGTCCCACAGCTGTCTATGACCAAAACAGAGCATGCTTAAGACACCATGACAAACCCTTCCTGGCTCAGCCACAAACCCAGAAACTGAAACAAAGAAATTGTTTTGTCTAGAATTCATGAAGTATTTCAGGTGCTTTGAAATTGCTTCCAAGGCCGATTGGGTGGGAGAAAGTTAGTTTGTGTCTGGACAGGGACCTTAAACCAGAACAACACCCACACAAGAAACAGTGCTCCCCAGAGCAATCCAGATTGTGACATATAAAAATGAATTTACCTTTTTGTAACTGTGGTCAACAAACAAATTGGCATCCCATGGAGCTGCAGGCCATCCACAAAGAGGAAGTGCTGCTGGGTTTTCTGCCGCTGTGCATTTTGGGTTATGTGTCAGTGGAATCCAGGCAGCAGCATGTATTCTGGCGAGTGGTGCCTGGCTGGGCTCCGCCACCATTTTGGTTGAGGGCGCAGGAAGAGTTTCTGATTTGAGCCTGTGAAATTGCACAGTGCTCAGAGAGAAAGAGAGGGGCGGGGCACTATTTAAGCCTAGATGGGAATGAAGAGCGGGAAGAGAGCTGCCACTGAAGCAGAGAGGGCTGGAGGCTGACACCCAGCCTGGAGAAAGTAGGTGCCGGTGTGCACCTGAGAAGGATCTCCCTGGTCTGCCCCATGTACATGAGGTGAGCGGTTACCGCTCACTAAGAGGGGTGTGGCTCTATCGTGCTGTTCACCACGGTACTGGGGGCGGGATCGCTGCAAAGCGTTGGTCGGAGTGGGCCCTGACTTTGAGGGGACCCAGGCTATAGTGACTTTGCAGTGGGGTGGTCTGCTACTGGCCAACATTCTGAAGAACCCTTGAGCCGCTGCACGCTGTGGGGCAGAGATAGGATTTGTACCGCTGGTTTCCCTGGTTAGCGCCAGCCCGGAGCTGAGGGTGCACTGTTATCTGTTCAAGAAATTTCATTTCACCTGTGAGCTGTTTCTCAATAAAAGGGGTTGTCATGCTTGGGCTTTGTTCCCATAGAAATTGTAAAAAAATCTTATGCAATCACTCTATATAGGGGAAAACCCCCTTTGTTCTTTGAAGACTGGTTAGTTTCAGGTATATGCATTTGCATGCAAATTAAGCTGGCTACCTGTGATAGGTATGGGCCACTTTGATTGGCTCACTTTGGTGAGTTTTGCCTGGGCCAATCAGAGATGACCTGCGGATTTCAAAATGGAAAGGGTCCACCTGATAAAAAACAGTAGACTGGAGAGAGAGAGAAGATTTTGCTTGGAGAGCAGCTGCAGAATGGATGTGCTGGAGAGACTTGACTAGATGACGGACAGATGGACGATGATAAGATTTTGCCTTGGGTAGAGAGACTTGCATTGTGAAGCCAAGTACAGCAGCCATCTTGTTTGGAGATTGGACCTGGTCTGCTGATTTTCTGCGTGGACCAATTAAAACAGACGAGTAATCCGTTTTAATATATATATTCTTTTGCCCTGTATGGCTTTCTATGTTTTAACACTGATTGTAACAGTTTTGTTTTTTACATTTTTGCAAGGTATATAAAATAACTTTAAAGCGCATCATTTTTCCTTGGAGATTATTGGCAAATGAACTTATTAGACAAACAAGGAGTAATTTTAGAGATATATGTGTATTTGAGCTCTTAAGTTTCCTTATATATTTGAGGGCTGCAAATATACTTGTAAATTTGAAATAAATTACGCCCAAGCAAGACAGGGGTTATTGAAGAACAGCTAGCGCCAGATAGTGCTTCGTAGAGGCAGGCAGCGTCTGGTGAACGTCGGGCGCTGTGTGGGAAGCCACATTTATAAAAGCGAATCTGATGAGCAACTCTAACAGCGCCATGTAGTGTCACATGTATTATTACAGGCGGCTAAGTGTAAAGTGCGCATGCTCTAGGTTCCAGAGCGCCAGGTATTACCTTTCGCTCAGTGTTGCTCTCCCATACATTTCAATAGAGTTTCATTAGTTGTGTATAAATAGCTTGTTTGGCAATTACATTTTTTTTTTTGCTCAAATCATTGTGTGACCTCTCCTGGCTGCAAAGAAACTTTTTTGACTGTTTATATTTTTATGCAGATTGTCATTACAGGTCTGGCACTAAAGTATTAATGTCACAGTGTTATAACAATGTCATTCCATGTGTTTTCGCTTTGTTACTGGTGGATATGTGTTCAAAAACAGACTTTAATCACACAGCGTCTGGCGCTCTATGCTACAGCGCCCAGCTTTAGAGCACCGATGCTGTGTGTGTGTGGTGTTTTGTTATACTTGAATACTTTAAGTAAGTACAATATACATACAAGGAATGCTTTTTGGCAGGAGATAACACCAAGAGAGCTCTAATCAATAACCCACAATAACATAGTAGTAACTAGTATTATGATTATTATATATGTTACTGGTATTATATATGGTGTGGAGCGCCGAGTGCCAGACACACTGAGCTGGCGCTACCTCTCTCGCTGCAGCACTGTAATGGTGTTAGAGCGCCCAACATACATCACATTCATCAGTGCCGGACAGGTTACTAGAAAGTGGCCCTTATTTAACAAGGGATAGCGCCAGGTAGCGAATGGTGAGCGAACGGTAATGACGCTCACCGCCACGAGAACGCCGGCTCCCCTCCGCAATAACACATTTATCAAGCCGATCCTGCTTAGCGACTGACAGAGCGCCAGATAGCGAATCATTCATCATTATTCCAGCCTCACCCCACAGCGCCAGCGAGCGACCTTGAACAGCGACAGGTATGACCTCTCGCTACCTGGCGCTCTCCAATGCATTTCAATGGAGCTAACTTTAAATATTCATAATTAATTGCTATTAATTTTTTTTTTTTTAATGTCAAAAATTCTGTGACCACTTCTGCCATGTTAGATATTTAAAAAAAAAAAAAAAATGTGCAGAATTGATATTACAGGTCTGATATTAATGTATTCATATTACAAAATGTTTAGAAAAACATTTTTTTTTTTTCTAAAAATATGGTTGTTTGGGGGTTAAAAAACTACTTTTAACCCATCGCCGCCAGCGCTCTGGGGTTTAAACAAGCATTTCACAGCGCGAGAATTTTTGGAGCGTGATTTGTTAATGAATATGCTGGGAGCCGTTCGCTATGGCCGTTCGCTGTCATGCGCTCCCATACAGCGCGGAACCTGTCAAACAGCGACTCATAACCCCGTATTCAACATTACCACACACCGACTGAGTCGCTGTCAACATCCGAACAACGGCCAAGCACAGCGAATACTAGCGGGCGCTGTGAAAATAACGCTACTGTCGCTCATCTGTCGCTACCTGGCGCTATTAATGAATCAGCCTGCCAGGCGCTCTGTTACAGCGCCTGATAGCCGCTTACAGTGTCTACTAGCGCCGCTATACAGACGCTCATCTGCCAATACCTGGCGCTAGTAATGAATCGGCCTCAAAGTGACTTCTTGCTTGGAATTAAAGCGGACTAAAACCCACATTTTTAACTAGCATCCCCTGAATTTCTCCCCCCATGAAGAATACCTTTTGCCAAAATCTACTGCTCTTGCTTCACTCTAATCCCAGACAATGGCGCCTGTTTTAGCTGTAAAGCTCTCTGCCTCCTCCATTTATTGCCACTGTTGTGGGTGGCAATGATGTCACTGCCACACCTATGCAATGACTAATTGCCTGCCATCTTACAGAGAGGGACAGAGAAAAAAAAAAAAACAGGACGATTCGAAATGTTCAAATATCCATTTCTTTCCTAAGAAGGAAATATCGGCAGGGGTTCTGGCCAAATGTATTTCACAAGTTCGGTGGGTTTTGTACTGCTTTAACCCTGGTGTGTGGCCTGAGAAATACAGTTGGAGCAGGTGTGCAGTTATTGAGAGTTTATGTCCCCCACCAGGGCCACATGGCTTACACACTTGACCAGGAAAGAAACAAAACGGGTCCCAGCAGACTCCAGGAGCAGGTCACAGACCTGGAACAAGAATGTGAGCCTGGCCAGGAGCCTGTGGCATAAAGAGTAAGCAGACTGAGCAGAAACAGAGCAGACTGAATAGAATCCTGATCCCTCTGGCCGAGGAAGTGGCAAATATAAATAACTCCCCAGCCAGATGCAGCAGACGATGGAGACGATGGTCACACACCTCTGCAAGACAGATGCTGATGGATGCTGGATCAGCAACTGTGCTTAATAACAGCACCACCAGCAGGATGGTTGTGGAACTACATGACAATTAAAGTGGACCAAAACCCAGGATTTTGACTATCCTGGGTTTAGGTCCTTTCCCCCCAGGGCACCCCAATTGATGTGTGAAACCCCCCAGGTCACCTGAATGAACTCCCGGTCCTATGGCGCATGCTTGGCCACATGTCCAATTAGCGTGCTCAGATCCGCTCCTGTCCCTTCGTCTAGGGAAAGATGATACGAGGGCCCTGGCAGCCGCATCCCCTGCTACCCTCTTAACAGGGAGCGTGCCTGCACCGGCCATTCACAAATGCCCTGCAGGGGCATGCACCCTGCTAAATGGATAGCGGGCATGCAGCCAGGAAAGAAGGTGAGTTTCTGACCGATACAGCAGGGCATCCCAATTTTCGATGCCCCTGGTGGAGGGAATCAAGCGGCCCTTCAATCTTAAAGATTCCTGGGACGATCGCTGTGGATTTTGGTCCACTTTTAAGAGAACAAAGACATCTTCTTGGCCAAGGCAAGGCAATTCTTTGACAATTGACCGTTGAATTTAGCCTTTGCAGCCGCTGTGGGAGGGCAGAAGTAAGGTAAGTGTATGTCCCACTGTGGCTTTTTTATGTTTTAACCTGTGGGCCATTCCAGATTAGAATGCACCCTTGCAGGCAGTGCTGTAAACAAATCTGCCAACTGTCCCTGATTTGGCGAGACTGTCCCGCTTTTCAGTCTATATCGCCCCGTCCCTAATTGTTCTTCTCTATCTTTCTTGGAGGTTTAACATGAAGGTCTGCATCAATAAATGATTCATTTGCCTATTCAAAGTTTTTCTATTGCTGTAACTGTTACACCCTATCTCCTATCCATTCCTCAATGAGGAGGCGTGGCCTAATTTAGCAAATGTCCCTATTGTCCACCCTGAAAAGTTGTATGTGCAGTGCTGTAAATACTGATGAGCCATGACTTTTGGATCACTTTGGACCCATGTTGGTCCTGCATTAGAGATCATAAGATCACTACCGACACAAAAAAGTTTCAAAAATCAACTCCGGCAAAGTGATTTTTTTCCTGTTCCAAAAACGTTTCGGTTCTTACAGTCGTATTTACACAGCTTCTGGAAGTTACTATTTTATTGACTAACTTTTATAAGTAATCGGTCCATGGTTGCCAAATGCTCAGGCACATTGGAAGCCTGCAATCAGGCATGCATATCTCCCAAATGTCCGGGATTTGGAGAGACTGTCCCTCGCTGGTCTCATGCAGAGCCAGGTCTAGGTTGGTGGGGGCCCTTGGGCAAGAGAGTCTTAGTAGGCCCCTAAATCGTGTTTCACATGATGTCACCTTTCATCTCTGCTGTCACAAATGGATCATCTTCTGCTGCTGATCACCCACCAGTCCTTATTGCCTTCCCTATAGCCACCAATCGTCCTCTAGTCCTTGTTGCATTCTCTACTGCCACCAAGCACCCTTCAGCCTTCACTGCTTGCTCCGCTGCCACTAAAGGCTCCATCATTGCTGTCAGTTGTCACCTGGTTCTCACCACCTTCTGAACTTCCATCACCTGCTCTCCATTGCATGCCACCTTTTCTAATGTTGCTGATTATCCCCAGATGCCAGGGGCCCTGGCAATTGCCCAGGTTTGCCCTGTGCTGGCCCCGGCCCTGGTCTCGTGTGTCCCTCTTTGAGGTGTATCATGCAGATCTTTATCAATAAATGATCATTTGCCTACTCAAACTGTTTCTGCTGTTGTAACTGTTACAATCTCCTATCCATCAATCAATTAAAAAATTGTCTCTTTCCCACGCTGAAAAGTTGGAAGGTATCGGCATGCAATGAGGGACTGCAATCAGTGTGCATACTCACCTGTACATGCATGGAAGCCATCTGATGAGAGCATGACACAACTTATAAGAAGATCATGACTGTGCTAGCGTTCCATACATCTTCAGCTAACACCAACCCACCCACACTCCCAAAATAAAGGAGCCAGCAACCACTTCTTCGGAATTGATGGAATTTTAATTGGCCACAGCCTCAACATAAAACAGTAACAAATAACAATTAACTATGCACTCCCGATCTCCCCGATCCAGGTCTGAGATTCCACCACACCCTACCTACCAATAGAAGGGGAGGGGAGGCGGCCCGAAGGCTCACCAACCTCCCGGAATCTGAAACAGAAGCCAATTCGTGAGCCCGGCTGCATCCCTCCTAGGCCTGGTAGCTCAACGGGGCTAACTGCCAAGATCCACCTCAACCCCTTCCGCTGTGGGAGGGCAGAAGTAAGGTAAGTGTATGTCCCACTGTGGCTTTTTTATGTTTTAACCTGTGGGCCATTCCAGATTAGAATGCACCCTTGCAGGCAGTGCTGTAAACAAATCTGCCAACTGTCCCTGATTTGGCGAGACTGTCCCGCTTTGGAGTCTATATCGCCCCGCCCCTCGTTGTTCTTCTCTGTCTTTCTTGGAGGTTTAACATGAAGGTCTGCATCAATAAATGATTCATTTGCCTATTCAAAGTGTTTCTATTGCTGTAACTGTTACACCCTATCTCCTATCCATTCCTCAATGAGGAGGCGTGGCCTAATTTAACAAATGTCCCTATTGTCCACCCTGAAAAGTTGTATGTGCAGTGCTGTAAATACTGATGAGCCATGACTTTTGGATCACTTTGGACCCATGTTGGTCCTGCATTAGAGATCATAAGATCACTACCGAAGCTCAATGATACCTTCATACCCAGTGGCATCCTGCCGGGGTGTCAGCTCGGGTGTGACAGGCCGCTCACCGAACGAATTGAGGAAGTCAGCGATCTTCTTGATGGAGCTGGTGATCACCTCGATGTACCCGCGGTTGGCCCAGTCCTGATGGATCTCTCTCTGGACTGGGTCCTCCTGGCTGGCCATCTTCCTCCCTGTTTCCCGCCCCTGCACAGCGCCGCCTGCCGGACAGGCGGGAGAAGCGGGAAACGCTCCGGAGTGGTGTCTCCAGTAACCATGCGCGCAGCTTAGAGGGAAGAGTGGTTACAGGCTGACAGGCCCCGCCCCCTTTGGCTGGCAGGGTTGCCTGGCTGCACCTATGGGATGGAGCAGCGTATCGGTGGAGAGTGAGGCGGTTTCCCCTGACCCGGGACATGGAGCCGCAGGGCAGCGGAGCCGAGGCGCTGCCTGCTACAGGTGAGGCAAATAGCCGGGCACAGGAGGGGCAGCTGCTGTATGGAAGGTGGCGGGATGATGGGGATGAGCTGCTGTCGGCGACATTGATTGGCTGACAGGCAGGAGGCGGGGGGCCTAGGTAAGGAGACAGGCCGGCCTGTGACAGCGCAGGGCCGGCCCTCTTCACTTAAAGAGGGCGGCCTGCACTTTTCTCACTTAAAGTGCACGGCGGCCTGCACTTTTCCTTTCACTGACTCGAGTATAAGCCGAGGCGGCTTTTTTCAGCCCAAAAAGTGGGCTGAAAAACTCGGCTTATACTCGAGTATATACAATATATATATATATATATATATATATATATATATATAACATAATACAACCTGTCCCCAACCAAACTGCCCCATTCCATCACCCCCAATAAAGGGCGGGCGGGTGGGAAAGCACGTTCCAGCGAAGAGATCAGGGGCCAAAGAGGAAGAGGAGGGGGGGACCTGCCCCTATATACCCCCCCCTTCTCCTCCCCTGAGGTCACTTCCCCCGATCTCTTCCCCCCATCCCATGGCTGGTCAGCTTCCAACAGGAAGCGCAGGCCAGTCATAGGGCTGCCAGCCCTAAAAGGGCCGGCGCCCTTCTTGACTGTGCTAGCGTTCCATACGTCTTCAGCTAACAACCACTTCTTCGGAATTGATGGAATTTTAATTGGCCACAGCCTCAACATAAAACAGTAACAAATAACAATTAACAATGCACTCCCGATCTCCCCGATCCAGGTCTGAGATTCCACCACACCCTACCTACCAACAGAAGGGGAGGGGAGGCGGCCCGAAGGCTCACCAACCTCCCGGAATCTGAAACAGAAGCCAATTCGTGAGCCCGGCCGCATCCCTCCTAGGCCTGGTAGCTCAACCTTAACCCCTTCCCTTAGTCCCTCCCCTCCCCTTAAACTCAGTCACCTATCCTCCTGGCCCGTTTCCGCCGAAACAGCCGCTTCCTTGTAACCCATCCCCACTTTCCGTGCCATCTCAGACCCGAACCGAGCAGAGGAGACCACCAAAGCTGGACGGCGCTGAAACCTTCCCGCCCAGCCCTCCACCTCTCCACTGCCAATTCAATTCGCTCCTTAAGGAGGAGATTAAATAGATCTAACCCCAACCCGTTTAGATGCACCCCATCGGCCCTGTAGAAACCCTTAATTCCTTCCACCTCA
Organism: Gastrophryne carolinensis; assembly: GCA_027917425.1. Classification (NCBI taxonomy): domain Eukaryota; kingdom Metazoa; phylum Chordata; class Amphibia; order Anura; family Microhylidae; genus Gastrophryne; species Gastrophryne carolinensis. The sequence continues at coordinate 77,213,673 of CM051243.1, forward strand.
ACGTGGGGTGCACTCAGCCCTCCATTCAATCTAACGAACCGGGCAATTGCCCTATTTACCTTGATACGCACCCGGTCTATAGCTCCTGGATCCCTCGCATGCCTCCACTCGTACCGGGGAACTATCTCGGACCAAATCAACACCACCCCGGGAAATTCCCCTAGAAAAAACAAAAGGTCCCTAGTGATCGATTTGATCAGCTGCCTCATCGGCAACCGGCCTAAATCGTTCCCCCCGCGTGACACACCAACACCCCAGGAGGACCCCACTTCATTGCCAACTTCAAGACGTGCTCTCTCATATCCTGCCACTTCAACCCCCTGATGCCGGCCCACACCAGCTTCGCTCTATCCCCCGGAATTCCGAGCTGCTCGCTGCTCCTTCTCACCGCCGCAAATGAATGGCCGACCACCAACACCGGGCACGCCGAGTCTAAAAGAAAATAACATTAGTAACGGTACCGACACTCCCCCCCCCCCCCCCCCCCACCATGCTGTTACACCTGCTCAATTCTCCCTGGATGAATATATGACATAAACCTTTTTTGACTCCCATCTCCTCAGCTTTCTAACCAGGTCTACCGGCAACCCCAATCTCGCCGCCTCCGTCACCGCTCCTATGCAAAAAGAGTGAGTGCCATACTCCCTGCTAGACAGCCCCATCACCGCTAAGCATTTCCGAAACACTGGCAAAAACTGGAAGCGCGACAAAAAAGTCCCATCCTCGTGTATGAACAATGGCCCCCCCGTAAGTGACCTAACGCCCAAAAACCCCCTTAGCGCGAGAACCGGACATGACACATTCGGACCCAGCTGACCCAAAAATATACTCACCCCTCTACCTTCCTGGTCTTCGACACGCGAATCCGAATCCAAACCCCTTCCCCCGCAAAAAACACATCATCCACCTGGAGGCCACCTGGCTCTCGCTTGTTCCGGCTAACTAATTCCCCCACCCGTAACGCCCCGAAAAACGCCACCGAAAATGCTGCTTGAAAAAGCCGTACCTCAAATTCCGACGAACAAACCTGAGTAAGCCGACCCATGACCCCTTGTAAAATCTCCCAGGAAACCGGACACCGCGTATCCACTGTCTTATGCTCCCTGCACCACCCCTTCAGAGCCTGCCTCACCCAAAACATTTTTGTGAAATCTTTCCATCCCGCCAACTTACACAAAAAAGCAAGGGCCGCCAGATTTTTGTCTATTACAGACGGGGACTCCCCCCCTGCTAATAGCCCCCCCACATACCAGACAAACAGGTCCTGCCTCTCTCCTTCCACGAGCGGAACACCAAACTCCCTTTCCAGCTCGAACCAGCGTCTCCACACCTTTGAGTAGCCCCCCCACGTAGAAGGCGCAACCGACCTCTGAATTAGCTCGAACCACTGGCTCAAACGATCTCCCTCAACCACTCCGGGCACACTTCGCCGACCGCGTTCGCCTTGGGCGCCAAGCTCCGAAACCGATCCCACTGCAAACGAGAGAGCATCAGCCACCCCGTTCTCAACCCCCGGCACATGAACCGCCCTGAACCATACGTTACACCGCAGGCATGCCAGTACCAGCTGGCGCAACAATACGACGACTGGGGGGGCGATGACGTTTGAGAATTAACCGCAGCCACTACCGCCGTGTTGTCTGAGCGGAAACACACCGCCTTGTTCCTTAAAGACTCCCCCCATAAGACCATCGCCACCACCAACGGGAACAGCTCCAAAAAGGCCAGGTTCCTGATCAGCTCCGACTCCGCCCACCTCCTCGGCCACGATCCAGCACACCCCCTCCCCTTCAAATAAGCCCCAAAACCTGCCGAACCTGCCGCATCCGTAAATAATTCCACCTCATCGTTCGATCTCAGGGGATCCAACCAGTACCCCAGCCCATTGAACGATTTCAGGAAGGAAACCCACATCCTCACATCCTCCTTCAGCTCCGCCGTTAGCCGAATAAAGTGATGCGGCTCCTTGATCCCAACTGTCGCCAACGACAACCGGCGCATAAACACCCGCCCCATTGGCAACACCCTGCAGGCGAAATTCAGCTTGCCCAGTACTGACTGTAGCTGCTTCAGCCGAATCTTTCTAAGCCCAAGAATCCCTTCCAGCCCTGTTTCCAAATCCCGCACCTTGTCCGCCGGCAACCTGCAAACCCCTTCCACTGTGTCGATCTCGATCCCGAGAAACTTGATGGACTTCGCCGGGCCCTCAGTTTTCTCGTGCGCCACCGGCACTCCAAACGCCCGAAACACCCCCAGCATGCATGCTAGGATGAGCTCGCACTCCCTCGATTCCGCCGTCCCCACACAAAGAAAATCATCCAAGTATTGCGTTATGGATGCCCCCCCGGCCTTTTCCTTCACACCCACTCCAAAAACGAGCTGAATGCCTCGAAGTATGAACATGAAATTGAACACCCCATCGGGAGACAGCGGTCCACATAATACGCCCCCTCAAAAAAACACCCCAATAAGTACACACTCTCCAGGTGTACTGGCAACAACCTAAACGCCGCTTCAATATCTGTTTTGGCCATGAGCGCCCCCGGGCCCGCTTCCCGCACCATTGCCAATTCAAAGTCGAATGACGTGTACGCCACTGACGACAACTCCCGGTCAATGCCATCGTTGACAGATCCCCCCTTTGGAAAGGACAAATGGTGAATCAGGCGAAACTTCCCCTCTTCCTTTTTTGGCACTACACCCAATGGGGATACCACCAACCCCTCCACCGGTGGATAGGTAAACGGCCCGACATCCGCCCCAATAATACTTCTTTTTTTAGCTTCTGCCTCACCACATCCAGATGTAGCCTGGCTGACTTCAAATTTTTTACCACCCCCCTTTCCCCGGGGGTGCCTGACATGGGATCCTAAAACCTTCCTTAAAACCCTCTGCCAGCAACTGCGCGGCCCGCCGATCCGGATACTTATTTAGCCACGGGAGCATCGCCTCTCCTATCACCAGCGTTATCCCTCTTGGCAGGACCTTCTGGGAACCTCCTGAACCCCCCCCCCCCGCCCTTTCCTGAAACAGCGCCCAACGGAGTGATTACCCCCGCAGGCTGAGCATTCGTGCCGGAATTTACATCCTGCACCGAATTTACACTGGGAATCATTAAACGCCCAGCACACTCCTTTCCTTGTTGCCTCCGCCACCCCTGGAGGGGACGAGGTGGCGCCCCCCTGAAAGGGCGACGAGCTGGCCGCAGCAGAATACACCCCCCCCCCCCCGAGAGTTCATAACCCGCAACCACAGCCCGATGTCCCTATGGTCCCAACCTAGCTCGGCACACACTGACATCCGCTGCCGGAATTGCTCATCATACCTCAGCCACGCCATCCCCCCATAAACCCGATGTGCCTCCCAGATGTTGTCTAGGTAACAAAACAGCGGAGAACAATTCTCCGGGTTCTTTTCCCCCACTACACTCGCCAAAATCGCAAAAGCCTGTAGCCAGTTCCCGAACGTCCTCGGGATCAACCTAAAAGCTCTCCTGTCCTCATCCTCTTCTTTAAAGTGCTCCCTTCCCCTCCCCCATCTGTCAGTCCCAAAATGTTCCAGAGGGAGCAGTGAAAAAATATCTACGTACTCCCGCCTCCAAATCTTTTACTTAACTTCCCGCTTCAGGTTGCCCCCCAACGGGCCCTCAAAGCAAATGTACGAGTGCCCCTTAGCCTGATCCGAAACTGGTGCCCCCCTTTTTTCCACCTCTGGACTGGGTCCCTTATACACCCCCACGTCACGATCCCCCGGCGCTACCCCTGCCTGCACCACCGCCGTCCTACAACCTACAACCATCTCCCTGGGCACTCCCCCCCCCCCCCCCTTGCCGATGCCGGGTCCCCCACGTGTTTACCGCCGACTCCGAACCCGCAGCCTCCCATCGATCCAATAACTCCCGCATACCTGTTATAAAACCCCCCAGCCCGCCGGAGCCACCCCCCCGGTGAGCCCCTCAGACCCCGAGTGCGACACGTTGCTGGATACGCCGATCAGTAGAGGCTCACCTTGATGAATGGCCCCGCCGCTCGGGATGCCCTCCCCACGACCGTCGTCCAGAGATCTGGAGCCCGACTGACCCCGGATCCCACCTCCTGCCGAATGTCCTGACGCACCCGCCGACCCCGGTGCCGCCGCTGGAGCTCCAAATGCAGATCTCATCCCACTTGTGCTGGAAGCCGCAAGCCTGGCCGACTCAGCGCGGGGCTTTCCGGTCCATCGTCCTGATGCTCCGACCGCCATTCCCCCCCCGGATCCCTTCCTGATCGGACATCGCCTGCTGGGAAAAAAGAAGAGGAGAGGAACCCGTCCGTTCCATGCAACCCACTCCCCGTGAGCTGGGACTCAGCGCTGGATCATCCGTGGCGAGGGGCGCGCTAAACGGGGTGGACGCCAGCCACGCTAGGCCCGGGAGCGGCGACGCCAGCTCGAACGGCCAAGCCTGCAGCTGATTGGGGGGAGGGGTCGCTGACCCCCCCCGCCCACCCAGCGACTCCAAAGGGGGGTGGGGTGGTTGCGCGCGAGAAGCCGGGCATCCCGGACCGGGATACCCGAAGGGGCCAGGAGGTGTGCCGCTTGAGGGGCCCCCCACGCGTCACTCCAGGCACTGGGGGCCCCTGTACTTTCCCTTGAGGGGGCCCGGCCAGCGTCTTTGGCTCCTGTCATGTTCTGCATTAGGAGCCCCAGAGGCGTCACCCAAGATGCCTGGGGCCCCTGTACATACATCCGGGGGAGCCCGGCCAGCGTCCACAAGGACGCTCCCCCCCCCCCGTGTCCCCCTCTTCTGGTATCACTCTGAGCCCCGGCGGCGTCAGCACAGCCGCCCGGGGCTCCAGCACTAGAGCAGGCGGCACCGCGCCGGCCGCCTGCTCGCTTCTCTGTCCCGGCCGGGGCATAGCTCCGCCCCGCCTCTCTCTCGCTGCAATGGAGGGGGCGGAGCCTCTCTTCGCAGCCCGGCCGAGGACAGCTCTGCCGACGGCGGCCCAGGAACCGCCGCACCAGGTGGGTTCCGGACCTTGGGGGAGGGGGGCCCCGTGGCGGGAGGAGGGGGCAGACCCGGGCCCCCGCAGCCCGCCGGGAGCGGGAGGGGGCCGCGCTCGCCTGCCTGGAGGGGCCAGCAGGCGAGCCCACAGTTAAAGGGGGGCGAGGGGAGAGGGGCTGAGGCGGGCGACTGCCCACCTCACCCGTCGGGACCGCCCGGGAGGAGGGGGCGGCGAGGCGGGGGCCGGAGACAGCAAACTCCTTACCCAGATTCTAGGGTTGATTTAGAATGTTGGATTTAGAATGAAAAAAGAAAAAAATGACCATACAAATCGTTGTAGCATTGAGCTCCTTGAAAGCATACCATGGTAAAATCTGACCACAATGCTAATGGGGTGGCTCAGACACCCCCAATCTGGCCAACAAAAAACACCCCACCATAAATGACAAAATATCAGCAATGTTTTATTGGATTATACACATGACGACACAATGTTAAAACCCAGTAAAAACATATATACACACATGTAGAGATGGACCAAGTGGACCCAAAGCCTGCATTATATCAATGTTGACCAATATTGACCACAATAATAACACTGTGACTCACCCCGGTCCTATACTGAAAAAAGTGCTAACCCCATGTCATTATCACATTATTTTTATATGAGCATAAGGGCAAAGTGCCTTAAATGTGCAATTGGAGTTCTATGCACATTTAAGGCACTTTGCACTTTATATTCAGATAATTAAGTATGTGATAATAACATGGGGTTATCACTTTTTTCAGTATAGGACCGGCGTGGGGTGGGTCACAGTGTTATTGTGGTTAATAAGGTCACAGCCTCTTTTACCTGCACTTACACATGAAAAACCATGTGTATGTGTAATGTTTAGGTCCTTTTTTGAGTTTCTCATGTGTTTTTTTCTTCGTATTAATGTTTGGTTGCGATTAAGCCTTTTCATTAGTGTCTTTAATGTGTAATTGCTTTGTATTTTTTTAGCGTTCATGCATAAAAGCCATGATTAGTGAGAGCTTGAGCGTGATTCAGAGCCCAGATTACGCCTGCAAGAGAGGCTAATAGAACGGGATATTTTCGGCTCCACTTACGGGCTCTATTTCCTGGTGAGTTTGTGCTTTCGCCACAGTGTTTGTGTATATATTTCACAAAAAACAAAAATATTCCGGATTTTAGGGGCTAAATGAAGGTTTAATAACAGGTCATTTTCAACATTTCGTCACAAGGTACGTGAAAAAATGCTATAAAAATGCTAGGACACAAGCTTTTTGCTTCAGACATATACGAAAGGCCTTGAGAGCAGTTTTTCACAGTGCTCGGCAGCTACGAAAACAGTACGAAATGCTCCCGATGGAGGCTCTGAATCATGCGAACGTACTTATACTGAACGAAAGCCATGTTTAATTTACACACTTCGGAACAAAAACAAAATGGAACATAGAAAGCTCTGAATTAACCCTAATATTGGACAACATTGATATGATACCGGCTTTGGGTCCGCTTGGGCCATCTCTACATTTGTGTATATATGTTTTTAGTGTTTTTTAACATTGTGTGCGGTCATGAGTATTATCTGTAGCTCTCACACACCTGGTGTTTGATGAGGACGGCAGGGAGCAGGTTCTTCTGGGCCCAGGGTGTTCCAAGTGTGTCTCTGTGGGTGGGGTGCGGGGGCGCTACCACAGGGAAAGTGAGTGCTCACTGTGTCGCTCGTAAAGATGATAGACAGTCCAATGGAAAAAAAGCTCTTTATTGATTCCAACAGCAGACATAAAAACATGGCATATCTTCATACATCTGTTTGGTTCCATTTCTCCCAGTCCCTTCCATAGTCAAAGGTTCAACCAACAGGTCTTACTCCCCAAGGAGAATTCTCAGGACTTCCTTCCTCCTTGCAGAAGGCGCTGTCCCTTTAAGGAGGGCAGCCCACATGATTGGCCTGTGTTCCTGTCCAGAAGCAGGCCAGCCTTGTGGAAGTAGTCACGGGGGAAGTGACCTCAAAGGAAAGAGGAGTATAAAGGGGACATTTGTCCCCTTCCCCTTCCTCTTTGACCCCCGGCTTGGATGGGCGAGCAGTCCCACCCACCCGCTCTGTTTTGATTATGGTTGGGTTTGTTCGGCCACAGTCCTGGTGGAATAGGGTATTGGAGTGTGGGGGATATGTGATGTATGTTATGTAGGTCAGTTATGCACATGTTATATAAAAAAAAAAATGAAGAAAGAAGAAAAAAACGTTCTTTTTTGCACTATTGTTGTTGGCACCTGTTTGGGGTGCTTCAGTCTTAATGTTATTTATTACTTTGAGATGCATTTTTGTTCTGTAAAAAAAGAGAAATGTTGTATTTTGTTTATATGTTAATGTATGATCCTAATAATTATTCTGTAATTTGGTTCTGTAATTGTCACAGCTATTGGACGGGTCTCCTCTGGGGTCTCGGGTCTGAGGTAGCAGGTTCAATTTGGTAGGGTATGTGGCTGTTTCCAGCTGAAACTGGCCAGGAAGGTTCTGGGTGGTAAGAATTTGGGGGATCAAATAGGCAGGGGGGTGGATGGGAGGCAGGGGGAATTTTGACCACTGGCAGTTAGCCCAGTTAAGCTCCCAGGCCTAGGAGGGATGCGGCCGAGCTTATGTTCGCTTCTGCTTTGTGGAGGGTCGGGAGGTAACTTTAGGCCTTATGGTCGTGTTTTTCTCTCCCCCTCCCATGGTTGTCTTCTCCTAGGCTTCTCAGACCCGGAACTAGAAAGGGGGGGCTTTTTATTTGCTTGTAACTTGTTTATATGTTGGGCTGTGGCCGATTACATTTTAATCTTTCCAAAGACATGGTGGTTTGGAGTCGTTATTTAGTGGTGGAATTTAAGGGAGGTAGGGCATATGGAGCGCTAGCCCAGTCATGGATCTGTCTCACTCTCTCTGATAGAGTCTGGTCTCACATCTACTCCTCAACAATTCAAATGGTTTAGAACTGTGGTCTCATTATATAACTTCTAGCTACCTTCCAGAACATTCCATCACATGTTCGTTCACATGCCAAACACATGATAGACTGCTCTCCAAACCCTCCAACCAATTACTACCCTCCTGGTTATCACTATGTTTCTACCAAGCATCCTGCTATGACTATTAACTCTTAATACCTTACCTTCTAGAACAGTCTCCATTCAAGTCTATGGCCCAATGATTGTCTATGGCCTAGTCCCACTACTTGAGTCTAAATAAGGGTACTACAATGGCTATACACTTTAATAGCTAGAAACCAAAAAAGGGTTACTATCTTATTAACTATATGTACATGGGTTTCTTATTAACTTATTAACTAACTGACATGTTCCTATTTACACCCAGGCCCCTACATATCTAATTAAACATTGTTGATATTTTGTCGCAAAGGGTGGTGCGTTTTTGCTGGCCAGATTGGGGGTGTCTGAGTCACCCCATTAGAAGAATCTGTTAATTTTTGTGTTATTACCTTCTGAAGATGATTTTAATCAATTTTGAATAAAGTTATGGATTTTTAGGAGTGCGGACCCTCCATCTATTTTTCCTGTCACCCCATTAGCATTGTGGTTTTTAGTAACAGGTGGGTGGTGTACAGCATACCATATTTGATATAGTAGTGCTTGTTTTTGGTGCGACTCGTTTTTTTTTGCTTTGTATACAATGGTAAAAGTGAACACGGCAATGGGTGTAAATAGGGTAATTTAGGTTGTAGAGGGCCTGGATAATTCAGATGGCAGTTAAACCATAATGGCCCTTTCTATGGAGGTATAGGATCACTGTAAACCCATCCAGATGTTAAAAGCCATATCGGGAGAGGAGTTCTCATGTATGAGGGGCTAATGGAGAAAATGTCAGCATGGTTTTACAAAGCCCAGTAACTCTCACTTACCAGACGAATGTCTGTCATGATCTCCAGTGTCCATTCTATAAACCTCTCAGAAAAAGTAAAAACCACTTCATAGAAAGTTACTAAATTTGACATACCCAGGTGCCTGGCCCCAGACAGAAGGAAATGCTCCATTATGGCCCATTTCCTGGATCTGTCTCACTTTAATTACACAAACTGTCCAGCAGCCCAAGATGATTAATGGGTTAAAGTTTCTGAACATCATCATTGTGTGCATCACAACATCCAGGACCCACCATGACCCTTCGTCACCCTCTCTGGGAAGCTTCATGCATTTGACCTCTTTGTAAACTTCTACACCATAAAACCAATCTCTTCCAATCTCTGGTGGTGTCTAGCAAAGCCCTCCTCGATTTTCTTGCGCTCTATATTTAGTGGATTCTAGTGGGGGTTTTTTTTCACTCATGAATTATTCCCTTGGACACAGCGTCATGTTTATTTTCTCCAGCAGCCCTCAGCTGTGGGCCTTTTGAGTTCCAAAAGACCGATTATGGGTCATGACCTCCACTCTCATTTATGACTTCCTCCATGTAGCCGCTTTTTCCGCCTTTTCATTCAATTTTTTCCTCTCTCAGAGCTTTGCTGAGTCAGTTGATCATTTCAATGCCAAAGCGTAAAACAAAGTGGCCAGGAAAGGCCTCCAGGATCTGGTGTGGCCCCTGCCAAAACAAATCAAATAAAAGTAGGTGAGGTCACCGGGCAATGACATGAAAATTACATTCTAGCAATAGAGGAGGTGCAAGAGAAGAGCTAGATATTGTCTTAGCACATTACTTTTCATTGTTCAGCGTGATTCTTTAGCATTTCATTTTTTTTCTCGCTCAAGTCCTTTTTTATCCCTTGCATCTGTGACCATCAATCCTTTTACTGCCAGATGTTGACAGGGGGATATATAATGTGAAGGTTGTATTATAGATCATTTGTATTTCATGTTGTCCTATCTGGGTGCTTCCTTGGCATATTCCCAATAAGTTTTCTGGTGGTTGTTTTTAATCATCTGATGGGTGCCCCGGTACCTTCTCAAGATTTTGTTCTCATCCGTCGCTGTTATGTACACCAGGGCCGGCTCCAGGTTTATGTGGGCCCTTGGGCGGCATGATCTCAGTGGGCCCCTTCGTGGCAAAAAGCCGCATCACATAACAGAGGGACGTCCCAAATCTGGATGCCCCCTAAGGATCATGTTATTTGGATCAAAACTCTAGTTTTGGTCTACTTTAAAGCGCACCAAACCCCTTTAAACCTCACCTCGGAGTCTACACGAATCTAGATTCTTCTGATTTTGGATGCCCCTGTGTGTGCCCCCCCTTTGTTCATTACTTTACTCGAACTGGTGAATGCACTGTGGGATCACCAGTTTGAGTTAATGGCCAAACCAAAGGGGTTCTTTCACAAACAGGGGCATCCCAAATTAAGATGCCCCTGTAAAGCGGACTGAAACTTGCATAGTGGGTATGCCAGTGATCCCAGGGGGTTTTACACAGTAGGGTATCACAGATTGGGATGATCCAGAACAAAGCAGAACAAAACCCAGCACTTCCTTTCTGGAATCTAAATTGAGATACCCCGTTGTGGGTGCCCTCCCAGTCCGCTGCCGGTCAAGCACCGTCGCACACCCCAAAGGTCGGCCCACAGAGTGGGGGCCACTGGCAGCTGCCCTGCCTTTCCGGGTGCTGACGCTGGCCCTGATGTACACCCAGGGCTGGATTATGAGGAGGCAAGAGCCTCCACCACTTGTCCTGCAGAGGACGCCTCCACCAACCTTTGGGTTATAGTCTGGTCTAGGAGGCTTTTCAGTCTTTGCCCTGATGGGCTGCGGGGCCATCAACAAAGCTATGGGCAGCAGTGGGGGCCCCCCGCACACCTGGGCAAGGCTTTTTTTGTTTTTGCAAAGCTGCAGACAAAGCCACCACAGGGCAGGATGGAGAGTCTAGAGCAACAAAGCTGCCACCAGCAATGCTACAGTGATGGATGCGTGCAGAGCTGTCAGTTGGCAGGCGCTGACTTCCTGTAAGCCACCAAGCACAGCCGCTGGCAGCTCAATGCAGGGAACTGTTTTCTGCTGGACCAACTGGGCGACTACACTACCCCGGCCCCAAATGGTAAAGCAGGAGTTCCCAAGCAGCACGCACCCCCACAAGGGACTCAATCTGACGTTCCAGTAAGTGAGCGGGTGCCAGACAAACACCAATCAGTTTCTTGGCTGGACTATTATACTGTATCTGGGGCATCCACCAGATTTTGTGCCCAGGGGCCTCCGCCTCACTTAGTCTGGCCCTGTGTACACCACTGCCTGAAAACCCTTAAACAATTACTGGTCAACAACCCACCATTGGAACTCTGGAAAGAAAAGGTTTAATTTACAATATTACATTGTGTTTTAACCAAATCAACCCTAGAATCCCATCATACATGAGAGAAGTCTTGAGGCCACAGACAAACCTATGGGGAATAATTCATTTGCAATGTGCACCACTACCTTCAGTCAGGAAAACTGTAAAATGATGACTGATCCACAACCCACTCATCATCAATGGCTCTTCAACTCCAGACAGGTTTCATTTATAATATTGCATCTTTCCCTAACCAACTTTAATCACTGCTGCCTTGTTCCTTGGGCTGTGCAATATAGTAAACAGGACAGATACCTAATGTTACTTCAAACTCAAGGTCCCAGAAGAATGGACTCCAACTAAACTTCTCCACCTACCAATTTTATAATTTTATTATAAGGGAGACTTATAACTCTTGATGGACCAGGCCTTGGACACTTAGGAGTATCTGTAGAAACAAGTGGTTCAGAAAACATCCAATTCTGACAATTTGATCCACTGGGACCAACATCAGGATACTAATCAGGATCAAAATCAGGGTCCTACCTTTTGTCTCCACCCCCATCCTTTAGATTGTTAGCTCTCAAGGGCAGGGCTCTCTTTCCTATTGTCTCCTGTGCTCACAACACTTGGTTTGAACATAGTTTTGTATTGTACCGTGTACTATATGTTTTACCTTGTCTGTAATCATGCCTTGTAAAGCGCTACGGAAGATGGTGTTATACAAATAAACATTATTATTTTTAATATTAATAATAATAATGATTTCTCAGAAACTGCTACTGTGTGATGAAATATCAACTATCCAAAACTACCAGTGGTCTATATAAAAAAAACTTGCATCAGGTTAAAAAGAGCAACTGATTCTCACCATATGCGCCCAAATGCTCAAAGTGCCCCAATCACATCAATGCATTTCCAGCTCTTGTGCCCTTAGTCATGATAATGAGAATATTCCAATTTTGCAGGGTGATTTCATAGTTTGACAGGGTGACAGGGTGAAGGGGGGTAAAAAACAAGTGACTCCCCAAGAAAATGGGTGACTTGGCATCTCTGCTATTGTTTGGAAATGGGCTGGCTATTCACAAACACTATGCAGCAGGGTCGTCCTGACCATCCTTTCTCATATTTTGCTTTAGGAACGGCAAAGTTTAAAGTTTTAGACATAGTTGGTAAAATCCAATTTCTTCCTTCTCCCCACCGATTGGCTGCCTGAGATATTTAACCTGTGTGCTATTGGCTAGCAGATGCCACTAAATGTTTGGGTAGCCATCCAGTCCCTCACTATTGGCTGCCTCTGACTCCTCCTAAGTGTCTGGTTGGTTGGATTTGCCCTTAGGGTGTGGCAAGGATCAGCTGCCAGCCTTGGAACTGGAGGAACAGTGAGGTGACTGCTGAGCACTTGATGCTGCATTTGATCACCACAGAAACCTGGAAGTGGGTGAGTATGCTGCATGGCGGGGTTCCCTAGGGACTTACACTGTGGGGCATCCCTAATCAGGCTTCCCCCTAGGACAAAGTATTTAAAAACACCACGGAGACCATGTTTAAATAATTGGATGCACTGCCCCAAAACTAATAATGGGCGCCCATGAACATCACAACTGTAGTCAAGAACAACACATATAAGGACAAATGGTTCCAATAGGGCTGGTACTTCCACAAAACACGCATTTACGGCTTGAATTGCCAAAAACACATAGATTTATTAGTAACTAATAACAATGGCACATAAACATACATCCCGAATATCCCTAAAATTATAAAACGCTAGCATAGCATAAATAGACACGGGGCCCCCCCATACATACCACACCCCCCATGTTCACACATACCACCACACATCCAATATATGTAATGGCTGGTCAGCCAATATTGCACAGGGGAGCCAAAATCCTTTCTGAGGTAGAATGTTCAATTATTTTCAGCAGCTTTGCATGATTGGTAAAGTGCTTTGTGCTGACTGTAGTGGTGGCAAATCCGCCTCTGTATTTATCTAGCAGCAACCAATCAACATATATCCGTATTGCTTATACTGTGATTGTGACAGCTTCATTAAAGTGCCGAAGTGCGTTCAATCAGTGTCCGCATCATTGGCAACTGTGACGCTGGGCAGGAGCCACGTTAGGTCAGGCCGAAATGAGCGTCAGGCCACAGACAATTGTCCCCGCGGCTCGACCGCCTAAAGTACCTCTCCTAGGTCGCGGCCAATGTGTCATCCAGTGTCACAGCAGGGGCTCTTTGTTTTGGAAGCATCTCGTGTGTGGCCAGCTCGTGTGGTGAGGAGAACCAGGGGGCCGTCCGTCCACTGACGCACGTTTCACCCCGCCTACTGGGGCTTCGTCAGGGGTGTTGACAGTGATGCGGACACTGATTTAACGCATTTTGGCTCCCCTGTGCAATATTGACTGGCCAGCCATTACATATATTGGATGTGTGGTGGTATGTGTGAACATGGGGGGTGTGGTATGTATGGGGGGCCCCGTGTCTATTTATGCTATGCTAGCTTTTTATAATTTTAGGGATATTCGGGTTTATGTGCCATGTGTGTTTTGGCAATTCAAGCCATAAATGCGTGTTTTTTGGAAGTACCAGCCCTATTGGAACCATTTGTCCTTATATGTGTTGTTCTTCCCCCTAGGACACATTCTAACTGGATCAAAAATGTATGTAAACGTTTGGTCTGCTTTGATTTATGTGATCTCTGGTGGGCACTGTGCGTAAATTTCAGGATGGAAGGCCGGCACTCTGCATTTCATTTGATATCTGGAGACATCCGCTCTAATTCCAATGATTTGTGGGAGAAGAGGGAAGGAGGGGATTCTCCTGCACAGCTGGAAGCCCAAGATCACGCACAGATACTTACCCATGTCCTCATCCTCTTGTCCTATTCTACTGCCCCATGTAACCACCAGTGTACATAAGGATTTGCAAGGCCAAAAGAAGCGCAGCGCTGTAGTAGCCCGCCCTGCAAACCTCAATTCTCCTAAAGTGGACCAAAACCAGACCTAGCGACTATGAGACAAAATCAAACAACGCTTTGGGATGTGAAAACCTGGTCCCCACTTTCCTTACCTTTCCGACATGTCTATGGTGCATGCGCAGTTGGTGGTGGCATCTCTCACATCTTTCTCCGGCTCTGCACAGCCCTACCCGCCATTACTGCGCAGGGGGCGCCGCACGGAGAAACTATTTTTAGTGGATTTAATAAAAAAAAAAAACAAAATGATGGATCAAATGAATAAAATGCTAAATATGTGGCCATCATAAGGCTTCTGTAACTAATAGAATTCAGACCACAGTCCCAATGCTGCCGTCTCCGATCTGATGGCCAGTAGATTACACAGGCTACATTCTAATGGTTATCTTGCAAAAGCACACTCGCATCATACAACAAGTATACAAAGTAATCCCTTATCAGTGACTATATAAATCAGCCCCTTATCTAATATATATATATATATATATATAATATATACAGCAGTCCCTTATGCCAGGGCCATTATACAAGATAGGCTCCAACCAACAGCATGAAGCAGGCTTTTATCTTGTGAGGCGAGACTATGCACCATAAGCACGAAGACTATATACACATGTGACACAGGTGTTTATGTCACATACACCCAGAACGCATACAGGAACTACAAAAGAGGTATCTGACAAAGAATTGGACAGTATCCCCTTGTCCAGTTACTGTTAAGTGTGAATGTTGCATCAAATCCAAAGCCACAAGAGCAATACTTTTCTAAAGTCAGTTAGAAAAGAGATTCAAGGCCACTTTACCTAGTTCTCTGTGATTTATGTGGGACCCTGAATCCACTTACACCTGGAGGCAACAGGTACATAGTGACTTTTATAGATAACTATTCAAGGTGCACAGTTACTTACCTAATGCAACACAAGAAAGAAATTCCTGACAAATTACAAGACTATGTAGTAAAGGCAAGTAACAAGCTTCAGAGGAAACCTCTTAAACTTTGAAGTGACAATGAAGGTGAATTCACAGGACACAAAGTACAAGGGTACTGCTGAATGGAATAGAGGGACAAAGGACAGTGTCATACACACAAGAACAAAATGGGGTAGCTGAAAGAAAGAACCAAACTCTGACTGACTGAATGCTGACAGGCTCTGGACTACGACAAAAATGCTGAGGTGAGGCAACAATGGCAGCCACTTATTTGCAGTACAGACTCTTTTATAAATCAGTGTCAAAAACTCCTTACAAACTGTGGCACAGTGAGAAGCCAAGTGTAAAACACCTAAGAGTTTTTGGATGCAAAGCATTTATCTACATTCCAGGGGGAAAACGCACCAAACTGCAAAACAGAGCGTTTGAAAAAATCTTTGTTGAATAAATCCCAAAACAGACATGCTACCATTAGCAACAGAATTACTTTTTTGACGATCTGAAAGACAGTGTGATGACAACTGAGGAAGTAAGAACAGAAGAGAAAACTGATCAGCCATTATCTGTAACTGAACAGTTGAAGTGAGCGCAGAACCTACCAGTACTGAAGAGCAGACACAAGCAAGCTCAGACACAGAACCTCAACCAGAGGTAAACCACCTGTACGTCTTTCATACAAGGCAAGCACTGCCAGTGCCAATGAACCTGCAACTTGGGAAGACATATCTCAGCTTTCAGAAGGGGAAGCCAGTAAATGGATAAAGGGAAGAGATAAATGCATGACTGTGCTAGCGTTCCATACGTCTTCAGCTAACACAAACCCACCCACACTCCCAAAATAAAGGAGCCAACAACCACTTCTTCGGAATTGATGGAATTTTAATTGGCCACAGCCTCAACATAAAACAATAACAGATAACAATTAACTATGCACTCCCGATCTCCCCGATCCAGGTCTGAGATTCCAACACACCCTACCTACCAACAGAAGGGGAGGGGAGGCGGCCCGAAGGCTCACCAACCTCCCGGAATCTGAAACAGAAGCCAATTCGTGAGCCCGGCCGCATCCCTCCTAGGCCTGGTAGCTCAACGGGGCTAACTGCCAAGATCCACCTTAACCCCTTCCCTTAGTCCCTCCCCTCCCCTTAAACTCAGTCACCTATCCTTCTGGCCCGTTTCCGCCGAAACAGCCGCTTCCTTGTAACCTACCCCCACTTTCCGTGCCATCTCAGACCCGAACCGAGCAGAGGAGACAGCCAAAGCTGGACGGCGCCGCCAAGCCCGCCACCTCTCCACTGCCAATTCAATTCGCTCCTTAAGGAGGAGATTAAATAAATCTAGCCCCAACCCGTTTAGATGCACCCCATCGGCCCTGTAGAAACCCCGGATTCCTTCCACCTCCACGTGGCGTGCACTCAGCCCTCCGTTCAACCTAACGAACCGGGCAATTGCCCTATTCACCTTGATACGCACCCGTTCTATTGCTCCTGGATCCCGCGCATGCCTCCACTCGTACCGAGGAACTATCTCAGTATCTCAGACCAAACCAACACTACCCCGGGAAATTCCCCTAGAAAAAACAAGAGGTCCCTAGTGATCGATTTGATCAGCTGCCTCATCGGCACCTGGCCCAAATCGTTCCCCCCCGCGTGGCACACCAACACCCCTGGAGGACCCCACTTCATTGCCGACTTCAAGACGTGCTCTCTCATGTCCCGCCACTTCAATCCCCTGATGCCGGCCCACACCAGCTTCGCTCGATCCCCCGAAATGCCGAGCTGTTCGCCGCTCCTTCTCACCGCCGCTCTCTGCGCCGCCCAAAAAACAAATGAGTGGCCGACCACCAACACCGAGCACGCCGAGTCTAAAAGAAAATAACATTAGTAACGGTACCGACACTCCCCCCCCCCCCACCATGCTGTTACACCCGCTCAATTCTCCCTGGACGAATATATGACATAAACCTTTTTGACTCCCATCTCCCCAGCTTTTTAACCAGGTCCACCGGCAACCCCAATCTCGCCGCCTCCGTCGCCGCTCCTATGCGAAAAGAGTGAGTGCCATACTCCCTGCTAGACAACCCCATCGCCGCTAGGCATTTCCGAAACACAGCCAAAAACTGGAAGCGCGACAAAAAGGTCCCATCCTCGTGCATGAACAATGGCCCCCCCGTAAGTGGCCTAATGCCCAGAAACCCCCTTAGCGCGAGAACCGGACATGACACATTCGGCCCCAGCTGACCCAAAAATATACTCACCCCTCTACCTTCCTGGTCAGTCTTCGACACGCGAATCCGTATCCAAACCCCTTCCCCCGCAAAAAAACACATCATCCACCTGGAGGCCACCTGGCACTCGCTTGTTCCGGCTAACTAGTTCCCCCACCCGTAATGCCCCGAAAAACGCCACCGAAAATGCTGCTTGAAAAAGCCGTACCTCAAATTCCGACGAACAAACCTGAGTAAGCCGACCCACGACCCCTTGTAAAATTTCCCAGGAAACCGGACGCCTCGTATCCACCGTCTTATGCTCGCTGCGCCACCCCTTCAGAGCCTGCCTTACCCAAAACATTTTTGTAAAATCTTTCCATCCCGCCAACTTACACAAAAAGGCAAGGGCCGCCAGATTCTTGTCTATTACAGACGGGGACTCCCCCCCTGCTAATAGCTCCCCCACATACCAGACAAACAGGTCCTGCCTCTCTCCTTCCACGAGCGGAACACCAAACTCCCTCTCCAGCTCGAACCAGCGACTCCACACCTTCGAGTAGCCCCCCCACGTAGAAGGCGCAACCGACCTCTGAATTAGCTCGAACCACCGGCTCAAACGATCTCCCTCAACCACTTTGGGCACACTTCGCCGACCGCGTTCGCCTTGGGCGCCAAGCTCCGAAACCGATCCCACTGCAAACGAGAGAGCATCAGCCACTCCGTTCTCAACCCCCGGCACATGAACCGCCCTGAACCATACGTTACACCGCAGGCATGCCAGTACCAGCTGGCGCAACAATACGACGACTGGGGGGGATGATGACGTTTGAGAATTAACCACCGCCACTACCGCCGTGTTGTCTGAGCGGAAACACACCGCCTTGTTCCTTAAAGACTCCCCCCATAAGACCATCGCCACCACCAACGGGAACAACTCCAAAAAGGCCAGATTCCTGATCAGCTCTGACTCCGCCCACCTTCTCGACCATGATCCAGCACACCACCTCCCCTTGAAATAAGCCCCAAAACCTGCCAAACCTGCCGCATCCGTAAATAATTCCACCTCATCGTTCGATCTCATGGGATCCAACCAGTACCCCAGCCCATTGAAAGATTTCAGGAAGGAGACCCACATCCTCACATCCTCCTTCAGCTCCGCCGTTAGCCGAATAAAATGATGCGGCTCCTTGATCCCAACTGTCGCCAACAACCGGCGCATAAAAACCCGCCCCATCGGCAACACCCTGCAGGCGAAATTCAGCTTGCCCAGTACTGACTGTAGCTGCTTCAGCCGAATCTTCCTAAGCCCAAGAATCCCTTCCAGCCCTGTTTCCAAATCCCGCACCTTGTCCGCCGGCAACCTGCAAACCCCTTCCACCGTGTCAATCTCAATCCCGAGGAACTTGATGGATGACGCTGGGCCCTCAGTCTTCTCGTGCGCCACCGGCACCCCAAACCCCCGAAACACCTCCAGCATGCATGCCAGGATGAGCTCGCACTCCCTTGATTCCGCCGGCCCGACACAAAGAAAATCGTCCAAGTAATGCGTTATGGACGCCCCCCCGACCTTCTCCTTCACCACCCACTCCAAGAACGAGCTGAATGCCTCGAAGTATGAACATGAGATTGAACATCCCATCGGCAGACAGCGGTCCATGTAATACCCCCCCTCGAAAAAACACCCCAATAAATACACACTCTCCGGGTGAACTGGCAACAGCCTAAACGCCGCTTCAATATCAGTTTTGGCCATGAGCGCCCCCGGGCCCGCTTCCCGCACCATTGCCAATGCAAAGTCGAAGGACGTGTACGCCACCGACGACATCTCCCGGTCAATGCCAACGTTGACCGATCCCCCTTTTGGAAAGGATAAGTGGTGAATCCGGCGAAACTTCCCCTTTTCCTTTTTCGGCACTACGCCCAATGGGGACACCACCAATCCCTCCACCGGCGGATCGGTAAACGGCCCCGCCATCCGTCCCAAAATTACTTCCTTTTCCAGCTTCTGCCTCACCACCTCTGGGTGTAGCCTGGCTGACTTCAAATTTTTTACCTCCCCCCTTTCCCCGGGGGGTGCCTGACATGGGATCCTAAAACCCTCCCTGAAACCCTCTGCCAGCAACTGCGCGGCCCGCCGATCCGGATAGTTATTTAGCCACGGGAGCATCGCCTCTCCTTTCACCGGCGTTATCCCTCTTGGCAGGGCCTTCCGGGAACCTCCTGAACCCCCCCCCGCCCTTTCCTGAAACAGCGCCCGACGGAGTGATTACCCCTGCAGGCCGAGCATTCGTGCCGAAATTTACATCCTGTACCGAACTTACACTGGGAATCATTAAACGCCCAGCACACTCCTTTTCTTGTTGCCTCCGCCACCCCTGGAGTGGACGAGGTGGCGCCCCCGTGAAAGGGCGACGAGCTGGCTGCAGCCGAATACACCCCCCCTCGGGAGTTCATAACCCGCAACCACAACCCAATGTCCCTATGATCCCAACCCAACTCGGCACACACCGACATCCGCTGCCGGAATTGCTCGTCATACCTCAGCCATGCCATCCCCCCATAAACCCGGTGTGCTTCCCATATGTTGTCTAGGTAGCAGAACAGCGGAGAGCAATTCTCCGGGTTCCTTTCTCCCACTACACTCGCCAAGATTGCAAAAGCCTGTAGCCAGTTCCCGAACGTCCTCGGGATCAACCTAAAAGCCCTTCTGTCCTCATCCTCTTCTTTAAAGTGCTCCCTTCCCCTCCCCCATCTATCCGCTCCGAAACGTTCTAAAGGGAGCAGAGTAAAAATATCTACGTACTCCCGCCTCCAAGTCCTCTCCTTAACCTCCGGCTTCAGGTGGCCCCCCAATGGGCCCTCGAAACAGATGTATGAGTGCCCCTTTGCCTGATCCGAAACTGATGCCCCCCTTTTCTCAACCTCTGGACCAGGTCCCTTATCCACCCCCACTTCCCGATCTGCCGGCGCTACCCCCGTCTGTACCGCCGCCGATCCGCAACCCCCAACCATCCCCCTGGGCACTCCCCCCCTTGCTGACGCCGGGTCCCACACCCCCCGCGGGTCCACCACCGGCTCCGAACCCTTAGCCTCCCATCTATCCAATAGCTCCTGCATACCTGTTATAAAACCCCCCAACCCGCCGGAGCCACCCCCCCGGCAAGCCCCCCAAACCCCGAGTGCGACACGTTGTTGGATACGCCGATCAGTAGAGGCTCACCTTGATGACTGGCCATGCCGCTCAGCATGCCCTCCCCCCGACCGTCGTCCTGAGATCCAGAGCCCGACTGACCCTGGATCCCGCTTCTTATCGGATGTCCTGACACGCCCGCTGACCCCGAGGCCGCCGCTGGAGCTCCGAATGAAGATCTCGTCCCTCCCGCTCTCTCTGATACAACGCCCCGATGCCCCAACCGCCATTCCGCTCCGGATCCCCTCCTGATCGGACATCGCCTGCTGGGAAAAAAGAAGAGGCGAGGAGCTTGCCCGTTCTATGCAACCCTCCCCCAGGGAGCCGGGGCGCAGCGCTGGATCCTCAGGAACGCGGGGGGCGCTAAAGGGGGTGGACGCCAGCCGCGCCAGGCCCGGGAGCGGCGACGCCAGCTCAAACGGCCATGCCCGCAGCTGGCTGGGGGGGGGTTGTCGACCCCCCCCCGCCCCCCCCATGCCCCCGAAAGAGGGTGAGGAGGACGAGAGCGGGCCGCGGAGGGTGGGGAGGGCGGGAGGAATGGAGAATGAGCCGGCCTGGAATGCGGGGCATCCCGAACCGGGGTGCCCGGGGTGGGTGGGGGGTGTGCCGCTTGAGGGGCCCCACCCGCGTCATACCATGCGCAGGGGGCCCCTGTACCGTCAATTAAGGGGGCCCGGATGCTGGGGGCTCCCCCTATTTGTCCCGCCCAGTGTATTGAATCAGGAGCCCCGGTGGCGTCACCAAAGACGCCCGGGGCTCCTGAACTCAAGGTAAGGGGGGCCTGGCCATCGTCCGTGACGACGCTGGGGCCCCCCCCTCTCTGGCCCCCCCCCCGTGTGGTGCATTAGGAGCCCCGCCGGCGTCATGACAGACGCCTGGGGCTCCTGTACATCTGCAAGGGGGAGCGCTACCAGCGTCCGTAAGGATGCCGGGGGCTCCCCCCTTGTGTCCCCTCCTGTGTCGCTTCTGTGGAGCCCCCGCAGCGTCAGCAGAGACGCCCGGGGCTCCAGCACTATCGCAGGCGGCCGGAGTGAGGCCGCCTGCTCGCAGCTCTGCGCTGAAGCTCCGCCCCCCGCCTCCTTCTCACTGCACAGGAGGGGGCGGAGCCGCTCCCCGCAGGCCAGCCTCACCCTACGGGGAGGACAGAGGGGAAGATGGCGGCAGCCTTGTGACCTGGCGCACGCGGCCACTCCTGGACCGTGGCCGCGCCGTCGTAGCAGGTAGGTCACCTTGCGCCGCGGGGGGGCTCCGCTCGGGAAGAGGGGGTCGGGGGGTAACGCGGGACCCAACAGCCCGGCGGGAGCGGGAGGGGCCCGCGCCGGCCGGCAAAGGGGGCCCCGCTGGGGAACCCTGTGTCAAAGGGGGGCTCTCCCGCCACACCACGCGAGGGGCTAAGGCGGGTGACTGCCGGGGGGCAACAGAGACCTTACCCAGTCTTCGCCCCGCCGCTCCACCTCCCGGCGCAGTAAACTCATCAAGGCTTCCATGGGGTCTGGACGGGCGTCAGGACTGACGCACGTTCCAGCGAAGAGATCAGGGGCCAAAGAGGAAGAGGAGGGGGGGACCCGACCCTATATACTCCCCCCCCTCCCCTGAGGTCACTTCCCCCGATCTCTTCCCCCAATCCCATGGCTGGTCAGCTTCCAACAGGAAGCGCAGGCCAGTCATGGGGCTGCCAGCCCTAAAAGGGCCGGCGCCCTTCTTGACACTAGAACATGGACACTTACAGAACTGCTACCTGGAAGGAAAACCATGCAAATGGAAATTTAAAAGTTAAGTACAATGCAGATGGCACAGTGGAGCGATACAAAGCAAGACTCGTAGCCAAGCGTTATTTTTAAAAATTTGGAGAGGACTATGACAAGACTTTTGTTCCGGTAGTCAAACATGCTACAATAAGGTATTTGCTGAGAGTAGTCGCCACAAGGAAATTGCAAGTGAAACACTGTCATATGAAAACAGCATTTCTACATGGCGAGTTAACAGAAGACAACTACATGGAATAACCACCAGGATTCAAAGATGAACAAAGGCCAGACCTGTATGCAAACTTCAGAGGAGTAAATATGGTCTAAAGCTAGCCGCAAGAGCATAGAATATGAGAATAAATGAAGTGCTTACACATGAGGACATTCAGAGGAGTAAAGCAGACCTTATACACAAAGACATTGGCAGACAAATGGATCTATGTGCTTATTTATGTGGATAATATCCTTAATTGCTTTAAGCAAGAAGGGGATAAGACAGAAATACTACAAACCCTACAAAGTCAACACTTTGAGACTGAGGGACTTCCAGAACAGGGACATTTTGAGTTACATTATTACCCTACCGAGGATATGACAGCAGATATCCTTACCAAGCTTATAAAGAAAATGGGTTTATAAGACTAAGCCTCAGCTGTTGAGAAGGGTTGTTGGAGATACAATACATTGCAACAGCTTCTGCTTGTCCCTGAATGTGATTTGGGGACTTTTGTCAGATCGACTGCAATTTACAGTTATGACAATTAATGACACTGCTGCTGTTACCAATGCTTAAGTGTAGTCTCTATATGCATTTTGCTGATGTTTTGTATTTCCTATATATTCAGCCCCACATTATGACTTTTTATTTCCTGTCTGTGTTAGCCACCATTTTCTCTTTCTTTCCACATTCTCTTACTCCATTCATTTTTCAGCCGGTTCCTGTTATACCACTAGTGTCCATTAATAAATAAAAATAAATAAACTAAGTTGTGATATTTATTTATACATTTAGCCGTCCCTGCAGTAGAATATGTATACACTTGCAGTTACTGACACTGTACCTCACTATATGAGCCTCCTCTCTCTACCTAACTGCCCTGAAAAGAACAATTATTAGGTTTATCTAGGTCCCTCACTGTAGCTACAGCCTCTTCCTGTCTAACCTACAGCTCTGTAAAAGTGCTGGAACACGTGACCCTGCCTCTTATACAGAGGTTTACGTGTCCCGTCTGACCAATCACAGTCATGCCCAGTAGTTGCTATATGCTAAAAGCTTGTTGATTGCCAGCCAATCAACCAGCTTTTTGGATTCAGCCCTGAACCCGCAAAATTTGGCATCCCTATCCTCTAGGAGTTCATTGTCACGCTCTGCTCTCATGATAGGGGGGGGGGGGTTCTTGGGCCTGCGAATGTACACCAGGAAACAGCGCTTCTCACCCACTAACAGGACAATGATATGTGAACATTTGTTTTTGAGTCCCAATTAGAGCGCAATGCTGGGCACGGGGCTGATTTATTCTATTAAACATGGAGACTTGTTATGACGTCTGTGAACTATTTCTAGAATTCCACACTAATGGACGAATCCCGAATCCATTACACCCAATTTTCCGCTTCAGCAGCACTGTGCCAGGAGGCCTGTGCCAGGTGGCGGGCCGGGTGAAGGGTTATAAAGTCTGTCTGCAATAGTCTGTCTATTAATTAAAAAGAACCTGTAAACCCTGTTTTTTATTCTCGAGCTCCAGACAAGTCCAAAAAAATGTACCTGCCATGCCCTGCTCCTCCACATACCAACGCCAGCCATTCAGAAATTGCTAGCGCAGGTACAAGCTTACACTAAGGCAGGGCGTGGGATCACCAGTGGGGTGAGGGCACTTTGAGATGCCCCAAAAAATGGAGACCACAGGCCCTAAAGTCTTATAGACTCTAGTAGGTGGTTCACCTTTAAATTATGAGAGGTACAGTTGATCACTCGTCCTCTTCCATTCCGTGGCTTTAAAGTGGACCAAAACCCAGGATTTCGACTATCCTGGGTTTTGGTCCTGCCCCCGGGGCACCCTGATCGGGGATGCCCCATTGTGGGAAACCCCCCAGGTCGCCTGATCAAACTCACCTCTTTCCGGTCCTACGACGCATGTGCAGCCGCTTGTCCAATTAGCGCGGATCCACTCAAGCCCCTGTGCCCAGGAGCTCTTCTAATACCAGCGGGTGAGAGTACTGGCGGCGGCATCCTCCACTACCCTCTAACAGGGAGCGTGTCTGAGCCAGCCATTCACAAATGCCATGCTAGAGGGATAGTGGGGTGCGGCCGATGCTTGCACATGCGCCGTTGGACCGGGAAAGGTGAGGGTATCACACAGCGGAGCATCCCCATTCTGGATGCCCCGTGGGGAGGGAATCGATCAGCCCGGAAACTTATTGATTCCTGGGCCGATCTCTGTGGGTTTTGGTCCACTTTAACTATTCAGAGCAAACTTTGGGCTGTATTCTGCAGAATATATCCTCCAATAAGAACCCCATTGGTTTTTATGGTGTTATAGAGAAACTAAAGTCAACCAACGTTTACCACTTCCTTATTCTTACATATGGCTGCCAATCATGTGACTGCTGCGGACCAATCAAATTAGCCAGGTGAATTTGCATATCACTGAGTGCCCACTAGCCCGGCAAATGGTGACTGACAGCCATAAGAATTCTAGTCGAGAATGTCTTTAGTTTCTTTTGAACAATCAACCCTGGGAGATTCTGATTTGGGGTGCTCCTGCAGTTAAGGGGAACAAACGCCCAAGATTTTGAATATCCCGCGTATTGTTCTGTGCCCTGGGGGCATCCCGAATTAAAAACAAAAACCTTTCAAATGTTTATAATCTCCTTGGAATCGCATTTTATCTCATGCCTCGTTCTTTAAAGTGGACCAAAACCCAGCTCGAATCATAGATTCCCAGGCTGATCGATTCCCTCTCCCCGGGGCATCCAGGATGCCCCACTTTGTGAAACCCCCCAGGTCGCCCCATACACTTAGCTTGCTTCCCGGTCCAACGCCTCATCCCCGCTACCCCTCTAGCAGGGAGCGTGCCCTTGCCAGGCATTTGTGAATGGCCCGCGAGGGCACGCCTCCTGTTGGAGGGAAGCAGGGAATGCGGCCACCATCGCTCTCTGAGCCACTGACCTTAGTCGAAGGCTTAGACGACGTGGCTTTAACAGCTTTGCACTGATTGGACGGGCGACCGCGCATGCGCCATAGGACCGCAAAGAGGTGAGTTGCACTCAGCGATCTGGGGGGTTTCACACAGCGGGGCACCCACGATCGGGGTGCCCCGGGGGAGAGGATCAAAACCCAGGATAGTTAAAATCCTGGGTTTTGGTCCACTTTAACACCAGAATAACCTACTGGTTCATTATAGGAAAGGATACATTCTGGCCTGTAAAGCGGAACTCTAGTCAAGAATGTCTATCCTGATTTGGAGTGCAGTTAAGGGGAACAAAACGCAGGATTTTGACTATCCCGGGTTTTGTTCCGTGCCCTGGGGGCATCCCAAATTAAAAACAAAAACCTTTCATACATTTATAATCTCCTTTAAATCGCACTTTATTTTTTCTCATGCCTTGTTCTTTAATAGCAATCTTTTTCGAGAGAGAAATGAATAGGAAAGTTTATTGAATCAAAGCCAAGGTCAACGTGGTTTTCTACCATCCTCTTTTAAGGACTCATGATCTCCCTCTGCTGGCTGCCATGGACACTGCCCTCGGTGTCAGAGCTAAGAACTCCATCCCTGCTCTCACATTTCGGCTTTGTCAGCCATCACTTTTGAATCCCTGGATGGCGGCCAGATCTAATTAGCGCAAACTGATGAGGTCTTTTACTTTGATCTAGATTACATGGCCAGCCCTCTGTGTGATGGCGACTGCGAGAACCCAGGCTGCCTTTGATGTCTGCAGTAGACATAAGAAGATGAGGTCCTTCTGGATGACTTGCATAGCTCTTTGCGGCAGGGAAGGTATATATATACTAATCAAAGTGGAATGTAAGTGGGACTAAATCAGGATCTAAAGTCATTTTTAACTGGAGGTCCTCTTTATGGGCTGTATGCTGCAGAATATATCCTTCCCTATAATCGGGCCCCCATAGGTTCTTATGGTGTTATAGGGAAACTATAAAGTCTTATCAACCAATGTTTACAGCTTCCTTATTCTTAAATATGGCTGCCAATCATGTGACCAGGGATGTAACTAGAGGGGGCAGGAGGGGCAGGTGCCTCGGGTGCAGCAGGTCAGGGGGCGCCAAAGGGGGGGCCGCCATTTCAAATCTTTGCCCCGGGTGTCAGGAAGCCTAGCTATGCATGTGACTGCTGCTGAAGAATCGGGTTAGCCAAGTGAATTTGCACATCATTGAGCCCGGCAAATAATAACTGGAGTTATGTGACTGGCAGCCATATGAGGGAATAAGAAAACATTGATTCACTTGACTTTAGTTGCCCTTTAAAGTGGACCAAATAATAGGATTTTGACTATCCTGGGTTTTGGTCCATTCCCCCGGGGCACCACGATCGTCGGTGCCCAGCTGTGTGAAACCTCCCAGATCACTGAGCGCAACTCACCTCTTACCTATCCTACGGCACATGCATGGCCGCTCATCCAATCAGCGTGCTCGGAGCCGCTGACGTCACGTCGTTTAAGCCTTCGTCCAAGGCCAGCAGCTCCCAGCGTGCTGATGGCCGCATCCCCTGCTTCCCTGTAACAGGGAGCGTGCCCGTGCCGGCCATTCACAAATACTTGGTGCGGGCACGTGCCCTGCTAGAGGGATAGAAGGGATGCGGCATGCACCGCTGGATTTTGGACGCCCCGGGGGGAGGGAATTGATAAGCCAAGGAATCTTATAGATTCCCAGGCCGATTGTGCTGGGTTTTGGTCCACTTTAACACCAGAACAACCTATTGGTCCCCATTATAAGAAATGATAAATTGTGGAGAATAGGCTGTAAAGTGGAACTCTAGACAAGAATGTCCTTCTGTCGACCCTGGGTGATCCTAATTTGGGGTGCTTCTGCAGTTAAAGCGGAACAAAACCCAGGATTTTGACTATCCTGCGTTTTGTTCCGTGTCCTGCGGGCATCCCAAATTGGGATCAAGCTGTGTAAAACCCCCCAGAACACCCTGTAAAATGAATCTCTTTCTGGTCCTACAGCGCATTTGCCGGCTCTCATCCAATCAGAACCATTTGTCCTGCATATGTGAAGACTCTGTTTATATGCAGAGCCCACCAATCGGGAGCCCGACGATGCGACTAATGGATGTTTACATCGCCGAGGGCGCCAGGCAGTGGAGGGGAGGGGGCAGCTGTTGGCCATGGAATCTTTTAGATTCCAGGGCTAGCCACAGTGGGTTTTGTTCCACTTTATATAAGAAGCTAACATCAGACATGAAAGGCGTTTGATGGGGTGCAGGAAGTAACTGTACACTGATGTGAAGCATGCCTCAGGTTTATATATATACAGGGTCGGATTAAGTGTGGCGGCCCCTGTGCACAAAATCTGGTGGAGGCCCCAGATACAGTATTTTTTTTTTCCTTTAAAATAATAGTCCAGGCAAGTAACTGATTGGTGGTTGTCTGGCATCCGCCTACTTACTGGAACGTCATATCGAGTCCCTTGTGCCACCCTTGTGTGGGTGTGTGCTGCTCGGGAACTCCTGCTTTGCCATTCTGGGCGGGGGGGGGGGTAGTCACCCCGCTGGTCCTGCAGAAAACAGTTCTCTCCTGGACCTCCCAACTGTCCCTGATTTGGAGGGGCTGTCCTTCTTTGGAGCCCATGTCCCCCTGTCCCTCATTTTTCTCATTTGTCCCTCTTTGAGGTGTAACATGCAGATCTGCAGCAATAAATGATTCATTTGCCAATTCAAAGTGCTTCTATTGTTGCAACTGTTACATCCTATCTCCTATCCTTCCCTCAATAAGGTAGTGTGGCTTAATTTCACAATTGTCCCTCTTTCTTACCCTGAAAAGTTGAGAGGTATGATATATATATTTATATATCCCCAATTCCTTCCTTAGCGGCTCGGCAAGTTAGTGTCAGGCCCGTCTCAGGAGGAACCTTTTATACCACAGAGGTGGAGTCTTTGTGGAATACCCCATGTGACTAATGACATCACAGATCACCACAGTAAAGACCTCCCAGGTTTAGCAATATGGCAGTGGAAGCAGCGGATTTTCCATAGCTTTAGGATGGGTTAGTAATGACCTGATCATTGATAAGCATGCAGCGGTTTGCATTCTTAAACCTGACCTTCAGCATCATTTAATAAAAAACCTAAACCCTTAAAAAAATCTATTCCCCAGCATCAAAAATTAATATATTTTACGTTTTTAGTCACTTTTTATTCTTTCTCCCGTTGGGCTTCAACTCTGTTCAGGACTTTAGGATACGGGCGCCACCATCTTGCCTCAGAAGCATCATATACTGAGGAGCGGAGAGGGGGGGAAAGTGCAGGGGGGCAGGTTATAGCTGTGCTTTGCACAGACAGAGCAGAGCTGGGGTCAGGAAAAGGACAACAACCCCAGAATGCAGAGCGGCATAGCCAGAAGATGCGTCATGTTTGCAGGCAGCCTAAGACTCTATGTGCCACCATTTTGGATGTTTAAAGGCTCAGAAAATTCAGTAGGTGCAGGTAAGATTATTTTTAATGTGGGCAATCTGTGTGGGACCAAAAACTCAGCCATGGATTTTACCAGCCCCTGGCTGGTCCGAGACATCCCTGCTGAGCACCCCCCAACCATTATGCCAGGGCTATTGCTTTGAGTGCTGCTCTTCCTTGGCTTGTGGGTACAGTGGGGCTATGTACAGGGGGCTGAGAGGGAGACTAAGGGGGCAGGGATTGAATGTGGGTGTTAAAAGCAGTGCGGCCCACCAGGCATTGTCCCGGGTCTCCCTATGGCTAGTCTGTTCTGGTTATAGCTTTCTTTTTCATTCGCACCTTAGGCCTGCTTTAAAATACCAAGGCCTCTGGGAAAAGGCCCCATAAAGCACTCTTATGGGCCCGGGCATTTGTAGTTACGCCCTATATTTGCATATATTTCAACTTTTCGGGGTGGGAAACAATTTTTAAATTAAGCCACACCCCCTCAAAGAGGAATAAATAGGATATAACAGTAATATAAACACTTAATAGGCAAATAAATCGTTTATTGCTGCAGATCTGTATGTTACACCTCAAAGAGGGACAAATGAGAACAATGAGGGACAGCGGGATATGGACTCAAAAGAGGGACAGTTCCTCCAAATCAGGGACACCTGGGAGGTTTGCATGTATATATAATATTATTTAAATACATGATATATAATACATAATATGTTCTTTGCCTGTAATGTGGCTCCTCAGTCCTGTAGACAGGAGGGAGATTGCGCCGTCATCGCTGAACTTTTTTGGATGAGTTTAGTTGGCGGCACTCGGTGAAGCCACACACAGAGCAGCCTGTAGTTTGTCTCCCCCGGGCTCCAGCTCGGCACAGATCACAGATTTTTCTTTTAGGGGGATAATGCAATTTTTGGAGTGTTTATATCCACAGCGTGTTCTGCGATAAGAGCGCGAGACAGCTGCGTCGTTACCTCCTGTTCCTCACCCCCGACCCCGAAGCTAATGCTCAAATATCGGCGCCCGGCTCATCCACTTCTACCGACAATTACCTGAGTGAGAATACAAAGCGCATAGAAGCAGTCACATGACTCCCTGTCCCTCAGAGCTCACACTCTAATGTCCCCTCCCCACTCACACACTGTTATTATACATTTATATAGCGCTGACATTCTACAGCGCTGTACAGAGCACATAGAAGCAGTCACATGACTCCCTGTGCCTCAGAGCTCACACTCTAATGTCCCCTCCACACTCACACACTGTTATTATACATTTATATAGTGCTGGCATATACCACAGCGCTGTACAGAGCACATAGAAGCAGTCACATGACTCCCTGTCCCTCAGAGCTCACACTCTAATGTCCCCTCCACACTCACACACTGTTATTATACATTTATATAGCGCTGACATATACCACAGCGCTGCACAGAGCACATAGAAGCCGTCACATGACTCCCTGTCCCTCAGAGCTCGCACTCTAATGTCCCCTCCACACTCACACACTGTTATTATATATTTATATAGTGCTGACATATACCACAGCACTGTACAGAGCACATAGAAGCAGTCACATGATCTCCTGTCCCTCAGAGCTCACACTCTAATGTCCCCTCCACACTCACACACTGTTATTATACATTTATATAACACTTACATATACCGCAGCGCTGTACAGACACACACTGTCAATAAAGTTAGGGACCTCTCCTGACATCCCTTTAGATGAAGCCACCAGCTTGGCAAAGTGACTGACTGAGCTATAGCTTGAAGATTTGTGGGGAAACCATAATGTAAATGCGGGTACACCTTATTTAGACAATGACATCGTAATTCAGGGAAAAAATGTACTACATGCCCCCCAAGTGTCCTAATTTTCACGGAAAACTATCCCACTTTGGGGCCCTTGCCCCGTCATCCAGCACCGCAGTGTTCTGTCCCGGGGCACTTGGAGGTGTGTATGGCGATTTTGGGAGTCCCGCAGTGGAGCAGGGTGGCGGTGCTTTAGGTGGTCCCACGCTCCCGATTATGGCGGTGCCACATTAAGACCAGTAGCTGGATGGAAGTTGGAGGAGGCGGTGCCAGAGCAGGTGCGGTTGGCGGAGCTGAGGATGGGCCCAAGAAATATGGAACACAGCAAGGTCGCATGTGGGAGATGAAGGTGCGTCGGCGTTGGCTGTGTGTGTCAGGGAGTTTCCTGTGTGTGTGGGTGCTCGGTTGTATGTGAGGGAGCTTGGCTGTGTGTGTGGGGGGGCATGGCTGTAATTTCTTACTTATTATTATTATATAATTATTAGGTGGTGTTTCCCTTTAAGGGTGTGGCTGGGGGCCATAGTTTAAATGTCCCTCATTTCTGTTTTCAAAAGTTCGAAGGTATGCAATGACATCACAATCTTGTTCAGGGATATCCCTTATCTGGACAATGACATTACAATCTTGTTCAAGGATGCACATTATGTGGACAATTACATCATGTTTAGAGACAAACATTTCATGGTGAACAGCTGATATACTTGTTGATGAGTACAGCTTATTTGGACAAAGGCATCACAATCCTGTTCAGTAATATCACTTTTTTGGACAATGACATCACAAACTTGTTTAGGGATACATCTTATTTGCACAATGACATCACAGTCTTGTTCGGGGATACACAATATTTGGACAATGACATCATAATCTTGTTCTGAGACAATACTACAGTATAGATAAACAGCTGATATACTTGTTGGTATGTACTCCCTATTTAGACAATCACAAGCATCACAATCCTGTTGATATCCCCTTATTTGGAAAATTACATCACAATCTTGCTTGAGGTTGCACCTTTTTGGGACAATTACATCACACTTTTGTTTAAGGGTGCTCCCTATTAGGATTACATCACAATCTTGGCTTGTCCTAGACAAGTTTTTTCAAGGGATCTCTAGCAATGACATCTATAATAATGTGCCTGCTGTGCCTACCTGAACTTGTTTGCTTTAAGTTAGAACAAAACCCGGGATTGACTGGTGAAACCCTCCAAAACAACATACTTTTTCCAATCCAATGGCACATGTGCAGGCTCTCATCCAATGAGAGCTGTTTGCTGTGCATATGTAAAGCTCGGCAAATGGCTCTGTTTACATGCAGGGCTTCGGTAATCCCCAGCAGAGCAGACATTCCTGTCCACATCCTATATAAATGATTGGGGCCGGGAGCGTGCTCACAAGCCTGAAGATGCGGGGATGCGGCTGCCGGATGTTTACTTGGCCAAGGGCACCAGGAAGCATCTTTCCGGGCTGGCCATAGTGGGTTTTGTTCCACTTTTTATTTATATATTGCGGCTCTGTACAGGCAGGCGGGGCACTCAGTCTAAAACCCCTGGAGAGAACTGGAGAGAACCCCTGGAGAAGCCACTGTGTATCCCAGCACCAAGCCAGATACAGAACTAGAACGGGCCCACAAAATCTCACTTAGACGTACGATTCTCAGGGTCATGCGACCAGGGCAACCTAAAGAAATGGAGATCTTGGGTTCTGACCCATCTAGGGACTCCATCTTTGGGTTCATCAGATGCGATCACCAATCGTTTGTTGCCATATCCAGAGCCATATGACTCCCCTGCCCAAAGTTATAACCCCTAAAGATTTTTAGGTTCTAAAGCAGGTTTCACAATGGGGGGAGGGAACAGTCCGCCCCACAAAAGGGAGGGGGTGAAAGGTTCCCGAGGCATAAAGGGGTATGATCCTGGGCCAGCAGTTCTCATTCTCTGGAAGAAGGTCATGTTGCATGTGTGCTGGAGGTGCCCGAATCATCTATACGCTCTTCACATTCCTCCTTGTGGTAGCCTATCATCACTACTCTACATCTGCATTTTAAGGTAACTGCCTGTTGTATCTGTGTGTGTAATTCACTGTAACCTGCAACCCACTTCTCAGAAGAACATTTGTATTCATTCCACCACAGTCAAATGTTTGTTATCACTGCCTAGTGTGCGCTTATTGCATTAAAACCTTTATTTAACTTGAGCAATCTTTTTGCCTTAGCCAAGAATCTGGTTGTCCGGGGCAATGCTGGGCCTGGTAATCCTGCTAGGCGGGCAAACGGACGGTGCTTTGGGAAAATGGGCTGCGAGATCGTAGTTGCTCGATTGTTAGTTGGATCACATGACCCACGGTTCCCCGACATATAACTATAATACACAGAGTTTTTTGGATCAGATGTGATATACCTAAAGTTACCGATGGAGTACAAGAGGAGTAAGGGCCCTTGCCTTGTGAGCGTACAATCTTTATTTATGACAAGGCTTCTGATTGTGAAGTGGGTGACACTTCTATACTGAGTGGGTGGAAATTATTCTACAGTGTGAAGTCATAGTATCACCCATAGGAGAGCAATGTAAAACAGTGGCTGACCACTTCACAAGCATTTATTCCCCCTGAATGACTGCTCCCGAGGGAGGGGACCATCAGGAGTGTGAGGAAGAAGGGGAGGACCTCCCAGCAGATCACAGGCTGAAGTTGACTTTTAAAATATGTATTTCTGTATTATGAGATAAGATGTTGGGAAAAAAAGAAATTGTGCTAAACAATAAGCTGACATACTCAGTGAGTCACCAGAGCTTATCTACAAAGGAAACCAATGCCGGCTCTCAGGATGAGGTCACATAGATCCAGATCTAGCATGGATGGAGATCACAGTGAGAAGGCTTGTGCCCACTCTCAGCAGGCATCCCTCACCTGTCCAACCAGCATGCTTCATAGACGGGGGCCTGATTTATGAAGTGTCTGTTTTTTGCCGTTTTCCATGAGTGAGGACACTTCTATTGCCAGTACTGCCAGCTGGCACTAGAAGGGTCCTCACTCATGGGAGCCGGCAGCCATCTTTCTCTAGCCCCGACTGGGGCCAAATTTCAATGCTGCCGCCGCTACGGCGGTTGGGATAAAACTTTAGGGGGTTCGCCCATCCCTAATTGTAAGTTCCTCTATATCCACCCTTATACTCAGATTCTAATCTCTTCTCGTTCTGTATCCTCCCTTATACCCTAATAGATTGTAAGCTCTTCCTCCTTCTGTATCCTCCCTTATATCCTAATAGATTGTAAGCTCTTCTCCTTCTGTATCCTCCCTTATACCCTAATAGAATGTAAGCTCTTCCTCCTTCTGTATCCTCCCTTATTCCCTAATAGATTGTAAGTTCTTCTCCTTCTGTATCCTCCCTTATACCCTAATAGATTGTAAGCTCTTCTCCTTCTGTATCCTCCCTTATACCCTAATAGATTGTAAGCTCTTCCTCCTTCTGTATCCTCCCTTATTCCCTAATAGATTGTAAGTTCTTCTCCTTCTGTATTCTCCCTTATACCCTAATAGATTGTAAGCTCTTCTCCTTCTGTATCCTCCCTTATACCCTAATAGAATGTAAGCTCTTCTCCTTCTGTATCCTCCCTTATACCCTAATAGATTGTAAGCTCTTCTCCTTCTGTATCCTCCCTTATACCCTAATAGAATGTAAGCTCTTCTCCTTCTGTATCCTCCCTTATACCCTAATAGATTGTAAGCTCTTCTCCTTCTGTATCCTCCCTTATATCCTAATAGATTGTAAGTTCTTCCTCCTTCTGTATCCTCCCTTATTCCCTAATAGATTGTAAGCTATTCTCCTTCTGTATCCTCCCTTTTAGCCTAATAGATTGTAAGCTATTCTCCTTATGTATCCTTCCTTATACCTTAATAGATTGTAAGCCCTTCTGTATCCTCCCTTATATCCTAATAGATTGTAAGGTCTTCTCTTTCTGTATCCTCCCTTATACCCTAATAGAATGTAAGCTCTTCTCCTTCTGTATCCTCGCTTATACCCTAATAGAATGTAAGCTCTTCCTCCTTCTGTATCCTCCCTTATTCCCTAATAGATTGTAAGCTCTTCTCCTTCTGTATCCTCCCCTTTACCCTAATAGATTGTAAGCTCTTCTCCTTCTGTATCCTCCCTTATATCCTAATAGATTGTAAGTTCTTCCTCCTTCTGTATCCTCCCTTATTCCCTAATAGATTGTAAGCTCTTCTCCTTCTGTATCCTCCCTTATTCCCTAATAGATTGTAAGCTATTCTCCGTCTGTATCCTCCCTTATACCCTAATAGAATGTAAGCTCTTCTCCTTCTATATCCTCCCTTATACCCTAATAGAATGTAAGCTCTTCTCCTTCTGTATCCTCTCTCATATCCTAATAAATTGTAAGCTCTTCTCCTTCTGTATCCTCCCTTATACCCTAATAGATTGTAAGCTTTTCTCCTTCTGTATCGTCCCTTATATCCTAATAGATTGTAAGCTCTTCTCCTTCTGTATCCTCCCTTATACCCTAATAGAATGTAAGCTCTTCTCCTTCTGTATCCTCCCTTATACCCTAATAGAATGTAAGCTCTTCTCCTTCTGTATCCTCCCTTATACTCTAATAGAATGTAAGCTCTTCTCCTTCTGTATCCTTCTTTATACCCTAATAGAATGTAAGCTCTTCTCCTTCTGTATCCTCCCTTATATCCTAATAGATTGTAAGCTCCTCTCCTTTTGTATCCTCCCTTATACCCTAATAGAGTGTAAGCTCTTCTCCTACTGTATCCTCCCTTATACCCTAATAGAGTGTAAGCTCTTCGCCTTCTGTATCATCCTTCATAACCTAGAAGATTGTAAGCTCTTCCCCTCTGTAGCATCACAACTTGGCTGGAGTCAGCTGACATTACAGCAGAACAATGTAATGATTCATGTCAAAGTGAAGCCTGTTGCAGTTTCAGGCGGGGGGCCAGAACACAGCGCGTGCGTCACTGGATGGAAACGTTATCATCGGCCAATCATGACATGGAGACAAATGACTAATTTCTATTATTTTGGTTCAGAAGAAAATGTCAGTAATCCTTCACATATACAAGATTCAAAATAATCCCCCCAAAACTAAATCTAGGGCTAACGATCCTGCGGCTGCCGGTGACCGCATCATCTTACTAGAAAGGCCGCGGCCGCGAAGGTGCAGCCCCGCCAGCCGCCAAAATCCTTTAATTCAATCTTTACAAATGTAACGCAAACAGCGCCGAGGCATTTGTGTACAATTGATCTTGTAACTAAATCTCTCGCATCAAACCCTGGCCAGCTCTTGCTTTGAAGAGGCGGTCTCCGAGGAGCGGGATATCGGATCAGCGTGCTCCCCTGCCAGCAGGGAACGCAGCCACGGAACAGCGTCAACAAAGATTAGCATGGATTCCTATCAAATATGTCACCCATCCAGGCTGATCTTAATTTAGACATGGCTGACGAGTGTCGGGTTTGTTTCTGATTAACTAGTGAAATCCTGATTTCTGCTGCACTGGAGGAAGCAAATTTGATGAGAGGCGAGGGGTAAAGCAACGACTCACATTAAAAAAAAAATTGGCCTGATTTACTAAGTAAGCCAGGGACAGAGAACCAGGGCAGTTTTTCTGCAAAGTAGTGCTCAGTGCGGGAAGGAAAAAAATCTGCCCCTCCTCCATACATCCTATGGTGCTGCTGTCCTATACAGCAATGCGCCATGCTGTGCCTCTACTATAGCAGCAGGCAGTGCCCCTACCCAAGGCTGAGCCCAAAATGGGAATATGGCCACCACTAATAGCGCCCCAGACTCATCTGCAGAAATCAGAATGGCTGGAATGAAGGCACCCCAATGGCCTTGCCCTGTTCGCCCTCCCCTAGAAACAGGCCTGCAGAGGACCTGCCTCTTAAAGAGCAACTTCAGACACAAAATGAAAAAGGGCTGATTCCCCCCCCCCCCTATTGGCCCCTACTTACCTTTTTGGATGTTGCCGCTGTCTGCTGTGGCGACATACGGCTGCTTCGGAGCCAGATCCTTGCCCCCACTGCAGGCTTAGCCGTCTGTAAATGACAGTATGGCTTTAACTGGACTCTTCAAAGGCCCACGCCACTCAGTGAAATCTCACGAGATTTCTGCCGGCTTCATCACATCCCAGCCACTGGCACTGCATGGGATGCAAGATGGTGCCAGCTGTCAGAAGGTCACCAGAATTCAAGGGATCCCCTGGGGAGGTGAGTAGGAGCTACCCAAACGTAAAACCGGGGGGGGGGGGGGGGGGTTGCGGGGGCAGCAGTTCGGTGAGGTTTGGGGAAGGTTCCTCTTTAAAGTGGACCAAACGATCGGAGATGCCCCACTGTGTGCCCCCAGATCGCCAAAGCCAACTCACCTCTTCCCGGTCCTACGGCACATGCGCGGCTGCTCGTCCAATCAGCACGCTGTCTAAGCCAGTGTCTAAAGCCAGCGGCTCCAAGTGCGCTGGCGGCCACATCCCCCGCTTCTCTCTCACAGGGAGCATTGCCATGCTGGCCTTTCACAAATGCCTGGCGCGGGCATGCTTCCTGCTAGAGGGATAGTGGGGATGTGGCCGCGATTCGCACATACGCCGTTGGACCGGGAAGCAAGGTATGGGGCTACCTGGGGGGTAGATTCCCTGGCCAATTGCGCTGGGTTTTGATCGACTTTAACTAACTGATTGGCTCCTGCTGGTCATGTGCATGACTGGGATCTCTGCAACGTGGGTAGGACGCCCCTGGCTTACCGCACTGCACCGCTGGGTAAAACCTTGCTATGCATACGCGCTTTTTTGTACCTATGAACAGTGGCATGTGTTTGTTATACTGACTTCTAATGTGATTAATGTTACAATAATGTGGCTAAACACTTTGTAAAGAGTAAAGTAACAGCATCAGTTACTTTTTGCTGCTACTTGATCTTGTTACATATCTTCAAGTGTTTCCATAGTTTGGAGGCAGATGCTTTTGAAGTTGCTTAGAATCACAATTTTTGTTGCTGGTTGATACTTATAACCTTTGCAGATGCAGTTCTCCAGTCCCCTTTCTGTATCAGGCAATGGTATTATTTATCTTGATGTGTTAATTACGACATAACACTCTATACCACTGTTTCTCAACCTGCGGTACACGTACCCCCCCCACAACCCACCCCCACCAGCTAACACAGGTCGATGAAGCAGACAGGAAAGGTCCACATCACCAATGGAAGCGGCGGCAAGCGCAGGAGAGCGTACGGCACTTGCACGCTAGAAGGCTGGCAGCGTGCACATGGCAGCGGAAGCGAGGTGGAACATAGTGGCATGGGTGGGTAGGTAAGTATGATGGTACAGGCATATATACTGCAGAGGTGGTGTAGATAGTTTGCGTGGAGCCCCTTGTTCCACGGGCCCGGGGGCACATTCCTGCACTGCCTCTATGGTATGGACGCCCCTGGTCTAATGGGTTTGGTATATTAACAGTAATAAGTTATTCCTTCTTGTTTTAAAGTGTTACAATGCCTGTGGGTTACTTGGTTGGAATTTTTTGTAGCTAGGGGGCACTTGGATGGAGTTTCTCAATTTGGGGTGCCCCTGCTTGTGAAAGAACCCCCTGGTTTGGCCATTAACTGGCGATCCCACAGTGCATTCACCAGTTCCAGGAAAGTAATGAACAAAGGGGGGGGGGTCACACACAGGGGCATCCAAAATCAGGAGAATCTAGATTTGTTTAGATTCCGAGGGCAGGATTAAAGGAGCTTGGTGCGCTTCAAAGTAGACCAAAACTAGACTTTGGGCCCAAATAGCATGATCCTTAGGGGGCACCCAGATTTGGGACATCCCTTGGTGATATGATGCGACCACAAAGGGGCCCACTGAGACCATACCGCTCATAAACCTGGAGCCGACCCTTATTGGGCATGCTACAAATAAGCTATACGTAGTTCAGGTTTGGTAAAGAAGGCCCTGATAGGGACCCCTGAGACCTGGGGCCCACCGGGTTTTTCCCTGATAAACTTGAGGGCCAGTCCAAGCCTGCACTGCTATACTTAGAATGGACCAAAATCCACCCTGGATTCTATGAGTCTCCAGGGCAGGCATACTCCTTCCCCCCGGGGCAGGCAGATTCGGGATACGCCGCTGTGTGAAACCCCCCATGTCACCCTGTAAACTCACCTTCATCCCCATCCAGTGGTGCATGCGCAAGCAGCGGCTGCTGCCTGCTATACCTTTAGCAGGGCGCGCACCCACTCCTGGCAGTTGTGAGTGGCTGACGAAGGCTTGCTCCCTCTTAACGGGTAGCAGGGATGCGACGGTGCACTCACCTCTGCTCAGCTAGAATCGGCTGAGTCTAAGACGACTCTATCTAAACTATTTGACATCAGTGCAGTCGAGCGTACTGATTGTACTGGTGAAAGCTGAGTTTTGGTGGGTGACCTGGGGGTTTCACACAGCGGGGCATCCTGCATCTGGGTGCCAAGGGGGCAAGGAGCAAAACCCGGGATAGTCAAAACCCCGGGTTTTGCTCCACTTTAAAGGAAAACTCCCTTTTAGTCAGGTTTTGGTGTTCTGCCTTATTGCAACAAAGCCCCCCCCCCCAATCTTAAGATGCTGAATTAATGCAGATGGAGTTAAACCTGTCATCTCTGCTTTAGTCAATCAGATCTTCTACCATTTTTGTTGCCCACCTGTTCTATTTGAATAATGTCTTTTTACAGGTAAGGTCTCCAGAACTGCACACCGTATTCTAGATGTGGCCTCACCAGGCCTAAAGACTAGACTCTACAATGATGTCATAGCATTTACTGGTTACAGCATCCAGTTTTTTTGCATCACAGCCAGGAAAGCTGATATTTCTGTGTTTGGGGTAATAGCTTTGCAAAATACCGGCCAATGGTTTTCATTAAAATAAATCTAATTGCGAACATTCCTCTGTTGCCATTATGGAGACCTGGATGGAAACATAATCGATTATAATAATATATTTTTTGGCCTGTGGTCAGAGCGATGCATATCTGACCCTTTGTACTGTAGATCTTGCTCTCTGTTATCGGCGCGGGAGCTTACACTTACTTGTTCTTCATCTTGGCCTGGCTTTGCTCCCCACCTATCAGGAACATGATGCGATCAACAACTCGGCCCCTGGCACATAACTTTGAAAGGAATGATCTGAGTTTTCCCCTATGGCCGGAAAAGCGGCCGGCCGTAATCAGATAAGGTCAACGTGATTCGTGTTTTGATTTTTATTACCTGACACCATTTTATTCACTTTTGGGAAATCAGACCTCGAGCCATCAGCCTCCAGCATAACAGAAGCCAATTGACTCGGAGAGAAAATTAACTGGAATTCATTCCATCAACACCG
The DNA here is from genome assembly GCA_027917425.1 of Gastrophryne carolinensis. Lineage (NCBI taxonomy): Eukaryota > Metazoa > Chordata > Amphibia > Anura > Microhylidae > Gastrophryne > Gastrophryne carolinensis. The sequence goes on from CM051243.1 coordinate 77,253,757, forward strand.
TCTATGTTTTCACAGTTTTCGCCAAACACTTGTTCCTAGGTCTAGAAGATACCATCACAAACATGGCTGCAAATCCTCTTGTAAAGCTACGCTTTGTGACTGAAGGCCTCAGGCCTAAAAGAACAAAGCTTGTTAACACTTCCGAAGTCAGTCATTTTTCAATATGGAACTCTGCGGTTTTCTTTGGCCCGGCTATACCGCAGACAGAGGTAGAGGAACCGTGCTGACCGGATGGCGTCATTCTTTTGTTTACCTCACCGGGTCAGGTTTCGAGTTCTATAACGTTGTTCTTGGGATATCTTGCTCGTTGGCAAGTTCCTCTTCTAGTTGTTGGAGCAAATCTAGAGGGGAATTCAATTCAATTGAAATCAGGACTCGGGAAGTGTGATTATTTTTGCACTTGGTTTTAAAAGTTGACTAAAAATCTGGAAAGACCTCTGACCTTAGGGGGAATCCAGGTTTTGTACATATACAGAGAACCCTAAGACCGCACTTCAACTCAATAAAAGGAATGTGGTGCACAACAGGGATCTTGAATTTTTGGGCCCCATGCAGCAGCAATGTCTGGGCCACCCTCATAACCAATGTGTTATGGCTTGGTCCTTAGTTCAAGCTGAGCCTCTGGCCCCAGGGCAAGCAGACTTACCTCAAGATCCAGACCATATAGGATACATAAACTCTAGGTGCTCAGTCATCACATTATAGGTTATGAGGGGGCCAGACCGAGTATAAGCTCTATAGAGTCTGTCCCTCTCTATAATCTGTAATGGATTTGCCCCTAGATTAAATTGGGATAACCCACCTGGAGAGAGCAAACACCCTCATTTATCATCAATGCCAGCAGCATTTGTGGCAGCCCGCGGATCTCAGGTCAGGATGACCATTAGGACCACCTGTCCAGGGACCCACTCTTCAAAGCTGGGCTCCTTGGACTCCATATTGGAGTCTTGGCTCTGAGCTGCTGCCACCCTTCCTTTGTTTCCTTTGATTGTGTGTAAGCACATGGGGTGAGGGGTCTGAAGCTGTACTGCAAGGCTTTCAACCCTTCCACCCCATGAACTGCACTCGGGGTTATAGGGCAACCTCAGGTAAGCCTGCTCCCAATTTATTTTTTGCATTTTTGCTCCAAAGGGGGCTCTCAGAAATTTGAGTTAGGACTGCACCTCACAGAGGCACCTTGGCGCTTGGTGGTGCAGCTTTAGCACACTTCTGCAGATGTGTGTGTGGACCGAGACCTCTGTTTTTAACCAGATTTAGAGACAGATTATAGGTTTGGCTGCAAGCTAATAAGATTGAGTGCTGTGGCCCCTTTAAGATTTGTATCCTAATTGCCCTGCTCATGTGTACCTCCCAGTTATAAATTGGTCTGAGTGGCTGCCAATCCCTTCTTTGTCTCCTGCCCTGATGGCTGCCCTGGTGCACAAGTTAGGGGATGTCATCTCATCAAGGACAATTCCAAAACAATGGAATAGTCCTTCGAGTCCAGAGACATCAGTCATAAAGCAAATCTAGCTCAATTCTGTGCTGATGAAGATCTGCTGGATGATTTGCAATATTCTGGTTCTGCATTCGGTTGATGCCCCGGAGTGTGCATCACAATGGAACTGTTATATTCTCACCTCGGTTCTCCATCCCTCAGCACATGCGCAGCTCAGCCCCAGCTCCTTGCTGTGTGTGCCCTGCATATACAACAAGGGTAAAAGGAGATGCCGTGATATGCTGCGGCACAGGGATAGACACAGTTTACCAAAATGGCTAAATTTGTCCCACGTTCAAAACTTAACACTAATGGCCAACGATAACATGTGCACTATGCAAAAAGGATTAGTAAGGGATGGGGCACCAAAATACCTATGACCAAGTTGTTGTTGAGGCGGCCATGTTGCTTGACGGTTCACAGTCAAAGCTTCATAGCAAGGGGCCATATAACCCAGTGTAACCTAAAAGTCACATGACACCTAGCTGAAGGCGCTTTGGCTACTCTTCTTTTTGGTCAGGCTGCACCAATGTCCTCATTTGCATACAGCTAACAAAATTACTTATTACATCTGTTTTTACATAAAAACATAGAAGGTTGATGGCAGAAGGAGAACATAGGCTCCATCTAGTCTGCCCTTATGGGTATACTGTATGTTCTCTTTATCTTAGGATAGATGTGTGCTTATCCCAGGCATGTTTAAATTCACTGACTGTCCATTTTTCAACTACCTCTGCTGGAAGTTTGTTCCAAGCATCTACTACTATTTCTATAAAATAATATTTTCTAACATTGCTCCTGATCTTCCCCCCGACTAGCTTCCGGTTGTGCCCCCTTGTTCTATCATAAAGTTTCTTCTTAAAAACATTTCCCTCCTGAACCTTATTGAATCCTATCATATATATAAAGGTCTCAATCATGTCCCCTCTCTGCCTTCCATCCTCCAGACTGTACAGATTAAGTTCTTTAAATCTTTCCTGATTTATTTTTCATTTTTGTTGCCCTCCTTTGGACCCATTCATTACTTTTGATAGTAGCCTAACATGCATGCACATTGCTGAGATATCACCAATACAGGACTTTCTTTCCCACAGTAATCTCTGGTCACACTGACTCATGATTAATTGTTTTCTTTTTCATCTAAACGCAATCCGACTTCCTCTTTAAGCCCAGAAGGGGTCGGAGGTCAACCGTAAGAGCAACTACCAGTTTTGCTGATATCGTCTGTTCCTCTCATGTTCTTCTTGTAACGACCTGACCTGTCCTGATAGCCACTAAAAAACATAACATAAAGTGGAAACATCTGTTACAGCAGCAAAAACACGAAACTGGATTTGATGCTTGTTTATAAGACTCTAATATTGGCCATGAACACATTTCAGACTGCGTAGACACCACATCTACGTTAACCTTCATTACTTTTGGCTGCTCCAACCTTTCTTTACATTAAATTCCCATCATGTCCTGCTCATCAATGCATCGTTTCTGTTTCTAAGGCTTCGGCTCGATGTTTAGACAGCAGACAATGTTCAGGTTTGTGTCAAGAGATGGGATAGAAACCAAAAAAACTGAAAAAAATTCAGTCTCAGTCTTTAGGATTAAGGGGATATATGGTACAGGGAACATTGAGAAAAGCAAGAGCGGGTTGGACAGACCATAAAAGTAAATTAACAGAAGACAGTGACCCCTGACGATCATGTAAAGTTCAATCTGTGAGACATCTGCTTGATCCACCAAAGCATGTATCTGCTGGAGAACCATAAGTTGGCTTCACTTTTGGCTCAGGCTTTTCATTAAAATGTAGAGCTTTCCCCATTCTCAGTTGGCCACTGTTAAAGTTTAGGAAATTCCCCACATCAACACACAATCAAATGCAGTTGTTTGACATAAATAAGTAAACAACAATTCTGTGTGGTGCCTTCAGGTGTTGAGCTCTTACCACATTAGTGCTCTCTCATAAAGGACAGTAAGCTCTCCATATTTTATGAATATCCCTTTGCCATTGTGTCAGCTCAAAAAGTGTAAATTTAGAGTTAAAGATTAGGCTTATGGTAAATACGTAGGATGAGTTATGAATGGCGTGGGACTGGTCCACCAGAGGATCCTTTAGTGTGCCCCAGTCACTGACCCAGGGCCAGCATTAGGACAGTACAATGCAATGTTTCTGGCATGTCTGACGCAGTCCTTGAGTTGAATTCAGTCACATTCTTAATTGGGTTGTTAGTTATACTAAAGGCAAACCTGATTGTTGTCCCATTATCCTGAGCTACATGTTGCACTGTCCTAAACTTCAATCCATTTTAAAAAATACCCTGTAGTTCCTAAGCTATATGTAAAAGTATTAGTTCATTGGAGAGTCATAGAAAAAAATGAAAAAAAAAACCGTGGGTGTGCAAGAGTGATGCAAGCACACTGAGATGTGAGAAGTGAGAGGAGGGCAGGGTTTCAGAGCTGCAGAGAGACAGCCAATCAGGACATCTGGGCAGGGAGTGGGGGGGTGTTTCCATTTTTGGTCCACTGAAGGCTGATTGATGGACCAGATCAGCAGGTGGGGACTGAAAGCTGAATGAGGAAGTGATTTTCCTAAGTAAAGAGACAGACGTAGGAAGCACAATGCTTGAACCACACAATGAAATGTAAGCTACTGATATATATATATTTTTTACTTTTGACTTGCCAATCAATTTAAATATCACATTGTATATTATGCAACCCTCTAATTTTGTGTTAGCTCAAGGGTGGGCACAAGAATGATTTTCCCTGTTGAATGATCTTCTTTGGTGGGCCCAAGGATGATTTTATAACTCTTATTGCTGCCTACCTCCCTCACACTGTACACTGCCCAGCACCATTGTGTTTCATGCACCTCTACAATGTAACAGTGGTGCAGGAGTTTGATGTGTAGCGAACACCCCAGGCGTCTTTGCGGTGCCCCCACAAGGGAAAAGGGATCTGGGCAGGGTGCCTCTAATTCAGAGACAGTTCAGGTAAAAGTTTATACTGCTGGGGCTTAGGGCTTGTGGATGGTAGGTAGTACTCATTTGGGTTCCTTCCCCATCAGGCAGCTATCTAAGGCGGGTCCAAAGTCCAGTTAGATAGCCACACAGGGACCACCAACCAACCAACAACCGTCTCTTTTTGGGCCCCTTTAATTGGCATCTCAGAAATAAAGTTCAGGCAGGGGTCCCCAAAACCTATATGGGAAGCCCTAATGATTGCCTCTTGTGGACTAGCTCCCGCCAGATCCTTACTTAGGTGGGCAGTGCTTTGGGGAGATCCCACAGCTCCCCCTGCAGAAGGAAGGTGAGAACAGTGCCCCCTCACAGGCACTACCTCCTTTCCTGGGGCATTTTCAACTTCGATTGACAAGGCTTTTCAGCCGCGATCTGCGTCGGCCTCCATCCTCTATTTGCCTGAACTCTCACATCTGCCCAGCTCTCCAGCTGTCTCTGGACTGAAGCAGCACTGGCTGGGCCTCCCTTTTATAGGCCCAGCTGCTATGCATAATGATAAGTGGGACCTGATTTCCCTAAACCTCGAGCTCCACCCCCTAGAGACAGGAAGTGGATTAACCCCTCAGGTTCCAGCCCCTAGCCCTACTCAGTAACCCCAAACCCTGGGCTAATCTCACATTAACCCTTAGAGTGGTGGAGGCTAATCCACCACCCCTTACCCCTACAAACATATTAAAAAAGGAGTGGAGATTAGCATCACTACTGCTGACTGCAGCTAGAATCATAGTTCATCATCTAGAATTTGAAAACAAAGATTTATTTCTGTGTTGGTAGCAAAAAGTGGACTGGATCATGATAAACGAGAAACTCTCAAGATCAATTCTAGCAGATTTGGAACCCCTGGATAAAATTTAGAGAAGAGGGGCATGAGAGGAGGAAGATGGCGAGTGGTGGAGGGCACACAGAGCTCCATAGATTGAGCACAGCTGTAACTTTTACTGCCTTCCCTGTTAGTGTTTTTTTTCTCTTCTTTTCTCTTTTTTTCTTTTCTCCTTTCGATCGTGTACGTCTTCCTTCCCTTGTTCTATTACCGCCAAGAGGACAGTTAGTATCGTAAGAGAGAGTACATACAAAGGGAGAATGCTCAACAAGTTCAAAATAAGACCTGATGCTAGACAAGGATTAAACCGGCCTTCAGCATGATTTAATGAAAAGTCCAAACCCTTAAAAAACTATTCCCCAGCATCTAAAATTAAAATATTTTAAGTTTTTATTCACTTACTTATTGTTCTTTCCCCCACTGGGCTCGGATACGGGAGCCGCCATCTTGACTCAGAAGCATCACATGCTGAGGAGAGGAGAGCTGGATAATGTACAGGGGGTGATGTTATAGCTGTGCTTTGCACAGACAGAGCAAAGCTGGGGTCAGGGAAAGGACAGCGATCCCAGAATGCAGAGCAACACAATCAGAAGACACTTCCTTTTTGCAGGTTGCCTGATGCTCCATGAGCCGCCATCATGGATGTTTAACGGCTCATAACATGCAGTATATGCAGGTAGGATGATTTTTAATGTGAGCAATCTGTATGTACAGGGTGTGGGAAACATATAAGATATGCTCTTATTCAGGGTGAAGGTCCGCTTTAATGTTCGGCCAAGTGAAATGCTTACATTTGTTTTTATGAAGAAAAAATAATAGTGTAGATGTATATGTAAAATGTTTAGTAAAGAAAAAATGTGATTTAAAACTTAAAGGAGCACTATCACAAAAAATAGCCCAGTGAAAAAAATCTATATAAATTTGCTGGATGACAGGAGGAGGGGTCACTTATACACCGGCATCAAGAACTATTCAGCCATGCTAGTTTTTCAATGGAAAGAAAAGGACATTCAGGGTGACAGACTCCGTCACCCCAGTTAGACTAAAACTGTCACCCCTGGATTTTATTCCTACCATGAGAGAATAAATTCCAGTTATTCAGTTAGGCATGATCCCTCCTCTCATTAGCCAACGTGTTTATATGTAGTATATTTAATATTATTATTATTTAATATTACACAATCTCGAAATAGTGCTCATTTAATAAAAAAAAAGTGTTGAAACACATAAAATGTACTGTGCTGTATTTCTTCTCTCTGGGTTTTAACTCCCTGGCTTTATTCTGTTCATGGCTTCTGCCCCATTAGCCCACCTTCCTTCACTTACTATCTGATGTTCTTGTATTGCTTTAAATAGGGTGTTATGGTCTTGTCCTGATTGTTTGATTATAGTCAAGAGGTCAGCAGACAGGATGTGGATGTGCCCACTTCTAAAAGATGATTACCCAGAAAAAAATGTGAATTACGAACCAACATGCAAATTATTTAAACATAGGATACATGCAGATTCTTCTTTCAGTGTCTCCAGGATCTTTTGGGCATAACAGACCCAGGCATAATAACACTGTTTTATTTCATTTTCTTCTCTTTCTTTCTCAAAAAATAGGCTTTCTTCAGCATAGAGAATAATAAAGAATAACAAAGCATTGTAGAAGTAAATGTTCACAGAAACTGGCTCCGGGCTTAGTCACTATTAGCCGCAACACTGGGCTCTAATGTGGGACAGGTCTCTTAGGCTTCCTTTTTGTCTGAGCTCCTTGATTTGAGTTTCCGACTGCTCTCTTGCACACTAGGCTGCAATGCTCTCCACAGCCCGGGAGCAACCTTTCTGATCACCAGCCTCTATATCGCACTCTCTTGCCTGCATCTGGACAAGGCTACTTGTCCAGCAGCACCTACCCAGTGCCCCTTACATGCCAGACTCCAGGGCCCTATAGAGCCCCCTAAATGGGAGCTTATTGGGATGGTAACACAAGAAATGTATATCTTTTTGGAGTGTTTTTGTAGCTAATCCAGCACTTTCCCATACAGAAATGTCATTTATCACAAAAGAAAAAATATATATTATAGTTTGCGTTGCATTGTTGTTTGTTGCTTGTTTCTCTAACTTATCTTTTACCAAAGGTTGGCTACTAGTTTAAAATTAAGGTGCACAGACAGAATGGGTCAATGGTAACCCTTGGGTAATTTTTCTGCCTTCACATTTCTAGGAGTTTCTAATTGTGGCTGGCGGGGAGTGTTCTATCCTGTAGACATTTTTTAGCATTACATTTTTACATATTTAGCATTACATTCATTACATTCTATTATGTTTGGTACTTTAATGCATGTTTGTGCTATCTGTTGCCAATTGTTCTATTATCGCCGGTATCAATATAGCTGTTTTACTTCTCTACAGCTGATGAAAGGAGGAAGAATGAACCAGTCGGCTGCAGAACTGAGATTGTGGGGAAGGCAAAACTGACCAGAGTGACTCTGAGCACTTAGAAGCTTGCAGGATTAGAGATTCCCGGGCCGATCGATTCCCTCCCCTGGGGCATCCAAAATTGGGATGCCCCGCTGTGTGAAACCCCCCAGATCAACCGAACAAACTCACCTTTTCCCAGTCCTACGGCACATGCGTGGCCACTCGTCCAATCAGTGTGGCCGGAGCCACATCTGCCGGCTGGCGCAGGCAAAAGCACTGCTAGAGGGGATGCGGCTGCGGCTCTCGCATGAGTCGTTGAACCGGGAAGGTAAGTGAACGGGGCGACCTGGGGGATTTTACACAGTGGGTGCCCGGGGGAGGGAATCGATCAGCCCGGGAATCTTATAGATCCCCAGGCCGATTGTGCTGGGTTTTTGTCCACTTTAAAGTCCCAGTCCCTGATGCAGGCTGCTTTGAGACATAAGAATTTCCTGACTAAAGAAAGCAACCCGGAAGCAAAAATCACCTTCAGAGGAAGCCACTTTCTGGGAAAATATGTCATCCAGCAATATATTTTAAATTTGCCATACTAATGACACATGTACACTACATTTTTATGTACACAACTCATTTTGTAATTTAAAGTGATATCCTCTATACAGTGAATACCCCCTATTAGAAATAAATAATCTGTTATGTTACTTACCTTGATGGCATTTTCCTCTTGTGGAAAGTGGAGGCAGGGTTGAACATGAGAGTGAAGATCACAGGGTATGGTGACTTAATACAGGCCTTTAGGGCCCTTTCACTACCACCAGTGAACCAAGCCCTGCCATTCCTGTAAGAATGCCACCAGCTCTCTTTGATATAGCCTGGTCTTAGCGGGATAATATCAGGCCATAAGCCAGCCCAGTAAGGTGTACTGTAACCAAGAGGCACGGATGAGTGAGAGTTTGTAGATCAAGATAACAGAACAGCCCAAGATTAAGTTATATATTTAATCACTTTAAGATTGCAATATATATATATATATATATATATATATATATATATATATATTAAGCAGAGAAAATGTCAGTTACCTTATTGTAGATAGATGGAATGCAGTGATGCATGCTGCCACATGGGGTGGGGCAAGCCTGCTCAATTTCAGTCCTCACACACATGACAAACTTTACCCCAGGAATACAGACACCAGTGTCTAAGCTTACAGGCCTTTATTCAGACCCCCCTCCCATCTGGGACGAGCCTCCATCTCCACCTTTTACAAATGCTTACTTCGAAAAACTAAAAACTGAAATGCATCATAACTTTCTGTCGGCAAGTCACAGGGAGTTGGAGCTGCTGTCACACATGCATGCATTATAACCTCCCACACGTGAATATATATTTAGTTTATTGGTAATATGCTGTACGGCTTTGAATTTTTTTATTACAGCGGACCTTCACCCTGAATAAGAGTATTCTTATATTATTATATTATATTATATGTTTCCCACACCCTGTACATATAGATTGCTCACATTAAAAATCATTCTACCTGCATCTAATGCATGTTATGAGCCTTTAAACATCTAAGATGGCAACTCATTGAGCATCAGGCAGCCTGCAAACAGGAAGTGTCTTCTGACTGTGTAGCTCTGCATTCTGGGATCGCTGTTCTTTCCCTGACTGCAGCTCTGCTCTGTCTGTGCAAAGCACAGCTATAACCCCGCCACCCTTACTTTTTCCCTGCTCTCCTCTCCCCAGTATGTGTGATGCTTCCGAGTCAAGATGGCGGCGCCCATATCCTAGAGTCCTGAACAGAGATGCAGCCCGGTGGGGGAAAGAATAATAAGTAAGTGATCAAAAACTTAAAATATATGAATTTTAGATGCTGGGTAATAGTTTTTAAAGGATTTTGGCTTTTCATGAAATCACGCTGAAGGTCCGGTTTAAATCCTGGCCCCAGTATGTCTGGGAGAAATAATTTGAAGCAGTGTGGCCATAGCAGGCTCTCAGCAGAGGGTGTCTGGCTACAGACCCTGTGTCTCCATGCCTGGTGAGGTGTGACTCCTATCAGTGGATGTCCTTTGAAGCCAAGGCTTATTTGTTCCTCTCCGGACAGGAGATCAGAGATTATATTTCGTCATATTCCTCACCCCTCCCCCCCCACCGCACGCTTTTCGTACTTGTTCAGCAATGCAAACTATGTGAGATCTTGCAGCAGGTCATATACTTGGTGACCACCAGACGAAGGATCCGGATGATTCAGGTCAGTGACGCATTTGTGTTACACATCCTGAATCACTCACCCCACTGAAATAATCTTACATGGCATAGAAGTGTTGCTAGAAAGAAAGCAAACAACACACAGCAAGTCATTGTGAAATGAAGAAAAGAGAAGGAGAGGGAGTAATGGAGGGAAAAAAGGAAGTAAAGAAGAATTATAGCAAAATTGTGTAATATTAAAAATCCATATAAACATGTCGGCTAATGAGAGGAGGGGTCAGGTATACACCCAAGCTGAAAAAAACTCCTGCAAAGCATGTGCTTTATTCTTTCATAATGGGGATAAAATCCAGGGGTGACTTGTCTAGTCTATCGGGGTGACAAAGCCTGCCCCCCCTGATTTCCTCTTCCTTCCATTAAAATAAAAAAAACAAGCCCGGCTGGATATTTCTTGATGCCGGGTGTATAAGTGACCCCTCCTCTCACCATCCAGCATATTTATATGAATTTTTATTATTGGGCCATATTTCGCAATAGTGCTTCTTAAGTATGGCAGGTGAACAGGGGATGACGTTGGGAAGAAGGAAAAAAAGGGGACAGGTAGGAAGAGGAAAGGAACAAAGTAGGGACGGATAGGTAAGCCAGTGAAACAAAAAAAGGCAGTAGGTGGAAGGAAGCACTGTGCGGATAGAAAGAGAATTGAAGGGAAAAAGGAGGGAGAAGGAAGAAAGCAAGGAGGATGAATAAGTATTTAAAGCAAAGAAATTGGAACTAAAAAAAAAAAGTGGCCAACTACTGAGTTACTTGAAAGGCTCAGTGGAGATTGGGCCGCGCACAGGCACCCACCTCTTCTCATGGGTTGTGGGCCTGCTGCCCAAGCAGATGTCTTGACATTCTGCCATTACGGTAGCCCAGCTGTCAAAAGACATAAGTGACTGGTTTGCTTATAAGATATTTAAATTGATGTCACGAATAAAACTCAGCAGACCTGCTCACGTTCAAGGTGTTTAAACTCGTGTACACAACACGTTTGATGGCACTTGCCAAATTAGCTTTTAAATTTTATTTTGCAAATATAAGAGAGTTAATCCCCAGTCACTAAATGGAGAGAGCTTGGAAAGAAAGGGATCGATTGTTTAAAAGCTGCTCTCTTGGGGCCAAGGTAATGGTTCCATTTTAGCAGAGGTGACTGATGGGCGCAGGCAGAAAACAGTGATTCAATGGGAGAGCAATGCATAAACATTACAAGATTCTAGGAAGAGGCTGTGGTCCCTCTTAGTGACCACCGAGTGAAAGCTTTGTCATGGAATCTTTATCTGAGAGGAGAGACTTGAGGTGAGTTTTGTCAAAGCATCTTTGTTGGCCAACCCAAAAATAAGGCATTAGGCAAGGAAACATGTTTCTTTGCATTGGTGTTGCTGCTATCTCATGATCGGCTGCCATAAAGATCCATCAATTGGCCAAGTCGATCCCCAAATTCAGTGTATATAAAAAGTCTACTCACCCGTTGTAGCTGACGTACCCCGAATCCCTCATACACCTGTTACAATGTTATTTTTTCTTCATGTAAAAAAATCAGAGCAAGAAGAATCAGAACTTTCTATACCTTTAACATCCTCTATAATCTGTACAATTCAACTGAAAAACAAACTGAAATCTTTGAAAGTGGATGACACCCCCCCCCCCCCCCAGGGCCGTCACTGGATCTAAAAGGCTCCAAGGCTGGCTACCAGCCTGCCCCGGGGCATCCCATAGCTGGATGCCCAGCTGTGTGAAAGGTCGCAGGTAAAACAACCTTTAGTGGTGGTTCCTGCAACGTGGTGATAACCGGCTGCTGTATCCCCGACTTCTCTGTATCTCTGCGTGCTCCCATGCCCAGCCTATCTGAATCAAGGATGAGGCCATCCGGCTGCATACGGCATTTAGAAATCACAAAGGTGCTGCTGGTCTTGGCTTTGCTGATAGATAAAATCCTCGTTTTTTTATACCAGGCCACCCCCGAGCCAGCAACGTCATACGGACAGACTTTTTCCCCCGGAAATGGGCTTTAAAGCAGGCCAACTAACTAACTAACTCACCTATAGTGTCGCGCAGCTGAATCACACAATGCTGGAATTTGGAATCTTACCTGCACCTGTGATCTCATCCCTGCTATCCCTGAGGCCCAGAGCCGAACATGCCTCCCCTAGTGTCAGTCACGATGACTGGCTGCGCCCACTCCATTCACTACACTACAATTCACTAGCGCGGGAATGGCATGGTCTGGATCTCTGGTGGAGGCAAGTTTCAAACCCCCAGATTATCGCTGATCATGGTGTTTACCTGTACAATAATAACAGTTCATTGTCAGCTAGAACCATAATACATCCAATCGTTCATGGAGTCGTTTAAAAGCAACAATCATTTCCATAATAGTAAAAGCAGCAAATCACCAGGACAGGAGCAACAATTAGATTTTACGCGCTTCGGATTCGCATATCCTAGTCCTTAATCATAGATCACCTACCATATCCTAGTCCTTAGTCATAGATCACTTACCTGTAAACTTATCTGTCTTTTATAGTGTAAAATAAAAAAGGTCATTGATAAGAATGCAATGTGGAATGCTTATCAATGACCTACTCAACTTACCTGCCCACGGGCTCCCTAAGGACCGCGATCCCACATCGGCATCTTGATGTACCCGGGAGGTGTATGTGTCCCACAGTCCTCCCTGGGGCAGCATAAAGATCTTGCACATAAAGATCATACCCTCCAATCAGAAGTTGGCCAAAATAGCATTTGTAGTTTGTAAGCTGGACCCCGAGCGAGGGAAGGGGGCTGAAAACTCACCCAGGGACATTGGAGGTGTCCAACTAAGGATTAAATGCCAGGCCCCAATCTAGGGGAAGCTGTTCCATTTTCTCAGGGCTTATCTATACATTCCAGGAGTGGTCCCTGTATCCAGCAGGCTGTGTGGTGCCCCCGGAAGGCTGCCTTCACCTAACAACTCATCTGAATATATTAAGGTAATCTGATAAGTCCAATATAGATACAAGTATTCCCATAAAAGTGAGGAGTGAGACTTTCTGTCTGCGTGTTTCAGACACCAGGGTCCTTAGTCATGACATGAAGATTTTGCACATAGTGTTTAAATACATGTCACCCCCACCCAGGTCTTTCCCTCCCCCAATAACATGATTGGTCACAGTAGTCTAATATGTAATTAGGCATATGAGCCACTTACCTGCCCCAGCATGTGTGCTGTATTTCATCAGATCCACGCTGTGTGCGGGAAAGGAAGGGCGGAAGGCAAAGGAGCCGCATGTCACAAATGAGGGCGGAAATAGCAGTGTCCATCCTCTAACGCACATTTGGACTCTAGCCTTTACAATGTAAAGTAGGGCTGGTAATTTCATGTTTTATTTGACCTTCATAACCATCTAGCCTACAAATGAGGAATCAGTTGACCTATTGCAGCCATTGCACATTTAAGTATCTTAAATATCTTATTTCTAGGATTTATAAAAAATAATTTCTTCAAATATATAAGCCAGACAATTGGCTATTATGATGAGTGAATAATATAGTTTTTGGTACTTGAGAACTCCACCTTTTTCTTATCTCGAGATGGCCAAAAAAAAAAGGTTGCAAGGCAAGCCACCTTCACTGACAGTAACTGCCAAGCTACAAGACAGTTGTTGACCGACCTGCAAGATTTTCATACATGTTAAAGAATGAAACCTGCCGGCTGATGATATCACTTGAAAATCAGACAGATGATGTCATGTGTAACAAATTCAGCCAAATGAAACCCATTCGGTGATGGCTATCAGACGTTACTGCTTGGCGGCGTTGAGTTTCGTGCTGTAGGTAGATGTCAAGCCCCCAGTTCCAATGTTTTTGCAAGAGAAATCATTTCATCTAAAATTTCAAGCTTCTTTTTTAACGGTGGAACAAAATCTCTCGTAACTTTTACCTAAAGCTTTGGTCCAAGCCAAGTTGTAACTGTCCTGTCAGGGCTGGCAGCGTCTAAATGTCACGCATTTGGTATACACTTCATAAATAACCTGCCTGGACTTTCTCAGAAGCTCCTCCTTGGATCTCGCCAGCCACCATCTCAGTTCTTGATCCAGCCATTGAAACATTTTACAAGGATTTTATACAGCTGGAGAGAAAAGGATGCAAGATGAGGTCGAGCAAAATTTTACGAGCCGGTGATTCGAACCTGTCTTCGGAAAAAAGACATACCCGCTTTATTGGACGGGGATGAATCACCCTGATTTATACAAGAGTGTCACTAGCATCAACAAAGATTGGATTAATGATATCATTCTGAAATCACGACAGAGAGAAGCACGGTGAATAAACTCTTCTGGAGAACTACTAGTCCTGTAGCACCCAAGATAGTGTCAAAATATTATTCATGAAAGAACCTGACTGGACTATTTTTGTAGACCCAATTCCGCAACCTAAAACCAAATACACATTGCAATCTCGGTCCCTGCTTATACCCATGACGCAGCCTGACCCAATCTATAACCAAGAACTTATCTAACCCCCTGGTATCCCAGGTAGAGCCATTCACAGATATCTGGGTTCTTACTTAATACTGACCCTTTATAGATTCTAGAGCTGCTTCTGTTGGTGGCCCATGGTAACCGGACTTGGCCAGCTGACAAAAAGTGCAGCCTACTTCCTCTTGAAAAAGGAGGCCTTGAAAGTGCATGGTGATCAATCAATGTTGTACATATTCTTGTTTCTGAAGCCATCTGTGTACTGTACCTGTTCGAGTTCCCTGTTTGTTCCTGAATTCTGTTAGAGCCTGTTTACAATGAACTTCTGTATCCAGATGGAGCCTGTCCCTGCTCCCACTGAGAACCAGATCCTAGTTCCTTGTTGTTCCTGATCTTGTTTTGCCATGTTTCTGGTCCAAATCCCTGTTTTTCTGCCTAGCCATGATCCTGAGTCAAGTCTGTGCTTTGTTCTTGCCTAGCCATGATCCTGATCCAAGTCCTAGTTGTGGTCCTGCCTTGTCATGACCACGAACCAAGTCCCTGTTGTGTTTCTGCCTACCTGTGGTCCCAATCCAAGTCTCTGCTTTGTTGCTACCTAGCCCTGATCCCAGCCCATGCCCCTACTGTGTTCCTGACTAGCAGTGATCCCGATCCAAGTACTTGCTGTGTTCCTGCCTAACCATGACCCTTACCCAAGTCCCTGTTGTGTTCCGTTCTAGCCATGATCCTGAACCAAGGTCCTACTGTGTTCCTGCTTAGTCATGATTCTGATCCAAGTTCAGATGTGTGGCCAAGCCGTGATCCTGATCCAAATCCCTAATCTTTGTTCCTGACAAGTAGTGATCCTGATCCAAGGCCCTGCTGTGTTCCTGTCTAGTCATAATCCTGATCCAAGTCTCCACTTTGTTGGTACCTAGCCCTGATACCAAACCCAAGTCCCTGCTGTGTTCCTGACTAGCTGTGATCCCAATCCATGTCCTTGCTGTGTTCCTGCCTAGCCATGATCCTGACTCAAGTCCCTGTTATGTTCCTGCCTAGCTGTCATCCTGTCATCCTAAATGAAGGCCCTTTCCAGTCTAGACATGATTCTGATCCAAGTTCCTCTGGTGTTCTGACCTACCCGTGATCCAGATCTAAGTCCCTGATGTGTTCCTCATAATGACTAAACCTTAACCCAGTCCCTGTTGTGTTCCTTCCTAGCTGTGATCCTCGCCCAAGGCTCAGTTGT
Source organism: Gastrophryne carolinensis (assembly GCA_027917425.1). Lineage (NCBI taxonomy): Eukaryota > Metazoa > Chordata > Amphibia > Anura > Microhylidae > Gastrophryne > Gastrophryne carolinensis. Next base: position 77,269,409 of record CM051243.1, read on the forward strand.
GTTCCTGTCCATTCTGCATCTTGATCCTTGTTGTATTCCCGCCTAGTAAGGATCCTGATCCAAGTCCCCATTGTGCTTCTGACTAGCAATTATCCTGATCTAAAGTTCCTGCCTAGCTCTGATCCTGATCCCATGTTCCTGGTGTTACTGCCTAGCCGTGATCTTGATACATTCCCCTGGTTCTAATGCCTTGTCCTGATCCTGAAACATGTCCCTGGTTCTACTGCCTAGTCATGATCCTGATCCATGTCCCTGATTCTACTGCCTAATTGTGGTCCTGATCCATGCCCCTGGTTCTACTGCCTAGTCCTGTTGCTGATCCAGGTTCCTGTTGGCTGTTATCCTGTTGTCTTCAGCACACCTCAGATATATGCTACTTGTGCTGAGACCAGTGGCTGGGGCATAGGGAGGGGGTCAGAAGGGTGCAGAGCTACCCTCTGCACAAAAGAGGGCACAAAGGAAGGGCCCAGCCAGTGGCCCAGAGATGGCTCAACAGTCAAAGGCAGTGGAAACGAGCATAGGCAATTTTTTTAGACAATATTTCCTTGATCCACCACAGTCTGGAGTACCACAGCCATACCTTCCGAGTGTCCCTGATTTGAAGGGACTGCCCCTCTTTTGAGACCATGTCCCACTGCCCCTCATTGTTCTCGTTTGCCACTCTTTGAGGTTTAACATACAGATCTGCATCAATAAATGATTCATTTGCCTATTTAAAGTGTTTATATATTATTAACAGTTTACCTTATCACCTATCCATCCAGCCGACGAGTACATCTATAGGTAAGTTCAATCGGTCATGTTTTTATATAGTTTACATAAAATGTATTTTAACTATCTATTAATCCCTCCTTGTAAATTGTCCCTGTGAAATAGCTTACACTGTATATCTATTAATCCCTCCTTGTAAATTGTCCCTGTGAAATAGCTTACACTGTATATCTATTAATCCCTGCTTGTAAATTGTCCCTGTGAAATAGATTACACTGTATATTTATTAATCCCTCCTTGTAAATTGTTCATGTGATACATTTGGCCGTCTTTAGCTTCATCAATGTTTTTCATGTCGGCCAAAGCCAAACATTTTCATGTGGACCTTAATTAGTCATTTTCAAGGTAATCTTTAGTTGATCCAACATACATATCCTTTTTTGGGCTAAAAAATACTTAGGTACTTTGTTAGTGTTATTTGTATTGCCCAACATGTTTTTTGGAGGATGTTTGGAGTTAGTGTTTGAGTAGTTTACCTAGCATTGCTAATTTTTGTTGTTTTTCTTTTTTCCAGGAACCGCAAAATGGGCCACTCCCTGAATGTCCAAGCAGTGGTGGCTCCGGACATGCGGTTCCTTAGTGTTCTCGCCGGGTTTCCAGGCTCATCCCATGACGCGTACATCTTGCGACGATCTGGATTGTACCGCTGGTTTGAGTCTGGAGAATTCTCTGGTGGATGGCTCCTTGGTAAGTTGACGCAAATAACGTCATTCACTTTTCAATGTATGCCTATGAATTTAGTTGACCCATGTCTAAAGCTATGGCTGTTTTTACCCCTTGATGACATGTTCAACCGGGCCTTAACCATGATCTTTAGCAAATCACAAACCCTTACAAAATGATTTCCCACCATTTCTAAATAATATATTTCTACTTTCTACTAAATTACTTATTATTCTTCCCCACACTCGGCTGCAATTCTGTTCTTGACTTTATGATAGGGTCTGCGCCATCTTTGCTCAGAAGCATGACACTTAATGAGTAGAGGAGAGCGTGATAAAGTGCAGGGGGCAGGTTAGAGCTGTGCTTGGCTCAGACAAAGCAAACCCAATTCCTGTTTGCAGTCTGCCTGATTTTCCCTCATCCGCCATCTTGGATGTTTAAAGGCTCAGAACATGCAGTAGATGGTGTTAGGCTCTTTTTTGAGGTGAGCAATCTGTATGTACAGGGTGTTGCAAAAATATAAGGTAGTCTCTTATTCAGGGGGAACGACCGCTTGTCCCCAAAATTTTTTGTTGGATTGGTAATTAATGTAAGTATTTTCTAATTCTTTCAGCGGATTCCGGCTATCCGCTTCTTCCCTGGCTGATGACGCCCGTCCTTCGGCCACAGAATGCAACCCAGGACGCCTACAATCTGGCCCACCGAAAAACCCGGGCCATTGTGGAGAGGGCCTTTGGGCTCCTAAAAACTAGGTTCAGATGTTTGGACCATACCAGAGGGGGCACTCCAGTATCACCCCAACAAGGTGATTGATATAATACTGGCCTGCTGTGTGCTACACAACTTTGCCATAATGCAGCATGCCCCCTGGTATGTGGATCTTCCCTCCTCTCCACCCAACCAGGACCCAGAAGAGAACTATCGTGGCACACCTAGTACCTCTGGGCAAGCTGTGAGGGCCAATTTGATTAGGACCCATTTTGCCTAATTTTGTTTTCCTGTTTTTGTTTGTTGTATGTATTTGTTGTTTTGTACTCCCATTTGCCTTTGTGAAGGCTTTGTTATTTTATTATTTAGAAATAGTAATGAATGAATTTCTAAAATTTTCAAACTTGATCTGAGCCTCATTTTTTTCTCACGTTTGTTTCAAAAAAACCTTCAATAATCTCAAAATAACCCAAACATTAATGCATAAACTTAGTCCACAACAGCTAAAGTCACATTCAATAGATTTAATATAAATATGTCAATTATTAGTTGAAGGGCACTCGCAGACTTCATGTATATACATAGTACAACAGAAATATACATCGGTGCAGAATCATGGCACCTAGCAATTGGTCACATCCAGGAGTTGTAAAGTAAAGCACTCCAGGCCGAAGTTTCCACGCCAAATAACATATACATACATAGGGAGCAACCATTTGCATGCAAATCTTTGGCCAGTAATACATAGGGCCACATACACACCCTCTCCTGCTTGGCCACATTTGCCACAGGCACAGGTGGAAGGCAGCCATACCTATGCCACATCCACCCCTGTAAGTCAGTGGCCCACCCAAACAATAACCCCCAGTCCAAATCCAAGTCCAGTCCAATCTTTGCCAGGGTTCAAGGTAGTAGTTTGCCAGCCCAGAATGTCCCCCAATCATGCCTACAAACAGGATGAGCCAGACACAATTTCATTAGGCCAAAGCCTGCAGCATGGCAGTTTGAACGGCAGGTTCAGTGAGGCTTTAGCTCAGGCATTGGCTAGTGGGGCATCTCAGCACTCTAATGAGCTATATTTGGGCAAAAATCCAAATCATACAAGCAAACCCATAAAAAAGGCAATCTTGGTAGTGCTCACCAGACAGGTCAATACAGTGGGGATGTAGAGGAAACATGTGGAGCAGATCCAGGGCAAATAGCTGTCAAAATGGGTGTTGCCCATAAAACCTTGGTGGTGGGCCTTGGGGATGGCCCATCACCTGGGCATGTGTGGCATTCAGAATCTGCCACTGTTCCAACATGAGTCTATTGCTAGTTCTTACTTCCTCGAGCATGCCTGTCAAATTATTAGTTAAGATGGCCATGTGGCTATTGCTCATCCTAAATTCTGTCAGCATGGAGGTGAATGTATTATTTAATGTATCTAATTGTGCAGTAAGCTGCTCTGTGGTTCTTTGAGTCACCTGGCGAAATAAACGCCTCTCATGGTGCCACGCTGACTCCAGGATCGGCACGCGCTTTCCCTGGGAAACTGGTCGACGTTGCTGACTACACCTCCCAATTCCCCGGGTTTGAGCACCTGCAGATGCTGGAAGTCTAGAGCGAGCAAGAGTCGCAGATGTGCTTGGCAAATCCTCTGCAGCAGAGCTACCACTGGGGACTGAAGGCTCAGTCTCTGCATGCTGCCCACGATGGCCTGGCAGCATGCGGCCAGCTTCACTCTGCTGCAGAGGATTTGTTGCAGTAGCATGTTGGGACCGTGGCAGATTCTGTTCCAGGGGGGTCAGTTGTGAAGGTCCCATCAAGGTGCTATCCTCCTCCATCTCCTGGATTTCCTCCATCAGTGTGTGGGTCTGTTGGGACATGTGCAAAAAAAGGTTCAGTTTGGTCCCTAAATATCTTAGTTATGCTAATTAGTCATGTTCATTCACATGCATCCGCAGATTCAGCAAAATACACTAACCATATATAGCTGCTCCTGGCTCCTAGGCAGCACGGAAGTTGACGGCGTGGTCAAACTGGATGAGGCTTCCACACTTGCTGAGGGTTGTTGCTGGGCTGTATTGTAAATAAAAAGGCACGTAAACACCCAAATATCCATTGATGATTTGTATTACTACATATGCTTCAATAAAACACGTGGGCAAGCAGGAATGGCAACTCCCCCAACGGTCCAAGGTGACCTTCACTATGAATGTCATTATCTGTGACTTTAAATAATACAAACATGCATGTACTGCATGTTATGAGGCTTCACACACCCCTAAAGGGCCATTAGGGACCCACACTCAGCTTGCAAATAGCATTTGGCTTAAGAGTATGCTGGTGGGCATTTATTTTTTTTTTTTAATGCATAGATGGCCATTGTATGCTTGCGCACACATAGGAATTTGTCCTCCGCATTTAACCCATCCGTGCAGTGAGTGTACACGTGCCCGGAGCGGTGGGCTGCCCTAAGTGCGGAGCCCAGGAAGCAGTTGGGGGGTTAGGTGCCTTGCTCAAGAGCACTTCAGTCATGTCCCAGGACCGGGATTCGAACCTGCCGTGTCACAAGTCACAAGTCCGCTCCCCTTACCTCTAGGCCACAACTGCCCCTTCTAGGCCACAACTGCCCTCTAGGCATTCTTCCTATGTAGACCTTTCCCTGACCCCAGATCAAGTATTTGAGACCAAAGCACAGCTAAAACCCAAGTGGCCTAAAGACAAAAAAGGAAGTGTTGGATATGATTGAGTAGAATCACATAACAGGCAGTGCTTTGCTAATATTAAGACTTTAATAGTGACCATAAATACTCTCCAAGGTCATGTATGGGCTGGCAAATTTGAAAAAGAATATTCCGCAGACATTACACACCCTGCTAAAACTGTAACTTCCCCTACAAGCCACTCCCTAGGGGCATGTGTTCATATATGTCTGTGAGCCACATTTTACACGTTTAAAACATTTCACATACACACTAACATTACTAACCTACAGGAATAGTAGGGATGTCCGTGTCCCGTCGCCCCGAGAGGCCCTCTAATGCCACGGGATGTATCAGCGCCAACACCATCTCCTCAGCTTGGGTAAACCGTAATTTTGTGGGGAAGCCTCCGCCAGTATGTAAAATATAGGTTGGCAAATTTAGGAAATTGTTGACAATACAAGAAGCAGACAAATGCACAACTCAAATATGTACCTGTAATTGTGCCATTTATTTTCTTTCTTCCGTGCTGCATACTTCAGGGCAGAAATTTTGCACTGGATCTGCTCCACATCTTTAAGCTCCTCCCCCGCTGCATTGACCTGTCTGGTGAGCTCCTCCAAGATTTTATTTTTTCGCAATTTGCTTGTAGATTTGGATTTTTGCCCATATAGTTCATCATAATGTAGGGTCAGCCCACTTGCCAATGCCAGAGTTTGGGCCTCGCCAAACCTGTCACTCAACTCTCCTCGTAGCAATGTCCGGCCTATTGCTTGCTGTTCGGCTCATCTCTGGATGTAGGCAATTCGGGGGACATTCTGGGCTGGCTCTGTTGTGTTGAAATGTTGGACAGGTTACAGGAAATGTTGGCTGGATAAAGAATGGACTGGACTTGGAAATGGACTTGGGGTCCTTGCCTGGGTGGCCACTGAACCTGCAGGCGTTGATCTGGCATATGGATAGTTGCTTGCCACCTGTGCCGGTGGCAAATGTTGCCGAGGAGGAGAGGGTGTGCTTGAGGGTGTGGTGCTTCTGGCCCTATGACTCTTTGTGCCCTTGCCACTTGTGGTTCCATGCCCCTGGGAGGTACTTGCACGTGGCTCTGGAGATGCTGAGCTGGCTGTGCTTGGCCTTCTGTGCCTGTGGGTCTTGCTCTTTCCATGGCCATGGCTGTGTTTCCCACATGGCTCTGGAGATGCTGAGCTCGGTGGGCTGGGGCTTCTGTGCCTGTGGCTCTTGGTGGTTCCATGGCCGTGTTTCCCACGTGGCTCTGGAGATGGTGAGTTGGGTGGGCTGGGGCTTCTGTGCCTGTGGCTCTTGCTCTTTCCATGGCCGCGTTTCCCACGTGGCTCTGGAGATGCTGAGCTGGGTGGGCTGGGGATTCTGGGCCTGTGGCTCTTGGTGGTTCCATGGCTGCATTTCCCACGTGGTTTAGGAGATGCTGAGCTGGGTGGGCTGGGGCCTCTGGGCCTGTGGCTTTTACTGGCCTTGCCAGTGGAGCGTTCTTTCAGAACGGATGTGGTAGGCCGGGGAGGAGGGGATGGTGTTTTTTGGGGGCTGGGGCTTCACACCCTCTAAGTGGGCTTTTTGGTGGGTGTACCTGCCTGCTTGGTTGTGGTCTTCTTCTTCGCCGCTGCCTCCTTTGCTTTGCTGGTTGTTTTGGGCTTAGCGGACCTGGTGGGTATTGTCGCCTTGGCCTGGCCACTGTGGCTGCGCGTTTCCCGCACCTTCGGCGTTGGTATTTGTGACCGAGTGATTGGGCGTGAAGAAGGCTCCTTAGGCGGCTGTGGCATTTTGCTGCTGGCCTCATTGCCTGGTTTGGCCTTATCGACTGTTTTTTTAGCTGGCATGTTGAGACTCTCAAAGAGAATGAGCTGTGTGTCCAGGACCCTTAAAATACTATTGCCTGGGTATGACGCTTACGCGTTCGCGTGCATCCGGCCGTTCGTCCGGCCGTTCGTCCGGCCGTGTGGAACCCGGAAACCGCTGGGGCATTAATTATCTGCTGCAGACAAGAAGAAAGATGGTGCCCACGATCTTCACCCGCCAACAAGAAGAGCTGATTATGCTCGTAATTGTATTGTAATGACTTTGATTTGCCATCTAAATGCATGCCTAGGCCTTAAGGAAGCACAGGAAGAAACAGTTATGTGTAAAAGTGAGTAAAACTCCGTGCCAAACAGAAACTCACTAACATCTAGAAGGATAGTTTGAGGCTAGAAATGTGTCTGGGAATGTCATTTAGTCAACTGATCTAACTGTGACAGATATTTGTATGCAGTTTGATCTAGAAAATATGTTTATTTTGTGTTTTTTAGACGATGCTTCAGCGCAGGTACGACTACCTGCCCAACTCTTTTGAGAAGAGGACCGTCGCCCTGGAGATCGTTTCCAGGATCCAGCATGAGACAGACACCACCTTCACCCACACGCAGATCATGCAGCATTGGTAGGACCTGAAACGGCTCCACATGCCCCGGGTGCTCCGGTTTTTCGGGCTCCATCTCCCAAGTAAGTACATAGCGATTGCATGCTAGATGTAACTAATACAGAAGGTAGGCCTTTATTTATAAATGTTTTTCTTTTCTAGTGCTGGAAATGGAGTACCGAATCCGGAGGCGCGCAGGCCGACCAGTGCTGCATGAATCTGCAGCACCAAGTGAAGGTGGTGGATCTCCAGGGCGACGGTCCTACCCCTCCTCTGTAGCGGCCTCCGACCAGCCCCTGGACCTTTCTACAGAGGAGGGGCGTCACGGCGTGGGCAGGGAGTCGTATCCAGCGACGGAGCCGTTAGCCTCTGGTATGTGACTCTTCATGTAACCGCACACACATACATGCTATTTAAACAAAAGCTTAATCTCTTTTTCTAGATGTTAATGTAGCGAGTGAAGGATCTGGAGCAGGGACTGCAGCAGATCATGCCCAGGAGGCACATGGTGAAGGTGGGTGATGTCACACACACATTCAAATTGTCATTTGCTTACTGTTGACATTAGAAGTGACCCTATTTGACATGTCTCTACAGCCTCAACTTCCCAGCAGTGGCAGGTCCCAGAACCCAGGGTGGTCCCCAACGCAGACGTCGGCCACCAACGAAGTAAGTTGTAATGTCATGCTTTTGAGTATGTGGTAATTGGCATGATCACCAAAATACCTAAAGCCATAGTCAATGGCATTAGCATAATGACATATGCCCTCTTCCTTAGATTAATTACTTAGCATAATGACTAGGGATGAGCGAATCGTTCCGGACGATCCCGAATTTGTTCCGAATTTCAGGAAAAATTTGAATCTGAACGAATCCGAATTTTCCCGCGATTCAATCGATCGAAGTTTTCCTTTAAACTCCATTTATTTCAATTACAGCCATTGTAAAATGGTGGACGGACATGTCCGGACATATCCCCTGGGGCAAGTTATCATGGGAAGGTCACATGCAGCCTATCAGCAGCCAGGAAGCCCGGTGACGTCACAGTGCTATATAAACGGCGGCCATCTTGCTTGTGCGCATTTCAGCGTTGTATTGCGGCCAGAACGGAGCTTGCTACAGACAGGGAGAGACTAACAGAGAGGCAGGAAGAGGCAGGGAGACCCACAGAGACCCACAGAGTGCCAGGGAGAGCCAGGAAAAGATAGGGAAAAATCGGGAAGGATCCAGGCAGGGACAGCAGAGAAAGTGACAGGGAAACTTTTTTTATATTTTCATTTCACCAGATCAGACCAGATTTTGCCAGATCAGTTTTAAATTGCTTTTGTTTGTGCTGTAAAAATTCCTGGCCACTGTGCACTATTTAACCCTATCTGTTACACACAAGCATTTCTTATAACTCGATTAGTTTTAATTTTTTTTGTGTGTGCTGTAAAAACCCCAGCCCATATGGGCATCCCATTTCAGCACATTTGACCCTATCTGTTACACTAAAGCAGCTTTTAAAGGCTATTTCTCATAAATATATTGCAGTTTGAATTGTTTTTGTGTGTGCTGTAAAAACACCAGCCCACATGGGCATCCCAAACCAGCACATTTGACCCTATCTGTTACACTAAAGCAGCTTTTAAAGGCTATTTCTCATAAATATATTGCAGTTTGAATTGTTTTTGTGTGTGCTGTAAAACAAAATAGGCCTCAGGGTATCCCAAACCTGCACATTTGACCCTATCTGTTACACTAAAGCAGCTTGTAAAGGCTATTTCTCATAAATATATCGCCGTTTGAATTGTTTTTGTGTGTGCTGTAAAAACACCAGGCCTCAGGGTATCCCAAACCTGCACATTTGACCCTATCTGTTACACTAAAGCAGCTTTTAAAGGCTATTTCTCATAAATATATCGCAGTTTGAATTGTTTTGGTGTGTGCTGTAAAAACACCAGGCCCCACAGTATCCCAAACCTGCACATTTGACCCTATTTGTTACAAGCAGCTTTTAAAGGGTTATTTCTTATAAATATATTGCAGTTTCAATTGTTTCTGTGTCTGCTGTTAACAGCCCTGCCCACAGGGCATCCTATATTGCCAATTTTCATAGTATCTGTTACAGAGAAACATTTCCTCAGTTTATTTAGCTTCTGGTTTTTAAAGTAAACATATTTTTTAAAGTGCCTATTGCGCATTTCAAATACATAAAAATGTCAGGCAGACAAGTGCCTGGATGTTCACAGAGTAGTGGCAGAGGCCAAGATTCAGCAGGCAGAGGTCGCAGCAGACTAGGGTCGAGTGGCAGCAGGAGTCGCGGTGAGAGCCCTGATCTGCCAGTATCTGCTACCAGTCGTGTCTCCACCAGTAACGCATCTGCCGTGGTAGATTGGTTAACGCGGTCATCTACATCATCACAAGTTACATCTGACACCCCCAGTCTAAGGTCGGTAGGTTCCTCTGACACAACCCTGAGTTGGCATGGCCCGAGAGCAGTCCCTATCCTCCCATTGCCTCTGTCCTACACCGTTCCCTCCCCCAGCAACGTATCCTATGCTTTGGGTTCAGCTCCACTCTTTAGTGAGGAGGACGATCAGATAGAGGACAGTCAGCAGCTACTGCCCAGCCAAGAAATGGAGGTGGCTTCTTTCACTAGGCAGACAAATAGTGATGTGGAGAGTGGCGTGGGTGTTGCGAGCGTTCCAGCTCCTGCACCAGACACTGTTGAGGAAACCGAGAACATCAGTGACGTGCAGCCACAACTCGATGATGATGATGATGAAGCCGATCGCACTTGGGAGCCAGAAGGGTGCAGAAGGGGCTTCATCATCATCATCAGGAGAAGAAGGTTGCAGTCAGCAGCTGAGGCAGCAAGGAGACAGCAGTATGCGCCCACTCATCCTATGGCGCAGAAGCTGAATGTGCTCCTGTCCAAGTTGCTGGTGCTGCAGTCGCTCCCTTTTCAGGTGGTGGACTCTGCTCCTTTCAGAGAACTGATGGCTTGTGCCGAGCTGAGGTGGAGAGTGCCAAGCCGTCATTTCTTTGCCAAGAAGGCCGTACCAGCGCTGCACAATTTTGTTGAACAGAAGGTGGGCCAGTCCTTGAGCCTGTCGGTGTGTAGCAAAGTGCATGGCAGCGCCGACGTCTGGAGCTGTAACTACGGTCAGGGACAGTACATGTCGTTTACGGCCCACTGGGTGAATGTGGTCCCTTTGCAGCAGCAGCAGCAACTTGGACAGGTCACTCCGCTTCGGCCTCCGCGCTCTCTGGCCATTGTGCCTGTGACACCGTGCGACTCGGCCTCCTCATCCTCCGCCATCTCCTCACCCTCCACTGTAGGCTCAAGTCTCAGTGCCCCTCCAGTCTACCATGTGTGCAGGGCACGGAGGTGTCACGCTGTGCTTCACATGGTTTGTCTTGGCGAACGGAGTCACACAGGGGAGGAACTGCTTACATTTATTCATCAAGAAATCCATACATGGCTTACTCCAAGAAAACTGAAAATGGGAACCATGGTTACCGACAATGGGAAGAACATTTTGTCTGCACTGCGACAGGGAAGGATGACCCATGCGTCCTGCATGGCTCACGTCTTCAATCTGGTTGTGAAGCGGTTTCTGAAGTCTTCCCCCCATCTGCAAGACATCCTAACAACTTCAAGGAAACGTTGCATGCACTTCAGCCAGTCATACACCGCCAAGCACACCCTTCTTGAGCTACAGCGTCAGAACGGTAACCCCCAACATAGTGTGATTTGCGATGTTTCCACCCGTTGGAATTCCACCCTGCATATGTTGGACAGACTATACAAACAGAGAAAACCCATCACAGATTTCTTGATGATCCAAGCAGATAGGGGGACTCCCCTGTGTAACTTCAATGTCAACCAGTGGCAGCTCATACGTGACACCTGCCGTCTGCTCAGGCCCTTTGAGGAAGCCACTTTATTTGTGAGTCGCCAGGATTACGGGATGAATGACGTGATTCCACTGCTTCATGTACTACAGCACATGTTGGAAACCATGGCTGGTCAGGGCACTGGAGACATGCCGTCTACATCCTAGGCCACATGAACCCCGTTGGAGCTGAACTAGAGGAGGAGGAGGAAGAGGAGGAGGAGTGGCCCAGTGCACAGTTTAGGCTTAGAGAAATGGCTTGTTTATCTAGTCAGCTGACAAGAGAGGAGGAGCAGGAGCAGCCAGAGGAGCTAGAGGGTTGTGAGGAAGGCGAGACAGAGGACCCAGACACACCGTGGCAGTATGCAGTGGAGATGGAGACAGGTATTCCCTCCGAGTCACTTGCGCAAATGGCAGGAAGCATGCTCACGTGCTTGCGTAGTGACCCCAGAATTGTTTCCATTTGTCAGCGGGATGACTTTTGGCTCTCCACCTTATTGGACCCTCGCTTCCGGCACAAAATGGGGGCATTTTTTAAACCCACCGAGAGGGAGGACAAACTGACCTACTACAAAGACATTCTACGTAGTCAGTTGGTCGATGCCTATCTGCACCATGGTCTATACTCTCGCAGGTCTGACTCGGGGGGAACTCTGCGTTCACCTTCCACTGCCATGGCTGCTGGGGGGGTTGGCAGGAGCAGCAGCTCCATCATCAGCAGCCTCAGTCTTCAGTCGCTAATGAGTAGCTTTCTACACCCGCATAGCGAGGCTACTCATGAGCAGCAGGAAGACCTGGAGCAGGACCTGAACCAGCAGGTCTTGTCATACCTTGACATGACCATGCCAACACACCTTGAGGATCCACTGGACTTCTGGGCAGCCAAACTTGACTTGTGGCCGCAACTAGCTGAGTTTGCCCTGGAAAAGCTGTCCTGCCCGGCAAGTAGCGTGCCATCTGAGCGGGTGTTTAGTGCAGCGGGGGCCATAGTTACGGCGAGGAGAACTCGTCTGTCAACTAAAAATGTGGAGAGACTCACCCTTGTGAAAATGAATCAGGGATGGATCAGCCAGGCTTTCCACCCACCAATGGCTGATGCATGCGACTAGATTCAGCATGGTGCCACGTTTTACACTTTCCAAATGGTGCAAAACATATTTATGTCTTTAGGCCAATTTTTTGGGCTCCTGCTGATGCCAACTTCAGGGTGTGCCTTTCAGACAATTCAGTGTCTCTTTCAAGCAATATTTGGGCTCCTGCTGCTGCCAACTCCAGGGTGTCATTCGGCCAATTTTAGGGCTCCTGCTGCCAAATGCAGTGTCTCTTTCAAGCAATGTTTGGGCTCCTGCTGCTGCCAACTCCAGTGTGTCTTTGAGCCAATGTTTGGGCTCCTGCTGCTTCTGCTGCCAACTCCAGTGTGTCTTTCAAGCAATGTTTGGGCTGCTGCTGCTGCTGCTTGCAACTCCAGGGTGTCATTCAGCCAATGTTTGGGCTCCTGCTACCAACTCCAGTGTCTCTTTCAAGCAATGTTTTGACTCCTGCTGCTGCTGCTGCTGCTGACAAATCCAGTGTCTCTTTCAATCAATGTTTTGGCTCCTGCTCCTCCTGCTGCCAACTCCAGTGTCTCTTTCAAGCAATGTTTGGGCTCATGCTCCTGCTGCTGCCAACTCCAGTGTGTCTTTAGTCCAATGTTTGGGCTCCTGCTGCCAACTCCAGTGTCTCATTCAAGCAATGTTTGGGCTCCTGCTCCTGTTGCTCCTGCTGACAAATCCAGTGTCTCTTTCAATCAATGCTCCTGCTGCTGCCAACTCCAAGGTGTCATTCAGACAATTTTTGGGCTCCTGCTGCCAAATGCAGTGTCTCTTTCAAGCAATGTTTGGGCAACTGCTGCTGCTGCCAACTCCAGTGTCTCTTTGAGCCAATGTTTGGGCTCCTGCTGCTGCTTGCAACTCCAGGGTGTCATTCAGCCAATGTTTGGGCTCCTGCTGCCAACTCCAGTGTCTCTTTCAAGCAATGTTTGGGCTCCTACTGCTGCTGTTGCTTGCAACTCCAGGGTGTCATTCAGCCAGTGTTTGGGCTCCTGATGCCAACTCCAGTGTCTCTTTGAAGCAATGTTTGGGCTCCTGCTGCTGCTTGCAACTCCAATGTGTCTTTAGTCCAATTTTTGGGCTCCTGCTGCCAAATCCAGTGTCTCTTTCAATCAATGTTTGGGCTCCTGCTGCCAACTCCAGTGCCTCTTTCAAGCAATGTTTGGGCTCCTGCTCATGCTGCTGCCAACTGCAGGGTGTCATTCGGCCAATTTTTGGGCTCCTGCTGCCAAATGCAGTGTCTCTTTCAAGCAATGTTTAGGCTCCTGCTGCTGCTGCCAACTCCAGTGTCTCTTTGAGCCAATGTTTGGGCTCCTGCTGCTCCTACTGCCAACTCCAGTGTCTCTTTGAGCCAATGTTTGGGCTCCTGCTGCTCCTCCTGCCAACTCCAGTGTCTCTTTCAAGCAATGTTTGGGCTCCTGCTCCTGCTGCTGCCAACTCCAGGGTGTCATTCGGCCATTTTTTGGGCTCCTGCTGCCAAATGCAGTGTCTCTTTCAAACAATGTTTGGGCTCCTGCTGCTGCTGCTGCCAACTCCAGTGTCTCTTTGAGCCAATGTTTGGGCTCCTGCTGCTCCTGCTGCCAACGCCAGTGTGGCTTTCAAGCAATGTTTGGGCTCCTGCTGCTGCTGCTGCTTGCAACTCCAGGGTGTCATTCAGCCAATGTTTGGGCTCCTGCTGCCAACTCCAGTGTCTCTTTCAAGCAATGCTTGGGCTCCTGCTGCTGCTGCTTGCAATGTTTGGGCTCCTGCTGCTCCTGCTGCCAACTCCAGTGTCTCTTTCAAGCAATGTTTGGGCTCCTGTTGCTTGCAACTCCAGGGTGTGTCTTTAGGCCAATTTTTGAGTTCCTGCTGCCAACTCCAGTGTCTCTTTCAAGCAATGTTTGGGCTCCTGCTGCTTGCAACTCCAGAGTGTGTTTTTAGGCCAATTTTTGAGTTCCTGCTGCCAACTCCAGTGTCTCTTTCAAGCAATGTTTGGGCTCCTGCTGCTTCTGCTTGCAACTCCAGGGAGTCATTCAGCCAATTTTTGGCCTCCTGCTGCTGCTGCTGCCGCCAACTCCAGTGTCTCTTTGAGCCAATGTTTTAGCTCCTGCTGCCAACTCCAGTGTCTCTTTCAAACAATGGTTGGGCTCCTGCTGCTGCCAACTCCAGGGTGTCATTCAGCCAATGTTTGGGCTCCTGTTACCAACTCCAGTGTCTCTTTCAAGCAATGTTTTGGCTCCTGCTGCTGCTGCTGCTGCTGCTGACAAATCCAGTGTCTCTTTCAATCAATGTTTGGGCTCCTGCTCCTCCTGCTGCCAACTCCAGTGTCTCTTTCAAGCAATGTTTGGGCTCATGCTCCTGCTGCTGCCAACTCCAGTGTGTCTTTAGTCCAATGTTTGGGCTCCTGCTGCCAACTCCAGTGTCTCATTCAATCAATGTTTGGGCTCCTGCTCCTGCTGCCAACTCCAGTGTGTCTTTCAAGCAATGTTTGGGCTCCTGCTGCTGCCACTCCAGGGTGTCATTCAGCCAATGTTTGGGCTCCTGCTGCCAACTCCAGTGTCTCTTTCAAGGAATGTTTGGGCTCCTACTGCTGCTGCTGCTTGCAACTCCAGTGTGTCTTTAGTCCAATTTTTGGGCTCCTGCTGCCAACTCCAGTGTCTCTTTCAAGCAATGTGTGGGCTCCTGCTGCCAAATCCAGTGTCTCTTTCAATCAATGTTTGGGCTCCTGCTGCCAACTCCAGTGTCTCTTTCAAGCAATGTTTGGGCTTCTGCTGCTGCTGCCGCCAACTGCAGTGTGTCATTCGGCCAATTTTTGGGCTCCTGCTGCCAAATGCAGTGTCTCTTTCAAGCAATGTTTAGGCTCCTGCTGCTGCTGCTGCCAACTCCAGTGTCTCTTTGAGCCAATGTTTGGGCTCCTGCTGCTCCTACTGCCAACTCCAGTGTCTCTTTGAGCCAATGTTTGGGCTCCTGCTGCTCCTCCTGCCAACTCCAGTGTCTCTTTCAAACAATGTTTGGGCTCCTGCTCTTGCTGCTGCCAACTCCAGGGTGTCATTCGGCCAAATTTTTGGCTCCTGCTGCCAAATGCAGTGTCTCTTTCAAACAATGTTTGGGCTCCTGCTGCTGCTGCTGCCAACTCCAGTGTCTCTTTGAGCCAATGTTTGGGCTCCTGCTGCTGCTGCTTGCAACTCCAGTGTGTCTTTAGTCCAATTGTTGGCCTCCTGCTGCCAACTCCAGTGTCTCTTTCAAGCAATGTTTGGGCTCCTGCTGCTCCTGCTGCCAAATCCAGTGTCTCTTTCAATCAATGTTTGGGCTCCTGCTGCTCCTGCTGCCAACTCCAGTGTCTCTTTCAAGCAATGTTTGGGCTCCTGTTGCTTGCAACTCCAGGATGTGTCTTTAGGCCAATTTTTGGGCTCCTGCTGACAACTCCAGTGTCTCTTTCAATCAATGTTTGGGCTCCTGCTGCTGCTACTTGCAACTCCAGGGTGTGTTTTTAGGCCAATTTTTGGGTTCCTGCTGCCAACTCCAGTGTCTCTTTCAAGCAATGTTTGGACTCCTGCTGCTGCTGCTGGCAACTCCAGGGAGTCATTCAGCCAATTTTTGGCCTCCTGCTGCTGCTGCTGCCAACTCCAGTGTCTCTTTGAGCCAATGTTTTAGCTCCTGCTGCCAACTCCAGTGTCTCTTTCAAACAATGTTTGGGCTCCTGCTGCTGCCAACTCCAATGTGTCTTTAGGCCAATTTTTGGGCTCCTGCTGCTGCCAACTCCAGTGTGTCTTTAGGCCAATTTTTGGGCTTCTGCTGCCAACTCCAGTGTCTCTTTCCGCCAATGTTTGGGCTCCTGCTGCTGCTGGCAAATCCAGTGTCTCTTTCTGCCAATTTTTGGGCTCCTGCTGCCAACTCCAGTGGATGTCTTTCAGCCAATATTTGGGCTCCTGCTGCTGCCAGCTCCAGGGTGTATTTTTCAGGCAATATGGGGCTCCTCATTGTGATGCCACCTCAACTCTCTGAAATTGTGCCGCTCTGCGATTCTAATAGCGATGTCTCTGATTTGCATGTCATAATTATTTACAGTATTATTTTACTAACCCAGCACGCATCCTATGCATGTAACAGCAAGGTAGAATGGTTTCAACCCTATTGAGGCTCTAGGAAGCTCAGAAATAGCCGTTTTTAATAGCGCTTCGTCGCGAATAAATTCGTGTTGAAACGAATTTTGTCGAAAAATTTGGCGGATCAAATTTTTCAAAAGTTCGCTCATCTCTAATAATGACATATGCCTTCTTCCTTAGATTAATTACTTAGCATAATGACATATGCCCACTTCCTTAGATTAATTACTTAGCATAATGACATATGCCCACTTCCTTATATTAATTAAATAGCATAATGACATATGCCCACTTCCTTAGATTAATTACTTAGCATAATGACATATGGCGTCATGAGTTAGCTTGCCACCTAAAAAAACATTCCATCCACAGGTGAGAAACATGTATTTGCCAACTAATAATGTTTGTTTCTTTTTTATACAGGGACCACCCGTGCCAGAGTGGCAGCAATGAGTGAAAGGGTCCTTCAGTTGGTGGCCGACATGCAGGAGCTGCGTGACTCGTTGGGGACCACAGAAGAAGGCTAATGTTCTGGGTCCTGCCATTGCTTTGTAAATAGTTTTACATTTTAATATTTTTAAAATTTTAGATTTTCTATTAAAAAAAATTTAAAAGTTTATACATTTTTCATAAAAAAAAACTGTTTCAGTGTCATTTTATTTACAAAATACATTAACACAAAACGAATGGGCTAAGAAATATTTAGAGATGAAGATTCACATGACCGCGAAGTGTTTTATGTAAGTTTTAGGGGTCAGAAATGGATGAATAACCTAACCACGAAGTGGTTTGGGTAAGTTTATGGGTTAGAAATGGAAGAAGAACCTAAATGCGAAGTGATTTAGGTAAGTTTTAGGGGTGAGAAATAGAAGAAGAACATGACCGCAAAGTGATTATGGTAAGTTTTAGGGGTGAGAAAAAGAAGAAGAACATGACCACGAAGGGATTTGGGTAAGTTTTAGGGGTGAGAAATAGAGGAAGAACATGACCGCGAAGTGATTTGGGTAAGTTTTAGGAGTGAGAAATAGAAGAATAACATGACCGCGAAGTGATTTGGGTAAGTTTTAGGGGTGAGAAATAGAAGAAGAACCTAACCGCGAAGTGATTTAACTAAGCATTGTAGCACAAGTGAACCAAATATGTGGGCAAGCACTTTAATGAGTTAAGTTTGTAGTGCGCAGGCGTAAGATCGTTAGGATTTTCATCTGGATGATTATTTCTTGTAAAAGGTAAACAGAATCTAACGGGAAACGTAAAGGATTTGTGGGAGGAGACGATGGAAAAAGGGCAAAAACTAAACACGACGTTGTAACATGAGAAAAAAAAAAACAGAAAACGAAAGCTGGAAAATGACATTCTCGTTGGCATCTGCACGGACGAAGACTTTACAGAAGGCTTGCAATGCATGCATAGAATCGCTCGTACACTCATACGAGAGCGGGAACATTTAAAAAAATTAACAGATCGACACAAAAACGAAAGTCTTTTTTATTCTCTCTGAATCAACCCTATTGATCTGACACTGCACAGCTGATGGAGTGAGGCTAGATGTATCGGTCAGCAAAGAGGCCGCAATCCTTCCTTCCATAGCTGTTCCCTGTCCTCTGTTTGATGGAGCTCAGCTAGGAAAAGGTAAGTATACTGTATCCACGCCTAAAAAATGAAGTGGACGTGCCACAAGACACACCTTCCTCCCAAAGAGGAGCACCAACACATCATAAGAATATATATAAATTCTTTATTAATACATCAGAAAAAAGGCTAAAATACATATAACACAAGACGTTTAAAAACTACTGCACTAACCCCTGGAGCCAATTGTTCAAAACATATTTATGATGCCCGTGAGGGATATCAAGTAAAGACCACCATGGGCCAATATGAACCATTGATAACTCATCACCCTAAATATTTTTGTGCCGGCACATAACCTATGCTAATGAAATGCAAAACAATGCGTTATATTGTATTGTATTATTAAAGTGCTCATGTGCTAAATGTCCCCCACAAAGACAAACCAAGGGACCAATGTAAAAATACAATCATAAAATCATAAATCTAATTCATGAAAAAATTAATAAATTAAAAAGTAATACAATATTCAAAAAAATGTATATAACACAATTCATACACAAACTAATGTTGTGTAAACAACATATATTGCATACATATCGTATATTGCACAGAAATCCCACCAAAGAAAAACACCAAAAATGAAATCCAAGTTAATGAATGAAAACAAAATATATAAAGTGATGTGCCAGCAGCAATTCAAAAATATCGCACAGATCTCAGGGCAGCCCATAGGATGAGGACAACAGAGGTAGTAGCAGGTTAGACACCCGCGCACGCGGCTCCCATGCCGCTTCACAGGGTGAGGGTGGTGCTCCTCTTTGGGAGGGTGTCTTGTGGCACGTCCACTTCATTTTTTAGGCTTCGATTCAGAGTGAGCACAGATTGTTTTGGATAGGTGGTGCACCCCTTTGTTGTTGTTATTATACTGAATCTATATCTCTAATATAGAGTTTGGTAATATTGCGAGGTTGTAGGTACAGTAGGTTGATTTAGTGGCCCCATGGACCCTGTTAGCAGAGAAGGTTTTAGGTCAGCTCTAAAACACAATTGTTGCACTGAACTCTATCAGCGAGCATCATTGTCTATTCCCAGCTGGACAGGCAGGCCCATGTTGAGGGTCACCCTTGGCCTCCCTGTGTTCCCATTGCCCTTTGAAGTGACTGCCATGTTACTCCTGGCCACCGCTCACAGGCTGGATGATAACACACTACTTAGTGATGTCATGGGACCTTTAGCAAATAAGATGTCATCAATGATGATGAATTAGCATGGGAAGTCCATCCGATAAAAATGAAAGCGGATGATAAAGTGCGGGCCGCACATTATCTGTCAGATCAAAAGAAGCCATATTTAATAATTAATGGCTTCTGTATGATGCTCTTATTTATACAGATGTGGGGGATGATAGGCGCTTTACATGTGCTGTGTAAATGTATCATCAAAGAAGTGATATTCAAAGTGCACCTGTCATGTGAGCTAGATATAGATCAGGAACATGCAGAACATTCTTCAGGGGCGGGCGCTCGGATAGCAGTCATGAAGTTAGATTGTGCCTCTACGCCCAATTGTGCTTTGATTTCTAGGTGTAATGAGACAAGGGATTGGTGAGGAATACTTAGTCTGATCGTAGGGCCATGGATGGCGTGCCATCTATCTATACAGCTGAAACCTAAAGAGATTGTCCAGGCTAAGTGTAATAACAAATCATTGTTTGCGTACCTGCCATGCAGAAGATTCATCCTTGTGAGCTGCTGATTAAAGCTATTGTTGTTGAGAGCCAGACAGTTTTCTGTAGCTTAGCCCCTTGATTTTATTTTTTAATGACCGTCTTTTTAGTACTGAAAGGTAGACCTATACAAAGAATCAGAGCAAAGACAGACTATCCTCCCCTGCACACACAAGCATTGGTGTGTCCCATGCAGTTTGATGCAAGAGCGGTGGAGATAGGTCTGTGGAAAAAAAAAAAAGTGATCATGAATATATAAAATCCAGAGACTGAGTTACAGGATAGGGGCTCGACAATAAAGCTTTATTCATCAGCACACCAGGATGAATCATCTGCATGACAGGTAAGCAAACAATGTTATTACACTCAACAAGCGCAACTGTATAAATAGGTGGAATACCACTCATGGTGCCAGGATCTGACTGAGTATTGCTCATCCATCAATGGCCCCATTGCTGGAGCGTTGAGAGCGCTACCCTGCACTATTTGAAGGAGCCCTAGCACTTAAACCCAGAGGCATCTCCAAGTCCTATAACCTGTCATTAAAATCTGGTCAACAGAGATCTAACTCCATAAGACACATTTGTCTCCCAAAAGTTGAGGGGAAATGTTAGTGTGTCTTATAGAGTGAATGTCCGCTCAACTTACATTGCTTGTTATGGGGGGGGGGGGGGGGTTGTGCACACTGCCTATTATAGGGGATTGGGGTAATTTTGCCACACCGCCTGTTATAGGGGATTGGGGAGATTCTGCAACACTGCCCATTATAGGGGATTGAGGGGTATCTGGCACACTGCCTGTTATGGGGTATTGGGGGAATTCTGCTCACTGCTTGTTATAGAAGGGGGGTTAGGGGGATTCTTCTACACTGCCTATTATAGGGGATTGGGGGTATTCTACCACACTGCCTGTTGTATGTGATTGGGGGGATTCTACCACACTGCTTGTTATGGGAGGGGGATTCTTCCACACTACCTGGTATAGGGGGATTGGGGGGATTCTACCACTGCCTGTTATTAGGTTCTTGGGTGGGGGGGTATTTGTGCACACAGTTTGGTTCAGAATATTTTGTTCTTATTTTTCTCTAGGTGTGTTCCCTAGGTGTGTCTTATGTCAGATGCGTCTTACGGGGCGAAACTGCTGTATATGAAAATTGCATGCTGTGTCAAGTGCCTGTGTGGAGGTGTGGTATGTCAGGCTCATGTAAATGAGATTGTTAGCACCCAGTCAGGTTTGGGAATTTCTGGTCTGAGAATATGGACAAGGGATTTGGTGGCGGCTGTTAACCAGGTTGCTAATTCCTCCCTAGAGGGCATAGCTTTTCGCAGACCCTGGAAATTCCCTCCCAACTTAATATTGCTCTGCTCATCTGGAAGCCAAGCTGAAGTCCGCTGTGTCTCATTTAAGCACAATGAGAGGCCCAAAGTATGTTAAGGAATGGTAAGGAATGTCCTATAATCCAATTCATGCATACAGGGTCATCTGCAAAGGTAAAACATGACAACCAACATGTAACTGAACCCATACCCGAATTTTGACTTGCTTTCAACTTGCATTACTACTAACTACAGGCTTATTCAAAAAACAAACTGCTTACATTCCTCTTACACCACCTTGGCCATGTGCAGACGAATGTACAACCTAAAACTTTGAGACTCATCTACCAATTATTTTTACCGTTTCCAACCCAAGTCTAGTTCTCACCACCTTCATGGCGTCTCCAGTTCGAAAGGAATGCGTCCCGTATCCTGCCAGCTCCTGCAACAAACTGAAAGTTCCTGCTTTTGGAGCTTTCAGTTTGGAAAAGCCATGAAGGTGGCGAGAATTGAGCTTGGGTTGGAAATGATAAAGAGGATAGGTAGATGAGTCTCAAAGTTTTAGGTTATACATTCGCCCCACATGGCCAAGGTGGTGTTAGAGGAATGCAAGCAGTTTGTTTTTTAATAAGCCTGTAGTTAGTAGTAATGTAAGTTGAAAGCAAGTCAGACTTCGTGTATGGGTTCAGTTACATGTTGTTGTCATATTGTCATGTTTTATTTTTGCAGATGGCCCTGTATGCATGATTTGGATTAAAGAACATTCCAACATACATTGGGCATATCCCATGTGATGGGCCGTCTCTGATCCACTACTCGGTGTTCCCTTCATCAACCTTTTAGCATTTGTCTAATTAGAAAGGATCTAGTAAAATCCCGCTACCCGGAAAGCTTACTCAAGAACGCCAGTGCTGCAAGTTTTTTCATCAGTAGCTGCAGGCAACTTGTCAGTCTACAAACCACAAAATCAACATGTGACGAGTCTTCTCCATTCACAGCCTCTCCCTTGATTCTCCAACCAAAACCACTGTCACCAGATTCTTGTGTAGTACAACCACATAGCTGGCACCAAAGATTTCTGTAGCCATGCCCGCATTCTGTGCAGATAACCGGCCATAGCCATTCCCGGGATTCGTGCTCACACCGATTCAACCCCTGGAGCAATTCACCTGAAATATTCCCAGTGAAACCAAGATAGAGCATCAACTTTTTCATTTTTAACCACAGCCATATGGCTGACCCTAGACACACTAGCACTATTCTCCTTAACAAAATAACTTGATGTATTCATTTATATGCTGCTATTTGATGTTTGGATGGTTGTTTTTAGATATTTTTGGGGGTTTCAATTATTCATCATAGTTTATCTTAGACCATACTACATTACTATATTTTTACATGCCTGATCCTCTTTGGGAGGTTAACGTCTTTAACAAAACAACAGGTGGAAAGGGGGGCAGACAATGAATTAATGGCCATATTATTCCAGTTTAAGGTTCACAACCCGGTTCCCTAGCTCATTACCACTCAGAATGACAAAGGACAAATTAAAAAAAAAAAAAAACTAGAGAAGAGAGTCAGAAAGAAGTTGGCCAAGGTTCCACACACCAATTGCTTATATTGCTGAATATATAATGAAGCAGCATCTGTGCACAGTAATATTTGCCAGTAAGAAAGACCATTAAACGACCCCTAAACATGTTATTTTCTAGGCTTTCTGGGAGGCCGCACATGCGCGACTCCTTGGAAAAAGGTCTTAACCAAAGGATGAAGAGCAAACGATCTTTGAAAGAAAATTGCCAAGGCAGAGACTTGCCCTTTCAAAGTACTAATCTGTAATCCCATATCCTGACCTCGTTGCAGATATTCCAGAATTCTAGGAATAGAAAATACTCTACAGGGCAAAGCCCTGGATTCACACCAATCAATATTGGACCTCCAAGTCCTGTAATAAATGACAGAGGAAGACTTCTTTCTAGCTCTAATAAAAGTCTGAATAACCACATCAGAAAGACCTTCTTCTTTCAAGATGGAGACTTCAGCAGCCATGCCGTCAAAGCCAGCGTTTGTAAATTGGGGTAACAAAGTTGACCCTGAGTGATGAGATCTGGAAGAAGAGGCAAATGGACACGATCCACTGCCAGCCTTACGACGTCTGCGTACCACAGACGTCTTGGCCACCTTGGCGCCACCAGAATTGCTGGCACCTGCTCCAATGCTAGCTTGCGCACCACCTTGCTGATCATGGAGAATGGGGGAAACAGATATAGGAACCCCAGATCCCTCCAGGCTAGAGACATGGCATCTGCTGCCACTGCCAGAGGATCCTGGGATAGAGACACAAAAGCTGGCAGCTTGTGATTGTGACTAGAAGCAAACAGGTCCAACCGTGGAGTCCCCCACTTGTGACAGAGGAACTGAAAGACCTTTGGATTGAGAGACCATTCTCCCTGGCGAGAACATCCCCTGCTCAGGGAGTCTGCCTCCACATTCTCTATCCCCGGAATGTAAATTGCTGATATGCAGGGAACATTGATCTCTGCCCACTGAAGGATCAGAGACACTTCCCGAAGGGCACCCCAACTGCGAGTCCCTCCCTGGTGATTGATGTATGCAACAGCTGTTCGGTTGTCTGACCGAATCTGAACTGGCAGACCCTGTAAGAAATGGGTCAGTCGAAGTAGAACAAGACATATGGCCCGAAGCTCTAATACATTGATTGGAGAATGAGCCTCCTGAGGCCCCCACAATCCTTGGAAATTATGCTTCTTCCAGAAGCCCCCCCAGCCCACCAGGCTGGCATCCGTGGTAACCAGTTCCCAACGCGGAGTCAAAAATGACTTGCCCTTCTGGAGGTTGTGCGATATTAACCACCACTGAAGGGACTGCAAAACGTGGGGAGACAATAGACAAGTCTGATTCAATGATAGTGGGCACCTGTCACATTTTGCCAAGAGGAAGAGCTGAAGCGTCCTTATGTGAAACTGGGCAAACGGGACTGCCTCGAATGCAGCTACCATCTCAATCCCACTAGTCTCATCCCTAGACGGATAGACTGACGAGGGTTGGACAAGAATAGACGAATCAAGTCCTGAATCAGAACCATCTTGGACTGAGGAAGAAAAACCTTGGCCTGAAATGTATCCAGAATCAGGCCCAGGAAGGGAATTTCCCTGAATGGACAGAGAGAGGATTTGGGGTAACTTATTACCCATCCAAACCTTTCTAGCGTAGAGACCACCGTCCTGGTGTCCAACTCTGATTGTTCGAGGGAGGAGGCCGCGATAAGAAGATCGTCCAGGAAAGGCACAATGCGGATGCCATGGACCCTGAATATAGCCATCACTCCTGCCAGCATCTTGGTAAAGACTCTTGGGGCCGAGGTAAGGCCGAATGGCAGGGCCACAAATTGATAATGCTGGTCTTCTATCGAGAACCTGAGAAATCGCTGGTGACCCGGAAAAATAGGAATGTGAAAATAAGCATCCTTGATGTCTATGGATGTCATGAAGTCCCCCTGATGGAGAACATCGATCGTTGATCGCAGAGACTCCATGCGGAATTTTATGAAATGGATAAATTGATTGAGTCTCCTTAGGTCTAGGATAGGCCGAACAGAGCCGTCCTGTTTGGGTACCGTGAATAGGTTGGAATAAAACCCCAAACCCCTTTCCGCTGGAGGCACTAGGCAGATGACAGCCATGTTTAACAGATACGCTACTGCTGCGCAACTGCCGGATCTGACGGCATCCGGGACATGAAAAATCTGGAAGGAGGCCGGGACTCGAATTCCAGTTTGTAACCGGAAGAGACTACTTCCAGAACCCAATTGTCTGATACCTCCTGAACCCAGACCTGGAAGAAGAACCGCAGCCGTCCCCCCACCCATAAGGGTGAGGGCGCCCCCTCATTGTTGAGCAGGCTTAGTGGCAGATTTGGTTTTGGACCCCCAATCCTGCTTTGGACGGGCACGTCCCTCTCCTCTATTCCATGCATTCCCTCTAGGGGCTGAAAAGGCCGATCCTCTACCGGATCTAGACCCCCGAAAGGAAGGGTTAAAAGAGGCCATTCCACGAAAGGAACGATGTTGTTTCTTACGCTGAGGTAATTTACCTCCCTTAGTGACAGAATCCAATCTTTCTCCAAAGAGGCGCAATCCCACAAAGTGATTTTTTGGCTACAATATCAGCTGCCCACTGCCGCAACCACACCGACCGCCGAATGGCGACCAACAAGGCAGAGGTTCTGCTGCACATGACCAGAGTGTCATCTAAGGCAAAAAGTACAAAGGATGAAAACATCTCACATCGCTTAAGAGCGGCATACTCATCGGAGGCTGGATCAAGCCCTGAGTAATTCATTAGGTCTCTCACAACAGACCTAATAGCCACTGTCATGAGCGCTGAAGCACCAACAGGCAGCAAGGCCGAGCCCACACTGAAAAAAGCGTGGCACGCCATTTGATCAATACGCTTATCCTCCCCATCTTTAAGTGGAGTGGAGTCAGGAGAATGCAACACAGAAGAATTGGATAAATTAAGCACAGGGGCATCCACCACAGGTGGTGATGACCAACGCTTAACAGTATCAGCTGGGAAGGGATACTTCTTGTCCCAGCCCAAGGGAATGCCAGGAAGCCGCTCAGGCTTCTCCCATTCTTTAAGAATAATATAAAAAAATGCTTTTGATCTGGGATTTCTAAACGAGGTTTAGAGGCTCCAAAGAATTCCTCTTTTTGAGGAGGGACTACTTCAGGAGGAGTAATAACCAAAACCTCAAATTACTGAGCAAGAGCTTTTGGGGTATCCACAACACTTGCTTCACCCTGCTCAATCTCAGTACCAACAAATTGCTGTTTATCAGAAACATCTGATTCCTCATATAATTCTCCTTCTTCTAACTGAGAAGGATCAGACCAATCAAGCAATTCACAATTGTCTGACTCAGTTGCCGGAGCGGCATGAGTCAAATGCTTTCTTTTAGCTGAGGCCTTCATAGGCATAGAGGTAGACATTAATCTTTCAAGATGAGCCAATCTGGCACATAAATCAGCATGCGACTCACCACCCATGACAATATCATTGGGGGTACGGACAAGACATGGCGGAGTAGGAGATGAGGCATTAGCCGCAGGCCCTGAAGCCTGGGCCTCAGTTTGCTGCATAATAGTTAATTGTGCAAAAGGGATGCAAAGAATTGCGTTATCCCCAACAAGGGGATCCTGGGATGCCTCCATATGGTGTTTAGTATTATACTATAATTGATTATAGTCGCCAAGTATATATGGGATTTACACAATTGCTACCCAGGATGCCCCTTTAAATAGTCCCAAGTGGGAGGATTGAAACGCAAATGGACCCCCAAATAAGGCTTAAGGGCTTTTTTTTTTTTTTATATAAGGACCAGGAGAAACCCCTTTTTAAATAAGGAGTTTCCACCTACAGAGAAAACAAAAAAAAAAACAGTCACCAAATGCACACAATATAAATAAGTGACAGAAAAAAAACTCCCTTCAGCCAAGCTGAAGGGTACTCACAGCCCATGCAATAAGCTCACATCATGAGGTAAGGCCACAGGGAAGCAGGAAACAGGAAACAGGAAGTCAAACAGAGCATACCAGGTGCTCTCTGAATTAAAGCATGCCTAAGCCCTGCCCACTTCCAGGATCACATGGCCAAAAATGGAGGGAAAATTCAAATCTGAACACAGCCAGAAACAAAGAGCTTTAATAGGTAAGCAAGAATGCTGCCTAGACAGAGATAGGAAAATCTAAATAAAACATTTCCTATTAAATAGTATAGTAAAACATACATAATAAAAATAAGAAATAAAGACTTATTTTATATATCTTTTTTTTTTTTTTTTGTGTGCATGGTGACAAATAAGCCCAGATAACGCCCCCCCCTTCCCCCCACCTTTTTACCCAGCAGAGTTAAAGGAGAACTAAGGGGAGAGGATAGAAATGCACCCATAAGGCACAAAGGGGATTATAAAGGGACAGGGGCATCCCATGCCTGGAACACCAACCCGGAAGCCGCCTACCCAAATTTGGGTCTCACGGGGGAGTAATACTCCTGTATACACCAGAAGGTGTATGTATCTACCTTTGCCTGAACCACACAGCCAGGGCTGGGAGGCATACAATATAACCAAACAAGTTTAAAGAGTTTCAGACAGAAATAGAGAAAAAAAGGGGGCCGGGAGCAAGCCCGGCTACCTGCAGCTTGAAGGAGAGTCATCTTCTGAATGCTTCGCCGACTGCAGAGACAAAAAGACTGATGAATAGTGGGAGGAACCCAGTACTTATGGACCCAAGGCCGGATTACGTGTGGTGGAGGCCCCTGGGCACTAAATCTGGTGGAGGCCCCAGATACAGTATTTTTTATTCCTTTAAAATAATAGTCCAGCCAAGTAACTTATTGGTGGTTGTCTGGCACCCGCCTACTTACTGGAAAGTCAAATCGAGTCCCTTGTGCCACCCTTGTGCAGGTACGTGCTGCTCAGGAACTCCTGCTTTGCCATTCTGGGGGGGGGGGGGTAGTCACCCAGCAGAAAACAGTTCTCTGCATTGAGCTGCCAGCGGCTGTGCTTGGTGGCTTATGTGCAGTGACAGCTCTGCACGCACCAGTCACTGTAGTGTCGCTGACGTGCCGGCTTTGCTGCTCTAGAATCTGTCCTGCCCTGTGATGGCTTTGGCTGCAAAAACCAAAAAAGGCTTGCCCAGGTGTGGGGGGCTCCCACTGCCGCCGATAGCTTTGTAGCTGGCCCTGCGGCCCGTCAGACCAAAGACTGAAAAGCCTCCTGGACCAGACCATAAACCAAAGGTTGGTGGAGGCCCCCTTTGCAGGGCAAGTGGTGGAGGCCCCGGGGCTCACGCCCCTTGCGCCCCTCTCATAATCTGGCCCTGGGTGTACTCCTCTTCAACTAATAAAAACAATGTAATACATATGGTACAAATAGGTTGAATTTTTGAGTGCAGTGCTATCACTGACAGACCCCACTGTTTTGGAGTCAGATTACAACTTAAAAAGGAATTTCACTTCCCGTATGTTGTTGCTCTCAGATTGGGCATCCCGAATTGGGATGGCTGCTGTGTGTATCCACACAGTTCGCCCATTCCACTGGCCTTCCAGACGTTCCCACAGCGCAGGCTTGGGCGAAATTGAGTGAGCTGATCAGCCAATCAGCATGCTTGATTTCACTGGGCTCTGCTAGCAGCTAAGCAGCAGAGCTGAACAGAACAGAGTGCACCCCCAGCTGCATCCCCTGCTCAGCTTTCAGCTTCAGAAAGGCCTGGGGCGGTTACGTGCACGGGTCAGATGAGCGAGGACGTGGCTGCAGCGCCAAGACACTACAAGGGTTTTGGAAACAGGTAAGTAGATCTGGCGATGCAGGGGGGGGGAAGGTTTCACAATGTGGAGCATCCCAATTCTGGATACCCCAAGGAGTGGGACTAGGACGGCCCTGGAGTTTTTCAGACCCTAAGTCTTCCAAAGTTCCTCTTTAATATTAGTGAGTCTACTTTTTACCATTTTTACCAACCTCTTTAAATATAAACTCAATTCCAAGAGGAAAAAAAAAAAGCTAGGAAGAAAAAACAATCCCAATCTCCTTCATAAATTACCAGTTAGTCCTCTGTGCCATCCAAAAAATCAGGAATTATTTTTACTGCATCTAATAGGGGTTAATAACTCAGGTTAACCATTTCCACTGGAAATCTTTCCAAAATTTCGAGGGCCACTATCGATGTCACCGTTCCCCATCTCCCCGGCCGGGTCCCATGTGAAAAATCTCTTGGAATGGAATTTTAACAGCTGAAATCATTCAGGAATGCTTTTCTTGGCTGTGCCCGGGCCTTGGATGGGCAGGGGACCAGGTTGGTGATGTTTACGCAAGAAACTGCGTCCACCAGAGCGCCTTGTGAGCTCAGTCACGGAGAGAAAGCCACCTCATCTAGAACAGCCCAATAAAAATTGTCCAGGGCTACTTTACAAGGGGAGGGGGGTGGACACAGAGGCTGATTACTAACGCCGGTTATCGGCAGATGAGTGTCTGTATAGCGGCGCTTAAAGCGACCGCTAGTACAACAGAGCGCCTCAGTCGCTCTAGTAACCTGGCCGGCATTGATGAATGTGATGTTGGTTAGGCGCTCTAATACCAGTACAGCACTGCAGGGAGCGAAAGGTAGCGCCAGTGTGTTTGTTTGCAGCCAGGAGAGGTCACACAATGATTTGATAAAAAAAAAAAAAAAAAATTTAAATGTCAAGAGAGCGACACTGAGCAAAAGGTAATACCTGGCGCTCTGGAACCTATAGCACCGGCGCTATACGCTGAGCTGCCTGTAATGATAAATCAGACGCTACATGGCGCTGTTAGAGTCGCTCACCAGATTCGCTTTCATAAATGTGGTTTGCCTACAG
The DNA here is from genome assembly GCA_027917425.1 of Gastrophryne carolinensis. NCBI lineage: Eukaryota > Metazoa > Chordata > Amphibia > Anura > Microhylidae > Gastrophryne > Gastrophryne carolinensis. Next base: position 77,298,757 of record CM051243.1, read on the forward strand.
TGCCTGGTGTTCACCAGACACTGCCTGCCGCTACGAGGCATTACCTGGCTATCCTTTCTTAAATAACCCCCACAGTGTCTAAACTATAATTACCAGGTCTCTAAAGTTCTTGTTCACCATTTGTCATCGTTCCTGGCTCTTCTGATGGCACATTGACAAGGAAATTCTGATGGCAGGGTAATGACTCATTTGAGGTCCCAATGCCCAACAAAGACAACAGATCCAGTACCACACTGGAGCTGTCACTTTCAGAATAAGACCAACCCTTGTCTTTACTGGAGACCCCTGCAAGGGAGGACAGGCTAGGCTGCAGGTCAGGACCAGGTTGTGTAACAAGGGGAAGTGACACCAAATTGCTAGGCAAGGACACAATATGGGAGGCAAGGCTGCCAGTGTATAAATTAAAATTGAAGTCTATCAATAACCCGAGGTCAGAGGTAGGCAGCAAAAATTCCAGGTCAAAGGTTTAGGCGAAGTGTGAGGGGAAGGTGGCAAAGATTCATAGTTGGTATCCAGGCAGGTTTGAGATCCAAAGGCTAAAGAGACACAGTTCTCAAGAATAGCAGAAGTAATCGCTGTTCTTTTTGCACCATCTTGGCGAATTCCTATTTATCGGCTGTGAGGAACAGTGAACCATGTATCTCCACCACCATCGACTCCACAGCCTCCGGAATCACGTAACATACTTTGCAAAGATTTACTCAGCTCCATGACCTATAATTTAGCCAAGGGACACACACACTCATTTAGGTTAGAGCAAAAAGCTCCAGTTAAATATATATTTTATTGTGATTAACGCAAGTAATTACAAGTATAAAATATTATGGAAATATTATATATATATATATATATATAGATCTGAGACGTGAAATACAGGTTACAGATTAACAAAACAGAAGTACAAAAGAAAGTCAGGTTCAGGGGCCTCCAGGAAAGTATGAACAGCTCTGCACGTTCTAGTCCTACTGACATGATGACGTGATTTTCCTCCAAGTAAAGAAAGTGTGTCCAACCTCAAGCTGCTTATATGCTTGGGACCTTCATTCCCTCCTCCCCTCCCCTCTGCAAGGAGGGCTCCTCACCCTCCCATTTTGCTTGCAGCCTGGGAACTACCATCTGGTGTTAAACTATGGGGCTCACTGTGGCACATCCGGAAAGTCCAAAGATGGGGTTCTTGGGGTTGGGTCAGAACCAGAGATCTCCGTATCTCCGGTTCTACATTTTACATATGCATGGATGCGGCTTTGTGTTTAAAGAAGGGACCAGGTATCAGAAAAATGAAATACAATATTGGTCCTCTTTTTCCTCACACCAGCCTTCGCGCATGCCCGGGGATGCGCGTTGCGACCTTCTTATGCATGTGCATGCTCAAGGTCCGCGTGCAACACATTAATTCCATGTATCCCTTGGTATCTTTTCCTAGGGATGCATTTTGAGAGCCAGCCTCTGGGATGCGCAGATGGAGCACTTGCACGTGGCTCAAAAAATTCTAGGAGCACCAAGGTGGCACCGAACTTGGTGCTCTCCATTGAGTTTTGGATGCAGCAAAAACCTTTTCTCTCTCTCTTACACATTCCTTCCTTCTCTTTTTCACATCTCCATCAATCTCTCTTTTTCACCTCTCAGTGGGAATGCTGCCAGTATCCCTTTAGCTCCTTGAACACAAGACTGTGTGTTCCTTTATCGGAATAGGTTGAATGAATGCAGATGATAAACTCGCTGTCTCTGCCTCAGTCATTCAGATGATTAGCTAGCCAAGCCTAAGATAAGCACAGTGTTGCTAGGAAAACATTCTTGTTCTATAACATGGAGTTGCAAAAAAATAGAAAAGAAAAAAATTAACAGATGAGCTCAGCACCTTGACTGCATCCTATTGACACACGATAATGGAAACTTGAAAGGGGAATTACCCTTTAAGTAATTTAAAACATCTGTATGTTAAGCTAAAGGTTTCTTTTGACAAAATAATGTCATTTAAGAATGGACAAGTTTCATCCTTATTTTAATATAACATCTGTATATAAAAGCTAGTGCTTGAAAAGGAGTGAGCTTCAATAACCTTATTTAAAGAGGAACACCACCCAAGAAATTGAGTTTTTTGGGGGTTGTTCCTCTGTTCCAGGCCCCCCCCCCCCCCAGCCAAACAGCAGCACTCGTTCCATTCTGAATGGATCAAGTGCTGCGGGCCACATCATTGCCTCTGGCTCTAGCTGTGGACATTCTGAAATGTGCGCGCCTAGCTATGCTTAGAATGTGGCACAGGCTTGTGGAAGAGGTGAATAGATTGGGCAGCCCAGGGGCCTTCACAAAGCGGGGCATCCCAATTCAGGATGCCCCATAAAGCGGTAGGCTGACCCCAAGATTTTTTTAGGCTTGAGGAGGGTGTTGCTCCTTTTTAACAACAAAAAGGCTTCTATATAAATTAATATACTATATATATATTAAACGTATATATTATATATAATATACTATATATATTAAACTACATTATACTCTCTAGGGGAGACTGTAACACATCTATCTACATACAGATGATTAAGAAAGGCAACCTCTGAGCCCTGCTATGGCTTCTACCCTTCGCTACAGGAAAAGGAAGAGAGGCATATGTGACAGGCATCAGGAGAGCTGCTTGTTTGACCTGCAACCCCCCCCCCCCCCCCCAATTCTGCTGGCTCGATGGTGGCTCCGTTTTCAAATAAAACCATGTTTTTCCACCTCCAAAGCCAGTGGCATTTTTGAGATTGCCGATTAGCGCATCTCAAAAGTTCCGTGTGACGAGGTGCAGCCAGCTGACTTTCAGTTCGGACACCCCCTCTGCCAGCTACAGGGAAGCCAGGGGTGCGGCAGCCAGTGATTGCAGCAGCCACCAGTAAGGGGAGTTTACCAGCTTAACCCCTTACTGGTGGCAGGGCATCCCGCTATAGAATGCTCCGCTGGTAGGCTAGCGGTTGGCCCTGGATTCTTTTAGCAAGGGTTTTTAAATGCTGCTAGTGACATCCAAACCTTGAGATATAACGTGTTCAAACCCTCCCAGGAGCATATTTAGCAAACTTCGATGGTGTGTCTACAGGGATCTCCTCATTATCAGGGCCAGTGCCAGCACAGGGCAAACCTGGGCAATTGCCAGGGGCCCTGGCATCTTCAGGGGCCCACTGAGGCTCACACTTGGTCATAGTATTATTTTACAGTGGACCCGAACCACAGAATGCCGGGTGCTGTGTACAGACCTGCTCATGGCTGGCCTCAGCAACAGGGGATGATCAGCAACACTGGAGAAGGTGGCCTGGAATGGAAGGCAATTGATGGAAGCTCAGTAGGTGTCGAGAGCCAGGTGACAACTAGCAAGGACTAGAGGGCCATCAGCAGCAGGAGATGACCCATTTGTGGCAGCGGAGCTAAAAGGTGACATCATGTGACTCAGTACTTTGGGGCCCACTAAGACTGTCTTGCCCAAGGGCCCCCACAAGCCCATTATTATAACTATAATACTGCAGCTGGGGCCACAAATTAACATTACAAAAGGTTAATTTTGTAATATTTAATTGTAGCACCGTACACGTTTTGGGAGATCCCAGCAGACACACCATTAAAGCCTGGTGAATTATGCTCCTGGTAGGGGGGTTTTACACATGAATAAAGGGGGGTGGGAGCAGCTCAATCACTATTATTTATACAAAATTATCATTATTATTCAGGGCCTGGGAACTAATTTACCGCCCAGTTTAACCCTCTCATCAACTAAACATCAAGCAACAAACATGTTTAGCTATGTGGAAAGACAAAGATTTGGTTGCATATATCTGCAGATACATGTGGAAGCCACACTGCCCCGGCAAGGCACTCTGTGTTTAGTGTGGTCCCTACTCTTAATTCTGAGCCCCCAAAGTTGGGACATGCAATGCAGACAAATATCTGAGAGCTACTCACGTGGGAAGCAGCCAGCCTCCCTTTAGAACACTTCACAGGGAGAAATCCATATTGACTGAATTCCTCCTTGCTTGTGCTCATGGCAATTCAAATGAATAAAGGGGGTGGGAGCAGCTCAATCACTATTATTTATACAAAATTATCATTATTATTCAGGGCCTGGGAACTAATTTACAGCCCAGCTAAACCCTCTCATCATCTAAATACCAAGCAACAAACATGTCTAGCTATGTGGAAAGACAGGCCCTGAATAATAATGATGATGATTTTGTATAAATAATAGTGATGGAGCTACTCCCACCCCCTTTGCTCAGTTTGAATTGCCATGAACACACACAGGGAGGGATTCAGCCACCAGGGATCTCTCCCTATGGAGTGTTCTAAAGGGAGGCTGGCAGCTTCCCAGGTGAGTAGCTCTGGCTGCATTGCATGTCCCAACTTTGGGGACTCAAAAATAAGAGTAGGGACCACACTAAACACAGAGTGTCTTGCCGGGGCAGTGTGGCTTCCACATGTATCTGCAGATATATGCAACCAAATCTCTGTCTTTCCACATAGTTAGACATGTTTGGTGCTTAATACTTGGATGATGAGAGGGTTAAACTGGGCGGTAAATTGGTTCCCAGGCCCTGAATAATAATGATGATGATTTTGTATAAATAATAGTGATGGAGCTACTCCCACCCCCTTTGCTCAGTTTGAATTGCCATGAACACACACAGGGAGGGATTCAGCCACCAGGGATCTCTCCCTATGGAGTGTTCTAAAGGGAGGCTGGCAGCTTCCCAGGTGAGTAGCTCTGGCTGCATTGCATGTCCCAACTTTGGGGACTCAAAAATAAAAGTAGGGACCACACTAAACACAGAGTGCCTTGCCGGGGCAGTGTGGCTTCCACATGTATCTGCAGATATATGCAACCAAATCTCTGTCTTTCCACATAGTTAGACATGTTTGGTGCTTAATACTTGGATGATGAGAGGGTTAAAGTGGGTGGTAAATTGGTTCCCAGGCCCTGAATAATAATGATGATGATTTTGTATAAATAATAGTGATGGAGCTACTCCAACCCCCTTTGCTCAGTTTGAATTGCCATGAACACACACAGGGAGGGATTCAGCCACCAGGGATCTCTCCCTATGGAGTGTTCTAAAGGGAGGCTGGCAGCTTCCCAGGTGAGTAGCTCTGGCTGCATTGCATGTCCCAACTTTGGGGACTCAAAAACAAGAGTAGGGACCACACTAAACACAGAGTGCCTTGCTGGGGCATTGTGGCTTCCACATGTATCTGCAGATATGTGCAACCAAATCTCTGTCTTTCCACATAGCTAGACATGTTTGGTGCTTAATACTTGGATGATGAGAGGGTTAAACTGGGCAGTAAATTGGTTCCCAGGCCCTGAATAATAATGATGATGATTTTGTATAAATAATAGTGATGGAGCTACTCCCACCCCCTTTGCTGGGTTTTACACATGTTGTGTCCCAGGGTTTTGGTCCACTATAATCAACAACTCCTACACAAGTAGGAGTTGTGTAACAGAAATCAAGACGGCTATAGCTAGAACTTGATGAACACAATATCTATACCCAAAGCTGGGAAATGACACCAAGAGGAAAATATATAGTTAATACGGTTGAAAAAAGACATATGTCCATCAAGTTCAACCAAGGGTGTTGGGGTAGGGGGAAATAATTTTTTATTTTATAGGTGGAAGTTATTTATTTTATTTTTTTTATTTTACTGATAAATGTTAATGTTATTTTCTTCTAAATAATCATCTAATCCTTTTTTGAAGCAGTCAGCACTTGACGCTGTAACAAGCTTCTGTGGGAGGCTATTCCATAGATTTATAGTTCTTATGGTAAAAAATGATTGTCGCCTCTGGAGACTAAATTTTTTCGAAGGGAGTCCCCCTTGTCTTTAGAGAGGATTTTACCTGAAATAGTGTTGCCCCATATTTTTGTATGGGCCATTTATATATTTATACAAGTTAATCATGTCCTCCCTCAGTCGTCTCCTCTCAAGACTAAACAGATTTAATTCTCATAATCTTTCCTCATAACTAAGATCCTTCATTCCTCTAATTAGTTTGGTGGCTCCTCTGCACTCTTTCTATAGTCAGAGCGTCCTTTCTATGAATGGGTGCCCAGAACTGGACGGCATATTCCAGGTGTGGGCACACCAGTGCCTTGTAAAGAGGCAAAATTACATCCCTATCCCGTGATTCCAGGCCTCCATTAATGCATGATAATATCTTGGTGGCCTAGGAAGCAGTTGCTTGGGGTTGCATGCTGTTATTTAGCATGTGATCTACCATATTATCACTGGGCTTTCATATCTGCCATTAGAGATGGAATGCACATTAGATGGGTTCCTAAAACAGAAACCACATATATATCACTATTTTCCATTTGCGTATCTGGGCTTCCCAGGAACAGGCTCTGGCATAGGGCTGATGAATTTGTTCTCTTGGGACTTTCTTCTTTTTAGCCTGGGACATCCGTGAAGAGCTGACATTATGTGGAGCATCTTTGTCTAAATTTAACATGAAGCCGTTCCATTGTATCAGTGTCTCGCAATGCCAAGGTCTGGGCTTAGTGTAAATCATCAACCCTCTATATACTAAAATGTATTTTACATTTTACACAGGTTCCTGACCTGTGTTCTGAACCAGCTTACCCACTACTTAAGGTCTTCTGAACTTGGACTGACTACCAAAGCAGAATTGACTCTAATCTATGCTTGAATCATTTATGGTCAACACCATAAATCTAGTCATCTTACCCCATTGTGGGCTATATCAACTACTGTAGAATCTGTCTGTAACAGATTACCAAAGCACAGTCTGTGGTCACGTACCATGAGCAAGGGGCAGTCATTGCCTAATGGTAAGAAACCAAGCATGTAACCGGAGGGTCGCAGGGTCGATTCCCAGCTGGAACATGACTGAAGTACTCTTGAGCAAGGCAACCAGTCCACCACTGGGTCCCTGGGCGCCATGGTTTGGGCACCTGTGCACTCACTGCTTGGGTTGGGTTAAATGCAGAGGTACAATTCCTCTACATCATAAAATGGCCTGACAGCTGATCACCCGAGTGGAAAGAAGATGTCATGTCTGGTGGCCAAACATCAATGCCGATACTGCCTTTGTGAAATTGTGGTCATGTAGACCATATATGCACTTTTAAATAAATATGGTATAAAAAAATTGGTGTAGTGTGGTGGCTAGAGCAGCCTATGTTGCTGTGGGAAGGTTTGGACACATACTTCACATGATTTCACAAAGGCATTGATGTTTGGCCACCAAACATGACATCTTCTTTCCACTCGGGTGATCAGCTGTCAGGAAATTGTGGGCCTCCTGAAGCACCTTCAGATAAAATTATAGAGGCACCAGGCTTTGCCCTCTGGTAATTCTATGCTTCTTATAGAGATTGTTTGAGTTCCACTGGTAATTTCTGAGACAGGTTAGCAATCACTACAGATTGTTGAATGATGGACCGAGAAGCAGCTTCAGGAGCTTGATCAGTGAGAAAGGAAAGGTAGGGAATCAGGTGAAGACCAGGGCCAATGCCGCACCTCCCATTAGGAGATATGAGGTGGGCCCCCAATGCCCACCAGGCCGGACGAGGATTTGGCCTTTAAGCAGAGCTGATGTATTCCAGGTCCTTATGGTCCATGAACACGAATATCTGATGTAGTGCCCCTTCTAGCCAGTGTTGCCACTCTTTGAACACAAGTTTCCTGGCTAAGAGTTCCTAAGGTCATAATTTTTCACGTCTAGCAATAGTTTTTTAAAGTAAGCGTAGGGGTGACACTTCCTGGTTATAGAAGGCTGTTGGTATAACACTGCTCCTACACCCAGTTGAAATCAATCTCACCATCTCACCAGCAAGTCCAGATCATGAGAAACAAGTACCAGAACAGTTTTTTTTGCAAAGATTCAAAGGCTGCCTCAGCTTCTGGGGACCAAAACTTTGGATCTGCACCTTTTTTTGGTAAGGACCGTGGCTTGGTGCCTCTATAGTGAAAAAGTCCTGGATGAATTTCCAATAGAATTTATCAAAGCCTAGTAAGCACTGTATAGTTTTCAAGGAGGATGGACTGTCTGGTCTAAGCAATGTGCTGGAATGTTGAGAATTAGAATTGCCTGAGAACCGTAATGAGCCTAGCATGCAGGAAATGACCAGCCGTTCCGAAGTACACAAAGCCTGGCAAGGAACAACGAATGGTTCCTCAGGACAGGGCTGCAGGAAAAACATCTAAAAAAAAAGGATTTTTTTTGAGTACAAGGGATCCCCTCACACCGAAGAAGCAGATGACCCCCCCAAGTAAAGGCAGAGATCATTCTTACATCTCCGATCCTTCTCCTCAGCCATGGGTTTGGGAGATTCTTCAGCCACCGGAGGAAAAGAGGACCCGTGATAAGCCCATGATGCCAGGTGAGGCGGTCCTTTTTTTGTTGTCTTTCTCTAAGAGGAGAATCCAATTGTGTTGCTAGCCGAATAAGACCTTCCAAGGAGTTTCCACCCATCTCATTCTTAAGTGTCTCGGAGAGTCTGGAAAAATGATGTTGTGGGGCAACCTCGTTTCAGTTTATACTCCAACTTTGAAACTCTGAGACATAGTTCTTAATTGGCCTACAGTCCTAGCATAGATAGCATAGAGCAACTTACACGGAGGCCCTTCGCTCAGGGTCCCCAAACATATTACCCAATGCAGAAAAGTAGTTTGAAGAGTTGAGAATTAGGGAAATTCAGGACAGCTCTGGCGAAACATGGCACATGCGCAGCCCTAAGACCTGGCACATTAATTAAAATGCAAGTTAAACAGCAGACCCCATCCTCCAATCTCAGCACTCGGGGCCCTTTAAAAGGAAGCTTCTGGGGGCGATATGGCAACAGAAAATTCCTCAGCTTTTCTTCCTGTGCCGGTTACCAGAACCTTTGGATCTTGAAATCTGATTACTTGTGTATGACTTTGGACCTGCTTTGACCTTGCTACCTGAATTACCCCCCTTGGACTGTTTACCTGTGTGTTACATTGTCTATCCTTTGGAATTGGCACCATTTCCTGAGGCCCCATGACTAGCTTTTGATACCTAGTCTATACCTTCCATCTTGCAGGGTGACCACTGCTTCATGTCCAGCCCCTTGACTCCCCAGGAATGACCTGGGACTTTCCAAGCAGCCCAGCCTATCCCCCCTTGCAGGGGGCTCTGGTGATGACCAGGGTTGCCACTGGGTCTATTCTTGGGACTATGGTAGCTGTCTTCTGTTTGTTTTGGAACCTTGGTCCCCCCGCAACCGGTACTCACTAATCTTCCATGACGAGGTGGTTAAACTGCAGGCAAGACCCAGTGTTGGAGGTGGTGGTCCCTGAAGTTCATCCAAATTACCCTGCATTTAGTTATAACCCACATGAAGCTTACCGACAAGTTGGGTGAGATGCTGGGCCATAAAGATAACAACAAACTGTGCTTAAATAAAAAGACAAGCGATATAAATATCATTAAGTTGGGTGCTGTGGCCAGTGGTGGTGCCGCGTCAACCATAAAGATAACAACAGCCTGCACTCCAATAAATCTGTGTATTTAATAATCCAATAAACTCCAAAAAGGCGTACAAACATGTGCAGTTATACTTAATCCCTAGATTAGGGAAAGATCCCTAGAGTTGGGGGTAGTAGAGAAGAACCCGACCCGGGACAGTGGACAGTGCAGAGTAGGCAACAGACAAGCAGATCAGATGTGGTCGGGCAGGTTAGGTTGGCAAGAGTTAATGAGCTTGGCCAGATGGGCAGAGTCAGCAATAGGGAGGCAAAGGATAACGTGGTCAAACAGGCAAGGTTGAAAATGGTTTGACGGAACAAAGACTTGGCAGGGCTTCAAAAACCTTTAAGATGAGGTGAGTTGTACACGTGCTGGTGATATGATCAGCAGCAAGCTACAGATTGGAAGGGCCTTTTGAAGCCTATCAGGCGGTCAGGTGGTGTGTTGGGCCACAATATAGCAATTCCATACATGAGTTTATAGATATATATGACATCTAAATACATTTTGCTTAATATTTTGGAATGTGGAGTACGGCAGCTGGAAGCTCACCTGACGTCTGACCATGTGCCTCTCCTCCTTTTCTTGCAGTGCACAGCCGATGCTGTAGCAGGGCTCCAAAGTTTTGCTTTCCTTTCCATTTTATCACAACCACACTTCAAATGTTGTCGCATGAGTGCCCCTATCCTAGAGTACCCCCAGTGTTAGTGACCACTGTGGCTTGCTGGGCTCGCTCACGCCAGGAGCACTGGGAGGCAGGGGCAGCCTTGTGACCACCTTTTGAAACAAGGTCCAGAAAAAAAGATAGGAAAAGAGAAGCAAAGTTTGGAGACCTGCTACAGTATCAAAAGTGAAAGGAAATGGAGGAGAGGCACATGAGGCAGGCTTCAGTTTAGCTTCTTGTTGCCCTGGTATTATTCACATGGCCTAGGGACAATTTAGGCAACATTAAACCAGAACAACACCAATTTGGATGTTGTTTCAAGGGCAGGGGGCATCTCAATGGCGAATGCCTCCCTGCACGTTAATGGCGCAGAATGGGAGAAATTTTACCTTTCTCCTCGGTTCCCCGGAGAAATCCAGAGCTCTGATTGCCCGGTGGAATCACCTTGCTGCTGGTCGGCCAAGTGTCAGCAGACCCGATGAGGAATTTTCACCTCCTGGGAGCTCAGGTCCTTTCCCCCGATTGGGGATGCCCCGCTGTGTGAAATCCCCCAGGTCACCAAAGCCAACTCACCTCTTCCCGGTCCTATGGCACATGCATGGCCGTTCGTCCAATCAGCGCACTCATCATGTCATCTAAGCCTTTGTCTAAGGCCAGCAGCTCCGAGCACGGTGACGGCCGCATGCCCTGCTACCCTCTAACAGGGGGCGTGCCTGCGCTGGCCATTCATAAATGCCTGGCCCAGACACCTGCCCTGCTAGAGGGATAGCGGGGATGCGGCTGCAGCTCGCACATGCGCCGTTGGGAATTTTCGCCCTCTGGGGGCCCAGGGGAGCCACAGCCAAATCTGGGGATGCCGTCCTCTAGAACCTTTCCCCAGGGAAGGGATGAGACCCGTCCTAGGAACGGCTCCACTCATGGGCAGGGCATTCCTTTCCCCTTCTCTACATGCCTACTCACTAAGGACTAATGGGTATAGCTTGTTCTTGATCTGTATGTGCCATGTAAATACTTTCAGGCTGATTCATTACTAGCGCCAGCTATCAGCAGATGAGCGTCTATACAGAGGCGCTAAGAGCGACCGCTAGTACACGCTGTGATCGGCTATCGGGTGCTGTAACAGAGTGTCTCATTCGCTGTAGTAGCCTGGCCGGCATTGATGAATGAGATGTATGTTGGGCGTTCTAACACCAGTACAGCGCTGCAGGTAGCGCCAGCTCAGTGCGACTGACACCATATTCAACAAAAAAACACACACACACACACACACACACACAGCTTGGGCGCTCTGGATCTGGTCGCTGTAGCATAAAGCACCAGACGCTGTGTGATTAAAGTCTGTTTTTGAACACATATCCACCAGTAACAAAGCGAAAACACATGGAATGACATTGTTGTAACATTGTGACATTAATACTTTAATGCCAGACCTGTAAATACAATTCTGCATAAAAATAAAAAAAATCAAAAAAGTTTTCAAAAATGACTCTTTCTAGGCCAGGAGAGGTGACAAAATTATTTGAGGGAAAAAAATAAAAATTAAAAACAACTAACCCTGTTTAAACAGAAGAAAAGGAATGTTCATTGAAGTGTATGGGAGAGCGACAGGTAATACCAGGCACTATGGAAGCTAGAGCACCGGCGCTATACACTGAGCTACCTGTAATAATACATCGGACGCTACATGGCGCTGTTAGAGTCGCTCACCAGAATCGCTTTCATTAATGTGGTATTGCGTATAGCGCCCGGCGTTCACCAGACGCTGCCTGCCGCTACGAGGCACTACCTGGCACTATCCCTTGAAGAATAAAGCCTTTTGTGTTTTTGGTCTCCTGTGACCCACTTCATTAAGCCTAACATGTTCTTTCCCTAAAGTGGCTTTCCCCTTTCTTATATTAATTTTAACCATATCCCCAAGGGGTAGAGTAACCTTCAGAAAAAAATCTGAAATTCCGAGTTGTTGAACTGTTGAGACGGATAAATGATAGAGGGAAACATTGTAAACATTGTAGCCAGACCTTCACTTTTAAAGCTGGATCTTGGCCCATATATAAATACATGACATCAGGATGAATGCTAAGTGAATAAATCAGGGGATGAGTCTCTGTGGTTGGTTGGAAAAGTATACAATAATAAATAACTGTACAAACATAAAAGAAGCAGCAGGCCACCAATCATACCTCCTAACTGTCCATTTGGAGGGACTGCCCCACATTTCAGTCCATATCCCCCTGCCCCTCGTTGTTCTCATTTGTCCCTCTTTGAGGTGTAACATTTTGATCTGCACCAATAAATTATTTGCATATTCAAGGAGTTTATGTTGTTGTAACTGTTACAAAACATCCTATCCATCTCTCAATGAGGGGGCGTAGCTTAATTTAAAAACTGCCCCTCTCTCCCACTCTGAAAGGTTGGAAGGTATGCACCAATGATTATAGGGTTGGGGAGAAGCTGCTTCCAGGCCCATTGCAGAAGAGGGCCTAGTGCAAGCTGCCTCCTCCGTCTCTATGGTACTACGCCATTGATAGCGGGATTCTCCTGGCTTAGTGCCTCCTTACCCTGGTACAGCCACTCATCAAGCCAGCAGAGCAAAGTGAATCATCTTCCATGGCGCTGTACAATTTTACTTACCGTTAAAGTGGATTTCCACAATCTCCCTGAGGCATCCCAATTTCAGGTGCCCCGCTGTGTGTCACCCCGCCAAAGGCCTAGTTTTCTTAACTGTCCAAGGAGCCCAAAGTGCAGGCGTGGTTCTCCTCAGCTTCTCCGAGCTTGCATGTTAAAGTGGACTAACCTGGGTTTTGGTCTTTCCCCCTCGGGCACCCGGTGATGCCCCGCTGTGTGAAACCCCCCAGGATGCCCGATCTTACTCACCCTTCCTCAGCCCTACAGCGCATGCGCAGCCTTTGGTCCAGTCAGCACGCTCGGATCTGCTCGAGCCCCTTTGTCCAAGAGCTCGTCTGATCCGAGCATGCTAGCAGTCGTATCCCCCGCTACCCTTTAACAGGGAGCGTGCCCACGCCGGGCATTCACAAATGCCTGGTACGGCCACTCTCCCTGCTAAAGGGATAATGGGGATGCGCCCGCTACTCACACATGTGCCGTTGGACCAGAAACGAAGGTGAGTTTTCAGGAAACCTGGGGGGTTAGACACAGTGGGTCATTCCGAATCTAGATGCCCCGGGAGAAGCGAGCATGCCTGCCTTGGAGTCTCATAGACACCAGGGTGGGTTTTGGTCCACTTTAATGTGTGCCTGGATAAGCTGAATTAAATCAGCCATTCAGTTACAGGCAGGCTTGGTCACACACAGCCTGAGAATGATGAGAGTGATACAGCTGTTGCGGGCCCATTAAGGCCAACTGGGGGGGGGGGGGGGGGGGGGGGGTTACACAGTAAGCCAATTGGGATGGGGGGGCCAATTGGAATGGGGAAGGAATTAGGCAGCCCTGGAGTCTCAGATTTGGTCTATTCTGGGTTTTGGTCCTTTTCTCCGGGGCACCCCGATCAGGGAAGCCCAGCTGTAGGTCGCTGAAGCCATCTCACCTCTTCCTGGTCCTACGGCGCATGCAGGGCCGCTTGTCCAATCAGCGCGCTCAGAGCCACTGACGTCACTTCGTCTAAGCCTTCCTCTAAGGCCAGCGGCTCCGAGTGTACTGGCGGTCGCATCCCCCGCTTCCCTCTAACAGCGAGCATGCCCGCACCGGCCTTTCACAAATGCCTGGAGGGGGCACATGCCCTGCTAGAGGCATAGCGGGGATGCAGCTTGCGCATGCGTCATTGGACCGGGAAACAAGGTAAGTGTATGGGGCGACCTGGGGGTTTCACACAGAGGGGCATCCTGATTTTGGATGCCCCGGGGGGAATCGATTGACCCAGGAATTTTATAGATTCCTGGGCCGATCGCGGTGGGTTTTGGTCCACTTTAAAGCCCTGCTGTACCCAATCAAAGTGTCGCTCACTTGGGTACATGGCATCAGTCCGGCTTTTCCGAGGAACGTGCCGCATAATGTCACCCCCCAAATGTGATTTCTATGATGTGTTTGTTAACAGAGAATTAGGAAGAAGTGTAAAATTGGACGGTACGTCATTGTTTTCGCAGCGAGGTCACAGAGCGCAGTGATAATAACAGTCTGCAAATATTTAAAAACTTGGCATCTCTCTGAGCAAACATTCTGCTGAGCTTCACCATGGCCAGAATTCCGGGAGGCCGGGAGCTCTCTTTAAATATTTAACCTTTATGAAAATTCCAGCTTTTCCGTTCCCCCCCCCCCCCCCCCCCCCTCAGATGTATATGTATGAAGCGATAAGGAGACATGATAGTGGTGCAGTTTGAAATAACTCTCCAGGATGGAGCTATATTTAGGAAGGAGGTCTGTTTTTAACTAAAGCCGTGCCTAAAGCAGGCCTAAATCCCCCCTGGCACAGCTTTGTTGGTTTACTACTGTAACACTAACACCAGGGAACCCCATACATTCCCCATTGCTTGAGTGGGCTCCTGATGTCAGTGGAACCCATGGAAACTCAGTACTCACTCAGGTCCAGGCTAACTGTAAAGCTGGAACGTAGCGTGCTCTTGAATATGGAAATAAATTCACGAGAAGATTTAAAGCGGACCTTCACCTTGAATTAGAGCCTATCTTATATGTTTCCCCCACCCTATACATACAGATTGCTCACATTAATCTGGAGCGTCATCCTGAGTAAGAGCCTATCTTATATGTTTCCACCACCCTGTACATACAGATTGCCCACATTAATCTGGACCTTCATCCTGAATAAGAGCCTATCTTATATGTTTCCCCCACCCTGTACATACAGATTGCCCACATTAATCTGGACCTTCATCCTGAATAAGAGCCTATCTTATATGTTTCCCCCACCCTGTACATACAGATTGCTCACATTAATCTGTAGCGTCATCCTGAGTAAGAGCCTATCTTTTATGTTTCCACCACCCTGTACATACAGATTGCCCACATTAATCTGGACCTTCATCCTGAATAAGAGCCTATCTTATATGTTTCCCCACCCTGTACATACAGATTGCTCATATTAATCTGGACCTTCAACCTGAGTAAGAGCCTATCTTATATGTTTCCCCCACCCTGTACATACAGATTGCCCACATTAATCTGGACCTTCATCCTGAATAAGAGCTTATCTTGTAAGTTTCCCCCACCCTGTACATACAGATTGCCCACATTAAAGCAGACCTTCACCCTGAATAAGAGCCTATCTTATATGTTTCCTACACCCTGTACATAAAGATTGCCTACATTAAAAATCATCCTAACTGCATATATTGCATTTTATGAGCCTTTAAACATCCAAGATGGCGGCTCATGAAGCATCAGGTAGCCTGCAGACAGGAAGAGTCTTCTGACTATGCCACTCTGCATTCTGGGACTGTTGTCCTTTTCCTGACCCCAGCTCTGCTCTGCCTGAGCAAAGCATAGCTTTAACCCGCCCATCTGCACTTTACCCCCCTTCTCTCCTCAGTATGTGGTGCTTCTGAGGCAAGATGGCGGCACTCGTATCCTAGAGTCCTGAACAGAGTTGTAACGCAGCAGAGGAAAAAATAAGTAGGCAACTAGAAACTTAAAATATATAAATTTTAGGTGCTGGGGAATAGTTTGTAAGGGTTTGGGCTTTTCAATAAATGATGCTGAAGGTCCGGTTTAACTGGGCACCCGCCTCTTAATTAAACCATCATTTAATGAAAAGCCCAAACCCTTAAAAAAACTATTCCCCAGCATCTAAAATTAATATATTTTACATTTTTAGTTATTTACTTATTTATTTTTCCCCCACTGGGCTGCAACTCTGGATACGGGCGCTGCCATCTTGCCTCAAAAGCATCATATATTGAGGAGAGCAGAGCAGGATAAAGTACAGGGGATGGGGTTGTAGCTGTGCTTTGTACAGACAGAGCAGAGCTGGGGTCAGGGAAAGGACAGAAATCCCACAATACAGAGCGGCATAGTCAGAGACACTTCCTGTTTGCAGGCAGACTGAGACTCCATGTGCCGCCATCTTGGAAGTTTAAAGGCTCATAAAATGCAGTAGATGCAGGTAGGATGAATTTTAATGAGGACAATCGGTATGTACGGGGGGGGGGAAACATATAAGATAGACTCTTATTCAGGGTGAAGGTCCGGATTAATGTGGGTAATCTGTATGTACAGGGGGGTAAACATATAAGATAGGCTCTTATTCAGGGTGAAGGTCCGGATTAATGTGAGCAATCTGTATGTACAGGGTGGAGGAAACATATAAGATATGTTCTTATTCAGGGTGAAGGTCTGGATTAATGTGAGCAATCTGTGTGTACAGGGTGGGGGAAACATATAAGATATGTTCTTATTCAGGGTGAAGGTCTGGATTAATGTGAGCAATCTGTATGTACAGGGTGGGGAAACATATAACACAGGCTCTTATTAGGGTGAAGGCCCGGTTCAAGGCAACTTGTACAAATTCCCAGGGCCCCTGGCACGAGGCAAGTTTCCTTAAAGTGACCGACCTTCACAATTGGTTCCTACCAGGCTCGTCCTCTAAGAGTTTCCCATCCACTGGGCGTTCCTCCCTCTGGTTACCTCCACTAACCGAGGCCTGTTCTAAGGGGTGCTACTCCATAGCGACGTCCAAGGCTCCACCGGGTAAAAAGTGCTTCAGTTGTGATCCACCACACCTCTACTCAGAGCAGGGACATACCATAGAGGCAGTGCAGGCACATGCCCCCGGGCCCGTGGAACAAGAGGGCCCGGCGCAAGCTGCCACCAACACCTCTCTGTTATCTATTCCCCAGCTCAATAAATACTTACCCAGCCATGGGACTCCATCTCAGCTGTGCGCAAGTGACTCCCCCATCTCCATGTTCGACTCCCATCCCCCTCAGTGTGCACCTTGACACTCCGTTGGTAGTCTGACAACCGGCGACTGCCTGCCCTGGAGACAGGAGATTATGGGGGGGCCCTGTTATGGTTTGCACTTATTTGTGTTCCCACCCCTGAGGAACTCTCTGCATGTAAATGAGGATAACAACTTTAGATCTCACCCTTCCTCATTCTAAAAGTCTTTAAACATCCTCCTCAAGGGCCGAAACAGGCCCACTCTCCACACTGATACACAGGTGAATTAATTGATGATTAGACAGACCAGGGTTCCACTTTAGCAAAGTCGTGTAAACTTGTGTAACCAGCCAGCCTAATTGCTTTACTAGCTGTCATTGCATTCAGGCATTTTTTTTATTTGAATTCACGCCCCTGGGGAACTCTCTGCATATAAATGAGGAGGAAAAAAAGATCTCACCCTTCCTCAGTCTAAAATATAAAAAGATTTGACTGGCGTCCCCTTTAGTAAAGTTGTGTTAAAACATAACTGCACTGGAATATGGCGGGGGCGATCAGGATCTCACCCTGGCTGACCCAGCCCAAGGGCCACTCAGTCTGCAGCTTCCCCTCTACTAGGTATAACTGTGAGCAGCTCTGACCCCTTCCCGTATCCAAGAATTCCGCCACCATCTGTGATTCTCCCATTGCCCGAGATCCCACAGCCCTCCAAAATAGCTCCACCAATTCCCTTCCACCCTCACAACAAGCTCATCTGGGAATCTTCTGTACTGTGTACAGCGCTGCAGTGTATGTCAGAGATACATGTTTTCCATCGAAATGACTCACTTTGCTCTATACATCGCTGTGGATTATGTCAGCACTATATAAATGTATAATAACAGTGTGTGAGTGTGGAGGGGACATTAGAGTGTGAGCTCTGAGGGACAGGGGGTCATGTGACTGCTTCTATGTGCTCTGTACAGCGCTGTGGAATATGTCAGCGCTATATAAATGTAGAATAACAGTGTGGAGGGGACATTAGAGTGTGAGCTCTGAGGGAGAGGGAGTCATGTGACTGCTTCTATGTGCTCTGTACAGCGCTGTGGAATATGTCAGCGCTATATAAATGTAGAATAACAGTGTGTGAGTGTGGAGGGGACATTAGAGTGTGAGCTCTGAGGGACAGGAGATCATGTGACTGCTTCTATGTGCTCTGTACAGCGCTGTGGAATATGTCAGCACTATATAAATGTATAATAACAGTGTGTGAGTGTGGAGGGGACATTAGAGTGTGAGCTCTGAGGGACAGGAGATCATGTGACTGCTTCTATGTGCTCTGTATAGCGCTGTGGTATATGTCAGCGCTATATAAATGTATAATAACAGTGTGTGAGTGTGGAGGGGACATTAGAGTGTGAGCTCTGATGGACAGGGAGTCATGTGACTGCTTTTATGTGCTCTGTACTGCGCTGTGGAATATGTCAGCACTATATAAATGTATAATAACAGTGTGTGAGTGTGGAGGGGACATTAGAGTGTGAGCTCTGAGGGAGAGGGAGTCATGTGACTGCTTCTATGTGCTCTGTACAGCGCTGTGGAATATGTCAGCGCTATATAAATGTAGAATAACAGTGTACTGCCTGTGTGCGGAGGGGATAGACTCACACTTCAACATTAGATTGGATCCAGCAGATCTGTGGCATAAAAAGTGGATGGTGCCACCATCAGGTTGTCTGAGAAACTGCAGCTGTATTAATATTTTCAACCATGTAATAAAGAGCGATATGTAGTGGGCTCCAAAACATGTGATTCTGATTGGCTGTCATTGGTTATCATAGCTGTAACACTCCATATACATACCTACCAACCTTTCAGGATGGGAAAGAGGGACAATAAGCCATGTACCCCTCATTAAGGGATGGTTAAAACAATATAAACTTTGAATAAGCAAATTTGATGTAGATCTGCATGTTACACCTCAAAGAGGGACAATTGAGAACAACGAGGGACAGCAGGATATGGACTCAAAAGAGGGACATTCCCTCCAAATCAGGGACACTTGGGAGGTAGGTAATATTTTCTTTGACTCAGAAAGGGTTGTCATACATCATGAATGTAACATTCCATATATTCCTATAGGGGGTCCATTAGAGGTTGTGATACCCTATTTCTCCATGATGCTTTAGAGAGTTCACTAAAGAGCAGCAACCTCATAATACTCAATGTATTCCTATAGAGAATCTACTATTGTGCAATGACAATATATTGCGTCATACATTACAATAGAGAATTCATTAGTGGGCAATGACATCACAACGAGGGGCTCAGTGACATCACAATGCTCCCTATAATTTTTAGAAAGTGCACTGGTGAGCAATGACATCACAATGCTCTATATATTCCTATAGAGTATCCACAGACCTGGCACTGTGACATCATAATGCTCCAAAAATTCCTGTAGAGAATCCACTGCTGGGCAATGACATCATAACACTCAATATATACCTATAGAGAATCCACCAGGGCAATGACATCATAAGGTTTTATATATTCCTGTAGGGAATCCACCAAGGGCAATGACATCATAATGCTCCATATATAGCTATAGAGAATTCAGCAGGGGCAATGACATCATAGCATTCTATATATACCTATGGAGAATCCACTGAGGGTTGGTGACATAACAATTCCCTATATATTCCTATAGAGAATCCACTAGGGGCAATGACATTATAACACTCCATATATACCTATAGAGAATCCACTAGGGGCAATGACATCATAACACTCAATATATACCTATAGAGAATCCACCAGGGCAATGACATCATAAGGTTTTATATATTCCTGTAGGGAATCCACCAAGGGCAATGACATCATAATGCTCCATATATAGCTATAGAGAATTCAGCAGGGGCAATGACATCATAGCGTTCTGTATATACCTATGGAGAATCCACTGAGGGTTGGTGACATAACAATTCCCTATATATTCCTATAGAGAATCCACTAGGGGCAATGACATTATAACACTCCATATATACCTATAGAGAATCCACTAGGGGCAATGACATCATAACACTCAATCTATACCTATAGAGAATCCAGTAGAGTCAATGACATCATAACATATATAAGATTCCCGGGCCGATCAGTTCCCTCCCCCCGGGGCATCCATTAGTGGGCAATGACATCACAATGATCTACATATTCTTACCGAATAGGGAGCAATGGCGTCACAGTAGCTCATATGTTCCTATAGAAAATCCAATGGAGGGCACAATGAAATGACATTGTAAAGATCCAAATATTTCAATAGGAAAATTCACTAGTGGGTAATGACATCAAAATCCTCTATTCCTATAGAATAGTAGTGTCAAACTCAAATACACAGTGGGACAAAATTAAAATCTTGGACAGAGTCACAGGTCAACCTTGATATTTATTGAAAAAATGTCCATCCAATGGCGCTCGGCTCCATTCAGTTTTTCTTATTCTCCTATAGAGGGTCCATTAGAGGTTGTGACACCCTATTTCTCCAAATGATGCTTTAGAGAGTCCACTAAAGAGCAGCAACCTCATAATACTCAATGTATTCCTATAGAGAATCTACTTTTGTGCAATGACAATATATTGCGTCATACATTACAATAGAGAATTCATTAGTGGGCAAAAACTGAATGGAGCCGAGCGCACTGATTGGCTGCGCAGCTGTGCCATTGGATGGACATTTTTTCAATAAATATCAAGGTGGACCCGATTCCTAATAGGAATAGAGGATATATACTGTATAATCGCTCTGTAAGGTGTATTTTTTGTATATTTATGCTGTAAGAGGCTATGTGCAATATTGTGAATTGGGTATGTGCAATTACATCTGCAAAGTTATTTAATACATTTTTACTGTTATAAGTTGTATTGCTCATTTTACTGCGATATTCTGTCTATTGGACACTTTGCTATTGTAAATATATGTATTTTGTCAATTATGAATTAGTGTGCACACCTTATTGGTTTACTTATACTATGTGAGAGGAGGGTATAGATGCAAACCTTGAAGGAAGGTTGCAGCACTCCTAACTGATAAATTGGTTTAAAGCTGGGACTGTAGCTATTGTGTGCTGAACCAATAATAATTATTCCCTATAATTTTATAGAAAGTGCACTGGTGAGCAATGGCATCACAATGTTCTATATAATCCTAAAGCGTATCCACAGAGTTGGCCACAAAATCCTGTAGAGAATCCACTGTTGGGCAATGACATCATATTGGCCCTTATATTGCTACAGCGAATCCACTGAGGGGCAATGACATCATAACACTCCATATATACCTAAAGAGAATGCACTAGGGAAATTACATCATAATGCTTTATATATTTCTGTAGAGAATCCACTAGGGGCAATAACATCATAATGTTCCATATATACCTATAGAGCAGGGGTACTCAACCACTTCTTTTAAAGGTCCATATACAGGCATCTGGTGAGAGGTGGAGGTCCTGGCGGGGGGGGGGGGGGGGGCTATAGATTCCGCAGGCAAAACTAAAAAAAGTTGGGATGGATGGGGCAGAGTGCCACTTCCCGCCCATGCAGTACTTCATATTGCAATGCTAGGCGGCGGGCAGCAGAGTCAGGAAAATGGCAGGGAGACTAAGCACTACATTGCCGATTATGTAAATGGGGCAGCGCTGAGCACGGCAACACAAAAGCAACTGAGTACAGGGCTGTCAGGGCAGGGGTCCGGAAATCTGGTGCCGAAGTCCGCATTCGGACCCCGGTCCGCCAGTTGAGTACGGCTGCTATAGAGAATACACTTGGGGCAATGACATCATAATGCTCCATGTATACTATAGAGAATTCAGCAGGGGCAATGACACCATAGTGCTCCATATATACCCATAGAGAATCCACTAGGGGTAATGACATCATAATGTTCCATATATACCTATAGAGAATACACTTGGGGCAATGACATCATAATGCTCCATGTATACTATAGAGAATTCAGCAGGGGCAATGACACCATAGTGCCCCATATATACCCATAGAGAATCCACTAGGGGTAATGACATCATAATGTTCCATATATACCTATAGAGAATACACTTGGGGCAATGACATCATAATGCTCCATGTATACTATAGAGAATTCAGCAGGGGCAATGACACCATAGTGCTCCATATATACCCATAGAGAATCCACTAGGGGTAATGACATCATAATGTTCCATATATACCTACAGAGAATACACTTGGGGCAATGACATCATAATGCTCCATGTATACTATAGAGAATTCAGCAGGGGCAATGACACCATAGTGCCCCATATATACCCATAGAGAATCCACTAGGGGTAATGACATCATAATGTTCCATATATACCTATAGAGAATACACTTGGGGCAATGACATCATAATGCTCCATGTATACTATAGAGAATTCAGCAGGGGCAATGACACCATAGTGCTCCATATATACCCATAGAGAATCCACTAGGGGTAATGACATCATAATGTTCCATATATACCTATAGAGAATACACTTGGGGCAATGACATCATAATGCTCCATGTATACTATAGAGAATTCAGCAGGGGCAATGACACCATAGTGCCCCATATATACCCATAGAGAATCCACTAGGGGTAATGACATCATAATGTTCCATATATACCTATAGAGAATACACTTGGGGCAATGACATCATAATGCTCCATGTATACTATAGAGAATTCAGCAGGGGCAATGACACCATAGTGCTCCATATATACCCATAGAGAATCCACTAGGGGTAATGACATCATAATGTTCCATATATACCTATAGAGAATACACTTGGGGCAATGACATCATAATGCTCCATGTATACTATAGAGAATTCAGCAGGGGCAATGACACCATAGTGCCCCATATATACCCATAGAGAATCCACTAGGGGTAATGACATCATAATGTTCCATATATACCTACAGAGAATACACTTGGGGCAATGACATCATAATGCTCCATGTATACTATAGAGAATTCAGCAGGGGCAATGACACCATAGTGCTCCATATATACCCATAGAGAATCCACTAGGGGTAATGACATCATAATGTTCCATATATACCTATAGAGAATACACTTGGGGCAATGACATCATAATGCTCCATGTATACTATAGAGAATTCAGCAGGGGCAATTACATCATAGTGCTCCATATATACCTATAGAGAACCCACTAGGGGTAATGACATCATAATGCTCCATATATACCCATAGAGAATCCCCTAGGTGCAATGGCATCATAACACGCAATATATACCTATAGAGAGTTCACTGAGGGTTGGTGACATAATTATTCCCCATATATTCCTATAGAGAATCCACTAGAGGCAATAACATAACACTAAATATATACCTATAGAGAATCCACTAGTGGGGCGCTCCCTATACCCTTAAGCAGAGTCCAGTAGGGGGCAGTGACACCATAATTCTCTGTATATTTTTAGTGGTGTGTCCACATAGGGACGATAATTAAGCTATATATAGTTAGCAAGTGACACACGCCTCTATATATCATTTAGGGAGACACAAATCCAGGCTGCTGACCAATCAGTATTAAGCAGCGATACAGCTACACCTCCAGAGTCTGCCCGGAGTCCCTCTTTAATATAAAATATCTGCAGCCTGCTCCCCGATGAGCGAGGGGGCTCCTCCCACACAAATATTTCATCCCGCCACCAGCCGCGGTGAAGAACAGATCATTGTTATAGTACAGGACTCACTAGAGGGGAATGTAACCCTTCCCTGGCCAAAACAAAACCCTGGCGTGCAGCCCGGAGAGAGAGCGCAGCTGGCGTGCAAGTGTCTGACAAATAAAGCAGAGACCCGAGAGCATAAACGTCAGGTGATCCCAACATTCTGCCTATTCTCTATCACCCCAGGTATGAAAATCGGATGGCAGAGCATGCTGGTGCTTGTAGTTCCAGTTCAAGAGATAATGTACAAGCAAGGGCAGAATTGTCAGCCTGAGGTGTAACATGCAGATCTGCATCAATATATGATTAATTTACCTATTTAAAGTGTTTATATTGTTGTATCTGCTACATCTCCTATCCATCCCTCAATGAGGGGGTGTGGCCTAATTTAACAAATGTCCCTCTTTCCCACCCTGAAAAGTTGGTAGGTATATCAATATACCTATACAGAAGGCATGGCATGCTGGTGCTTGTAGTTTCAAGACAGTTAAAGTGGACCAAAACCCACCGCAACTGATTCCCTCCCCCTCAGGGGCATCCAAAATCAGGATTAGATAAAGGATTTGCATATTGTTATTTAAACTGATTAGATCACTTGTGTTTATATAGATGATGATTGATATTTGTGTGCCAGCACTCTCCCCATCGCCTACACACTTCTATGTTGGGTTGTCTTATATGTAATGTCTCATTATGTGTTTTTTAAGGGATTTTAATTGTGTAGTGGTTATGTGTAGTGATTAATTCAGTGATATGGAATAAAATATACTTTTTTGATAACATTTTTTGAGTGCCTCCCTCTCTGATTCTGTGTTCATCAGCGGCATACATGACATCAGCGGCTCTGAGCGTGTGGATTGGCTGAGCGCCCGCGCATGTGTCGTAGGACCGGGGAGAGGTGAGTTGGCTTCGGTGATCTTGGGGGTTTCACACAGCGGGGCATCCCCCCGATCGAGAGAAAGGACTAAACCCAGGATAGTCAAAATCCTGGGTTTTGGTCCACTTTAAAGAATACTAGATCAGCTCAGCACCTTTAAGACTTTTACCACACAAAAATATACACTTTCATAAATTCTTTCGAAAGTGGACTTCCTCTTTAAATATAAAATAATATAGCAAATGGCTCTGATTGGACAAGACAGGACATGAGCCATAGGACCAGGAGGTGTTGAGTGTTACAGGGCGCTCTGTAGGGGGGTTCACACAGCGGGATGGGGCACCCCAAATCGGGATGGATATATATATACGCGTGTGTGTGTATGAGTCTGTAGTCTCTTTTGTACATTCTCTGCTGCATTTTGTGTTTCCTGTACATTGAGGTGATCTCTATGACTCCTTTTTCCTGTCTATGTTATCCACCATGCAAGCTGACATTCTCTTACTGCAATCATGTTCCAGTAAAGCCAGTTCTGGATTTGACTCAGTTGCACCCGGCGCTCACACTCTGCAACAAAGGTTACCCTACCTGCCCTCCTAACAATGCAGGATCTTAGGATCTTCTTCATCAGCTTCTACTTGCCAGAAAGGGCATGCTGCAGCTTGTAATTCAATGACAGCTGGAATCATAGATTGGTAGATCTAAATGATTACTGCAACACAGAAGGCCGATAACAAATGCTGACATCATATATATATATATATATATATATATATATATATATGTATCAGTGTGGCACTGTATGTTGTAGCTGCATATTGGGTTGCATTGAATAACACACAGACAGCTGTCACTCCAAATCCCTTAGCTCCACCCATGACGTATTGAGCCCCGCCCATGTGAGATGTCAGGCCAGAAATAAGGAAGTGGCAATTCCTTATAATTTCTAATGGCCAGTGTTCTTCAAGAGGAATAAAAGTCAATTCATCACTTCACAATTCACTCTTAAGGCAGATAATTATGTGGCCACCATCAGCAATCAGCTCAAGAATTTCAGAAGACATTCATTGACTTTGTATAGAAACGATAATCTGATCGGATATGTAATAGGATGCTGTGGCCAACGATCAGTTCTAATGTTTCAGAGACCCTCATTGATTTTTTTATAGGAACGATAATCTGATCAGATATGTAATAAGATGATGCAGCCAGCGATCAGCTTCAATATTTTAGAGACCCTCATTGACTTTGTATATGACCAATCATCTGACCATATATTAATAAGATGCTGTGGCTATCGATCAACTCTAAGATTTTAGAGACCCTTAAAGACTTTGTAAAAAGAAAAGATCATCTGTACAGATATGTAGTTGACCATCAATTACTATGTATAGGAATGATCATCTGATCACATATGTAATAACATGCTACAGCCAGCAATCATCATTCATATTTTAGCAAATCTCATTGACTTTGTATATGACCAATCATCTGATCAGAAATGTAACAAGATGTTGTGGCTATCAATCAGCTCTAAGATTTTAGAGCCCCCATTGACTTGGTATAGAAACAGTCATCTGATCGGGTATGTAACAAGATGATGTTGCCAGTGATAAGCTTAAACAATAAGATGCTGTGGCTATTGATCAGCTCCAATATTGTAGAGACCCCCATTGACTTGGTATTGAAACGGTCATTTGATGGGTATGTAACAAGATGCTGCGGCCAGTGAACAGCTTAGACAATTTAGAGACCCTTATTGACTTTTTATAGAAATGATTATCTGATCAAATACCTAATAAGACACTGCAGCCAGTGGCCTGCTCAAACATTTTGGAAACCCTCATTGACTTTGTATAAGAATGATCATCTGATCAGATATATAATAAGACATGGTGGTCAGCGATCAGCGCCAACATTTTAGAAACTCTCATTGACTTTGTATAGGAACAATCATCTGATCAGATATTAATAAGTAATAAGATGATGTGGCTATCGATCACCTTGAAGACTTTGTAAGAAAAAAAAAAAAAAACAATCATCTGATCAGATTTGTAATTGACGACTATGTATAGGAATGATCATCTGATATGGAATAAGATGCTGCAGCCAGCGATCATCATTAATATTTTAGAGCATCTCATTGACTTTGTATAGGAACAATCATTTGATCGGATATGTGATAAGATGTTACAGCTATGGATCAGCTCTAAAATTTTAGAGACTCTCAATGACTTTGTAAAAAGAAACGATCATCTGATCAGATATGTAACTGACACTCCAAATACCTTTTTATATAGGAACAATCATCTGAACAGATATGTAACTGACACTCCAAATACCTTTTTATATAGGAACGATCATCTGAACAGATATGTAACTGACACTCCAAATACCTTTTTATATAGGAACGATCATCTGATCAGATATGTAACTGACACTCCAAATACCTTTTTATATAGGAACGATCATCTGAACAGATATGTAACTGACACTCCAAATACGTTTTTATATAGGAACGATCATCTGATCAGATATGTAACTGACACTCCAAATACTTTTTTATATAGGAACGATCATCTGATCAGATATGTAACTGACACTCCAAATACTTTTTTATATAGGAACGATCATCTGATCAGATATGTAACTGACACTCCAAATACTTTTTTATATAGGAACGATCATCTGATCAGATATGTAACTGACACTCCAAATACTTTGTATATAGGAACAATCATCCAATCGGAGCTGCTGCTTTAAGCGGTTGTTCCGGCGTTCCCCGGGGCCTACATGTGCTAACATGGATATCCCGCTTGATCCAAGCAGTAGGAGCCGTGTTATCAATTAAACCTCGGCTCTTCGTTCCCGCTGGAGCGCACATGTGCCCACAGGAAGCAAGGACGGCGTGCCTGGATCCAGGCGGAAGGCTCGGGGTCCGCGAGCTGCCGGGACACAATGGAGACGATTGTGCCTCCCCCGTCCGCTCTGTACAAACACCGGCTTATTTTTAGGGGATAATTTCGGATTTGGCAGCCGCAGCGCATTGCAAGATGTCAATTGTGGCAATATAACCACCGCAATTGAGCAACCACGAATTGTTCCAGGATGACTATTAATGAGGCTGGGGGAACAAGGTGTGCGCGGGAAGGATGTTTACCTCGCTGCTCTATATGTTACCATTATATATTACTAGCTGCTATAGCGTCCTGGTAGCGCAGTGTTTATATGACACATTAGGTACCACTGGTCACCAGCAGGTGGCAGTGCTCCATTCAAGGCTAGTTCACTGTGGTGGTATATTAAGCCACTGTCCCTGACCTATGAATCATTATGATCAAGCTAAAGAGAGAAACTGAATTCCTAAACTAAAAAAAAGTGGGTGTTAGAGGGTTTTGATCTGCTTTACAGAACTATCAGGTAGACTATTGCTATCTAAATGAGGTAGATTTGGAGTTCTTTCCTAGCCATAAAACAGCAATAAAGTGGACCAAAGGCAGGATTTTGACTATCCTGGGTTTCGGCCCTTGCCCTGGGTGTACCCCGATAGGGATGCCTCATTGTGTGAGACCCCCAGGTCACCCAATTTGACTCATCCTTCCCCGGTCCTATAGTGGGATATGCGGCCTCTCGTCCAATTAGCTTGCTCGGATCCACTCCTATCCCTTTGTCTAAGAGCTTGTCTAAGGCTGGTGGCCGCATCCCCTGCTTACCCTCTAACAGGGATCGTGCCCGCGCCGGCCATTCCCAAAATCAGATAGTTAAATCCCAGGTTTTGGTCCATTTTAAGAGCAGTTGGGCTGCTGCCTATATTAACCAAGATCATTTAGGGGGATCAGGCAAAACCGAGCAATGAAATGGGCTAAAGTGGGGAACAGGAACTTTTGCTCAGGCACAGTTCTGATTGTGGGGCACCAGGATCCCACTCCCCAGCAAGGACGGTCCTGAAATCTAATGCCCAAAAACCAGGACTCAACCCTGAAAACCAAGTTCTAAGGATCTCCCCAGGAAGCTGCACATCAGACGGAGGAAAACTAAGAATGCACCCTGAGTTCTACACTGTGAATTAAAGTGGACCAGGCTATGAGACTCCAGGGCAGGCATTCTTGCTCCCCCTGGGGCACCCCGATCAGGGCTGTCTCGTTGTGTGAAACCCCCAGGTTGCCCAAAAACTCACCTTAATTTCCGGTCCAACGCCGCATGTGTCAGCAGTGGGCAAATCTATGCGATCCCTTTAGCAAGGCAGACATTTGTGAACGGCTGGCACGGGCACACTCCCTGTTAAAGGGTAGCGAGGGATGTGGCCACCAGTGCGCTCGGACCCGCTCACATTAGAGGAGATCCTGGACGAAGGGGCTTAAGCGGATCCGAGCGCGCTGATTGAATGAGAGGGCTGCACATGCGCCTTAGGATCGCGGGACACCCCCGATCGGGGGAGTAAAGTCAAAATCCTGGGTTTTGGTCCATAAACTATTATGTGTTGGAACAATCTCTTCGCCAGCCGCTGTTCAAATCCTGTGTGCTGTTGCTCAAATCTCACGTGCATTTGCGCTCAGTGTCATTGGAGCCTATGTAATGACACGGCGCATCCGCGAGATCCGAGGGGCGGCACAGTGTCCGCCGGGAAGCCAAAGGCTTCCAAGATGGCGCTGCCCTATGGAAGTCAGCGAGGAAGCGGAGGATTGCTGAGCGCGATGGGACAGAAGAGGTAAGTTTTTATTATTCAAATGCTCAACCGGATGGGCAGGGGGCCCAGATTTGGGGAGTTTTTATGAACTCCCCAGACATACAATGTTCCTCTTTATCATTTCCCCTATTTTTCTAAATCTTTAGCTTATTCTTGTCCTGTTAAAGTGGACCAACACCCTGCCCCCTTTTTTTTTTTAATGTTTACTTTAAAAATATGTAAATAAACCAGGAAGACCCGAATAACAAAGTTATAAAAAAAAAAAACTTACCTTGTATGTTCCCTCAGCGCGTCGCTAGATTTTAAAAAATCGGCCGCCATCTTAATTTTCCTCCTAACAGGAAGAGATCCTTTGACCTCTTCCTGTTAAAATCGCGTGCATGCGCGGTAGATAGGTGAAGCGCCGCTCGCTCCCGATGCAAGCGGCGCTTCACCTATCTACCGCGCATGCGCGCTCATTCTAATCTAACTGAATGGCCGAGATAGTAAAAGGCGGGGATAGGCCAATGACGTGGCTCATCCCCGCCTTTCAGCTCCTCCCTTTCATCTTTTACACACCACCGATCCGTACAGACACACACACCTGTTCCATGCACACACACCCACCCCATCCGTGAACACACACCCCCGATCCGTGCACATACACCCCATCCATGCAGACCGACCCTATCCATGCAGACCGACACCATCCATGCAGACCCACACCATCCATCCATCCATGCAGGCATCACATAATTTGCGTGCACGGATCAGGAGGAGAGACAGCGTGGCCGAGACAGCGTGGCCGAGGCAGCGTGGGTTGGTGCGGGGTAGGTAGATATTCCCCGCACAGCTGCGCTGTCTCGCCCAACTTCAGAGCAGCTGACCCGGGGGGGGGGGGGGGGGCTGGGGGGGGGCCACGGAGCACGGGCGGCCATAAAAACTTCTGCCCACACACACACAGGGGCAACCGGAATGAAAAAACGGCGTGCTGCACCATTATAAACAAATCATAAACAAACTCACCTGTCCTACAACCAGCACGAGACGAGAGGGAAGGCGCTGAAAATATGAGTTAGTGGAGGGAGGGAGGGGAGTGAGAGGAGGGGAGGCGGAGTCATGTGTCTGCAGCCAATCATGGCTGAGCACAGCTCTACCAATCACAGACAAATAGAGCTGGGAGACGTGCACGCTCCCGAGGACACGCCCGCAGATGACATCAAGACGACACAGCAAAATTGCGCGAGAGAAGAGAGGAGAAGCTCCACGGACAAAATATGCAAATGACGGAAAAGCATGATTGACATCGGACAAGACCTGGAGGGTGGGACTTCCGGCGAGGTAAATATTAAAATTACAGGCGCTGCGAGGAACAGATGGCTCCAACAGTCATCAAAAGGTAAGTGTTTTTTTATATTAAAGCTAATAAAACGATGTTGTTTTGGAGGGTGTTGGTCCACTTTAAATTTCGACTCAATATCATCAAAAATAGCTCCCTGGAGATGAGTTGGCCGCCGGAGTAGAAGAGTTTCTGGGCCCCTTTTATTTACTGGTTGTTATTTGGCTGCACAGGACGTTTCGATATTCTCACTGGCTGAGGTTAAACCCAAACATTTCGCTTTATTTTCAGGTCACGTTGCTACAGACAATCGGATCGAGGGCCAAGAAGAAAAGAAAGAGAGCGATGCTCTAATCCGAACAAGCAATGAGACAGAGTCAGAATCAGATGGATTCTACTAATCCTTGGTTGTTTATCAGGAATATTTGGAGCCATTGAAGGGCCAAAATGTAAATATTTCATGAAATGTTTTGCTCTCTCGCTTCAGATGGATTCTGTTATCAGGCCCACGGCACCTCGCTGAATGATCTATCAATCGCGCCATGCGTCACCAGTGAGACACCGACAATACCATGATTGCTCAGTCTAGGAATCTTCAAGAGGACTTCTTTGTCTCGTCAGGCCTGTGAAAGATCTGTGTGATTCCTTCTGTAGGATGAGCGAGCAGGAGATGCCCCTAGTTTTGGTGATTGAAAGGACAAGGGGGCAAGAGGCAGAGGGTCGCTCATGAGTGTGTTCATTATTATATTATATGCAGGGCATGCACCGGTACTGGGCGTACCAGGGGGGCGAAAGGCAGAGGGTCGCTCATGGTTGTGTTCATTATTATATTATATGCAGGGCAGGCACCAGTACTGGGCGTACCAGGGGGGCGAGAGGCAGAGGGTCGCTCATGGTTGTGATCATTATTATATTATATGCAGGGCAGGCACCAGTACTGGGCGTGCCATGGGGGCGAGAGGCAGAGGGTTGCTAATGGTTGTGATCATTATTATATTATATGCAGGGCAGGCACCAGTACTGGGCATGCCATGGGGGCGAGAGGCAGAGGGTTGCTAATGGTTGTGATCATTATTATATTATATGCAGGGCAGGCACCAGTACTGGGTGTGCCAGGGGGGTGAGAGGCAGAGGGTCGCTCATGGTTGTGATCATTATTATATTATGCAGGGCAGGCACTAGTACTGGGCGTGCCAGGGGGGGCGAGAGGCAGAGGGTCGCTCATGATTGTGATCATTATTATATTATATTCAGGGCAGGCACCAGTACTGGGTGTGCCAGGGGGGTGAGAGGCAGAGGGTCGCTCATGGTTGTGTTTATTATTATATTATGCAGGGCAGGCACTTGTACTGGGCGTGCCAGGGGGGCGAGAGGCAGAGGGTCGCTCATGATTGTGATCATTATTATATTATGCAGGGCAGGCATCAGTACTGGGCGTGCCAGGGGGGCGAGAGGCAGGGGGTCGCTCATGATTGTGATCATTATTATATTATGCAGGGCAGGCATCAGTACTGGGCGTGCCAGGGGGGTGAGAGGCAGAGGGTTGCTCGCAGTTGTGATCATTATTATATTATATGCAGGGCAGGCACCAGTACTGGGTGTGCCAGGGGGGCGAGAGGCAGTGGTTGTGTTAATTATTATATTATATCAACAGTCACTGAATTTATACATGCCTAGGATAAGCACACATCTATCCTAAGATAAAGAGTACATACAGTATACAGTACACATAAGGGCAGACTAGATGGACCGTATGGTCTCCTTCTGCCATCAAACTTCTATGTTTCTATATGCAGGGCAGGCACCAGTACTGGGCGTGCCAGGGGGGCGAGAGACAGAGGGTCGTTTGCAGTTGTGATCATTATTATATTATGCAGGGCAGGCACCAGTACTGGGCGTGCCAGGGGGGCGAGAGGCAGAGGGTCGTTTGCAGTTGTGATCATTATTATATTATGCAGGGCAGGCACCAGTACTGGGTGTGCCAGGGGGGCGAGAGACAGAGGGTCGCTCATGGTTGTGTTCATTATTATATTATATGCAGGTTAGGCATCAGTACTGGGCGTGCCAGGGGGGTGAGAGGCAGAGGGTCGCTCATGGTTGTGTTCATTATTATATTATATGCAAGGCAGGCACCAGTACTGGGTGTGCCAGGGGGGCGAGAGGCAGAGGGTCGCTCATGGTTGTGATCATTATTATATTATGCAGGGCAGGCACCAGTACTGGGCGTGCCAGGGGGGCGAGAGGCAGGGGGTCGTTTATGGTTGTGATCATTATTATATTATGCAGGGCAGGCACCAGTACTGAGCGTGCCAGGGGGGCGAGAGGCAGAGGGTCGCTCATGGTTGTGATCATTATTATATTATGCAGGGCAGGCACCAGTACTGGGCGTGCCAGGGGGGCGAGAGGCAGAGGGTCGCTCATGGTTGTGATCATTATTATATTATGCAGGGCAGGCACCAGTACTGGGCGTGCCAGGGGGGCGAAAGGCAGGGGGTCGTTTATGGTTGTGATCATTATTATATTATGCAGGGCAGGCACCAGTACTGGGCGTGCCAGGGGGTGAGAGGCAGAGGGTCGCTCATGATTGTGATCATTATTATTAGGGATGAGCGAATCGATCCGGACGAACCCGGATTTGTTCCGAATTTCATGAAAAATTCGATTCTGAACGAATCCGAATTTCCCCGTGATTCGATCGATTAAAGTTTTCCTTTAAACTCCATTTATTTCAATTACAGGCATTCTAAAATGGTGGAAGCACATGTCCGGACATATCCCCTGGGGCAAGGTATCATGGGAAAGTCACATGCAGCCTATCAGCAGCCAGGAAGCCCGGTGACGTCACCATGCTATATAAAGTGGCGGCCATCTTCCTTGTGCGCATTTCAGCGTTCTATTGCGGCCAGAGCACAGCTGGTTACAGACAGGGACAGAGAGTTAGAGATAGGTAGGGAAAGTCCGAGAGGCAGACAGAGAGGTAGACAGAGCCAGGGAAAGATAGGGAAAAACCGGAACCATCCAGCCAGGGACAGCATTCAAGTGACAGGGAATTTTTTTTTTTTTATTTTCATTAGCCAGATCATTTTTCAATTCAATTTCAGTTCTTTGTGCTGTAAATCTGCCTTGCCACTGTGCATCCCATCTATGCAGTGGCTAATTTAACCCTATCTGTTACACACGAGCATTTCTAAAAACTGGATAAGTTTTAATTTAGTTTTAATATTTTTTGTCCTGCTTTAAATACACCAGCCCACATGGCAATCCCAAACCTACTCTTAGCACCCTATCTGTTATACTAAATACGTTTGTTCATCCTCAGCTTAATCAAACTATTGCATTTTGAATTGGTTTTTGTCCTGCTTTAAATACACCAGCCCACATGGGCATTCCAAACCTACACTTAGCAGCCTATCTGTTATACTAAATACGCTTGTTCATTCTTCCTCAGCTTAATCAAAGTATTTCATTTTGAATTGGTTTTTGGTCTGCCTTTAACAAAAAAAACACCAGGCCGCAGGGCATCCCATACCTGCATTTAGAAGCCTATCTGTTATACTAAATACGCTTGTTCATCCTTCCTCAGCTTAATCAAAGTATTGCATTTTGAATTGTTTTTTGTCCTGCTACCAAACACTAGGCCGCAGGGTATCCCAAACCTGCACTTAGCAGCCTATCTGTTATACTAAATACGCTTGTTGCTCCTCAGCATAATCAAACTATTGCATTTTGAATTGTTTTTTGTCCTGCTGCCAAAACACTAGGCCGCAGGGTATCCCAAACCTGCACTTAGCAGCCTATCTGTTATACTAAATACGCTTGTTGATCCTCAGCTTAATCAAACTATTGCATTTTGAATTGTTTTTTGTCCTGCTGCCAAAACACTAGGCCGCAGGGTATCCCAAACCTGCACTTAGCAGCCTATCTGTAATACAAAATGCGCTTGTTGATCCTCAGCTTAATCAAACTATTGCATTTTGAATTGGTTTTTGTCCTGCTGCCAAAACACTAGGCCGCAGAGTATCCCAAACCTGCACTTAGCAGTCTATCTGTTATACTAAATACGCTTGTTGCTTCTCAGCTTAATCAAACTATTGCATTTTGAATTGGTTTTTGTCCTGCTGCCAAAACACTAGGCCGCAGGGTATCCCAAACCTGCACTTAGCAGCCTATCTGTTATACTAAATACGCTTGTTGCTCCTCAGCTTAATAAACTATTGCATTTTGAATTGGTTTTTGTCCTGCTGCCAAAACACTAGGCCGCAGGGTATCCCAAACCTGCACTTAGCAGCCTATCTGTTATACTAAATATGCTTGTTGATCCTCAGCTTAATCAAACTATTGCATTTTGAATTGTTTTTTGTCCTGCTGCCAAAACACTAGGCCGCAGGGTATCCCAAACCTGCACTTAGCAGCCTATCTGTAATACAAAATGCGCTTGTTGATCCTCAGATTAATCAAACTATTGCATTTTGAATTGGTTTTTGTCCTGCTGCCAAAACACTAGGCCGCAGGGTATCCCAAACCTGCACTTAGCAGCCTATCTGTTATACTAAATACGCTTGTTGCTCCTCAGCTTAATAAAACTATTGCATTTTAATTTGGTTTTTGTCCTGCTGCCAAAACACTAGGCCGCAGGGTATCCCAAACCTGCACTTAGCAGCCTATCTGTTATACTAAATACGCTTGTTGCTCCTCTGCTTAATCAAACTATTGCATTTTGAATTGGTTTTTGTCCTGCTGCCAAAACACTAGGCCGCAGGGTATCCCAAACCTGCACTTAGCAGCCTATCTGTTATACTAAATACGCTTGTTGCTCATCAGCTTAATCAAACTATTGCATTTTGAATTGGTTTTTGTCCTGCTGCCAAAACACTAGGCCGCAAGGTATCCCAAACCCACACTTAGCAGCCTATCTGTTATACTAAATACACTTGTTGATCCTCAGCTTAATCAAACTATTGCATTTTGAATTGGTTTTTGTCCTGCTGCCAAAACACTGGGCCGCAGGGTATCCCAAACCTGCACTTAGCAGCCTATCTGTAATACAAAATGCGCTTGTTGATCCTCAGCTTAATCAAACTATTGCACTTTGAATTGGTTTTTGTCCTGCTGCCAAAACACTAGGCCGCAGGGCATCCCAAACCTGCACTTAGCAGCCTATCTGTTATACTAAATACGCTTGTTGCTCCTCAGCTTAATCAAACGATTGCATTTTGAATTGGTTTTTGTCCTGCTGCCGAAACACTAGGCCGCAGGGTATCCCAAACCTGCACTTAGCAGCCTATCTGTTATACTAAATACGCTTGTTGCTCCTCAACTTAACCCTTTTGTTGCCAAGCACGTAACACCTACGTGCTGGCTTGGCTGGGCCTTAAGTGCCAAGCCCGTAGGTGTTACGTGCTTGACTTTCCTCGCTTCTAGTTTAAAAAATAAAAATCAAAAATATTCACCTGACCCCTTGTTGGATCCGGCCGGGTCTCCTCTTTAATTTGGTGCCATCCGATCCCCCGTGGGGGGTCGGATGGCTCCAGGAGAGCCCCCGGAATAGGCCGCCCCCCCCCCCGCTTCTGCAGCAGCAGCTGCTAACTGTAAAAAAAAATAAAAAATAAAAATGACATTCACTTACCTGTGTGTGCGCTGGCTCCCGCTGTCCCTCCTCTTCACCTGGGGGGCCTCCGATCCCCCCCCAGGACTTACCGATCTTCAGGAGAGAGCCTGGGAGGCTCTCTCCTCTCTTCTTCACGATGGTGGCCGCCATCTTGCCTCTAAGCCCCGCCCCCTTGGGGGCGGGGCTTATGACGTCATCCCGGTCCCGATCACCGGCTTCAGCTTTCTCAGCTTCTCAGATGCCGGTGATCGGTGCCCTGGAAGGAGGTGACAGGAGATCCTCTGATCTCCTGCCTTCTCCTTCTCTGGATGCCGATCACAGGCATCTGTCAGCTGAGCGGCGAGGGACAAGAGCTTGCAATCGAAGGTAAGTACAGTTAAAAAAATTTTTTTTTTTTTTGAATAAAATACTTTTTATTATTGTGTGGTGGTTTTTTTTCACATTAACTCTTTGTGAGCTGGTAAGGGGTCCATGAGACCCCTTATACCAGTTCACAAGGCTGGGGGGGTGGCAAGTCACCTGCCCTAGCGGGTGGCTTGCCATTGACCCCCGCACCCCCATTACCTGCCTCCCCAAAGGCCAGGGGGGGGCAGAAGAGCCCGGGCCCACATAGGCTATGTGGGCTCGTAGGCTGCAGGGTGGGGGGGCCACCAAAGCTGGCCCCCCCACTCTGTGCCTACAAGCCCCCATAGCTGGTCCCGGGCTGGTTACTTTGGGTAAGGGGGACCCCACGTCATTTTTTTTTTTGGATTTTTAAGGGTTTTTAACCCTTAAAAATCCAAAAAAAAATGGGGTCCCCCTCCCCGGGAAGGGGGACCCTATGTCATTTTTTTTTTTTAATTAACCATTTGTCATCCAGCAGCTATAAAAGGCTTCTGGGCAGGAAAGGGTGTCTACCTATACATATGTGGTATCGCTGTAACCGGGAGAAATTGGGGTTTCTCACGCAATAAGATTTTATTGACAAACTTACATTTTTTATTACAAAAAAACTCTACAAATTGTAAAAAAATATATATTTTTTAATTTTTTTCACACATTTCACCCAAAAATGTTGAGAATACACCTAAAAAATACAAACAAGACATTTCATGTTAAAGCCCAGACTCTGTTGAAAAAAACAATATATAATTTTCCTGGGAAATCCCTGGAAATCCTTTCAAAAATGACAGTTGAACATGTGTAGCGCGAAACAGTGAAACTCAGTCTGGCAACAGGGAGTGGGAAATGCTGCAGGTAGGCTGGCAGCGAAAGGGTTAATCAAACTATTGCATTTTGAATTGGTTTTTTTCCTGCTGCCAAAACACTGGGCCGCAGGGTATCCCAAACCTGCACTTAGCAGCCTATCTGTAATACAAAATGCGCTTGTTGATCCTCAGCTTAATCAAACTATTGCATTTTGAATTGGTTTTTGTCCTGCTGCCAAAACACTAGGCCGCAGGGTATCCCAAACCTGCACTTAGCAGCCTATCTGTTATACTAAATACGCTTGTTGCTCCTCAGCTTAATCAAACGATTGCATTTTGAATTGGTTTTTGTGCTGCTGCCAAAACACTAGGCCGCAGGGTATCCCAAACCTGCACTTAGCAGCCTATCTGTTATACAAAATATGCTTGTTGCTCCTCAGCTTAATCAAACTATTGCATTTTGAATTGGTTTTTGTCCTGCTGCCAAAACACTAGGCCGCAGGATATCCCAAACCTGCACTTAGCAGCCTATCTGTTATACTAAATACGCTTGTTGCTCCTCAGCTTAATCAAACTATTGCATTTTGAATTGGTTTTTGTCCTGCTGCCAAAACACTAGGCCACAGGGTATCCCAAACCTGCACTTAGCAGCCTATCTGTTATACTAAATACGCTTGTTGATCCTCAACTTAATCAAACTATTGCATTTTGAATTGTTTTTTTTCCTGCTGCCAGAACACTAGGCCGCAGGGTATCCCAAACCTGCACGTAGCAGCCTATCTGTTATACAAAATACGCTTGTTGCTCCTCAGCTTAATCAAACTATTGCATTTTGAATTGGTTTTTGTCCTGCTGCCAAAACACTAGGCCGCAGAGTATCCCAAACCTGCATGTAGCAGCCTATCTGTTATACAAAATACGCTTGTTGCTCCTCAGCTTAATCAAACTATTGCATTTTGAATTGGTTTTTGTCCTGCTGCCAAAACACTAGGCCGCAGGGTATCCCAAACCTGCACTTAGCAGTCTATCTGTTATACTAAATGCGCTTGTTGATCCTCAGCTTAATCAAACTATTGCATTTTGAATTGGTTTTTGTCCTGCTTTAAATTCCCCAGCCCACATGGGCTTCCCAAACATGCACTTAGCAGCCTATCTGTTATACTAAATACGCTTGTTGATCCTCAACTTAATCAAACTATTGTGTTTTGAATTGGTTTTTGTCCTGCTGCCAAAACACTACGCCACAGGGTATCCCAAACCTGCACTTAGCAGCCTATCTGTTATACTAAATACGCTTGTTGCTCCTCAGCTTAATCAAACTATTGCCTTTTGATTTGGTTTTTGTCCTTCTGCCAAAACACTAGGCCACAGGGTATCCCAAACCTGCACTTAGCAGCCTATCTGTTATACAAAATACGCTTGTTGCTCCTCAGCTTTTTCAAACTATTGCTGTCAGGACTATACCGAACACCCGTCTGTCTTGAGCTGGTAACCCCCAATCTCCACCGCCTCTTCTGCCTATAGACAAGCCCCCGCTTGTAGGAGACGCGGGTAATGCCTCTCCCAGTCGGTTGCCCCCAGGACTTATAGGGCGCAAAGGATACCAGCTTAAGGTGCAGACAGATGAATGGCAGGGAATCCCGAATGAGGATGCCGGATGGCAGAAGTCCAAATACAGGCCGAGGTCAAACCAGGGGGTCACAGGGCGTGGTATCCAAAGGAGGTAACAAAGGGGTAGTCAAGCGAGCCGAGGTCAAATCCAGGAGGTCACGGTGCGAGGTATCAGAGGGGTCAGGCAGAATCGTAGTCAGGCAAAGCGAAAGGTCAGGGCAGGCAGCAAGCAAGGGAAGTCGAGGTCCAAAAGCCGAATAATATCAGGAGACACTGTAACGCACATCCAGAACCCAGAGGCTATAACGGGCACTGGGATGATGGAGCAGTAAAACTTTATAGGGAATACTGGCCACTAAGGAAGGGGGCAATTGGAGGGAAGGACAGTGATTGGTGCATACAAAAATAATGGGATCGGTCCCAGGAGCTGGACGGCCCAGGCCAGACAGGCCGACCAGTCCCTGGGTCCGATCCCAGGATCCAGCCGCAGATTGGCCACTTTAAACTCGCCCCCGGCGGGCGCGCTGGGGAAAGCGCCGCCGGGAGGCATAAGAGAGACGTGCTCGCGCGCGCGCGCGAGCACGATGCGAGACAGGCGCGCCCCCGCCTGGAGGAGGCAGCGTCACGCCACCCGGAAGACCAGCAGGCCGGCGCAGCCGCGCGGAGCGGGCTGCGATGCGGCCACCAGCCGCGTCCTGCGCCGCCAGCCCCTGGAGCCCACGGCGGTGCCGAGGGGACGGAAGACCCGGGGACCGCCGAGCAGCAGCCCACTGGGGCCCACCCGACAGCGCGCCGCGGGACCCGGAACGGCGACAAGGTAAGTGTCTAACAATTGCATTTTGAATTGGTTTTTGTCCTGCTGCCAAAACACTAGGCCGCAGGGTATCCCAAACCTGCACTTAGCAGCCTATCTGTTATACTAAATACGCTTGTTGATCCTCAGCTTAATCAAACTATTGCATTTTGAATTGGTTTTTGTCCTGCTGCCAAAACACTAGGCCGCAGGGTATTCCATACCTGCACTTAGCAGCCTATCTGTTATACAAAATGCACTTGTTGCTCCTCAGCTTAATCAAACTATTGCATTTTGATTTG
The DNA here is from genome assembly GCA_027917425.1 of Gastrophryne carolinensis. Taxonomy (NCBI): domain Eukaryota; kingdom Metazoa; phylum Chordata; class Amphibia; order Anura; family Microhylidae; genus Gastrophryne; species Gastrophryne carolinensis. The sequence goes on from CM051243.1 coordinate 77,338,860, forward strand.
GTTTTTGTCCTGCTGCCAAAACACTTGGCCGCAGGGTATCCCAAACCTGCACTTAGCAGCCTATCTGTTATACAAAATACGCTTGTTGCTCCTCAGCTTAATCAAACTGTTGCATTTTGATTTTGTTTTTGTCCTGCTGCCAAAACACTAGGCCGCAGGGTATCCCAAACCTGCACATAGCAGCCTATCTGTTATACAAAATACGCTTGTTGCTCCTCAGCTTAATCAAACTATTGCATTTTGAATTGGTTTTTGTCCTGCTGCCGAAACACTAGGACGCAGGGTATCCCAAACCTGCACTTAGCAGCCTATCTGTTATACTAAATATGCTTGTGGATCCTCAGCTTAATCAAACTATTGCATTTGGAATTGGTTTTTGTCCTGCTGCCAAAACACTAGGCCGCAGGGTATCCCAAACCTGCACTTAGCAGCCTATCTGTTATACAAAATACGCTTGTTGCTCCTCAGCTTAATCAAACTTTTGCATTTTGATTTTGTTTTTGTCCTGCTGCCAAAACACTAGGCCGCAGGGTATCCCAAACCTGCACTTAGCAGCCTATCGGTTATACAAAATACGCTTGTTGCTCCTCTGCTTAATCAAACTGTTGCATTTTGAATTGGTTTTTGTCCTGCTGCCAAAACACTAGGCCACAGGGTATCCCAAACCTGCACGTAGCAGCCTATCTGTTATACTAAATAAGCGTTGTTCAGCCTCATTTTTATTCAGCTATTGCATTTTGAATTGGTTTTTGGTCTGCTGCCAAAACACTAGGCCACAGGGTATCCCCTATTGCCAACAGCAGCTGAGGCAGCAAGGTGTTAGCAGCATGGTTGGCAGTCAGCATGGGGGCACAATTGTAAAGCCTGGAGCCAAACGGGGCCAGGGTAGAGCACCTGCTGCACGGCAGGCTACCTTATCGGGAGGTAGTGGAGCAGGGGTTCATGGAGTTGGCGACAGTAGCAGTGAATCAGTGCTGCCTGTTGGTGGGAAAAGTAGCTACTCGGCAGTGGGGCAGTTTTTCCTGAAGCATCCTCAGGAGGGTAACATGGCCACATCGAAGATATGTAGGCAGAAGGTGAAGCGTGGCCAGGGCCCAAATGTTGGCACTATGGCCCTGCGTCAACATATGATGCATCACCATAAAGCGGCCTGGGAGAACCGAGGCTCCGAAGAGGTGGTCCAGCCGGCTTCCTCACCAAGCGGCACGCCGCTCCCAATTTCTGCCAGCCAAGGCTCCAGCACCTCAGCCGAAGGCAGCTGTGCGTCATACCCATCCTCTGTCGCTCCTCCTGATGCTCCTGCTCCTCCTCCTCCAAGTCATGCATCCCGCCAGCAATCCATCAGCGAAGCCATGTCCAAGAGACAGCATTATGCGCCCACTCATCCTATGGCGCAGAAGCTGAATGTGCTCCTGTCCAAGTTGCTGGTGCTGCAGTCGCTCCCTTTTCAGGTGGTGGACTCTGCACCTTTCAGAGAACTGATGGCTTGTGCCGAGCCGAGGTGGAGAGTCCCAAGCCATCATTTCTTTGCCAAGTCTTGGTGAACGGATTCACACAGGAGAGGAACTGCTTAAATTTATTCATCACGAAATCCAAACATGGCTTACTCCAAGAAAACTTAAAATGGGAATCATGGTTACCGACAATGGGAAGAACATTTTGTCTGCACTGCGCCAAGGAAATCAGACCCATGCGCCCTGCATGGCTCACGTCTTCAATCTGGTTGTCAAGCGGTTTCTGAAGTGTTCCCCCCATCTGCAAGACATCCTAACAACTTCAAGGAAACTTTGCATGCACTTCAGCCACTCATACACCGCCAAACACACCCTTCTTGAGCTACAGCGTCAGAACGGTAGCCCCCCACATAGTCTGATTTTCAATGTTTCCACCCGTTGGAATTCCACCCTTCACATGTTGGACCGATTATATGAACAGAGAAAAGCCATCACGGATTTCCTAATGATCCAAGCGGATAGGGGGACTCCCCTGTGTAACTTCAATGTCAACCAGTGGCAGCTCATACGTGACACCTGCCGTTTTCTCAGGCCCTTTGAGGAAGCCACTTTATTTGTCAGTCGGCAGGATTACGAGATGAACGACGTGATTCCACTGCTTCATGTACTACAGCACATGTTGGAAACCATGGCTGGTCAGGGCACTGGAGACATGGCGTCTACTTCTTACGGCCACATGAACCCCGTTGGAGCTGAACTGGAGGAGGAAGAGGAGGAGGAGTGGCCCAGTGAAGCACAGTTTAGGCTTGGCGAAATGGCTGTTTTTTCTAGTCAGCGGACCGGAGAGGAGGAGCAGCCAGAGGAGCTAGAGGGTTTTGAGGAAGGCGAGACAGAGGACCCGGACACACCGTGGCAGTATGCAGTGGAGATGGAGACAGGTAGTCCCTCCGAGTCACTTGCACAAATGGCAATTTTGAATTGGTTTTTGTCCTGCTGCCAAAACACTAGGCCGCAGGGTATCCCAAACCTGCACTTAGCAGCCTATCTGTTATACTAAATACGCTTGTTGATCCTCAGCTTAATCAAACTATTGCATTTTGAATTGGTTTTTGTCCTGCTGCCAAAACACTAGGCTGCAGGGTATCCCATACCTGCACTTAGCAGCCTATCTGTTATACAAAATGCACTTGTTGCTCCTCAGCTTAATCAAACTATTGCATTTTGATTTGTTTTTTGTCCTGCTGCCAAAACACTTGGCCGCAGGGTATCCCAAACCTGCACTTAGCAGCCTATCTGTTATACAAAATTAGCTTGTTGCTCCTCAGCTTAATCAAACTATTGCATTTTGAATTGGTTTTTGTCCTGCTGCCAAAACACTAGGCCGCAGGATATCCCAAACCTGCACATAGCAGCCTATCTGTTATACAAAATAAGCTTGTTGCTCCTCAGCTTAATCAAACTATTGCATTTTGAATTGGTTTTTGTCCTGCTGCCGAAACACTAGGCCGCAGGGTATCCCAAACCTGCACTTAGCAGCCTATCTGTTATACTAAATATGCTTGTGGATCCTCAGCTTAATCTAACTATTGCATTTGGAATTGGTTTTTGTCCTGCTGCCAAAACACTAGGCCGCAGGGTATCCCAAACCTGCACTTAGCAGCCTATCTGTTATACAAAATACGCTTGTTGCTCCTCAGCTTAATCAAACTGTTGCATTTTGATTTTGTTTTTGTCCTGCTGCCAAAACACTAGGCCGCAGGGTATCCCAAACCTGCACTTAGCAGCCTATCTGTTATACAAAATACGCTTGTTGCTCCTCTGCTTAATCAAACTATTGCATTTTGAATTGGTTTTTGTCCTGCTGCCAAAACACTAGGCCACAGGGTATGCCAAACCTGCACGTAGCAGCCTATCTGTTATACTAAATAAGCGTTGTTCAGCCTCATTTTTATTCAGCTATTGCATTTTGAATTGGTTTTTGGTCTGCTGCCAAAACACTAGGCCACAGGGTATCCCCTATTGGCAACAGCAGCTGAGGCAGCAAGGTGTTAGCAGCATGGTTGGCAGTCAGCATGGGGGCACAATTGTAAAGCCTGGAGCCAAACGGGGCCGGGGTAGAGCACCTGCTGCACGGCAGGCTACCTTATCGGGAGGTAGTGGAGCAGGGGTTCATGGAGTTGGCGACAGTAGCAGGGAATCAGTGCTGCCTGTTGGTGGGAAAAGTAGCTACTCGGCAGTGGGGCAGTTTTTCCTGAAGCATCCTCAGGAGGGTAACATGGCCACATGCAAGATATGTAGGCAGAAGGTGAAGCGTGGCCAGGGCCCAAATGTTGGCACTACGGCCCTGCGTCAATATATGATGCATCACCATAAAGCGGCCTGGGAGAACCGAGGCTCCGAAGAGGTGGTCCAGCCGGCTTCCTCACCAAGCGGCACGCCGCTCCCAATTTCTGCCAGCCAAGGCTCCAGCACCTCAGCCGAAGGCAGCTGTGCGTCATACCCATCCTCTGTCGCTCCTCCTGATGCTCCTGCTCCTCCTCCTCCAAGTCATGCATCCCGCCAGCAATCCATCAGCGAAGCCATGTCCAAGAGACAGCAGTATGCGCCCACTCATCCTATGGCGCAGAAGCTGAATGTGCTCCTGTCCAAGTTGCTGGTGCTGCAGTCGCTCCCTTTTCAGGTGGTGGACTCTGCACCTTTCAGAGAACTGATGGCTTGTGCCGAGCCGAGGTGGAGAGTCCCAAGCCGTCATTTCTTTGCCAAGTCTTGGTGAACGGATTCACACAGGAGAGGAACTGCTTAAATTTATTCATCACGAAATCCAAACATGGCTTACTCCAAGAAAACTTAAAATGGGAATCATGGTTACCGACAATGGGAAGAACATTTTGTCTGCACTGCGCCAAGGAAATCAGACCCATGCGCCCTGCATGGCTCACGTCTTCAATCTGGTTGTCAAGCGGTTTCTGAAGTGTTCCCCCCATCTGCAAGACATCCTAACAACTTCAAGGAAACTTTGCATGCACTTCAGCCACTCATACACCGCCAAACACACCCTTCTTGAGCTACAGCGTCAGAACGGTTGCCCCCCACATAGTCTGATTTGCGATGTTTCCACCCGTTGGAATTCCACCCTTCACATGTTGGACCGATTATATGAACAGAGAAAAGCCATCACGGATTTCCTAATGATCCAAGCGGATAGGGGGACTCCCCTGTGTAACTTCAATGTCAACCAGTGGCAGCTCATACGTGACACCTGCCGTTTTCTCAGGCCCTTTGAGGAAGCCACTTTATTTGTCACTCGGCAGGATTACGAGATGAACGACATGATTCCACTGCTTCATGTACTACAGCACATGTTGGAAACCATGGCTGGTCAGGGCACTGGAGACATGGCGTCTACTTCTTACGGCCACATGAACCCCGTTGGAGCTGAACTGGAGGAGGAAGAGGAGGAGGAGTGGCCCAGTGAAGCACAGTTTAGGCTTGGCGAAATGGCTGTTTTTTCTAGTCAGCGGACCGGAGAGGAGGAGCAGGAGCAGCCAGAGGAGCTAGAGGGTTTTGAGGAAGGCGAGACAGAGGACCCGGACACACCGTGGCAGTATGCAGTGGAGATGGAGACAGGTAGTCCCTCCGAGTCACTTGCACAAATGGCAGGAAGCATGCTCACGTGCTTGCGTAGTGACCCCAGAATTGTTTCCATTTGCCGCCGGGATGACTTCTGGCTGTCCACCTTACTGGACCCTTGCTTCCGGCACAAAATGGGGGCATTTTTTAAACCCGCCGAGAGGGAGGACAAACTGAACTACTACAAAGACATTCTACGTAGTCAGTTGGCCGATGCCTATCTGCGCCATGGTCCATACTGTCGCAGGTCTGACTCGGGGGGACCTCTGCGCTCACCTTCCACTGCCATGGCTGCTGGGGGGGTTGGCAGGAGCAGCAGCAGCAGCTCCATCAGCAGCAGCCTCAGTCTTCAGTCGCTAATGAGTAGCTTTCTACACCCGCATAGTGAGGCTACTCATGAGCAGCAGGAAGACCTGGAGCAGAACCTCAACCAGCAGGTCATGTCATACCTTGACATGACCATGCCAACACACCTTGAGGATCCACTGGACTCCTGGGCAGCAAAACTTGGCTTGTGGCCGCAACTAGCAGAGTTTGCCCTGGAAAAGCTGTCCTGCCCGATCAGTAGCGTGCCATCTGAGCGGGTGTTTAGTGCAGCGGGGGCCATCGTTACGGCGAGGAGAACTCGTCTGTCAACTAAAAATGTGGAGAGACTCACCTTTGTCAAAATGAATCAGGGATGGATCAGCCAGGATTTCCACCCACCAATGGCTGATGCATGCGACTAGATTCAGCATGGTGCCACGTTTTACACTTTCCAACTGGTGCAAAACATATTTATGTCTTTAGGACAATTTTTGGGCTCCTGCTGATGCCAACTTCAGGGTGCGCCTTTCAGCCAATTTTGGCCTCCTGTTGATCTTCAGGGTGTGCCTTTCAGCCAATTTTTGGCCTCCTGCTGCTGCTGCTGCTGCCAACTCCAGGGTGTTTTTCAAGCAATGTTTGGGCTCCTGCTTCTGCTGCTGCCAACTCCAGGGTGTGCCTTCCAGCTAATGTTTGTGCTCCTGCTGCTGCCAACTTCAGGGTGTGATTCATCCAATTTATTGGCTCCTGCAGCCAACTCCAGTGTCTCTTTAAAGTAATGTTTGTGCTCCTGCTGCTGCTTGCAACTCCAGGGTGTGATTCATCCAATTTTTGGGCTCCTGCTGCCAACTCCAGTATCTCTTTAAAGTAATGTTTGGGCTCCTGCTGCTGCTTGCAACTCCAGGGTGTGATTTATCCAATTTTTGGGCTCCTGCAGCCAACTCCAGTGTCTCTTTCAAGCTATGTTTGGGCTCCTGCTGCTGCTGCTTGCAACTCAAGGGTGTGATTCATCCAATTTCTGGGCTCCTGCTGCCAACTCCAGTGTCTCTTTCAAGCTATGTCTGGGTTCCTGCTGCTGCTGCTTGAGACTCCAGGGTGTCATTCAGCCAATTTTTGGGCTCCTGTTGCCAACTCCAGTGTCTCTTTAAAGTAATGTTTGGGCTCCTGCTGCTGCTTGCAACTCCAGGGTGTGATTCATCCAATTTCTGGGCTCCTGCAGCCAACTCCAGTGTCTCTTTCAAGCTATGTTTGGGCTCCTGCTGCTGCTGCTTGCAACTCCAGGGTGTGATTCATCCAAATTCTGGGCTCCTGAAGCCAACTCCAGTGTCTCTTTAAAGTAATGTTTGGGCTCCTGCTGCTGCTTGCAACTCCAGGGTGTGATTCATACAATTGTTGGGGTCCTGCTGCCAAATCCGGTGTCTCTTTAAAGTGGACCAACACCCAGGATTTTGACTATCCTGGGTCTTGGTCCACTTCGGTGGGGCACCCCCGATCGGGGTGCCCCGCTGTGTGAAACCCCCCCGAACCCCCCGAAAAACTCACCTCTCCCCGCTCCCAGCGCCGACGGACAAGCCGCGGACAAGCGGCTCCTTCGCCGCCGGCTCCCGCGCGTCAATCTTGACGCGCGCGCCGGCCATTCACAGACGGCCGGCGCGGGCGCGCGCACTTCTAGAGAGCTAAGGTAAGGGGGTTTGGGGGTTTTGCGGGGGTTTCACCCCGCGGGACATCCCGATCTCGGATGTCCCGCGGGGAGGGAGGTGATCGGCCCGGGAATCTTATAGATTCCCGGGCCGATCACCCCTGGGTGACGGTCCACTTTAAAGTAATGTTTGGGCTCCTGCTGCTGCTGCTGCTTGCAACTCCGTGTGATTCAGCCAATTTTTGGGCTCCTGCTGCCAACTCCAGTGTCTGTTTCAAGCTATGTTTGGGCTGCTGCTGCTGCTGCTTGCAACTCCAGGGTGTGAATCAGCCAATTTTTGGGCTCCTGCTGCCAACTCCAGTGTCTGTTTCAAGCTATGTTTGGGCTGCTGCTGCAGCTGCTGCTTGCAACTCCAGGGTGTGATTCAGCCAATTTTTGGGCTCCTGCTGCCAACTCCAGTGTCTCTTTCAAGCTATGTTTGGGCTCCTGCTGCTGCTTGCAACTCCAGGGTGTGATTCATCCAATTTTTTGGCTCCTGCTGCCAACCCCAGTGTCTCTTTCAAGCAATGTTAGGGCTCCTGCTGCTGCTTGCAACTCCAGGGTGTGATTCATCCAATTTTTGGGCTCCTGCTGCCAACTCCAGTGTCTGTTTCAAGCTATGTTTGGGCTCCTGCTGCTGCTGCTTGCAACTCCAGGGTGTCATTCAGCCAGTTTTTGGGCTCCTGCTGCCAACTCCAGTGTCTCTTTTAAGCTATGTTTGGGCTGCTGCTGCTGCTGCTTGCAACTCCAGGGTGTGATTCATCCAATTTTTGGGCTCCTGCTGCCAACTCCAGTGTCTCTTTCAAGCTATGTTTGGGCTGCTGCTGCTGCTTGCAACTCCAGGGTGTGATTCAGCCAATTTTTGGGCTCCTGCTGCCAACTCCAGTGTCTCTTTAAAGTAATGTTTGGGCTGCTGCTGCTGCTTGCAACTCTCGGATGTCCCTCGGGGAGGGAGGTGATCGGCCCGGGAATCTTATAGATTCCCGGGCCGATCACCCCTGGGTGACGGTCCACTTTAAAGTAATGTTTGGGCTCCTGCTGCTGCTGCTGCTTGCAACTCCGTGTGATTCAGCCAATTTTTGGGCTCCTGCTGCCAACTCCAGTGTCTGTTTCAAGCTATGTTTGGGCTGCTGCTGCTGCTGCTTGCAACTCCAGGGTGTGAATCAGCCAATTTTTGGGCTCCTGCTGCCAACTCCAGTGTCTGTTTCAAGCTATGTTTGGGCTGCTGCTGCAGCTGCTGCTTGCAACTCCAGGGTGTGATTCAGCCAATTTTTGGGCTCCTGCTGCCAACTCCAGTGTCTCTTTCAAGCTATGTTTGGGCTCCTGCTGCTGCTTGCAACTCCAGGGTGTGATTCATCCAATTTTTTGGCTCCTGCTGCCAACCCCAGTGTCTCTTTCAAGCAATGTTAGGGCTCCTGCTGCTGCTTGCAACTCCAGGGTGTGATTCATCCAATTTTTGGGCTCCTGCTGCCAACTCCAGTGTCTGTTTCAAGCTATGTTTGGGCTCCTGCTGCTGCTGCTTGCAACTCCAGGGTGTCATTCAGCCAGTTTTTGGGCTCCTGCTGCCAACTCCAGTGTCTCTTTTAAGCTATGTTTGGGCTGCTGCTGCTGCTGCTTGCAACTCCAGGGTGTGATTCATCCAATTTTTGGGCTCCTGCTGCCAACTCCAGTGTCTCTTTCAAGCTATGTTTGGGCTGCTGCTGCTGCTTGCAACTCCAGGGTGTGATTCAGCCAATTTTTGGGCTCCTGCTGCCAACTCCAGTGTCTCTTTAAAGTAATGTTTGGGCTGCTGCTGCTGCTTGCAACTCCAGGGTGTGATTCATCCAATTTCTGGGTTCCTTAAGCCAACTCCATTGTCTCTTTAAAGTAATGTTTGGGCTCCTGCTGCTGCTTGCAACTCCAGGGTGTGATTCATCCAATTTTTGGGTTCCTGCTGCCAACTCCAGTGTCTCTTTAAAGCAATGTTTGGGCTCCTGCTGCTGCTTGCAACTCCAGGGTGTGATTCAGCCAATTTTTGGGCTCCTGCTGCCAACTCCAGTGTCTTTAAAGTAATGTTTGGGCTCCTGCTGCTGCTTGCAACTCCAGGGTGTGATTCTGCCAATTTTTGGGCTCCTGCAGCCAACTCCAGTGTCTCTTTCAAGCTATGTTTGGGCTTCTGCTCCTGCTGCTGCTTGCAACTCCAGGGTGTGATTCATCCAATTTCTGGGTTCCTGCTGCCAACTCCAGTGTCTCTTTAAAGCAATGCCTGGGCTCCTGCTGCTGCTTGCAACTCCATGGTGTGATTCAGCCAATTTTTGGGCTCCTGCTGCCAACTCCAGTGTCTTTAAAGTAATGTTTGGGCTCCTGCTGCTGCTTGCAACTCCAGGGTGTGATTCTGCCAATTTTTGGGCTCCTGCAGCCAACTCCAGTGTCTCTTTCAAGCTATGTTTGGGCTCCTGCTTCTGCTGCTTGCGACTCCAGGGTGTCATTCATCCAATTTTTGGGCTCCTGCTGCCAACTCCAGTGTCTCTTTCAAGCTATGTTTGGGCTCCTGCTACTCCTGCTTGCGACTCCAGTGTGTCATTCAGGCAATTTTTGGGCTCCTGCTGCCAACTCCAGTGTCTCTTTAAAGCAATGTTTGGGCTCCTGCTGCTGCTTGCAACTCCAGGGTGTGATTCAGACAATTTTCGGGCTCCTGCTGCCAACTCCAGTGTCTCTTTAAAGTAATGTTTGGGCTCCTGCTGCTGCTTGCAACTCCAGGGTGTGATTCTGCCAATTTTTGGGCTCCTGGAGATAACTCCAGTGTCTCTTTCAAGCTATGTTTGGGCTCCTGCTGCTGCTGCTTGCAACTCCAGGGTGTGATTCAGCCAATTATTGGGCTCCTGCTGCCAACTCCAGTGTCTCTTTAAAGTAATGTTTGGGCTCCTGCTGCTGCTTGCAACTCCAGGGTGTGATTCTGCCAATTTTTGGGCTCCTGGAGATAACTCCAGTGTCTCTTTCAAGCTATGTTTGGGCTCCTGCTGCTGCTGCTTGCAACTCCAGGGTGTGATTCAGCCAATTATTGGGCTCCTGCTGCCAACTCCAGTGTCTCTTTCAAGCTATGTTTGGGCTGCTGCTGCTTGCAACTCCAGGGTGTGATTCATCCATTTTTTGGGCTCCTGCTGCCAACTCCAGTGTCTCTTTCAACCAATGTTTGGGCGGCTGCTGCTGCTTGCAACTCCAGGGTGTGATTCAGCTAATTTTTGGGCTCCTGCTGCTGCCAGCTCCAGGGTGTGTTTTTCAGGCACTATAGTGGCCCCTCATAGTGATGCCACCTCAACTCTCTGCAATTGTGCCGCTTTGGATTCTATTAGCAATGCCTCCGATCTGCATGTGATAATTATTTACAGTATTATTTCACTAACCCAGCACGCATCCTATGCGTGTTACAGCAAGGCATAATGGTTTACAACCCTATTGAGGCTCTAGGAGGCTCAGAAATAGCTGTTTTTAATAGCAATTTGTCGCGAATAAATTCGGGTCAAAACGATTTTTGTTGGAAAATTCGGCGAATCAGTCGAATCGAATTTTTCAAAAGTTCGCTCATCTCTAATTATTATATTATGCAGGGCAGGCACCAGTACTGGGCGTGCCAGGGGGGCGAGAGGCAGAGGGTCGCTCATGGTTGTGATCATTATTATATTATGCAGGGCAGGCACCACTACTGGGCGTGCCAGGGGGGCGAGAGGCCGAGGGTCGTTTGCAGTTGTGATCATTATTATATTATGCAGGGCAGGCACCAGTACTGGGCGTGCCAGGGGGGCGAGAGACAGAGGGTCGCTCATGATTGTGATCATTATTATATTATGCAGGGCAGGCATCAGTACTGGGCGTGCCAGGGGGGTGAGAGGCAGAGGGTCGCTCGCAGTTGTGATCATTATTATATTATGCAGGGCAGGCACCAGTACTGGGCATGCCAGGGGGGTGAGAGGCAGAGGGTCGCTCATGATTGTGATCATTATTATATTATGCAGGGCAGGCACCAGTACTGGGTGTGCCAGGGGGGCGAGAGGCAGAGGGTCGCTCATGGTTGTGATCATTATTATATTATGCAGGGCAGGCACCAGTACTGGGCGTTCCAGGGGGTGAGAGACAGAGGGTCGCTCATGGTTGTGATCATTATTATATTATGCAAGGCAGGCACCAGTACTGAGCGTGCCAGGGGGGTGAGAGGCAGAGGGTCACTCATGGTTGTGATCATTATTATATTATGCAGGGCAGGCACCAGTACTGGGCGTGCCAGGGGGGCGAGAGGCAGAGGGTCGCTCATGATTGTGATTATTATTATATTATGCAGGGCAGGCACCATGGTTGTGGCCACGGCAATGGAGAAAGTGGTGAAAATTAGATGGTCATTGGTTACAGCTTAGATAGTGGTGAGGGCCAAAAGATGATCAGCAGCTGCAAGGAACCCTTTAGTGGCAGTGGAAAAGGCAGCAAGGATCATTATTATATTTTGCAGGTCAGGCACCAGCACTGGGCGTGCCAGGATAATTAACAGGGCCCCTGGCCTCTGCAAGGGTCCTCTCAGGCTCAGACTGGGCCACAGAATGACTTTCTATGGCTGACCTTATGACCAGAGAATGATCAATGGCAATGGAGAAAGTGGTGAAAATTAGATGGCCATTGGTTACAGCTTAGATAGCGGTGAGGACCAAAAGATGATAAGCAGCTGCAGGGTTCCAGTGGCAGTGGAAAAGGCAGCAAGAGTCAGAGGATGATTGGCCCAAATAATGAAAAATTAAGGCAACAAGGACTTGAGGGGTGGTGGGATTGGCAGAAGTGGAGAAGGCAACAAGGACTTGAGGGGGAGGGGTGGGATTGGCAGAAGTGGAGAAGGCAACAAGGACTTGAGGGGGAGGGGTGGGATTGGCAGAAGTGGAGAAGGCACTTTTATGTCATGTACCCCATAGCAACAAGCAGTTACAACCAACTACCCCCAAGAGATCCATTATTAATGTTACCAAATCAAGAAGGTCATAGGCCTTGTAGCATCATTTAAAAGAAAGAATAACTATTAAAATCATAAACCAGACCCATAGTAGGCCCCCTTTTGGTGAACCCCTTAACATTTCTGCATACCCCCTGGGGAGGGCCCATCAATGGCAGAAGAAATGAAGGGTGACGGGGTGCATCAGGGCCCACTGAGACTCTCTCGCCCAAGGGCACACATAAGCCTGTAGCTGGCCATGAAATGATGTTTTACCACCTCTCCACAAAACATTTTTGTGTCATATTTTGCAGGTATATGCACACCAGCTTCAACTGACAGGGATAATGCCAGGACCTGGCTTACCCGGGCAAGTGCCAGGGTCCTGGGGGTCTTCAGAGGCCCACTCATGCTCTTTGGAGGCAGTAGGCAGTAAATCCCAGAGCTACCCTTTAAAGTTGGGTCAGCCAGGTAGAGTTTGGCTTCTGGGTTGTAGTCTCTGATGTCCACCTTGCCAGCAGTGAGACCCTAGTTTCCCACAGACAAAACTCCACGTGAACCTGATAGGAGGAATCAGGATAGGGCGAGCGACAGTCAAGTCAACCCAATATTGGTAGTGTTAGTGAAGTAACTATGACCACATCCCGCTAATATCCATAATAAAAAAAAAAGCAGCCAAGGTGCATGACCCAAGATCACGTCATTGTAGTGATGATTGTTATCCTGATTTATTCCTCTTTCATTTCGGCCACAGTGACACAGATGCCCCAGTATAAACTACGATAAGCAGAGCCTTAGAAGGTCTGGGTACATCCTGGACTCCATCCTTGGATCGTTCATGCATTGCGTCTACTAAACTAAAACATGGATTCAACCCATGAACAAAACATTAAGATGATTTCTCATTTATATATTGAGATTTCCTTTGATACACACAACTCCGATAGCATTTTATTAACGTCCAGCTTATCCTTTGAACTTTTTACAAGATTTATTTGGAAATATGTCTAAACTTTTATGGAAAGGAGTAAAGACAAATAACACATAATGAGCTAAACACAACTACTCCAGACAAAACAGCCACAAAAATTCTGGGCTTCAGACCCGGGTTTAAGCTGGTTGGTTCAGTTGAGTCGACATTCCATCGGGGGACTTTTAGGTCAAGCTCAAGTGTCGTCCTTGAATATGGTCTTTGGTTGTATACAAACAATGGCTGGGATAATGCTTTCATTACAATGTTTGGGTGGTCTGCTGCTATACTGCACAGAGACACTAGAACCAAATAGGAGGGTTGTGGGGATAGTGTTACATTTTGAAGATATGTATTACAGGGGCTGGAAATGTATAATTCCTAGAAGCAAATTACCAGAAAATACTGAAAAATACAGAAATATGGAAAAAAAAGATCCTACATTTCTAAAAATTTCTTTATAGAGATAATCGGGGGAGGTTAAAACTTCCCCCAAACCTAACCGGACTGTTCCCACCCGCCTCTGGGTTCACAATTATTTACTCACCTTGCTGGAGGATCCATCTTCTGGGTCCCTCGGATTCCAGGCGGCGTTCCGATGGACGGCACCATCTTCCATCACACGGCCCCCGATCTCGTGCCTGTGCAGTGCCCATTAATGGGATGCAATGGAGCAGCTGAGCAGCGCTGGACTTTGAAGAGCAGGCTAAGCCATGCTGTCATTTACAGACAGCTACGCTGGCGGCAGGGGTGAGGATCGGCCCCAAAGCAGCTGGATAATGCCGCAGTGGCGACATCCAAAAGGTAAGTAGGGGCCGATCGGGGGGGGGGGGGGGGGATTGGTTTATTTTAGGATTTATTTTAGGTCCGAAGTTCCTCTTTAAGATTGTAAGTGGGCGAATGTTTTTTCAAACTTCCGCCCACTTAGAAACTGTACTTTCTGTGCTTATATTGAAAGCCGTAGATAACAGAATAGTGGGTCCAAGTCAATTGCGAACCTCAGAAACAAGAACATTTTTGACCAGAAGGAATCTTACTGATCTTTCCTTGTTTCTGAGGTTCGCACTTGACTTGGACCCGCTTTTCTGTTATCCACGGCTTTCAATATAAGCACAGAAAGTTTTTTCAATAAAGGCAATATAGGTAGCTTGGGGAAATGCGTAGCTTCCCCCTACTATTCGGTTGGGGCCTATTTACACTTTTATATTTCCAAATTTTAGTATGACTTCATTAAAGTAGACCAAAGCCCCTCTTTGGCGGCCTGAAATCTATAGGACTCTGGGGCCGCCTGATTCCGTCTCCCCGATTCGGGATGTGTGAAACCCCCTCCCCAAGTCCCCAGTAAATTCTTTCCTGTTCCCCGATACAACGGTGCATTCTAGGACCACAACAACACTACCCTATACCTTTAGACAGGTGCGGGCAAGCCCCCTACTAGAGCCTAACAGGTAGGCTGATGTCTGCACGCGCAGCTACATCCAGCTCTATTCCGCCGATATTGATGAATGGAGCAAACTGCACTAACTGGCTCTGTGCCCATGCATGCACAGTAGGATGAGTTTTATGGGCAATCTGGGGGGTTTCACAGTGCCTTGTATCCCACATCTGGATGCCCCGGCAAGGACCAAAACCCAGGAAAGTCAAAATCCTGGGTTTTGGTCCACTTTCCAGGCAAAAGCAAAAAAAATGGCTATATTCACCTTTTGTGCTCCTCAGCTCCTCTGTCCAGTCCCGGCATCTTCATACTTACCAAGGGCAGGGATCCAGCAATTTCCTTCATCCCAGCACTAGCATCCTTGCCTACCAGCACTTGTGGGACCTTGTTTATGCCCCCACATGCCTAGTCCATTCATTGCAATGGAAGGGACATGCCAAGGTCATCACCCCTTTCCATTCTAATGATTGCAGTAGGTGTGTTAGGGTGCTTGAAGCCAGCCAGATGATCCTCACCAGGTCTTCTGGGTGCTGGAGGAAGGGAATTGCTTGTTCTCCCATATCTGTAATTATATAGACAGCGGTGCAGCACAGAGGAGCTACAGGGGAAAAAAGGTAAGTATAAAATTTTTGTTTTTAATGCTTGGTCAGGGAATCTAACGAAAGAATTCCAACTGGGGGACCAGGGTCTCATTGCTGAAGGCAGGCTCTGGGGACTACCATCCAGAAACCAAGATTTGACCTGGTGCCTCGGAATCTAAGGGCAACCCCAGAGCCCCCCCCCCCCCCCAAAGGAAGTTAGGCTGGGCCTGCATGGAAGCATCCCAGGTCATAAAGGGTCTGGGTAATACTCTGGTCAAGGTTGCCTGGCAGCTTCAAGGTCACGGGGGGCATGATGAGATGAACCCAAGGTCAACAGCAGGCAGCTGGGAAGAGTAGTCAAGTCCGTAACAAAGGCCAATGTTAAAAGGCAGGCATTGAATAGGCGTAGTCGGCCCAGGCACGGTCAGCAATGAAGAATCCAGATCAAAGAACAAAGGTTTCTCAGGAACAATACGTGAGGCAAGAAAAGACAGATCCTAGGAAGATCTACCAGCACCAACCTGGTGCCTTAGCTTCCTATATAAAGGCACCTGCGCAGTGCATTGTTTGCTTGAGTTACGGGTTGTGGGACACTTCAAGCCTTCACGGCACTCAGAACCCAAAAAGCCGGATAGGTGGGTAAGGTTGGGGAAGAGGCTACTGGGCTCTGCTTGAGAGATTTCCAAGTGACAAGTGAAATAACTGCCTGGCTTCACACAGGGCCAAATCATACAAACCTTAGGGGAGTGTGTGGGGACCACTCCTCTCAGGGCGCCAGCTGATGGCGCAGCAAATATTTCCCTTTTGCTCTTCTGATGGCCCCACTCCTCACACCCCTGCTACCGGACCCGAGAGAGTCAACCCCAAAGAACATCTCCATAGGAGGCAAGGTGAAGGGGGAGAGTGCCAACTTTCTGGGCATTCTCTTAACTTTCTGCTGCCCTGACTCTGAGGGGCCCTAAATCCCCTCATTTCTGAATTTCGGTTTATTACAGTGGCTTTTTAGAGTATAAATAAGTTGTCCCTTTTTAAAAGATTTTTTCCAGGGGTATCCTGATTTGGAATGGCCCACAGTGTGAAATCCCCTTGTTTCCCCCATAGACTCAAGTGGGACTCACGCCTTCAGAAAAGCTTTGCTACATCCCTCAGGATCCCCAGGACCTTTGTCCTGCACAGCCCAGCTAGAAGATATTTAAGAGAGGCCACCAGAGGCCCACACGTGTGCAGTGGGTTTGAGGAACAAGGTGAGTATATGGGGAAACCAGAGAGTGTCACACTGCGGGGCATCCAAAATTGGGATCTCCCTAGAACAGGGAATCAACCTGGTTTTAGTCAGCTTTAATCCTATGCTACACCGACTCCTCAAAGTGGAAGAAGCAGCAGGACCGAGCTGGAAGGAGGCAGCGGCGGTAGCAGCAGGACACAGCAGGAAGGAGGCAGCGGCAGTAGCAGCAGGACGCAGCCAGAAGGAGACAGCAGTGGAAGAAGCAGCAGGACACAGCCGGAAGGAGGCAGCAGTGGAAGAAGCAGCAGGATGCAGCCGGAAGGAGACAGCAGTGGAAGAAGCAGCAGGACGCAGCCGGAAGGAGACAGCAGTGGAAGAAGCAGCAGGACACAGCCGGAAGGAGGCAGCAGTGGAAGAAGCAGCAGGACGCAGCCAGAAGGAGACAGCAGTGGAAGAAGCAGCAGGACACAGCCGGAAGGAGGCAGCAGTGGAAGAAGCAGCAGGACGCAGCCAGAAGGAGACAGCAGTGGAAGAAGCAGCAGGACACAGCCAGAAGGAGACAGCAGTGGAGGAAGCAGCAGGACACAGCCAGAAGGAGACAGCAGTGGAAGAAGCAGCAGGGCACAGCCGGAAGGAGGCAGTAGTGGAAGAAGCAGCAGGAAACAGCCGGAAGGAGACAGCAGTGGAAGAAGCAGCAGGACGCAGCCAGATGGAGACAGCAGTGGAAGGAGCAGCAGGACACAGCCGGAAGGAGGCAGCAGTGGAAGAAGCAGCAGGACACAGCCGGAAGGAGGCAGCAGTGGAAGAAGCAGTAGGGCACAGCTGGAAGGAGGCAGCAGTTGAAGAAGCAGCAGGGCACAGCCGGAAGGAGGCAGCAGTGGAAGAAGCAGCAGGGCACAGCCGGAAGGAGGCAGCAGTGGAAGAAGCAGTAGGGCACAGCCGGAAGGAGGCAGCAGTGGAAGAAGCAGCAGGGCACAGCCGGAAGGAGGCAGCAGTGGAAGAAGCAGCAGGGCACAGCCGGAAGGAGGCAGCAGTGGAAGAAGCAGCAGGGCACAGCCAGAAGGAGGCAGCAGTGGAAGAAGCAGCAGGGCACAGCCGGAAGGAGGCAGCAGTGGAAGAAGCAGCAGGACCGAGCTGGAAGGAGGCAGCAGTGGAAGAAGCAGCAGGACACAGCCGGAAGGAGGCAGCAGTGAAAGAAGCAGCAGGGCACAGCCGGAAGGAGGCAGCAGTGGAAGAAGCAGCAGGGCACAGTCGGAAGGAGGCAGCAGTGAAAGAAGCAGCAGGACCGAGCTGGAAGGAGGCAGCAGTGGAGGAAGCAGCAGTGCACAGCCGGAAAGAGGTAGCACTGGAAGAAGCAGCAGGGCACAGCTGGAAGGAGGCAGCAGTAGAAGAAGCAGCAGGACACAGCAGGAAGGAGGCAGCAGTGAAAGAAGCAGCAGGGCACAGCCAGAAGGAGGCAGCAGTGGAAGAAGCAGCAGGGCACAGTCGGAAGGAGGCAGCAGTGAAAGAAGCAGCAGGACCGAGCTGGAAGGAGGCAGCAGTGGAGGAAGCAGCAGTGCACAGCCGGAAAGAGGTAGCAGTGGAAGAAGCAGCAGGGCACAGCTGGAAGGAGGCAGCAGTAGAAGAAGCAGCAGGGCACAGCCGGAAGGAGGCAGCAGTGGAAGAAGCAGCAGGGCACAAGGGGAAGGAGGCAGCAGTGGAAAAAGCAGCAGGACCGAGTTGGAAGGAGGCAGCAGTGGAAGAAGCAGCAGGACACAGCCGGAAGGAGGCAGCAGTGGAAGAAGCAGCAGGGCACAGCCGGAAGGAGGCAGCAGTGGAAGAAGCAGCAGGTCGCAGCCAGAAGGAGACAGCAGTGGAAGAAGCAGCAGGACACAGCCGGAAGGAGGCAGCAGTGGAAGAAGCAGCTGGACACAGCCGGAAGGAGGCAGCAGTGGAAGAAGCAGCAGGGCACAGCCGGAAGGAGGCAGCAGTGGAAGAAGCAGCAGGGCACAGCCTGAAGGAGGCAGCAGTGGAAGAAGCAGCAGGACACAGCCGGAAGGAGGCAGCAGTGGAAGAAGCAGCTGGACACAGCCGGAAGGAGGCAGCAGTGGAAGAAGCAGCAGGACACAGCCGGAAGGAGGCAGCAGTGGAAGAAGCAGCAGGGCACAGCCAGAAGGAGGCAGCAGTGGAAGAAGCAGCAGGGCACAGCTGGATGGAGGCAGCAGTGGAAGAAGCAGCAAGACATAGCCGGAAGGAGGCAGCGGTGGTAGCAGCAGGACAGAGCTGGAAGGAGGCAGCGGCAGTAGCAGCTGGGCCGAGCCGGAAGGAGGCAGCAGCGGTAGCAGCAGGACCATGCTGGAAGGAGAGAGTGGCGGTAGCAGCAGGACACAGCTGTAAGGAGGCAGGTGCAGCAGCAGGACCCACCTAGAAGGAGGCAGCAGTGGAAGAAGCAGCAGGACACAGTCGGAAGGAGGCAGCGGCGGTAGCAGCAGGACCGAGCTGGAAGGAGGCAGCGGCAGTAGCAGCAGGACAGAGCTGGAAGGAGGCAGCGGCAGTAGCAGCAGGACAGAGCTGGAAAGAGGCAGCAGTGGTAGCAGCAGGACCGAGCCGAAATGAGGCAACGGCGGTAGCAGCAGGACAGAGCTGGAAGAAGGCAGCATCGGTAGCAGCAGGACTGAGAAGGAGGCAGCAGTGGAAGAAGCAGCAGGACACAGCTGGAAGGAGGCTGGGGCGGTAGCAGCAGGACCGATCCGGAAGGAGGCAGCAGCGGTAACAGCAGGACATAGCTGGAAAGAGGCAGGTGCAACAGCAGGACCCACTTAAAAGGAGGCAGCAGTGGAAGAAGCAGCAGGACATAGACGGAAGGAGGCAGCGGCGGTAGTAGTCGGACCGAGATGAAACGAGGCAGCGGCGGTAGCAGCAGGACCGAGCTGGAGGGAGGCAGCGGCAGTAGCAGCAGGACCGAGCTTGAAGGAGGCAGCAGCGGTAGCAGCAGGACACAGCCGGAAGGAGGCAGCGCCGGTAGCAGCAGGACCGAGCTGGAAGGAGGCAGGGGCAGTAGCAGCAGGACCGAGCTGGAAGGAGGCAGCAGTGGTAGCAGCAGGGCACAGCTGGAAGGAGGCAGCGCCGGTAGCAGCAGGACCGAGCTGGAAGGAGGCAGGGGCAGTAGCAGCAGGACCGAGCTGGAAGGAGGCAGCAGCGGTAGCAGCAGGGCACAGCTGGAAGGAGGCAGCGCCGGTAGCAGCAGGACTGAGCTGGAAGGAGGCAGCAGCGGTAGCAGCAGGTCCAAACCGAAATAAGGCAGCGCCGGTAGCAGGAGTACCGAGCCGGAAGGAGGCAGCAGCGGTAACAGCAGGACACAGCTGGAAAGAGGCAGGTGCAGCAGCAGGACCCACTTAGAAGGAGGCAGTAGTGGAAGAAGCAGCAGGACATAGCCGGAAGGAGGCAGCGGCGGTAGCAGCAGGACCGAGCCGAAAAGAGGCAACGGCGGTAGCAGCAGGACAGAGCTGGATGAAGGCAGCAGCGGTAGCAGCAGGACTGAGAAGAGGCAGCAGCGGAAGAAGCAGCAGAACACAGCCGGAAGGAGGCTGGGGCGGTAGCAGCAGGACCGAGCCGGAAGGAGGCAGCGGCGGTAGCCGGAGGACCGAGCCAGACGGAGGCAGAAGCGGTAACAGCAGGACACAGCTGGAAAGAGGCAGGTGCAGCAGCAGGACCCACTTAGAAGGAGGCAGCAGTGGAAGAAGCAGCAGGACATAGCCGGAAGGAGGCAGCGGCGGTAGCAGTAGGACCGAGACGAAACGAGGCAGCGGCGGTAGCAGCAGGACCGAGCTGGAAAGAGGTAGCGGAGGTAGAAGCAGGATCCAGTCGGAAGTAGGTAATGGCGGTAGTATCTGGAAGGAGGCAGGTGCAGCAGCAGGACCCACCTAGAAGGATGCAGCAGTGGAAGAAGCAGCAGAACACAGCTGGAAGGAGGCAGGTGCAGCAGCAGGACCCAGCCGGGAGGAGGAAGCGGCGCTAGCGTGGACCCAGCCGGGAGGAGGCAGCAGTGGAAGAACAGTAGACGCAGCTGGCAGGAGGCAGCGGCGGTAGCGCGGACCCAGCCGGGAGGATGTCAGCAGTGGACCACAAGGAGGTGGTGAGTATCTGGCCCTTGACCTTCAGCATAACACAGCGTTAAACATGACCTTTACCTGCACTGCCCATAGACTTCTATGTAGAAGTAGCTCAACATCTTGCATATATATTGCTTAGGTATGAAAAGGGCTTTAAAAATCTGGGAACGGTTTGGTGCCAGTTCCACCAAATCTGACCCGGTTTAAACCCAAATCAATTCAAATGAGTTGGCCAACTTAGTCCATATGCAATATTATTCAGTGCCTATTCCAGCATACCTATGGGCCATAAAGATGGTATTTGTAAACGTTTCCATCATTGTGCGCCCAAATAATGCCTTCAATATGCTGAGCTTAACTTTTTTCTTTTTCTGTTTGTTGCAACTGTTATAAAAGAAAACAGTCTTCCCTAGCAACAATGAGTTTATGCTAGCAACATACTCCAAAGTTTGGTGTACCTGGCAGAGACTTCTTGACTTTGGCTTGCTAATCATCTGATTAAGGCAGGTTTAACCTCTTCTGCTCTAATTCAACTCCTTCAGATGGGGGAATCACAATCCACTGTTCCAATAGCTAAAGGGTTACTGGCAGCATTCTCACCTGGGGAGGTCATTACTGCTGTTCTATTTTGCCAAAGCTGCCGATGAGCTCATCTGTTAAGGTGGAAGTATTCTGGGATTGGTAGTCAGAAAATATACCAAGGGTTTCATTCAAGGGCAGGAAATCTGCTTCCACTTTAGCAACACAGAGCCACCAGATTATAGGGAACTTGAAAACAGCATGCTCCTCCCGTTGTGCATATTAATGTGTGGCTAGAGAAGCTAAATGGAATCCTAGCCGCACTCATGAGCGGCAAGCAGCATCACTCGTCTCCATTTGGCTGGGCGCGGCCAAGCAACCTCATTCAGTTGCAGCGGCCCGAGAAGGGAGATGAGTGATGCCAGCACTGGCTGCACATGGGCTCGGAGAAAAAGGTAAGATTATCGGGTGCCCTGGAGGGTTTCACACAGAGGGGCATCCCAGTTTGAGATTCCCTGGGGGGAGAGAGTAGGCCTGCCTTGGAATCTCATAGACTCCAGATTGTGTTTTGGTCTACTTTAACACAAATGTTTATTTCACATTCCAAAAGAGGAAAAAAACAAGACAGAACACCAAAAACCTTTACTCTAGGTCTGCTTTATTTTGACCTTAATAATCACCTAGGCAATAAATACACGCCTCTAGGATTGGCGGGAGATGCTGTGTTCCTGCTGTTGCGTGTCCCAATCCCAGCTCAGCCAGGACACACAATGGCACACAGCTCCCCGCTCACCGCCTTGTATTGTATTAATTACACCAGCCATTCACAGCAGCCACGGGGGAGTGCAAAAAGATCCAGAACATTTGCCCAATACTTTCGGTGTAATCTATAAATTTTCGGCTGGCCCAATAATGTCACATTTTATTATAGCTCCTAAATATATCTCCCCAAAGAGTCCGCGGCAGACTCATTTAATTTGGACGCTGCACAAACATTCCCCAGACTATAAAAATGAAGTTTAAATATAGAAAAGTGTTGTTTGGAGTAAAAAATGTGCAATCTTATATAAGCAATAAAGTGAGCGCAAAGTGAAGGTTACAGGCCAGTGATATCATTCTCATTGGGTAAGTGAGTTTTGTCATCCAAATGTTCTCCCCGGGTCTAAGTGCGTCAGATGACCCGCTCCTCCTCACTCCGCGGCATTTAAGGATTGGAGTTACTCCAAGCTTTAAATCTCGGGAATAGGAGTTTGGCAGATGACGGGATCGGAGACACTTCTGCTTTCCTTCATACCTGGGAAATGGCGCCAGTCTTGCTGTGATGTTAAAGGGGAACTATGTTCAAAAATGTGAAGAACAGTGTATCACTTAAGCCTAGCTGTCGCAATAGCTTCTGGAATCACACGTTACGCTTTCATAATCCCTGTCTCTGGATGGGAAATATCGGGTTCGAACCAGACCAACAGAGGCTAGTTTAACTGAAAACTGAATTCGGATTACGGGAAGCAGATTGCCCAAGTTAAATGATTTATTTTTATGCGATAAGCGCACACTAAGCAAATACAAGTATGATCCCAGTCCTACCAGCACGTTACTGAAACCTAAGCCTAGATAGAAATATCGTCCCAGCCTCAGGACTGCTTTTATGCTGGGTCTCTCATTCTCCCTCACCTCTGGGAGGATGGCTTTCCCTTCCTCCTTGCTCATAGCCAGAAAACTGGACAATTTTTGAACCCTGGAAGGTCCCAAGCCCTGGTTCTGGATCCAAGAATGAAGAGTTAGGCCGGATCAGAACAGGAGATCTCCATAACTCCTGTTCTATATTAGTTACGGAGATGGGATATGCGTGTGGATCTCCTGGTTTTGATTCTGTATTTGGCATGTGGCTACGGTGAACGGATAAGCACACACTAAGCAAATACGAGTATGATATATTAAAATATATATATATATATATATATATATATATATATATATATATATGTCTGAGAAGCAGAATGCAGGTAAGTAATTGCAAACAGAGATGCAACAGAAAGTCAGGTTTACCTTAGCCAAAGGATGATCCCAGGACTACCAGCACCTACACCTAGATAGAGACACCCGACCCAGCCTCAGTATTGCTTTTATGGTGGGGTCTTTCATTCCCCCTCCCCTCTGGGAGGATGGCTTTACCCTCCCTCATTTTGGGTCATAACTTTTGCTGAGAAGGTCCCCGAGCCCTGGTTCTGGGTCCAAGAATGGAGAGTTAAGGCTGGGTCAGAACAGCAGATCTACATATCGCTTGTTGTATATTAGTTACAGAGATGGGATATGTGTGTGCATGTGGCTGGATCTCCTGGTTTTGATTCAGTATTTGGCATGTGGCTATGATGAACGGATAAGCTCACACTAAGCAAATACGTATAATAAGTATGATATATATATATATGAGAAGCAGAATGCAGGTAAGTAATTAAATGCATTAGATGCACCTATGCCTACATAGAGTTATGCTGGGGTCTCTCATTCACCCCTCCCCTATGGGAGGATGGCTTTCTCCTACCTCCTAGCTCACAGCCAGAAAACTGAACAATTTTCGAACTTTTGCTGAAAAGGTCCCTGAGCCCTGGTTCTAGGTTCAAGAATGGAGAGTTAGGCTGGATCAGAACAGGAGATCTGATTATGTTTTTGGCGTGTGGCTAGGGTAAGGCTAACGGATAAGCACACACTAAGCAAATACAAGTATTAAATATTACTATATATATATATATACATATATATATATATACAGATCTGAGAAGCAGAATGCAGGTAAGTAATTAAAAACAGAGATGCAACAGAAAGTCAGGTTTACCTTAGCCAAAGGAGGTCCTACCAGCGCCTACGCCTAGATAGAGACATGGGACCCAGCCCCAGGACTGCTTTTATGCTGGGGTCTCTCATTCCCCCTCTCACCTCTAGAAGGATGGCTTTCCCCCCCTCCTAGCTCACAGCTGGAAAACTGACAGAACAATTTTTGAACTTTTGCTGAGAAGGTCCTGAGCCTTGGTTCTGGGTCGCAGAATGGAGATTTAGGCTGGATCAGAACATGAGATCCACATATCGCATGTTGTATATTAGTTACAGAGATGGGACATGTGTGTGGATGCGGCTGGATCTCCTGGTTTTGATTCTGAATTTGGCGTGTGGCTATGGTAAACAGAAGTCCAGTTATCCCCGGTTCCGCGGCAGAGCCTCGCTGTCTGGTTGGTCCTGTTCTAGTGTGTGGGAGGCGAAACAGCTCTCTAAAAGGTTGTTTATGGCTGGTTCTTTGCGGCTTCAGATCAGATCAGGGGTGTGAAATGTAACGCAGATTGCCTTTAAAGCCCCCCCGCCCAGGGTTGCAATGCCTGCACAGCTCCCTCTGAGCAGGACTTGTGTTCAAGGGGAGACATCTGCAATGGGGCGGGGTAACAGAAAATAATATGCAATATTTCCCATATCCCTCACAACTGCTAACCAAACCAAAAGCCTGATCTACATCCAATTCTATCCAGTTCCTCAAACATACCTAATTACCTCAATTCTGCAATGCTCCTGGAACAAACCTACACAAACCTACACCTACACAACCTACACAAACCTACACAACCCCTAATTCTACAATTCAAACAAACAATCCTGGGCAACATTTAATTCTTAAAGGTTCTTCAGAGAAGCTTTCCTGATCTACCGCAATTCTATCAGATTCCTCAGATGAACATAATTAATCTATTTCACCTCAATTGTACAAGCTTGCACATGAACAAACACGCACAACCTCAAATTCTACAATTTTCCATCTGCTACAGCCATTATTATTTGCTCAGATCAAGGTGTGCTCCCTTCACTTTGGAGCTACTATATCAACACACTAGGCCCAGCGATGAGGGTAATCAGGCTGGGAGGTCCCCGGTGGATTGCTTGAAGATCTCTCATGGGTCCCTGGTCGGTGTCTGAAACGTCTCTATTAATTCTTTAATTCTCAAAGGCTTTTCAGTGAAGCTTTCCTCCCTAAGTCTACCAAGTTCCATAGACAAACATTCCCTATCTACCTCAATTTTGCAAGCTTACTCACACAAACAAAGCAGCACAAGCTCAAATTCTACAATTTTCCTAGAACATACCTTTGCATCTGCTACAGCGATAATTACTTGCCCAGAACAAGGTGTGCTCGCTTCACTTTGGAGCAACTATGAGGCCGATTCATCAATAGCGCCAGGTAGCGACAGATGAGCGACTGTAGCGTGATTTTTTCAGCGCCAGCCAGTATTCGCTGTGCTTGGCCGGCGTTAGCTTGATGACAGCGACTCAGTCGGTGTGCGGTAATGTTGAATACGGGCTGGGGGGTCGCTGTTTCACAGGTCCAGCGTTGTATGTGAGCGCCTGACAACGAATGGCCAGAGCGAACGGCTAGCTTCATATTCATCAACAAATCACGCTCCGAATGTGCTGTCGCTGTCCATTCCTTGTTTAAACCCCACAGCGCTGGCGGCGATCTGTATTAACTAGTTTTTAACCCCTAAACAACCATATTTTTTTAATGTAACATTATACATGTTTTTAGAATCATTTTGTTATATGAATACATTAATCTCAGACCTGTTAGATCAATTCTGCACATATTTTTTTTTTTTTTTTTTTTACTTAAAAATAAATCCTAACATTGCAGAGGTGGTCTCCGATTTTTTGACATTAAAAAAAAAAATTAAAAAAATAATACCAATTAATTATGATTAATTATAGCTTGCTCCATTGAAATGCATTGGACATCGCCAGGGAGCGACAGCTCATACCTGGCGCTGTGAGGGAATTTGCAGCGGCGCTGTTCGGTCCAGGCGGCTTCATGATGAATGCCGCGCTAGCCGTCGCTCTCGCCGGCGCTAGCCTCATTTTGCTTGATAAATGCGTCATTGTGACCGCCGCGGGCGTACTTGAGTCGGTAGTCGCCGTTAGCTGCCGCTACCTGGCGCTCGTCAGACACTACCTGGCGCTATCGCTTGATGAATAAGGGCATATATCAGCACACTAGGCCCAGTGATGAGGATAATCAGGCTGGGGGGGTCCCCGGTAGATTGCTTGAAGATCTCTCATTGGTCCCTCGTTGGTGCCTGAAGCGTCTCTATTAATTCTTTAATTCTCAGTGAAGTTTTCCTCCCTAACTCTACCAGGTTCCTCAGACAAACATTCCTTATGTACCTCAATTTTGCAAGCAATTTTTACATGCCCAACCACTACATCGCTAATTACTTGCCCCCCCCCCCCTCGCAGAGAAAAATGTGCCCCTCTCCGTGGGGCTACTATATCGGCTCACCAGGCCCGGTGGTAAGGGTAAGCAGGCTGGGAGGTCCCTGACTGTTTGATTGAAGATCTCTGGTAGATTCTGTCCCTCATTGGTGTCTGAAGCATCCCTATTACAGTTTTGTACATCTGGAGGACACCCTCCATCATCTCTGGCGTCCCACCAGATCAATGATGCTGCCTCTGTGGGGAGCAGGGCCGGTTTTTGACTGAACTGGATTGGAAATGTGAAATGTGACAGGAGAGTCACATTAGATTGACCTCCTGGAAACATTTTGGACTGGTTGGTCAGAGTAGATCTCCCTCTGGAAGTGATGGGAAGCAGTTTTGAAATCTCTGGGATCCTTGGTGAGAACACCTATTCGGAAGCAGGTGTGTGCATACCATGTTGGGAGAAATTGGAGAAAATAGGACCCTGTGTTCCCTGGAGTGTCCCTGTTACACTGGGTGCCCCAGGGGGGCAAACACTTTTTTTAGTTAAAAAAGGAAAACTAAAGGAAGGGCCAAACAATATGACTCCTTGCCACCAATCACGTCTAGCCAAGTCTAATTGAATGAGCAATATTTAGGTTAATTTTAAACACTGACCCCAATCATAAACTCATCATTAATGGTAAGTATTCTTCAATTTTCACTTGTGCCTCCTCTGAAAGTAGACCAATCACCAGAACTTCGAATATCCTGGTATTTGGTTCTTGCCCATGGGGCATCCCAATGTAGGATGCCCCTGTGTGAAACCCCCCCAGATCACCTGATTTGAACTTCACGGCGGCATAGGCGCGTCTGCATCCCAGACTCCCCTGTGCAGTGCGCGTATCTGAATTGAAGCTGCAGAGAAGCCAGGGATGTGGCTCCGTCAGAGATTGTGGCACGGGGTTCAGGTAAGATCACCGGCACCCCAGAGGGGGTTTCACATATGAGGGCAATCAGTATAGGATGGCAGGCTAGCGGGCGGTCCTGGAAGCTTTTAGATCCCAGGCCGGTCGCAGGGGTGATTGGTCCACTTTAAAGTGGACCAAAACCCACAGAAAAAAGTGCAGGAATCTATAAGATTCCCTGGGACGATTGATTCTCTCCCCCCAGGGTATCCAGAATCGGGATGCCTCACTGTGTCAAACCCTCCAGCTCACCAATAAACTCATCCTCTTTCCCGGTCCAACCACGCATACATGAGCAGCGGACGCATCCATGCTGTCCCTCTAGCAGAGCGCGTGCCGCACCAGGCACCAGGGCACGCGCCCTGTTAGAAGGTAGCAGGGGATGCGGCCACCACCTCGCTCCGATCTGCTCATATTAGAGAAACTCCCGAACGAAGGGGCTTGAGCAGATGTAAACTCGCTGATTGGTCGAGCAGCCACGCATCCATCGTAGGATCGAGAAGAGGTGAGCTTGTTCTGGGGACCTGGGGGGTTTCACACCCAATCGGAGTGCCCCTGGGGGCAAGGACCAAAACCCAGGATATTCAAAATCCTGGGTTTTGGTCCACTTAAAACACTGGTCTATCATTCAGTGCAGTACATGTCCTGTCAAGTCTGTAGGGTTAGGTTTGTTTTAGGCCTTTCTTTGTATTTTTGTATTTTCCTTGCATTGGTTTATAAACTATGTTTCGGCAGTTAAGAATATTTTCTTGGTAAATTTGAACCAGTTGGTGAGGTATACGAAAAAGGGAAAAAAAAGCCAACGTAGTTCTTTCACTTTGTGTTCCCATTTAACCATAATGATCGATACCAATCATATTCAGTCTATTGTTATTTTCTTTTTTTTTTACTTGAAAATTTAGCTTCTTCTGCCAAATGAGCGGCGGACGGGAAAAACACTTTGAGAAACATCTGATTCACATAAATCTGAAAAGGTTGGCCCGAGCCCAATTCACTACACTATTTATCCACAGAACATTTCATTTTGTTTTGTGGCTCGTGTGTCTCGCATCAAGCGCGGGCCGTCGCCAAGACCCGCACGCTTATCCAGTAACCCTTTAGACGGTACTTTAAATTACTTTGGATTAAAAACTATTCAATACTTTTGTAAAAAAAAAAAAAACAGTACAACAATTTTTTTAATCAGGTGGAGAAAGTTTACAATTTCAGTATTCTCTTTGCTGTCTTGTGACCCCCCACTTGGGAGGTTTAGGCTTCCCAAATCATGATTGGGAAACTAGGTGCTTTCCTAGAATGGAAAGGCTTTACACAGCGCCCCAACACAAGAAATAACAGAATTACCCATCATACCTTGCAGTGGGCGCAGCCATCCTTGTTTGGTCACCAAAGGAAGGACAGTCATTGAATTCAACTTCAGTTAAACCAGACCTTCACCCTGAATAAGAGCCTATCTTATATGTTCACCCACACCCTGTACATTGATTGCCCACATTAAAAACCAACCTACCTGCATCTACTGCATTTTATGAGCCTTTAAACATCCAAGATGGTGGCTCATGGAACATCAGCCTGCCTGCAGACAGGAAGTGTCTCTGACTGTGCCACTCTGCATTCTTGGATTGCTGTACTTATCCTGACCCCAGCTCTGCTCTGTCTGTGCAAAGCACAGCTATAACTGCCCCCCTGTACTTTATCCCGCTCTTCTCACCTCAGTATGTGATGCTTGTATGTGAGGCAAGAAGTGGCACACTTATCCTAGGGTCCAAAACAAATTTGCAGCCCAGAGGGGGAAAGAATAATAAGTAAGTCACTAAAAATGTAAAATATATTAATCTTAGATACTGGGGAATCATTTTTTAAGGGTTTGGGTTTTGTATTAAATCATGTCGAAGGTCCGGTTTAAGGTTTAATGATCCGTCCTTCCACCACTTTGATTTTAGATTGAGTCCTCCCTTTAGCCCACTTGACTACTTTTCAGTGGTTGGCATTCTTTTTGGTTCTGACCCTTCATCGTCATTTAATGAAAAGCCCAAACCCTAAAAAAACTATTTCCCAGCATCTAAACGTTTTTAGTTGCTTACTTTTTATTCTTTCCCCCTCTGCAAACCTACTCAGGATATGGGCGCGGCCATCTTGCCTCAGAAGCATCACATACTGAGGAGAGGGGGAGGGGGAAGTGCAGGGGGCAGGGTTAAAGCTGTGCTCTGCACAGACAGAGCAGAGCTTGGGTCAGGAAAAGGACAGCAATCCCAGAATGCAGAGCAGCATAGTCCGAAGACACTTCCTGTCTGCAGGCAGCCATGTGCCACCATCTTGAATGTTCAAAGGCTCAGAAAATGGTGCAGGTAGGATGATTTTTAATGTGGCCAATCTGTATGTACATGGTAGATACAAGATAGTCTCTTATTAAGGGTGAAGGTCCGGTTTAAGCTGCCCTTTAAAATGAAACTGTAGCATAATTCCTAATAAAACGACACAATGACACGTGTGTAGAAAAGCTAATGTCACATCCTCAAGAATCATGCAAGATACATTCCTAAATCCAAGTCCGTTTATAATTTAGCCGTGGGGGAAAAAGTCAGCTCAAATTAATTATATATTTTAATTTATAGGCTCACACTTAGGCAGGAGATACAATACAAGTATAAGATACTATGGAAATATAAGATAATACAGATCTGAGAGCGAAATACAGGTTACAGGTAATTAATTTACAAAAAGTGATACAACAGAAATGACAGTACCTTGATGCATTCTGATAAATTGTTAGGCAGGGCAACTACTGGGGCAAAGGCAGCCTACTTGAACCTCTCTTTACATGTACAGGTGACCCACAAGAAAATTGACAAAATCTCCAGATTGGGGCCTGGCATTTATCATTCAGCTGGACACCCCCAATGCCCTGTGGGTGGAGTTTTTGCCCCCTGCCCAGCCTTCGATCCAGCTCCATCTACATAAGCTATTTGGGACATAACCTCTGATCAGAAGGTTGTACGATCCTGGTTCTAGTGTTAAACTATTGGGCTTGATCCAGTGCATCTGGGGAGTGCAAGAATGGGGTCTCAGAAAGGATCAGACCTAGGGATTCTCCATTTTCTCAATTTCTGGGCTCAGCACCAAAATGAAAAACCTATGAGTAGATTTGGCCTTGTGACCCGGTTTCTGGTTTGGGATTAGGATGAATAATGTCCCAGTTATGCTCGGGTCTGTGCCTGCACTGGTCATTCCTTTAAAGTGTGTGTGCAAGGCACATCTCTGGGAATGGGAGCCGCCCATGGCTGAGACTCTGCGGCTTCATCTCAGAGATGCATTATGGATTTCCTTTGAAAACTGGAACCTCCAGATCAGCTTCCTGAGGACAGCACTATCTGCGCTTAGTAGATGGCATGGCAGTGAAAGACTATTGAGACTATTTTAAAGGGGGCAGGTGTCAGAAAAATAAAACATACCATTTGTCCTCATTTTCTTCAAAGTAGTTAATTTGCCAAGTCAAGTTTAGATTAATCTGGTGTTGAACAAAAAGATTCCTTAAAGAGGAACCTCAGACCTTTTCTGTTCCTCTCTAAACTCCCCTCTACCTCACTGCCTTTTGGATGTCGGTGTTATCTAAAACGCCGACATCCAGCAGCATTCCTGACCCCTTTCCACCCCCACCCCCCTTAGCCATCACTGAGTGATTGCAGCAGGCCTATCCTTACCTCCAGCCGTCCTCTCTTCAAATGTCCTGCGCCACTCCTCAGATCTTGTGCTCTTCTGCGCCGAGTGTCATTGCAACCTATGCACCAACTCTGCGCATGCGCGAGATCTGAGGGTCGGCGCAGTGCGTGATGGGACGGCAAGATGGCACTGCCCGACAGTGATGGCGTGGGACCAAGGGATACCAGAGCGTGGTGCAACTGGACAGGTAAGTAAAAATTTGTATAAAGGGCAGGGGCGAGCAAGCCAGGTTTAACTCCCCAATACCTGAAATATTCCTTGTTAAAATCTCTAAATCGTTTCTTTGTTCTGGGGTTTCTAGGGCATTAAAGTGGACCAAAGCCCACAAGATCGGCCCTGGAATCTAAAAGATTCCTGGGGCAATTGATTCATCCCTCTGAGCCATCCAAAAGCTGGATACCCCGTGGTGTGAAACCCCCCAGGTCACTCATAAACTCACCATCTTTCCCGATCCAATGGCACATGCACTAGCAGCGGCCACACCCCTGCTATCCCTTCAGCAGGGTGCATGCCCACGCCAGGCATTTGTAAATGGCCGGCGCGGGCAGGCACTGTGTTAGAGAGTGGGGGGGTGCAGCCGTCAGCGCGCTCAGATCTGCACGCCTTAGATGAAGGCTTAGACGAGCTGACGTGAGAAGATCCGAGCGCACTTATTGGACACACATACGCCATAGGACCGGGAAGAGGTGAGGTTTTTTTTAGGTCCACTTTAATGCCCTGGAAAACCCAGAACAAAGTAACAATTTAGAGACTTTAAAGAGGAACATTTCAGGTATTGGGGAGTTAAACCTGGCTTGCTCACCCCCTGCCCCTCCTGTTTCTTATACAACTTTTGACTTACCTGTCCGGGTCGCATCATGCTCCGGCATCCCTCAGGTCTCAATCAGGCAGCGCCATCTTGCCGTCCCGTCATGCACTGCACCGCCCCTCAGATCTCGCGCATGCGCAGTGTTGCTGCATAGACTGCAATGACACTTGGCGCAGAAGAGCGCAAGATCCGAGGAACGGCGCAGGACATTTGAAGAGAGGATGGCTAGAGGTAAGGATAGCTAAGCCCACTGCGATCAGTCAGCGACAGCTAAGGAGGGGTGGAGGTGGAAAGGGGCCAGGAATGCTGGCGGATGTCAGTGTTTTAGATAACGCCCATATCCAAAAGGTAGTGAGGGAGGGATGTTTAAAGAAGGACATTAGAAAAGGTCTGATTTTTCTGGGTTTTGGTCCACTTTAAACTGTGTATATTTCAATGCATTGCACCTTACCGTCCACGTGAAGCTGCTCACTGGGTTAAGCATTTTGTATTCGGAAAATTCATTAAAGTTTGCCATGACATGGGAGAGCTTGTGTCCCGCTCCTTGTTTTTATTACACCCTGGAATGTAATGAAGTATCTCTTCTTTTCATAATGGGCCAAGGTTACTCATTAATGGGATCTCATGGACAGGATTAGCTCACTCGGTGTTTAGCTCTTCCAGTATACACGGATCACAGACAGAACGTACAGAGTGCTTCTTCAATAAACACTCCGTAAAGCCTTCCATTTGTATCATCGGGAATTGTTATTCACCAGGAACGTCGCAGGGTCCACACAGGTGTCTTTTTTCTTCAAAAATGTATATGTTTATATATATACGTTATCACTGTCTCTGTGATCCTGAGCTGAAATCATTTAAGTGTTAAGTGAGGCCTTTGTTTTAGCTTCACTCCCGAATGGAGATTTTTCAGGGGGAAGATGAAACTCATTTAAGCTTTAGAGTAAATCGGGATGTCAACCTCATTAGATAGGATTGATGAGCCCCTAACACAAGTTCCTGGGTAATATTTTAGTTAAATGCACTTTTTAGTTTGTTGTGCAAAATGTCAGGTTTGCTGAGGTTGTATCATTGGAATTATTTAAACCCTTAATACAAGCATATCTTATATGTTTCCCCCACCCTTTACATACAGATTGCCCACATTAATCCAGGCCCTCACCCTGAATAAGAGCATATCTTATATGTTTCCCCCACCCTGTACATACAGATTGCCCACATTAATCCAGGCCCTCACCCTGAATAAGAGCATATCTTATATGTTTCCCCCACCCTGTACATACAGATTGCCCACATTAATCCAGGCCCTCACCCTGAATAAGAGCATATCTTATATGCTTCCCCCACCCTGTACATACAGATTGCCCACATTAAAAGCCAACCTACCTGCATCTATTGCATTTTAGCAAAGCACAGCTATAACCCTACCCCCTGTACTTTTCACTCCTCTCCTCAGTATGTGTGATGCTGCTGAGGCAAGATGGCGGCGCCCGTATCCTAGAGTTCTAAACAGAGTTGAATCCCAGCAGGGGAAATAATAAAAAGTAAACTAAAAACTTAAAATATATTTATTTTAGATGCTGGGGAATAGTTTTTTAAGGGTTTGGGCTTTTCATTAAATGATGTTGAAGGTCTGGTTTAAGTGTAAAGGTTATATATACCCTAAATTGGGCATAAATGCAAAAAAAAATGCTTAACCCTGTGAGGAACCCATACCTTGTGGTTGCGACTGAGATCACGCTGTACGTTTCCTTGATACAGGCCTTCAAGACCCTGACAGGCCGCAGGACCCATTCTCTACTACCAGTGAACAGAGCCCTGCCAGCCCTGTAGAAATGCCACTAGCTCTGTTTGATACACCTTCGGGATTATATCTGGCCAGAAGCCAGCAATGCTAGTCTGTACTATAATCAAGAAGCAAGGACGAGTGGGTTTGGGATCAAGATTAATTTACTGTATATACTTAAACCGGGCCTTCACCATAATTTAATGGAATGCCCAACCCCTTAAAAAACTATTCCCCAACATCTAAAATTAATATATTTTAAGTTTTTGGTTGCTTACATATTATTCTTTCCCCCACTGGGATTTATCTCTGTTCAGGACTCTAGGATACCAGCGCCGCCATCTTGTCTCAGAAGCATCACATATTGAGCAAAGGGGTGAAAAGCACAAGGGGTGGGGTTATAGCTGTGCTTTGCACAGATAGAGCAGAGCTGGGGTAAGGAACAGGACAGCAACCCCACAATGCAGTAGATGCAGGTAGGATGATTTTTAATGTGGGCAATCTGTATGTACAGGGTGGGGGAAACATACAAGATAGATTCTTATTCATTTAATCACTTTAAGAGCACACTAGACAAACTATATACATACAATGAATAGATGCAATACTGGTCAGAAGGGAAAATACAAGTGGGTAAGGTACAATCAGAGTTAGCAGAGATAACGTATGTCAGTTACTTTATTGCATACCGATGTTACGCAGACGCAGGGAGTGTGTAGGGCCTTCAGGCTGTATCTGAATTCTGATGGTAAAAACTACACTGGCTAGATAACCGGCCTATGTCGAGGTGAAGTCTAGTTCAGACATAGTGAGGCTTAAGTCACCACCCTAAAGTGGTGTGCAGCAGTACACTTACCTGAGCCCCCGATCCTTCAGCCAGCGTTCTTTCCACTGCCAAAATGTGTATTGCTGGGCTTCAGAAAGATGGCCACCCTAATAAGTGAGTACACTGTACTTTGTAAGCTGCTGCCGGTGCCCTCACTCATGGGGGCGGCCATCTTTCTGAAGCCCCAGCCATAGACATTTTGACATAACCTTCCCACCGTGTTCTTTGGGAGTGAGCCTGACTGTGGCAGCAAAAAGGTGAGCTTATCATGGAATTCCTTCAGTGTGTGAGCGCACTGATGCAAAAACAGCTTAGTGACATTACTGTGTCTGCTGTGCCGGGCTATGCCAACCTTTGCCGGACCAATGCAGCCCAGCAAAGCTTCTGTAAAACTAGTTTTAGGACCCGTGGACCTAATTTATTGTCCAGCAAGTGGAAGCCATTTATCCTGGAATGTTTCATCATTATCTCTGCTGCCTCTTGCAGAGCTTCTGGCTAAACATGGTTGAGACATTTCCTTGGTGTATCCAGGCCAACCCTTGAAGCACTGAATAAAACCATCATTTCATTTTATAAGCTGGTGAAGAATGGCGGCGGCTGCCAGGCCCCGGCTTAGAGATGCCTGCAATAAAATTATGGATATATTCACCGCAGCACGGACCGGCCTGCAATCACTGGGGCATCAAATGCAGGCCAATCTACATTGCAACCTCAGCTGCTCTGTCACTGAGGGTTGGCATGAGTAAGATAGAATGAATGACTCAAAACATTAAAGTTGAACTCCAGCCCGAACAGAGCCCATTTAGAAACATAGAAGGTTGACGGCAGAAGGAGACCATATGATCCATCTAGTCTGCTGCCCTTATGTGTATAGTGTAGCGGAGTGTGAGAGCTGGGTGCAGCAGAGTCGTAATCCAGATAGACATTTGTGGTGTAACAGGAACTGGCTTTACTGGAACGTGAATACAGTATGAGAATGTCATGGTGGCTACACACAGACAGGGAAAGAGGGAAGTACCAGTCACAGAGCAACTGAAAGCGCAGGAAATAACATAGCAGTAAAATACACAGACAGTTGAGCGGCCGCATCCCCGCTGTCCCTCTAGCAGGACGCGTGTCCACGCCAGGCATTTGTGAATGGGCGTCGCAGGCATGCTCTCTGTTAAAGGGTAGTAGGGGATGAGGCCGCCAGCGTGCTCGGATCCACTCACTTTAGACAAGTTTTTGGACCAAGGGGCGGGAGTGGATCCGAGCGTGCTGACTGGATGAGAGTCTGCGCATGTGCCATAAGACCTAGGAAGGGTGAGTGAGATCTGGAGGGTTTCACACAGCCCGATCGGGGTGCCCAGGGGCAAGGGCAAAAACCCAGTCAAAAAGTTGTAAGCTGTTGCAAAGTATTGAATCTCCAACATATACAGTATGTGCTCTTTATCTTAGGATAGATGGATGCTTATCCCAGACATGTTTAAATTCACTTAATGACAATTTTTCAACTTCCTCAGCTGGAAGTTTGTTCCAAGCATCTACTACTCTTTCTGTAAAATAATATTTTCTAACATTGCTCCTGATCTTCCCCCCAACTAGATTCAGGTTGTGCCCCCTTGTTCTATCATTACGTTTCTTAAAAACACTTTCCCCCTGAACCTTATTCAATCCTTTTACATATTTAAAGGCCTCAATCATGTCCCTCCTCTCCCTTCTTTCCTCTAGAATCTACTAAGTTCTTTAAGTCTCTCCTGATTTTAGTCCTTCTACCATTTTTGTTGCCCGCCTTTGTCTTTTTGCAGGTAAGGTCTCCAGAACTGCACACAGTTTCTAGCTGTGGCCTCACCAGGGCTCTATACAGAAGCATCAAAACCTCCCTCTTCCTAATGGTGATGTCCTGAGCTATGCAGCTGAGCATCCTGCTTTAGTATCCCTAAATCTATATCCTCTGAAGTCCTGGATAACATAGTACTGCCCATACGGTACCCAGAAAAAGGGATTACTTCTACCCAAGTGTATGATTTTACATTTAGAGACATTAAATTCCAGTTTCCACAGTTTTGACCATTTTATCCAGCAAAGCTAAATCATTTTCCATGTTGCAGACACCTCCAGGAGTGTCCACCCTATTGCTAACCTTTATATCATCTGCACACAGGCAAACGTTTCCTACCAAGCCTTCTCCTATGTCACTTAGAAACATATTAAAAAGAATGGGGCCCAGGACATAGCCTTGTGGCACACCACTTGCAATTTGCCTTTGATCAGATTGCACGCCATTAACAACTCTCTGATACCGATCCTTCAGCCAACTGGAAATCCACTGAACCATCCAGGGATTGAGTCTTAACTTCAATAACTTATCTATGAGCTCTTTATGTGATACAGTATCAAAGGCTTTGCTAAAATCCAGATAGGCGATATCCACAGCACCACCTTCGTCTAACACTTTTCATTTTCCATTAGTTTGACCACTATAGATGTTACACTAACTGGCCTGTATTACTGGCTTGTTCTCTACTCCACTTCTTATAGATTGGTACGACATTGGCCATTCCCCAATCATCTGGAACCTCACCAGTTGAAAAGGAATGGTTTAGTAAATCAGTCAGAGGGGCAGAAATTACAAATCTGAGTTCCATTAGAACTCTGGAGTGGATGCCATCTGGACCCATCGCTTTACTAACCTTAAGATGTGCCAGCTCGGCTAAGACATCAGCCTCCAAAAATTCAGGAGCTGGGCTCTCCCAGCTGGATGCTATGCTATGGCTGTGCCTGCTACTATCTGAAAATACCGAACAAAAGTAGCTATTCAGATGGTCAGCCACAGCCTTATCTCCGTCAATATAACTATTTTCCCTATTTCTAATTTTTGAGACTGCACTGTGGCCAAAATATTGGAAACATTTCTTCCTGCTACACTTCCTCTTTATTTATATTTCTTATAGGCAGATTTATTTTCTTTTACGATAGTGCTGATTTCCCTAGTAAACCATAGCTGTTTCTTCTTCCTTTTATTTTTGCTAGTCTGTTTCACGTATTGCTTAGTTGCCTTTAAAATGGCCATTTTTAATAGTGACCACTGGGCCGTCACTTCTGCTACTCTGTTCCACTCACCTAATTCCCTTTCTACATAGTCCACCATTTCCTTAAAGTTTGTATAGCACTTTGGTTCTGGTGTGTGATTGCACAATGTCTGTTTTTATCCTGAACCACTAGCATTGATGGTCACTGAACCACAGAGTTTCTTCTACCCTGACCTCAGACACCAGATCCCCATTGGTCAGAACTAAGTCCAGAATGTTATCTCCTCTAGTTGGTGACGTCACAAGTTGTTTTAGAGACACTCCATTAAGGGCCTCTAAAATATTCCTGCTGTTGCATGTTGATCCACTTGGGATATTCCAGTTCACATCCGGCATGTTGAAGTCACTCATAATTACAATGTCGCGTTTCACTGTCATTCCACTGATTTCATCTATTAACAGGTTGTCTAAATCCTCAGATTGTCCAGGGGCCTATATATCACACCAGTTCTGACCACAGCTCCCTCCTTAGTCTGCATGGTAACCCAGAGAGTTTCTAGTTCATTATGTGTATGCTTAATTATTCTGAGTATTCTTGACATAAATGGCTATTCCACTGCCAATTTTCTGTTCTTTTTTTTTTGTTTATGGTTCTCATGTTCAACAACCGTTTTTTCATTTTGTTGTTATATTTGCCCGTTTGTTATATCTGAGGGTTTATTTAACTTAGGCAGCATGCATTTTTACAAGTTTGTCCCCTCCTTAGATGTCTAGCCTAGCTGTGATGCAAGCATTTCCTCCCTTCTCCCTGTATTCAACCATTTTATATGCTGTATTTAATGTGAGCACATGTATGCTGCTACTTTCTGGCAAACAACAGCCCATTTACCAGATGTAAGAGTGTTCATCACAAAATGCCAGTCTGAAAATAAAGCTCAACAGAAACTCACACATGGGTCTCTTCAGCCAAGTTTGATCTGATGTGATGCTGTCACTTGGGGTAAGCTTTGGTTGGATACAGACACACACACTAGTTAAAGCTGTCTCCAGATCCCACACTTACTGCCAATTGATGTGTCAAAATAATGGTCCCTATTGGAAAGATTAAAGGGAAAGTCAACTTTCCTGGACTTTCCCAACAAACTCCACAGCAGGACTGCCATTGGGGCATGAGACTCCCTAGGCCTACCTACAGCTGATCCAACACCATCTATCTATAGCTCCCCTGATGGCCACATAATTCCTTGTAGGCCATTTTTCAGGTGAAGACATTTTGATATGAATGGCTTATGATGGTTGCAAGCAGCCACATGAAGCAGTCATTGAGAGGCAAGCTGTAATTATTGATCACTGAACAAGGTCCGCCTATGTGTATGGGAGTAAAAGGTTGCATTGAGGGGGTGGGTTTAGTGCGATCATGCAATAGCTTGGTCAGTGATCAGTAAGCCTTAAAAATTGTTTAGAAACTGAAAAGTGTTGGAGGGAAAGAGGGGGTCCCCATCATTTTTTCATCTACACGAAGCCTGGCACTAGCGCTTGCCCTTCGGTGGCAAGTGTAAGGAATAGCATGCTTTCCGGAAAGTTCTATTGCAGGGGATCATAGGTGAGTCCTATAATAATGCTGTGAGTATTCATAACTCATGGGATGACCTCAGAAGATTCTAATCTCTGAGCTCAACGTTCACCAACCCTCATTGCAGAATGTCTTTAGGCATTTTTCCCCAAGCATGTCATTTATAGTTCCATGAATGTAACGTTTTTTTTCCAGTGATGGCAGAGGAGGAAAAGGGTTTATTTTTGGGACTTGATACATCAGGTTCCGATTAAGCCCAATTCACGAGGAAGACGCGCCATGCCAAGCAGCGGTCTAAAATTAGTTCATATAACGACAATGCAAAGGACGTTACGCCTTCTCTACGTCGGCTTATTTGTTACATTCGTTATTGCATCCACACTCAGTGTGAAACTATGTTGTTTATCGCCAACATGGTTATGAGAATTCTCGGCTTGTAAAGCCCCAAAAATGAGGTCAAATGCCAGCTCCAACCCCCCAAAGCTTGGCCGAGAATCTATGGTTGGAGCAAGTGACAATAGAGGAATTTTAGTCCAATTAAAAGAAAAGAAAAAAGTTTTGAAAGAACATTAATTCACAAAAGGGATTGAGAATAGAAACTGCAGAAGAATTTGAAACATTGCTACTTACCTAAAGAGCTCAGATGTCTTCTGTTGATGGTCCACCAGAAGAAGACCTTTTAAAGTGCCCTTTGCTCTTTAGTATTGCAGCACCATTCTAGTCAGTTTTGGGTTGAGTTTCGATTTTTCAGTTTTTGTGGCACTATAGCATCTTTTGCTACTGAACCCGTAAGCAAACTACTTCCCCTGGAACCCACTGTCCTCCCTACTGTCTACCCAGTTGGAAGACAAAGAATGGGGCTAAGTCTTATCCCACAATCAAGGCTGTATTTGGTGCTCATGCTGCCCTAGACACTTTTGTTCAGTCAGGTTGCAGTCCACGATTATAAAAAAAAGTAAAAAAATTGTGTCTGGCTGCCTCCTCATCATGCACATGAACCCCACCCCATCATGCACATAATTGTTTTTATATCATTTCTATCATCAACACCCCTGGTACAAATATTTGATGAACCACAGTACATGTGTACAACAAAAAGATGACAGATGCACACAATATACACGAATATATGTAAAATGTGAATTGTAACGCCAGCTACATTAAAGTAACTGCCTCTCCTACCGTTAAGTGACAGCCACTCACCTGACTCCTCGATCAATCTGTCCGAGTCTCCTCTTCACCTTGTCGCTCAGCAGGTATAAAAGGCGTTTAACAGGAGAGCAGAAGCCAGAGTGATCGGCGTGGGACACAGTAAGAGGTAAGTATTGAAAAAAAAACGAATAAAATATTGTTTCTATGTGTATGAGTGTGTGTGTGTGTTTTACATTTAACCCTTTCTGAACTGGTAAGGGGTTCATGAGGGGGGGGGGGGGGGTCAGAAGAGCCAAGGGCCATTTAGGCTGTTCTACAAGCCCTGTATATCTCCACATAATTTTTTGGGAGGGTTTTAAGGGTTTTTAACCTTTACAATTCCTTTAAAAATGTGGTCACCCCAGGTAAGGGGAACCCCAGACACTTTTGTATTTAACCCTATAGTGTGGATAGTAGTTTTTTATTTGTAAATGTTATAAAGTGCTCTTTTCAGTTCGATATATATGTGGAGAAATGGGGCTTTCATATACAATATGATTTTCTTTAATAAAACACTCTTATACTCAAAAATACTTCTTTACTCAAAAATATTTTTTAAAAAACTGTGGAAAAATTACAAACAAGACATTTCATGTTAAAACCTAAACTCTGCAGCAAAAAAAGGAAATTCCTGCAAAAATCACAGTGAAACAGCTCAAAATGGTGAAAAACAACCCGTCAACAGAGGGTGACAAAATCTCAAGTAGGCTAAAAGTAGCTATGCATGTTTAAGATTTAGCTTGTTTTCTCTTGTTTGCATATTGATGTTTTAGGAAAAAGTGTTTTTAATTCTGCTTTGTTATAAATTTTTTTAGGGAAACCCTGTGCAACCAAAGAATTCTTCAAGGGATTACTTCCTAACCCTTCTCCCTGTCCACTGATCCATGCCTCTGGCCTAACTTAGCAAAAGGCTCAGCAGGCAGCAAAGACCCATCAGCAGAAGAGTAGGAGGGGCAAAAACTGGAGGCCCAGACAGAGGGGGGGGAGGGCAGCTAGTACCAGATGGGCATTCAGCAGCAAAGAAGCAAGACTGACAAGGATCTGGAAGTGGTGGGGAGTATTAACGCAGGTAACTGTAAATAAACCTAGCTCAGTGTGTATAAGAGTGAGGGTTTCACTATCCTGGTGATCTTTCCTCTCCAGGAGAGAGGTGAGCCCACAGCGTATGCACATGCTATCCTAGAATCTGTGCCTAGAGCTCCATTAATCTTTACTAAGCTACTCTGACATCAGAGCTGACATCAGAGTGGCTTAGTAAAGATGAGTAGAGCACAAGCAGCTGGCTGCTCCCCTTTGTCTGTGCATACCCATGCCAGCCATTCAGAAATGCCTGGCACGGGTGTGTGCATCGGCCAGATGGAAGCCACATGTGTACCATGGGAACCTTGGTGATGTAAATAATAAATATAATAATAAAGTTATCCTGATTTGGGATAGGGAATTAGTAGGCCTTGAAGTCTCTAAGCTCCCTGTGGACCAGTACCCCTTCGTCACCCAAAGGCCTTGGCCTGTAGGAACCTAAAATGCACGAACCTTGGCCCCATCCTGCCTTTTGTGATCCTGACATTAAGTATATTTTTTCATTTTTGCTGCTCTGTCTACAAGGGGATGAGGAAGGTGTACTGTGCAGAAATGTGCAGCCATTTCCAGGTCATCTCAGAGTTGGGGGGGTTGCATGGGCGTGACCAAGGATGTGAGTTGTATCGCTGCACGCGACTATCCTCTTCCACTCTTAAAGTTGAGAGGTATGCGTCTTGTGTGGTGCCATGCCTCTTCTGGGACACATCTCTTCTGGGCCAGGCCCTCTGCCCCAAACTGGACCCCTCTTAGGGCAAAATCCTGGGTGCACCACTAATATTATAAATGTTAAAGACTCCTATCCCTCAATTAGGGGGTGTGTCTTAATTTTAAAAAATGTCCCTTTTCCCACCCTAAAAAGTTGGAATGTATGGCATTATATAAGGTCATAAAAGGACTGATCAAATTCTGCAGCTGCCTAAAAGAGATAGCAGTGTTATATGGGGGGGGGGCTGTCGACCCACTGCCTATTTTGTGGGTCTATGTGTGAGGAGATTGCTGCACCCTTGGCCAATTTATAGAGGATCAAGGAAGTTTCTTGTACTTTCAGTCAATTTGGGTGGGGAGATTGAGGCATTCTCTGCCTATTAAAACCTAAACACAGTCACCTTTGATCAGCCTGGATCTGGAATTGGGATGCCCATAAACCTCAGATATTCCCAAAACACAAAAACTAACATCTTCATGCTTCCATGCTACCTATTTTTTGGCAGCTACACAGACTGCCCACGTGACCACAGGGGGCAAAAACAACTGGTGGTGGCCACATTTCCTCCCTAGAGCATGGAATGGTGCATTTTTGCTTGTATTTTGTGAATTTCGAGTAACCGGAACATGCATATCACAATGGGTGGTGGGAATGCTGCACCTTCTTTCTGCTAATTGTGGGTCTGGGGGATTGCTACACATTCGCCCTACTTATTCTGTGCCCAAATAATGCATATTACTGAGGGTGGTGGGAATGCTGCACTCTCTTCTTCTTAATTGTGGGCAGGGCGTGCATAGCCCTGATGGGGTCCAATAGTAGAGCCCCATCATGGACACCCATCACTGTGTCCTCAGGCGGACTGGCCATAGGGAGACCAGGGACAATGCCCGGTGGGCAGCACTGCTTTAGGGCCAGTTGGGTTGCTGCTTTTAACTCAGCCCCCTGTACCCAGCCTCACTGTACCCACAAGCCAAGGAACCCCAGTCCCCCAATGCTATAGCCCCAGCATCATGGTTGGGGGGGCACAGTAGGGATTTCCCAGGCCGCCCAGGGGCTGGTAACATCCAGGGACGATTTTTGACCTGTGGGTCTGGGGACAGTGGGGATCACTAAGTCCTTTGCCCATAACTTTGGATTGGGGGGTGGCGGGGTAATGGAACCCCCTGCTTTCTATATTTGAGGAAGCATTGGTGGCTCTCTTTGTGCTCCCAAATAAAGGCTTGTCCAGTGGGGGCAGACTTTACATTGTGATTAATGGGCCACTTTAAAGTGGACCAAAACCCAGGATTTTGGCGATCCTGGGTTTTGGTCCTTGTCCCTGGGGCACGCCGATTGGGGGTTCCCTGCTGTGTGCAACCCCCCAGGTCGCCCGAACAAACTCACCTCTTCCCAGTCCTATGACGCATGCGTTCAATCAGCGCGCTCGCATTTGATCCCGTCCCTTCGTCTAAGGCGAGCGCACTGGTAGCCGCATCTCCTGCTACACATTCACAAATGCCTGCTGCGGCCACGCTCCCTGCTAGAGGGATAGTGGGGATGCGCTCGCTGATCGTACATGTGCCGTTGGACCAGAAAAGAAGG
Organism: Gastrophryne carolinensis; assembly: GCA_027917425.1. Taxonomy (NCBI): domain Eukaryota; kingdom Metazoa; phylum Chordata; class Amphibia; order Anura; family Microhylidae; genus Gastrophryne; species Gastrophryne carolinensis. The sequence continues at coordinate 77,382,149 of CM051243.1, forward strand.
TGAGTTTTAGGGGCGACCTGGGGGGTTTCACACAGCGGGTCATCCCGATTTTATATGCCTCAGGGGGAGGGAATCAATTGACCCAGGAATCTAATAGATTCCTGGCCCGATCTCCTTGGGGTTTGGTCCACTTTAAGGGAGATTTAAAAAAAAAGAAATATGAGATAAATGTTAACCATGTACAAAAAAATGACCCAAGGTGTGGCTGCCAACGCTTTCATGGTAAGAACAAAAGCGCCTGCGGCTTGTCCGTGCTCAGGGAGCGCTCCAAAACATCTGGTGCTCTTCAAGGAATCGTCCATGATGTTCTTAAATAATAAAATACAGAACAGCCAAGTGACCCAGAATCTCTTCCCCTATAGAAAAGGTTTCTGCACCTCCAGAACGCACACCAAAAAATACTTCCTACATAGTTCCCAATAAAAAAGTCACCCAAACATCATATGTGGAGATAAATAGCTCTTTATCTTAGGGAATTTTATTTAGAGCCCAGCTCCAGCCAGTTGTTTTCAATAGAATGGAGATGGATCAGAATCAGCATTCATTCTGTTATCTGTAACTTCATTGGAGATCTAGTTCTATTTTCAGCTTGGTTGCCAGAGACAGTAGACTAAGGTGACCAGCATGAAATTGACCCTGTTCTTGTGCTTTCAACAACATTAAAGTGGACCAACATCCAGGATTTTGACTATCCTGGGTTTTGGTCCACTTCCCCGGGGCACCCTGATCGGGGGTGCCCCGCTATGTGAAACCCCCCAGATCGCGAGTTACAACTCACCTCACCCCGCGGCCGATGCGTGTCAAGGCGACGTCTTACCTCAGCAGGAAGAGGCTTATCTTGAGGGAAGCGCGAGAGGCGCGAGAGGCGCGAGAAGCGCGAGATTCACAAATGGCCGGCGCAGGCACGCGCCCTGCTAGAGAAAATCGTAAGATGCGGCCGCGGCATACGCTATTGGACCGGGATTCAGGTAAGGCTTGCGGGCATCCTGGGGGGGGGGTTTCACACAGCGGGGCATCCCGATTTTGGATGCCCCGCGAGGAGGGACCAGATTGGTCTGGCAATCTTATAGATCCCCAGGTCGATCAGGCATGGTGTTGGTCCACTTTTATGTGGACAAAAACCCAAGCCGTTCGATTCCCCCCCCCCCGGGGCATCCAAAATCAAGATGCCCTGCTGTGTGAAACCCCCCAGGTCGCCCCATACACTTACCTCGTTTTCCGGTCCAACGGCGCATGCAGCCGCATCTCGCTATCCCTCTAGCAAGGAGCATGCCCATGCCGGACATTTGTGAATGGCCAGCACAGGCACACTCCCTGTTAAAAGAAAGCGGGGGGTGCGTCCACCAGCGAAAATGGGAAGAGGTGAGTTAGTCTCGGCATCCTGGGGGGTTTAACACAGCGGGGAGCCCCAATCGGGATGCCCCGAGGGAAAGGACCAGAACCCAGGACAGTCAAAATCCTGGGTTTTGGTCCACTTTAATGAAGAACAACACCTATGACTTGTATTGTTCCTCAGCGTGGGTGTGCCCACAGCTAGAGGTATGCCGAGGATGTGGGCGATGCACAAGAAGCAGGATTGGCACAGCGGACTGGTGAATAGATCGGGTGATCTGGGGGGTTGCACACAGCGGGGCATCCCAATTCAGAATGCTTCATAAAGAGGTATAGCAAGAGTTTACCATTGAGGCTCTTTAAAAAAAAGCTTTAAAATCCAGCGCCGACCAAAATGTTCCCAGTTTTGCATAAAATAGGGTGAGAGCCAGAACCAATGATGTTTTCTTTTTGGTGCCTAAGATCTCTGAAAAAAGCTAAATGAATCCAAGTGTGTAATCAGGATCAGAAGGTGTTGAGCAGAATCTGGGCCAGTGACCCTTCTCACCACACTTGTCCCTGCCACACCCATACATTTTCTCTTAAAGTGGACCAAAACACAGGATTTTGGCTATCCTGGGTTTTGGTCCTTTCCCCCTGCATGAAACCCCCCAGATCGCCAGAAAAAACTCACCTCATCCTGGTCCTACGGCACATGCGCAGCCGCTCGTCCAATGAGCGCACTCAGAGCCGCTGAGCTATGCACGTCTGAGCAACATCTAAGCAGAGCGGCTCAGAGCTCATCCCCCACTTCCCTCTAACAGGGAGCGTGCCCGCTCTGGCCATTCACAAATGGCTGGTGCGGGCACGCGCCCTGCTAGAGGGATAGCGGGGATGCGGCCGCGGCCCGCACATGCGCCGTTGGACCGGGAAGTAAGGTAAGTGTATGGGCGTCCTGAGGGGTTTCATACATCGGGACATCACGATTTTGGATGCCCCAGGGGGAGGGAATCAATCAGCCCGGGAATCTTATAGATTCCCGGGCCGATCCTGCTGGGTTTGGTCCACTTTAAACCGGACCTTCACCACAATTTATTGAAAAGCCCAAACCCTTAAAAAACGATTCCCCAGCATCTAAAATTAATTTATTTTAAGTTTTTAGTCACTTACTCATTATTCTTTCCCCCACTGGGCTACAACTCAGTTAAGGACTTTAGGATATGGGCGCCGCCATCTTGACTCAGAAGCACTCCTCACACTTACTGAGGAGAGGAGAGCGGGATAAAGTACAGGGGGCGGGGTTATAGCTGTGCTTTGCTCAGACAGAGCAGAGCTGGGGTTAGGAAAAGGTCAGCAGTCCCAGAATGCAGAGCAGCACAGTCAGAAGGCACTCCCTGTTTGCAGGCTGCCTGACGTTCCATAAGCCGCCATCTTGGATGTTTAAAGGCTCATAACAAGCAGTAGATGCAGGTAGGATGATTTTTAATGTGAGCAATCTGTATGTACAGGGTGAGGAAAACATATAAGATATGCTCTTATTCAGGGTGAAGGTCCGCTTTAAACAATCATATTCAATCACAGTTTAGATGAGATTTCTTTTCTTAGTGCCGCTTGGAGCTGTTGTCCATTGTCCAAGTGCTGATGTACTCGGGTGATTTAGGATTGTACAAAGAATTTACACCATGTGTACAGAGGGAAGGATGGAGATGTCATGCCACCAGTCGGGGAAGCTGGCTGGAGGTTCCTCAGCCTATTAGCACACACCGCCATTCCTTGCTCAATACTCTTGCATAATATTTCATCTCAGCTGAGCTAAGCGCCCAAACAAAGGCTGATTGTGTAATGGAAAACAATTGCGCTGCATGCTTTGATGGAATTTTAATTGTCGGAATCAGATTTTGATGACAGTCGGTGGACTGGCAACAAGTTGGATGGAGAAAGAAAAATAAATACATAACGAGTAGATTTAGGCTACGAGGAGTTCTAGCTTCAAGAAAGAGCACTCCCTGAGGTTCTTAATCTTTCCCCTAGTAATAAGTGAGTTTAAGAATACCTCCCATGTCCCCCTGTCCCTCGTCTTCTCTTTTGTCCCTCTTTGAGGTGTAACATGCAGATCTGCACCAATAAATGATTAATTTGCCCATTCAAAATGTTTACATTGTTGTAACTGTTACACCCTATCTCTTATCCATCCCTCAATGAGGGGGGGGGGGGGCTGTTTCACAATTGTTCCTCTTTGCCTACAATCACCCCATTACAGGCAAAGTGCCTAATCCCCCCCCATCACCCCCATTACAGACAGTGTGGAGGGCAGCATCTTCCAAGTCCATTCAAGCTTTATAATAGGAAAGGAATTAAGTGGGAATATACCCCTCGATTCAAAGAGCAAAAGTTAATTGATTTCGTATCGAGAATCGTAAGTCTGGGTGGGTGTTAGTCATTTTTTCCTGTTTTTTTGGCCATTTCCGACTCGCACGAGCCTACGTACGAATGCGTATATGCTCTTACGATCAGCGGAAGTTCGTTCCTAAATTTTAGGATCAAAACGTAAAACTTAGGATCAAATCCTAAAACTTACGATCAAAACGTAAAACTTAGGTTAATTGGATGTGTTTAGGTGTGATTCAGAGAAACCTCTAAACGCGTTTTAAAAGAAAGCCACAGCCGACACCTTTTAGCAGCCGGATTGCTGTTCGTGAACAGGTTTTTTGGCTATGTGGAGGAGTCTGCGCGTCTTGTGCTCCAATGAACTGCATGTATCAGCATGGCCGAGGCCATAAATTGTATGGCAATGCATACCTGATTCATGTATGCCTTATAAAAGCATTTTAATGTGGACCTTAATTAGTCCTTTGCATGTAAACCTTTATTTTGCAATATATTTGCGTTAATTAAAGAAACTTATGTCCTTTGTTATTTATTTTAAAATTGAGGTACTAGAATAATATTTTTAGATTGCATTTATTGGTGTAGTTGTTTACCTTTGCTTTGTTTAATTATTTAAGCACATCTTTGGTCAGATGCATCACACTTACTGAGGAGAGGAGAGCGGGATAAAGTGCAGGATGTGGGTTACTGCTGTATTTTGCACAGACACAGCAGAGCTGGGGGCATGGAAAGGTCAGAAATCAAAGAATCCAGAGCAACACAGTCACAAGGCCCTTTCTGTTTGCAGGCTGCCCGATAATACCTGAGCCGCCATCTTGGCTGTTTCTAGGCTCATAACATGCAGAAGTTGCTGGGTGTTTTTTAATATTTGTGAGCAATCTGTATGTAGAGGGTGTGGGTAACCACACTAAAAATTTAAAGTTGTACCATTTGAAGCATAAATATTAAAATTAAATCCACAAGTAAAAAATGCAAGTTAACTAAAAATTAAACAAAGTAAGATTTACTTATGCAAATGCATTCATTAATGGTTGGTTACTACAAAATGAATGAAATAAAGAAAAATAAAAGACCAAATATTTAGAATGCACTTTAATGAGGTAAGTTTGTAGTGCGGAGCCGCAAGATCAGAAGGATTTACGTCCAGACAAAAAAGGCAAAAGGGCAAAACCAATGTTGCAACCTGAGAAATGAAACGGAAAATTCAGGATGGAAACTGACATAGGTCTGATTCCCGAACTGCCATACGAACGGACGTATATTTTAGGATAGAAACGTATTTGCTTATTGAATCACTCGCAAGTTCATACGAACGCACGAGCGGACGTGAAAAATAGGATGATCGTGACCCAAATCCAAGCTGTTACATGTTACTTTGAATCAACCCAATAGTCCCCCTAAGTGTAGCCAAAAACAGACTGCTCCCAATTAATACAAAATATATATATTTTAATAAGGAAAACAATGTCATCAGCTTGAACTTACACAAAATACAAGGTTAAAATCAATCAGAAGATTGCACTCAAGCACATTTATCTCCAGAAAATTGTATCAATGCTGCAGAATGTATCCACTGTTAGTGTGAACACATTGTAACCAATCGGTGCTAATACTATTAAAGTGGATCAAAACCACAAAACCAGGATTACTATTCCGACCGGGGGTGCCCCGCTGTCTGAAACCCCACAGGTCGCCGAAACAAGCTCACTTCTTCCTGGTCCTCTTTGCGCTCAACGTTCCTTCACCTAAGGCGAGCGGCTCCGAGCGCACTGGCGGCCGCATCCCCCGCTACCCTCTAACAGGGAGCGTGCCCACGCTGGCCATTCACAAATGCCTGGTGCGGGCATGTGCCCTGCTAAAGGGATAGCGGGGATGCAGCCGCCGCTCGTGAACGCGCTGTTGGACCAGAAAAGAAGGTAGGTGTATGGGCGACCTGGGGGGTTTCACACAGTGGGGCATCCATATTTTGGATCCTCCGGGGGGAGGGAATCGATCGGCCCAGGAAACATACAGATTCCCAGGCCAATCGCCGTGGATTTTGCTTCACTTTAAAATGAAGCGTGTGTCACCCTTGATGTTAAGTTTCGAGTGCCTGCTCGCCTCTCTCCGGCCGACCTGGTTCCATCTCAGAAGAGTTCAGCTTAGGTCCCTGCCAGAGGCCCACACTTTGGGGATTGGTCCATAAAGATGCCCCAACTTTGGTGAAATTCCATGAGGGGATGGAGGGGGACATGAGCAGGAGAGGAACCTTGCTCTCTGGATTTTGGATCAATTGATCGGATTTGTTTATTTTGCTTTCCAACCACTCTGGAGGTTTTATTACTAGTTGGGTCACCGCTAACCCTGCATTTAGATCTGTGAGGGCGAGATGAAGGTGAAACCCATGTGGGAGGGGAGACAAGAAATGAGTGGTTTACACCAAGCATGCCAGGTTGATGCCTTTTTTGTCCAATGACCCATAACGTTTGTGCTTAGGAAACCTGTTGTCCGTGTAGAGAAAGTGAAAGTGGGGCCACTGATAGCAAAAGAAAAAATAAACCTGGTTAAATCTCCTATTTTATTTAAGAATACAAATTTTATCTGGAGGTTATAATTGCACTGCTATTTAAAGTGGACCAAAACCCGCTTTGCCCTATACTTAGCATGATCCAGGCAAACTTAAACGGCTGCCAGCAGGTGTGCACAGGGCAGGGGGAGCGGCATGCTGCTGGGTTGCAGCGGCAATGACGTCAGTGCTCGAGCATGTTCATCATTGCCACTGCACCTGTGACATGCCTGTTCTTCCCCGTACCCACCTGCCGGAGTGCCATGTATTCTCTAAATCAGGATGCTCGGAAGGCAAGCTTTTACCCAGCCCTAGAGTCCTTTAGAATGGATGGCTAGAGGGTTTTGGCTGGCTTCAGTAATCACCTCTGGGGCATCCAGATTTTGGATGACCCTCTAATTAAAGATATTTAGGAAATCCCAAAGCAGCTGGAGGAGGTGTGACAGCCACATATTATTATTATTATTATTATTGTTATTGTTGTTGTTATTATTATTATTAGTATTAATAATAATAATAATAATACTAATAATAATAATGTTTATTTATATAGGGTATCATCTTCCGTAGCGCTTCACAAGGTATGATTACAGACAAGGTAAAACATATAGTACAGGGAACAATACAAACTATATGCCACAAGGTTTGACCCAAGTGTTGTGAACACAGAGGACAACAGGAAGGAGAGCCCTGCCCTTGCCAGCTTACAGTCTAAAGGATGGGGGTGGAGACAAAAGGGGCGGCATCACAAGTGGTAGAGCTAGAATTGGGCTGCCTGTGCCAGGTTATAAGGGTTGCTTAAGCCAGGTTATATGCTTGTCTGCAGAAATGAGTTTTGAGGGCACTTTTAAAGGCTTAGAGTGATGGAGAGTGGCGGATTGAGCACATTCCAGAGAAGTGGGGAGGCACGGGAGAAGTCTTGAAGGCGGGAGTGCGAGGAGGTGACCGAGGAGGAGGACAGGAGATTGTCAGAGGCAGAGAGTTTGGGTTGGTAACGCTGGATCAGAGAGGGCTTTGTAGGTTAGTGTTAGAAGTGCGTTCATTTCCTCTCCCCATTTGATGTAGCTATGCTTCAAAAAAGGCAGGTATCTCTTACATCCCTGTAGACCAAGACTCTCCATGACCAAGAGTTGCAAGCAAAGTTTTTGGCTGGAAGACAACTTTCTGAGGTTCTGCCATGAAATGACCACTACACAGTGAGTATTTTTATTAAGTGGACCAAAATCAGCCATGAATTCTATGAGACTTCAGGGCCGACTGATTCTCTCTCCTGAAGTGATATGCCCTCGGTTGTGCGTGGCCATGCACGCCTCAACAGAAAGACTGTGCGCAGCCACGCACAGCATAAGAATGCGAGAGATACTGCATACCACTGATGTGTACGGCTGAGATTCCATTCAGGTTCTCCAGCCGCACATTAATATGCACAGCCAGAGAAGTTGATTGGATGAGCGTCCGCACATGCGCCGTTGGACCCCCCCCTCCCCCGTGAGCTGCTTGTTATGTTACTGCCTTAAACCGGACCAACAGCCTGGCACAATTGGAAAAGAAAGGTAGCGGCCATTTTGGAGCTTCCTCTCCCAACTGACATAACTGAAATACACAGAAACAGGAAGCCCATCACAACTTCCTGTTTGCAGGTGGCCTGCAAGCCCATGAGCAGCCATCTTGTAAAATGTATCCCAGTAGGTGTTAGAAAAAGGTAAATTATTTTTTACGTGCAGCGATCTAAATTGCCCTGAGGAGGGATGCCTATGAGCACTGTTTGTTGTGTTGGTCTGATTTAATTTATTTTTGACTGTTGAGGGGAGGGAGGGGTGTTTCAAAAAGATCGGTTTCCTCTTTAATGTTTCAGCTTGACCAGAGTGTCCTTTTGAGGACTTTGCCTTGATGAACTATCGGCGGCATCTCATAAATTACGCCACATTCTCGCACCTCTTCCTCGGCCAAGAAGACACTGGAGGTCTACCAACTATCTGAATCATCTTATGAGAAAGAGCTAAAGCTCGTCTCTCCACATGGGGGTCCTTACTGGCCCCTAACAACTTCTAGCAGACAGTAATGTACTTGGCCTCCGATCCTCGCCGACGCCTCCACAAGGACTGAAAGCTCTCAGACTCTGGCCAGCATGGCAGGCTCAAGGGATGACTGGCTCCCCATTCCACAGATCAATATGGCCAGCTTTTTATTTGCTTGGATTTCAGTCCAAGAAGAAAAAACAAAGGATTGATAAACAGTGTGTGTTTGGAAGATGCCCATATCATTTTATCATCTAAAGAACTGTAAAGAAATAAAAGACTGGTGGGGGGGCAGAATGTGGTACGTAAATGTCTGGAGAGTCCAGGATTTTCCTGCTTCGAGGCAGAATAGACAGTAAAGCTCCACAACATCTATTCCTACTGCTGATCAACCAGTCTGGCATTAAAGCGGACCAAAACCCACCTTTTAACTTTTTTTTTTTTTTAAAGTTTCTTTTTATTGCAGTTCAACAAACATCAAACATAAACACAAGTTACATATCACATTAAGATGCCACAGGCATCTAGTACCGTTGCATAGTTTCAGTAAACATTTAGACACGACAACCATTCACTCAGCACACATGCATACAGTTGGACTCGGATGTCTAATTAATTTTCACTGGGATGGGAGGACCAATCAGGAGTCACATCTACAGGATGCTTCTCCCGTCTCCCTAATTCCACTATGACTCGTTCAATAGCTTAGCCTACTATAGGTGAGCAGCTTCGCCCCTTCAGTAGGTCCTTCCCCTTTCTAATCGGCCTCCGAGGCAGTGTCCTGGCTCTGCAGCCAGGGACCCCATACCTTCTCAAACTTATCAGGCACCCCGCTAGCCGTGTATGTTAGTTTGTACATAATGAGTTTCTGGTTTACCAGAGCCCTCCACGCCTGCACGGATGGTTTAGCCGGGTGTTTCCAATTGAGCAGAATGCATTTCCGGGCGTAAAAGAGCAGCAGCCTATATAGCGATTTTAGCGGCCCCGACAGCGACAGTGATTCGACCACCCCCAGAAGACATAGGGAAACTGAGCCACTGATCCGGATGTCCACCACTTTACCAATCAAATCCATCACCTCCTCCCAATATCTCACCAGGACCCCACAGGACCAGGTCATATGTTCCCATGTACCAGTCTCCCTCTCACACCTGGGACATAAATCGTTAGCGAGCAAGCCCATCTTATGCAGCCGTATCGGCGTGATATAGGCTTGATGTATCCATTTGGTCTGGATAAATCTGTCTCTGGCTTCTATGACCGAAGAGTGTAGGTTATCTAGAATTTCTTCCCAGTCATCCCGGTCCAAAGTTTGGTCTAGGGTCAGCCATCTGCTTTCAATCTTCCCCCTGGGGGATTCCAGCCCAGCAACCAGGCACCTATACAATGTGGAGACCGGTTTCTCCAGGTCCGTCCCTCTCACCGTAGACTCCACCTGGGACACCGAAAAATTCGGACTGTCCCTGTGGAATTGAGATTGCAGAGCGTGCCTGAGCTGCAGATAGCGGAAGAAGTCCCGGTGAGAAGCCCGAAAGGTCTCCCTAACTTGATCAAACGACAGGAGCACTCCATCCCCGTACACCTGGCCCAGCGTCCGGAGGCCCCTACCATCCCAAAACTGCGGATCCTGCATTGAAACCAACTCCGGGAGCTTGGGGTTGTTCCAGAGAGGAGCAAAGGGGGACCAGTACTGGGCCTCATCCGGCTTCCTGTTCAACTTGGCTACCCTATCCCATATGTTACACCCTACCCTCATGCATCCGGTAGCTTCCCGGACCCCCCGAACCCCCCGGTACACCAAGAGGGACAGTTTCTAAGGGGAACCCAGCACCGCCGTCTCCAGACCCACCACCGGATTGCCTTGCGGCTGACAGAGCCACCAGTGCACGAACAGGAGCTGCGTGGAATAGAAATACAATTGCATGTGCGGGACCGCTAAACCCCCCTCCGTCACCTGTGCTTTCATTATTTGTCTGTTAAGCCTAGGTGGAGACTGCCCCCAAATAAAGCCAAACAGAATTGAATCCAACGTCTTAAAGTGGGAGACGGGCAGCAACACTGGCGAAGCCTGATAAATATACAGAAACTTTGGAAGAAATATCATTTTATATATATTAATTCTGCCCATGACAGACAGGGGCAGATTCGCCCACTGAGCAACCCGCTGCCTTAGTCTCGTCACGACAGGGGAAATATTCAGAGATATGAACTCACTTGGTTGCTTGCTAATCATAATCCCCAAGTATTTAAATTGTTGGACTATTTTTAATTGAGACCTCGGGGAGATGTCGGGGGGAACAGGCTCATCCACTAACATTAGACTGGATTTATCCCAATTAATCCTGAGGCCAGAGAACTTCCCAAACACTCCAATAGCATCCAGGGCTGCGTCCAGGCACTTATGGCCATCCGCAAGGTACAGCAGTGTGTCGTCTGCATAGAGGGATATCTTTTCCTCCACTGCTCCCAGCTTCCATCCAGAGATACTTGGGGAGTTCCTGACAATGATCGCCAAGGGTTCGATAGCCAGAGCAAAAAGCAATGGGGATAATGGACAGCCCTGTCTTGTCCCCCTATGCAAGGCAAATGAATTAGAGTAACACCCATTAACCCGTATCCGGGCAGTTGGCTGTTCATATAATAATTTGATATATGTAATAAAGCTGGCAGGAAATCCAAATCTTTCTAAGACTGCCCAGAGATATTCCCACTCCACCGAGTCGAAGGCTTTCTCATTATCTAATGATATTACCACCCGTTTCCCATGGTTATCATGTATAATTTGGAGGTTGGACACCAGTCTGCGGAGGTTCACACACGTGGTACGTCCTGGCATAAACCCTGATTGATCTTGCCCGATCAAATGTAGGATAACTTTGTTTAGCCTAGTGGCCAGTATCTTGGCCAATATTTTTGCATCTTGGTTCAGTAGGGATATGGGCCGATAGGACGCACAGGAGTCAGGGGGTCTCCCTTCCTTATAAATGAGGACCACATGCGCCTCACGAAAAGAGGTCGGAAGGCACTCACTTTCAAGTGCATGTTTCAGCACTTCCCACAGCTTGGGGGTTACCTGTTCAAGGTCCTGTTTATACCACTCGGCCGGCAGCCCATCTGGTCCTGGCGCCTTCCTGCTAGAAAGCATCCTAATTGCGCCAGAGACCTCATCCATGGTGATAGGGGAGTTCAAAGCCTCCTGATCTTCTACAGTCAGCCTCGGAAAGACAATCTGGTCCAGATAGTTACCCAGATCAGTTGCTCCATAGCTCGCCCTCGAGGAATACAAGGCCGAGTAGTACTCCAGAAACCTCTGGGCTATCTCCTCCCCCCCCGTCACCTTCGTCCCATTATCTAGGATTTCAGCAATATGGTTGGGTTGGCTTTCGGCTCTCGCCAGGTAGGCCAGGGTCTTACCGTTCTTGTCCCCTTTATCAAAAATTGTTGCCTGTTTATATAGCAGTGATTTCCTAACCGAGTCGGTCAGAAGCAGATTATATTCCCTCTTTAGTGCTAACAGTGTTGAATGGTCTCCGCTATCCAAGGTTGTACTAAACAGCTCCTCCGCCCGCGCAAGTTTACTCTCAAGATCTGCCACTTCCCTCCCTTTCTTCCTCCGAGCCGCAGCAATAGCACTAATGGCCGCCCCCCTGGTGACAGCTTTGAAGGCATCCCAACTAACTTCCACCGACGTCTCCCCCGTATTGCAACCCCAGAAAGCCTCAGTAGAGGATTTCAGACTGCTCTGAATGTCGGGGGCTTCCAGCCATATAGGGCTCAGGTTCCACCCCACCCAATTCTCCCGCCTCAGTGACAACCCAGCTGTGATCAGTAAAGGTGAGTGGTCCGAGATCCCTCTCGGGAGATAATTACAGGTCGCCGCTTTAGTTAGAAATTCAGGCGAGGAGAATGCAAGGTCAATTCTGGACAGGGACTTGTGTGTAACCGAGTGGCAGGAGAACGCCCTATCAGTAGGGTGTTTCCACCTCCAAAGCTCCTGCAGCCCCAGCGCCTCCGCCCAATTCGCCAGTTGGGTCTTGGGGCCTGGGTTTTTACTCAGCCTGTCCAGTGCCGGATCCAAAACCATATTAAAGTCGCCTAACAACAGTATCGGAGCTGGGGGGTAGGAGAGTATTTTCTCCATTATTTTATCTAGAATCTTAGCTGAAAATGGTGGAGGGACATACACCCCGACTATTATCATAGTAGTATCCATTAATTTGGCATGAAGAATAACATAACAACCCTCTCTGTCGGCATGTACTGAGAACACCATAAATGGGGTACCCTTAGAAATCAACACTGATACTCCTCTTGAGTAGGCTGAGAATGGGGCATGAAAGGAGCTCTGGATCCACGGTCTCCTTAATGCCAACACCCTCTGGCCCACTAGGTGGGTCTCCTGGAGAATGACTACATTCGGTTTGTACTTCTTGACAAACTGAAGGACGGTGGCCCTTTTGAGCTTATCGTTAAGCCCCCGGACATTCCAGGAGAGAAATTTACACTCACCCATTATCACTGCGTAGAGTGTTACTTTCAAGGGCCTCCACCCTGCGGGCCTTCCTCCCCTCCAGAAATCTTCCTATTACTCGAGTCCAACAATCATACATCGCAGTCATACCCACACACAGACAACAACTAACAAAACAGATGATATAACAGTTTAACTGTAACCCTCCCCCGAACCCACCCCCCACCCCGCTCCACCACCCCCCAACCTTGGCGAGCATCATTTCCCCAAACAAATTAACACAACACTGGTTTAACTATGTGCAGTTAGGGTGCGCAGGTCCGCAACCCAGGGGTCTGCAAAAAACAAGCTTGCTAACCAGATACAGGCTGGAGGATTAGCCTCCACGGGTTCCCAGAGCTAGCGAGAGGGAATCAGGGGAAGTGGAGGGGGAGGATTCTAAGAGGGATTCTCAGACCTCAATAGCGAAGCTATGGGAGGCAAGTAGAGAGGAACAGTAGGGGGGACCGGGAACGGGGGGAGGGGGAGGGGGGGGGGGAAGGGGCGGAGGGGGCAAAGGGTGGGCACTAGGCAGGACGGGTGAGGGGGAATGGAAGGGGCACCTGTCGCGCCCTGGGAGTCCGGAGCCAAGGCTCCCCTGTAACAACTGCTAACAGGATATAATGACTAATTAGGCATCACCAGAGACACCACTACATTAACTTTAAACAAGGTACATAACAAAGCACCACCGCGGGCTCCACCAGAGCACCCATCAGCGGGGCTCCCGGGAGAGCAGCGGAGGCGAACAAGGGGGAAGAAGACCGGTCCAGAGCAATAACTGGACTATTCTCTCCGACCAGAGCCCAGTCCATCAGGCCCCTGGCAGAGAGTCAAGCCATGTGTTAGCTTCTTCGGCTGACGTGAAGAATTTAACGGACTCTCCATCCTGCACCCGCAGTCGCGCCGGGAACAGCATGGCATATTTAATCTTTTTCTTCCTGAGCCGTTCTCTAACGCCGTTGAATGAGCGCCGCAATTTCTGGACTTCCGATGTGAAATCTGGGTAGAAAGACAGCCTGGCGTTCTCATAAGATACCGCGCCTTTCGTCCTGGCCGCGGCGAGTATAGCGTCTCTGTCCTTATAGTGGAGGACTTTAAATATAAATGGTCTTGGCGGGGCCCCGGGCGGGGGGGATCTCAGCGGGATTCTATGCGCTCTCTCTATTGTGAAGAATTTGGTCAGGTCCCTGGGCGCCAGGGTATCCCTTATGAGGTTTTCAGCAAACTCCTCTGGGGAGGAGCCCTCCGATTTTTCGGGCAACCCCAATATTCTTACGTTATTTCTCCTGTTCCTGTTTTCAGAGTCCTCGGCCCTCCCCAGTAGTACAGTCACCTGTCTTCGTAAGGTTGCCAGCTCCCCCGCCTGCACAGACAAGCGGTCCTCCGTCTCCCCAATTCTCCTTTCATTCTCACCTGTGCGGTCCCGAATCTTGTCCAGGTCGTGACGAAAATAGTTGAATTGCTCCTGAAGAGTATCAAATTTAGTTGTAAGGACATTTTGACAAGAGGCTATGGCAGCCATGATCGCCGCTGTGTCTGGATTAGAGGGCTCGGGCCCGGCTCCTCCTGGAGTTTCCATAGTTTGCGTGCTGGAACTGACCACTGTGGATTTACGCTTCCTGTTGCCTGACATGCGTAGGAAGAAAGGCGCACAGAGTTCAAGGTTGACTTGACACTGCCTGTCTTGCAATGTCCCAGTGCCGGGTCCCAGGGGCACGCGGATGTTGCGTAGATATGGGTTTAAAGAGCCTGTGTTGCGATCGCCGATACAGAGTTCAAGGAGCTTTTGTTATCCGGCGTCAGGGGTAGAGTACCAGGAGCTTGTTCCTTGGCAGGTATACCGGGTTTAGGGAGCCCTCAAGTACTGCACAGATATAGGGATCAAGAAGCTTGTCTTGCGGAATAGATACAGATGCGGGGTAGAAGGGACTCACGGATGCTGCACAGATATAGGGATCATGGAGTACCCGGCAGTTGCACAAATCTAGGGTTCCCGGGGCTTGTTTAGCACCACAGATATAGGGTTCAAGGAGCTCTCAGAACTCACACAGATATAGGACTCAGGGAGCTTGTTTAGCGACACAGATGTAAGAATGAAGGAGGTCACAGATGCTGCACAACTACAGGTCTCGGGAGAGCCGGCTCCTCGGCACAGATATATATGGAGCAAAAAAAAACTTTCAGGTGCTGAGGTGATATTGAGCTCAGGGTCACCCGGAGTGTGTCTCGTCTCCTCCCGGGACTAGATGGGGAGTGAGGGGGACCCGTAGGTACTGTCCCCAATATTGGCTCCCAGGATATTTGCTGCCACTGCCCAGTCGTCAGGGAGCTATGGTGGGGGGATCGCGGAGAGCCCAGCAGCCACCCAGCGTTCCAGGAATCCACCTCCGCGCTGCCCCTTTATATGGCCAGGGGAGTAAATGCTGTACCAGTTCTCCCGGGGGGGCTGGGGAACCCACCCCAACTGCTCCAATTTGGGACTGAGGGGCCGCTCACATTCAGGGGGGACTTATTTCCCCTTCTCTGGTCGTCTTGCTTCACAGTGGGGGGATACAGCGGCAGGAACAGCCCAGGATGCGGGGGTAAGGCCGGTATTAAAAATGACAGTCTTAGCTGCAGCCGCAGCCTCCCGCCACCGCTCCAAAATGGCGCCGGCCTCTCCCCGGAATTTCGCGCCAGACCTCAATCCACCGTCGGGAGACACTCAGCGCTCCAGGGGGGGGAATCCCCTGCTATCACCGCCGCCGCCCAGGCCTCCCAGGGGATGTCTCACCTCCGCCTCCGGCCTCCCTGCTCAGAATGGAGCCGCCCGCCTCCTCCACCGGCCGACCGTCACACGAACCGCACCGCCGCCGGCAGCTCTGCGGGGATATGTCAGCGCGAGCTCCGGCCACCTCTCCGCACCTCTCACCGCCGCACGGGTCTCCCAGGGGTCGGCGTCTCGTTCACCGCCACAGCCCGGTCGTCACTCGATGGGGCCGCCTGCTCCGCCTTACGCTCCGGACCACACAGGCCGTCAGCTACACACGAGGGCCGCCTCCGCCGCCGCGCAGCCACAGGATCTCCCAGCCACAGGCACGATCCTCCAGCCCAGGTGAGCAAGATTGTGGTCTCTGGGTACGTTCAAATCAGCCCAGAAGGCAATAAATCAGGATTATCTCCAGGAGCCCCTAGCAGACACGTCCGTCTAGGCGGCCATCTTAACCACGCCCCCCACCTTTTAACTTTAACATCCCCTGAATTGCTCCTCCCATGAAGAGTAACTTTTGCCAATTTTTACTGCTCCTGTTTCACTCTAATCCCAGATAATGCTGCTTGTTTTTGCTGTAAAACTTCATCTCCTCCATTCATTGCCACAGTTGTGTGTGGCAATGATGTCATTTTGTCAGTCTCCTCGCCTTTCTCGTTCTTCTATGAGACGCGGGCGTGCTCAAGCGCTGTCTGCACGCAGCCACAGAAGCACACACTTGGATGTTTGTACCAGAGCAGGCTCTTCATCTGTTTCACTGCTCAACAGCACCACCCGGTGTTGAGCACACTGCAAGTGCATGAAGCCTAGAGCGTAAGCTCCTGGGCTTGCTTTTTACTTTTTGGTTTCCTGGGTCTGAATGGACAGGAAGTGACCTCACTCAGACTCTGACTCAGGACAGCTGGCCTGCATCCAATGCCGTGTTATCAGCTTACTTCCTGGATTATGTTTTCCTGATTCCTGTATTCCTGATCTGATTCCCTGGATTAACACTCAGAAGGATTACCTGGTTTTGACTCGGATTCTCTCATTGGACTTTGCCTGTTTGCTGCCAGCCCTTGAACTCGGACTTATTCTTGGACTTTGCCTGTCTGCCACCAGCCCTGACTTTTGATTTGTTCTTCTTGATTTATTTGCTTCACTTTGCCCCCACACCTGGAGCTCTGCTCAGCCCTTTTCATGGTTGTAGCCAGGAAGCTTGACACATTGCCACATCTATGCAATGATTGATCTCCTGCCATCTTACCTAAAGGGTAATTTAAAAAAAAGTGTTCCAGGATGATTCAAATAGGGAAAATATAACTTTTTAGCTCTACACGCTAAGAACGGTCCACTTTAAAAGGGGGCAGACGTGCCTGGCATGAATTCTTTACTGGCATATATAGGGTCCAGCCTAAAATCTGCTGCCCAGCCATGGTTGACTTTAAATGCATTCTGCGTTGATCCCACCTACTAGCCTGAATCAATCAAAGTTGGTGTATAAAGCTATGAATCCCATGATAGGTGTATGACACCTATTAGCTTTTGCTTTGGGCACTTGGCATGTTGCCACTAGAGCGCAGCAATTGCCACCACAGCCAATAAAATAAATAATCATTTTTGGGTGTTTATCTATTTGACTATCCTGGGTTTGTTCTGTGCCACAGGGGCATCCAGAATTGAGATGCCCTGCTGTCTGAAACCCCCCAGATAACCCGGTACAGTGCACAGCTTCCCGGTCCAATTGGGCTCTCGTCTAATCAGAGCCATTTGCCGTGACCATGTTATTCAGCAAATGGCTCTGATAGGCTTCAATGGGGAGTCAAAGCGGCTGCATCCCCAGGTGCACCGGTTCTCCCATCCCTGATATTCAGATAGGTGAGTGCACAGCCCAAGGATGGGGCCATTCTTGCTCCTCATTGTAAAAAATCTGAACCGTTTGCCTGAATTATATAGGCACAGCAAATGGCTCTGATTGGCTGAGAACCCTTGCATGTACCATTGGACCAGGGAAAGGTGATTGGATACCGGCAACCTGGGGGGGTTTAACCCTTTAACTGCTAGCCTATCTGGAGATTTTGTCTCATGGACCCCTTACCAGTT